>CM076581.1:1290433437-1291064741 GCA_034641835.2 Pinus albicaulis | reverse complement strand
CTCTTCAAACTTCAACCTAGTTAATGACTTAATGCAATTTACCAAGTTTTGGTATGGGAATACCATCATAGCAGACTCTTATGTGTGCCAATGCCGAAGAATTAGTTAAAATCCCAAGAAATCAATCAAGATTTTAGTGTAAATGACATGTGGACCATAGTTAAAGAGGGGGAATGCCTTACATGAGGACACTTGGTAGAGGTAGCGTTGGACTAATAGCTTATTCGAGAGTGCACCATCTTGGAGGACGGGTGATGAGGCTTGAAAGAATCATGCTTAGAGGGAGTTTCATCTTGAGTGTTGGATAAACCCTAGTATGACACTTGGACATCCTTGTTTTGTAGAGTGTTCCATGTGGGTTTTCTTCTTGGTTATTTGAATGGACATAAGTCTTGGTTATTTGAGTGTGTAAAGTTTTTAAGGCAATTTATGATATCTAGCATGTTAACATACATCAAGGAACATACCCCAAACACTACAAAAGAAGAAAAAAACTATAAATGTTGTAATATTTGTGGAAGATAGTAAATTTTAGCAATATGAAGTTATAACAGCCACAAACAAGTCAACTATTTAATAAGTAGATAATCAATGAAAACTAGGTTTGAAAATATGAGTTAAACTAAGGTTTAAACAACTAATTATTTCTGAAAATTAAATAATGCATAATAGTCCTAAAATTCAAGATGTTGAGCCCTAAAAGGCCTGAAAAATAAATCAACTATGCAATATATGATGATATGATATATTTTTGACCATATAATTGCTAATTAATAGTAGAAGTCTAGCTAGTAGTGATGAAACACAAACTATAGCTATTATGAACCCTAATGTACTAAACATTAATTAAAATGTGAAAATCTGAGTTTAGTGATTGAATATTTGAGAGTAAAGGTAGTGCCTACTTTTTTTTTTTTGGGTCATATAGAGTTAAACTAAGGACTCTCTTGAAGAAATGTACCTATATCTAGGGTGAGAACTAGGGATGTCCCCTACTAACCCTAGAAGATTCTCTTTGTACTTTTTCGAGCTTTAAAAAAAAAAATCAAGGGACGATTCCCCATTAGACAGATACTTTGGTTTTAAAAGAAGGGATCAATCCAAGATTAATACAAGGAGAGTCCACCCTCACCACTAGATAAACACGTTTGCATTTAACACATTCAACAAATAAATCCACAAGACTTAGAGATATCATTTACACAAGAAATCGGCGTTCATCCTTAAACCCTAGCCATGAAACATCCATTAAGCTTGAAAAACCATCCAAAAATCACCTTTCCAAGAGCTCACACTAGTTATTCATCCATAGCTAATATAAGCGTAGACAATGATCTTTTACAAGTGAGGAATGTTTCCCTTATTTGTATGAGAGATCTAGCACTTCCTCATCCACTAAAAGCCCCAAAACAGAAAAAAATGCCTTTATCACTTACTAACCCCGAAGATAAGGCAATGATACATAAAATAAACCATGATACACAAGTGAATAGGTCTCAAGACTCCCATGAATGTCTAATAAATGAGATATAATGCTAAAAATGCAAGTTTTGCTTATCATAAAGGTGGTCCAAGGTCACACGTGTGCTCATCAATAGGTGGACGACTCACTCTAAATGCAAGAAAGGGCTCGAAAGGTGAAATGTTGCCTCCAAAAGTCACAATGTTTCATCCCAAGGGTCACATCAAGCTCAAGAAGCATGATGTCATGCTTGAAAGTGTTCAATCATGATGTAGAATTGGACATCCTTTCCAAGGTGACAATCCCATCTCTAATTGCAATGTCATATCTCCAATGAGTGAAGAGGTGTCTCAAGAGAGGTGTCATGTCTCAATAATCCTAACGCTTATCAAAAGTCCAATGTCCATAATCAAGGATGCAAATTTATCTCCAAAGGTAAGGAGTATTAGGTTATCTCAAGTTCCAACACCTTCCAAAGGTATGTAACATCCTAAATGAAGTGTCAAAGAAGAACCGTTAATGTCCTCCAAAGGACCATGTTTGTGCAAGCATCAAAAAATAGGGGCTACAAGAATTAAGTGAGACCGACCAACATTTATACAAGAGTCATGGTAATAGAAGAAAGTGAGTCATTTTTAATGCAAAAGTAACTATGTAGATCACATTAGGTATCGTCTTCAAACATCGCCCTGATTAATGACTTAATGCAATTTACCAAGTTTTGGTATGGGAAGACCATCATAGAAGACTCTTAGGTGTGCCATTGCCAAAGAATTAGATAAAATCCCAGGAAACCAATCAATATGTTAGTGTAAATCACTGTGGTATGAATTGGGGTTTACTTCGTTAGAATGGTGCCTTTGACTTGCAAGGCCACATGTGATAATCATCTCCATGGGCGCCTTTATAGAGTGAGTGCTTTGTGCATTGAGTTACCGTTTACTCAACATTATGTCTTTCCACAACTTTTTTTCGTATTTCCTTTATTCCTTATTTTTATTTGCAAGTCCTCTTTTGATGTATATGCATTTCATTGCATAGGGTTTATGTTTTCATTTCTTTAGGACTTGGGGTGATGGTGTCGAATCAAGGGGGTAGAGGTTAAGCTTCTTTGGCTTTTGAATTCTCACTAATATCTATTTTTTCTTTTGCATTTTGAAATTTAAATTATGCACTTTCTCTTATATAGTTGCATCAACCTTAGGCGTCCAAGCCTGTTCTTACTCTAGGATTATGAAGTAAAATCCACTTTTAGGTATATGTAACAATAAACCCAAATGAAAGGCTAATGGAGGGGAAACTAATGGAATATGTTAAGTATGGAAGGGACAAGGGCACATCACCTTTACCAAGGCCCCTAGTAATACCCTTCTCCTAGAGAATGGCGATACTTGACTTGAATACATACGATGGTCACTCAGATGAAATAAGGAAATAGGAAAAAATTCCAAGCATTTTGATCATTATCTAATTTGAACCCCTGATATTTACTTGAAATTTAGATACTTGACCCAATGATGCTTGGGTTGAGCAACATACTTCATGGAAGTTGGTTGTGGAGTTGGATATATTGAGGAGAATCATTGGAGCATGGTAATGACATTGGAACTCATGGAAAAGTATTTGTCATGATATGACATGTGGGCCCTAGTTAGAGGGGAAATGCCTTACATGAGGACACTTGGTAGAGGTACCGTTGGACCAATAGCTTATTGGAGAGTGCACCATCTTGAAGGAGGGGTGTTGAGCCCTAAAAGAATCATGCTTAGAGGGAGTTTCATATTGTGTTTTGGACAAACCCTAGTATGACACTTGGACATCCTTGTATTGTAGAGTGTTCCATGCGGGCTTCCTTCTTGGTTATTTGTATGGACATAAGTCCTTGATTTCTATTAGTCTCCCTTTCCTATTGTATATATAAAGGGAGGGGAGAGATTTTGTTATAAAATATCATTGTTGTACTCTATTCTCTCTTTGTAATTGTCTTGGAGAAGCCTATGAAGGAGGAAGATGTTAGGGTTTGTGATGTAAAGCCTAGGAGAAGACATAAAAAAGAGAGAGATGCCTTGGATGTTCTTGGTGAGTTTACTCTTGTAAGATGCTAGAGTTTTTGTTATGAAAGTACACCTTAGAGATGAACATGGTGCTAAAGGGAGTGATGATTTGTCTGGTAAAGCTAATCCCTTGGATGATATTGTATCCTTTTTCTTTTTGATGTGTGGAGGTAAGAGTAAGATGTTGAAGAGCCTAGCTTGATGAGAGTTGAGATTGGTGTGATACCTTCCTTGAAAGAAAATTGGTTTATTGTACTCTTGTTGTTCTGTGAAGGTGTTGGTGCTTGTGTTGTTGCAAGAGCAGAAGATTGAGGATTTGAGGACTCTACGAAATTTCTGGTTGCCTAGAAGGTGCTAGTAACCCAGTTAATTATTTCCTATTGCTTGTTCATGGAAAACATATATCCCCTTTAGGTTTTGACCAATCTTCAAAATGCCAGGTGGAGGTTTCTAATCCTAGAGTACGCCAACCGAGGCTTTGTTAAACCTTAGCACATCTTCATCCTGTTTATAAAAGAACTCTTAGCAATATATTCTATAATTCATTGTAATGTTGGCACATATTCTCTTTTTTTATTGGGTTAGGGTTGATCTAAGCATAATGTAAATTTGTGTTTAATCATGACTTTATTTTAGGGATGTAATCGATTCTGCAGGATCCTTTCTTCCTACCAAAAGATAGAGATATCAATAATTAAGCTCATAAACCTTCGATGGATAGCAACCTCAGGCATATCATTCCCATTATGGTCCCCATCATTAATATCATGCTTTATGACAACCATAGGGTTATGACTGGGAGGAAAGGAAGACTGATGACAAGGGGAGATACAACAAGAAGGTTTCTCGTGATAGTTATATTTACAATGCTGAGGGTATGAGGGGGAAGGAGGGATACATCTAATGGATAGGTCCTCCTTAGCATCATACCTAGGAGAAGAAAAGGGATCATTAATAATTGTGATAATGCGAGAATCTCCAAGGCGAGGGTTCATGGATAATGTAGCTATGCTATTCGGATCCAGGAGAAGGCATGGGAAAGCAAAGCCTTTATTAATGTCATCATTGATGTCATAAATGGGGCCCGCTATTTCTAATAAACTTTCTTCATGGATGGAAAAACAATGATCCTCCTTTTCAACGGTGTGAATAGTCATATCATTATGACTGATGTCGTGGAGAAAAGGAGAGTCAATTTCAACCTCATTTTTTGTGGAGAAACAAGACATACTTCTCATGTCCCCAACAATGATGCCAAAATGTTACTTTTTCAAACTAGTAGGGGTCCTATGAGGGGATCCTATAGGGAAACTACTAGGTCAAAGGCAACAATGGAGCAAGAGCCCGTTGTTACCTCAGCTGAGGCTCCCTACTCTTTACAGACTTTCACCAATGGGAGATCGGATATAAGAGGAATCACAATAATGGATGTGTCAATGAGAGGATAAAGGGAGATTCTCAAGGCCTATTCGTAAGAGAGACACAATTGTGTGGCTTTCTTGCTTGGAAAGCAAGGTGATAGGCTCTTTATGAAGGGCTAAGAGGATTCTCGAGGCTAGGGTTTGGGAATGTATCTTGTAAAGATGATTCCTAGGCCTAAAAATCCTTATGGAAACTTGGTCTCTATGTGATCTTTGTGGAGTTGGAGTTGTAAAGTTGCGGGACCACACAGGACCAAGTGGACCCAAAATTAGGTCAAGGGTATGGAGTTGTTCTACCAAGGAGGGGCTTGACCTAATTAGGGAAGATAAGAGGATCAAAGGACAAATTTTCTTTTGAGATTTGGATGCAATGATCTTAATGAGGTCACTAACCCAAAATCAACCTAGGGAAAGAAATGGTCTTATCTCATGATTCCACCATCAGAATTGCTTGAAATTTGGAGGACCTCTGAGTAAACTACAATGCAGTAGTGGATCAATTTTAAATGATTTTTAATGGCTACAAATGATTTTGTGTGATGCCCTAGGAGACCTTCTGGGGTTATGTCTAGAATTGGAGGAAATTAAGAAAGAAAATGTTATTTTGACCACCAAAGGGATACGAGGATCAGTACCTTATTGCTTGGGCTTAATGGAGTCAAGATACACATATATCATGAAATTTCGTGAGTTCATATATCATGAAATTTCGTGAGTTACAGAGCCCTAATTGATCTTTGCTAGCGTCTCCAAGGGCATAAAATAGATCTATAGAGATTTATGCTTCAAGTTTGCGAAGGAGACACAGTTTTGAGGTCTTTAACCTAAGAGGTGCCTTTAGGAACATTCGCCCAATCCCTCAAAGGTCAACACATGCATTTAATCACTTATTCAAGGTCCCAAAATAATTTCATATTACATTTAACCCATATAAGAATAAAGATAACTACATACATGTAGTTAACCAGTAAGATATCAAGAATAACATCAAAATTTCGACTTACATGAGAGAGAGAGTATATCCATTTATCAACTTCGAATTAGAGAAGCTCCAAAGACAATAACGAAATCCAAACATGATAGTGCATCAGGAAAAGCTCCAAAAATTCATCCAAGCAAAAAGTGTGAAATTCTCATAAGAGATACTAATCCAATCCAAGTGGTGATGATAAAATGAATCACCTCACTTGTATTTATACCATCACTAATGAGTTTGATTTGCCTAATTTGGCCTAATTGAGCCCCAAATAATAATAAAATGTGCAATAATATCCCTTGGTGACGAGCCCACCAAGATAGCTCCATAACATAATAATAAGCCCCCTTAGAGGGCAGAATGATCAATAAAGTGAGTTGTTGGGCTGTTAAGGAGGCCTAATGAAGTCCGGAGTGTTCTATGAGGTGAAAGTGTACCTCAAGCATAATGGACAAAGGATTAGCCCCTTGTTTTCCAACCGAATCCTTTTGGTGCTTCCAAGTGGGTGTGGGGGCACAAAGACATCCTCATGGGTCTCCAAGTGGATTGAAAATGTTTGTAAATCATCTGTAAGGGCTAGGATGATGACATAAGCCCTCATATGGACCCGGATCATCTGCCAAGTGTATGGGTCAAGTGTGGAGCTGGATGGACATGGTGAACCAGGTGCATCATCCTTATCCAAATGGTGGAACCCGAGCAATCAATGAGTGGTGTTGGGGATCCATGAAGTACTCTCTGCTATAGCGGAGGTCCATGGCTCCCAATGCTCACCCTACAAGTGCCAATGTGGCTCTCTGGAGGGTTGGGACCCCATATAGGGAGACCAAAACCCAAATGGAGATCGATCTGCAATACTGCATAAGACCCAATGCATCCCCTTGCCCTCCAGTACAACAAATCATTAGAATAATTAAGAAAAAGAGTTCATAAATCATGGAATCAATGGGGCACTTCATGGTGGCATGCCCTTCCATAGTGGGCTTTGGCATGTACAAGTGTCTCCAAGCTTAATAAGAGGGTTAACCAAGGACACTATTAGGTGGTTTCAACGTTTAACGGGGGTGACATGTCCATGGTAGTCCATCAAATGGTAGGTGGCATGTGATATAATGATGAGATGGAGTGGGGTCAATGGAAAAAATCCAAGCCACATGTTAGGGAACAAGGGTAGCTATAATAGGGGAAGCCCACACTTGGGTATATGAGTGTAGGAGGGAGCCATCATGGTACATAATTTACCTCGACCTTTGTTCTTCCACCACTCTTCATATGCCTTTTGCCTCTTGTTGATTTTTATTCATAACTGCTCCAAGCTCTAGGGAATGAGAGCATGATATGTGGTATATAATAGTAGATACCCCCTTTTAAGGTGGGGCATTTCATTGCCCATTGTGGAGGGGGCTCATCTAGGGCCCATAGGAACCAGGGTGATGACAATATATAAGGGGTAGAGCTTATGTTTGGATTTTTCCCATGTGCTAAATTTGTATGTCTCGGCCATCTTCTGCATTTTGTGCTGCATTTCCTATGGAGATTGGCCAAATTATGATTTTACTTTTCTTTTTGCGGCATCAACCTCCGGGGCACCGTTCCAAGCCTGACTCAAAGTGTGGACAAGGGGAAGGGGAGGCCAACCCTTTGTGGACCCGATGGACACATGTGGACTCGGATGGGAAATATGATGCATGAGGTTATAATGAGCGGAGGGGAGGCCAACCCTTTGTGGACCCGATGGACACATGTGGACTCAAATGGGAAATATGATGAATGAGGTTATAATGAGCGGAGGGGAGTGATTTATATGGTATCAGGAAGCAGGACCATGTAACCAAAATCGAGATTTCCCATGTAGTGCCAAACCTAATATCAAGAAGCAGGACCATGTATCAGGAAGCAGGACCATGTAACCAGTAAAGAACGCTTAGAAATATATTCTCTAATTAATTGTTATGCTGGCACATTTGCTTGCTTTTTATTGGGTTAGGGTCGATCTAAGCATAATGTAAAGTTGTATTTAATTATGACTTTATGTTAGGGGATGTTATCGCAAAATCTAGCACCTTAAAGCAAAACCTTTTACAAGGCACTAAGACTAGTGTAACATGGAAGTATAATGACCATCGCCTAGGCAATCACTTCTCTCTTTACTGAAAGATGTATCCTACACAAGGAAGGCTTCCCTAGTAATTCAAGGAATCCTTAGACAAGAGTATATAAAGTCTAAAGCCTCCCAAGTTAACTACTCACTGTACCACCACAAAGATAAAATGTTTAAGGTGATAACAAGGTAGTTCATTAAAATAAATTTATAGATTTGTGTGCGTAAAGTTTATGAGGCAATTTATGATATCTATCAAGTTAACATAGATCAAGAAGCAAGCCCCAAACACTACAAAAGAAGAAAAGAACTTTGGATGTTGTAAAATTTGTGGAAGATAGTAAATTTTAGCAATATGAAGTTATAACAACAGCAAACAAATCAATTGTTGAATAAGTAGATAATCAATGAAAACTAGGGTTGAAAATATGAGTTCAACTAGGGTTTAAGCAACTAATTATTTTTGAAAATTAAATAGCACATAATAGCCCTAAAATGCAAGATGTTGAGCCCTAAAAGGTTTGAAAAATAAATCAACTATGCAATAAATGATGAGGTGATATATTTTTGACCATATAATTGTTAATTTATCCTAGAAGTCTACCTAATTATGGATGAAACTTAAAGAGTATATATTACAAGCCCTATATAAGACTAAACATTAAATAAAAGGTTGAAATTTGAGTTTAATGACTAAATAATTGAGAATAAAGCTAATTCCTACTATTTTTTGTTTTGGTCATGTAGAGTTAAACTAAGGACTCTCTTGAAGAAATGTACACAGATCTAAGGTGATAACTAAGGTTGTCCACTACTAACCCTAGATGTTACTCTTTGTACTCTTGCAAGATTTAAAAAAAAAATCAAGGGACAATTCTCCATTAGTTATATACTTGGGGTTTAAAAGAAGGGATCTATCCAAGAATAATACAAGGAGAATGCACCCACACACTAGATAAGCACATTTTCATTTAATACATTCAACAAATAAATCCACAAGACTTATAGATATCATTTACTCAAGAAATCATTGTTTATCCTTAAACCCTAGCCATGAAACATCCATTGAGGTTGAAAAACCATCCAAAATTCATCTCGACAGGAGGTCACACTATTATTCATCCATAGCTCAGATAAGTATAAGAGTAGACAAGTTGTGATCATTTACATGTGAGGAATGCTTCTCTTATTTATATGAGATATCTAGCATTTCCCCATCCATTAAAAGCCCCAAAACATCAAAAAATGCCTTTATCACTTACAAACCCCAAAGATAAGGCAACAATACATAAAATAATCCATGATACACAAGTGGATAGGTCTCAAGACTCCCATCAATGCCTCATAAGTGAGATATGATCCTAAAAATCCAAGTTATCCTCATAATAAAGGTAGTCCATGGTCACACGTGTGGCATATACGCTCATCAATACGTGGACGACTCACTCTAAGAGGCAAGCAATGGCTCAAAAGGTGAAATGTTGCCTCCAAAAGTCACAATGTTTGATCTCCAAGGGTCACATCAAGCTCAAGAGGAGTGATGTCATGCTTGATAGGTGTCCAATCATTGTATAGAATCTGATATCCCTCACCAAGTTTCCAATCCCATCTCTAATTGCAATGTCGCATCTCCAATGAGTGAAGAGGTGTCTGAAGAGAGGTGCTATGTCATCAATAATTCCAATGCTTATCCAAAGTCCAATGTCCTTAATCAAGGATGCAAATTTATCTTCAAAGGTAAGCAGTATCATGTCATCTCAAGCCACAACAACTTCCAATGTTAAGCAAAATCGTAAATGAAGTGTCAAATAAGAACCATTAATGTCCTTCGAAGGACCATGTTTGTGCAGGCATCAATAAGTAGGGGCTACAAGAATGAGATCGACGAAAATTTATACAAGAGTCATGGTAACATATAAAATTGAGTCATGTTTAATTCAAAAGCCACTATGTAGATCACATTAGGTATCGTATTCAAACTTCACCCTAGATAATGGCTTAATGCAATTGACCAAGGTTAGGTATGGGAAGACCATGATAGAAGACTCTTAGGTGTGTCGATGACGAAGAATTAGATAAAATACCAAGAAATCAATCACGGTGTTAGTTTAAATGACTATGAAATGACTTGGGGTTTAGTTCGTTAGAATGGTACCTTTGACATGTAAGGCCACGTGTGATGATTATCTCCATGGGCACCTTTATAAAGTGAGTGCTTTGTGCATTGAGTTAACCTTTACTCAACATTGTGTCTTTCCACAATTTTTTTGCTTATTTATTTTATTCCTTGTTTTTGCTTTGCAAGTTCTCTTTTGATGTATATGCATTTCATTGCATACGATTTATGCTTTCATTGCTTTAGGACTTTGGATTTTTGTGTCGAATCAAGGGGGTATAAGTTAGGCCTCTTTGGATTTTGAATTCTCACTAATATCTCTCTTATTTTTCTTTTGGATTTTGAAATTTGTATTATGCTTTCTCTTATATAGCTGCATCAAGCTTAGGTGTCCAAGCTCGTTCTTACTATAGGATTATGAAGTACAAGCCCATTTTAGGTACATGTAACAATAAACCCAAATGAATGGATAATGAAGGGGAAACCAGTGGAATATGTTAAGTATGGGAGGGACAAGGGCACATTACCCTTACCAAGGCCCCTAGTAGTACCCCTCTCCTCGACAGTGGCGACACTTCACTTGAATATATACGATGGTCACTAAGCTGAAATAGGAATAGATTCCAAGAATTGAGATTCATTATCTAATTTGAACCCATGATCTTTACCTAAAGGCCGAATGCATTAAACTTAAACACTTTGTATGAAACAACGGATAATGCACCCCATGTTTGTCGGGTCATTGTCATCATTAAATGAGTGAGATGAGTATAATATATGAGGAAACTGTGGGATAATGGTTGTGGAGAGTCTTGAAATTTATCTCTGGGACCATTGTCTACAATGCGAGTCATTGTAAAAAATCTAACTACGCCTAGATGCCAGGGGGTAATAGGTCTGACCTGAACATAAGTTCAAATTATGTTTAGGAATTTAGTTTTTGTTAAGATGGAGCCCCTTGTAGTAGGGATGGCCTCGTCTTAAGATTAAGAAGTATGTCTTCCAAAGGATAGGAAGTTGGGTTAAAATAAAGAGAGGAACATTGTAAAAAATGATAGCATAATTTTTGAATGCAGAAGAGAAGCTATTGCGAACAATTTAGATATATTCAATGTCAATTTTACCTTTACCAAAACTTGTAAAATGTCTACTTTTATATTCTTCAATCTAGAATGTACTGCTCAACAATAGCAAAATGATGGGGTGGGAGAGCTCTGTTTCACACCTTTGATTGGTATTTGGTTCATCAAATAGGTGTTATCTTTTTTGGTTACTCCAAAAGTGTTTACACCTTAATAAGAGAGTTCTACGTGTCCTAGATCCTTGATGATGATTTATAGAGATTGTGGAAATTTCTGAATATACTAAATAGAAACCCTATTGTTAAATCTTGATTTACTTCTCCTACTTGCATAAGTTATTAATTTGAAAAATTCAGCGATAACATCGAAGTAAATATAGTTAACAACCTACACCTACAGATCAAGTACTGAATAACATGCTCAAAGACAAAGTGACACACAAGGATTTTTTGGACAAATATCCCTGGAGAAACCCAATGCGGAAAAACCAATGCTATTAGCTTCTGGAGGGTTTTTATTATTATGTAGATTCTAAGTACAACAAATCTGGGCACCAAATTGGTTAACCCGACAGAGAAATATAAACGGCAACAATACCTCTATCCTAGAGATAGAAAATTGTGACTGATTCACACCCTCAAACGGGATTTACAGAAATCAGCCCCTTTCCGGCCTTTGGAAACCCCAACGCTGCTCTGAAGCCCTCTGTGTCAGCCTTCCTGGCCTGCGTCAGCCTCGGTGTTGCTCCAGAAGGGCATGCGTCACCCTAGAAGGGGTTACGCTTCCCCTGCGCTGCACTAGTTGGGCCTGCGTTAGCACTCCTGGCCTCCGACTGCCTCTTGGCTGCCCCTGCTGGGCTCTTGGCTTCTTTGCGTAGCTGCTACCTCTGTGTTGCCCTGGTATGCTCCTTCTCTGCCCTCGTTGTACTCTTGGCCTGGGACTAGACCACCCCCCTCGCCAATACTGCCCCTCGCTACAGCTGAAACACTTCTGAAATTCTTAGCAAACCACGCTCTAGAATCTCAGCTTAGCTTCAGTGCTCTGCCAGTGTGTGTGTCCTCCATCTGACCCCAAGCCCTCTTCTTATACTTTTCTCGTTGAAACATCAACGGCCGTGATCTAATCTTGAATTGACAGCTAAGATTAGAAGATGCTTGACCTATGTCACTTAAGTTATTCTCATCACATGTTTAATTTATTTACCTATTGATCTTTTAATTCTCCTAAGTTAGACTTAGGGTCCTTAATTAAAAATTTTAATTAATTAAATATCTCTTAAACCTGATGGAATTTCTTTAAACACTTTCCGGGTCTTGGAAAATCTTATGTACTCTAGTCCCTCGACAAAGTTTGGGAGCTAGAGCACATCCGATGCCTACCCTAACACCCCAAAATCTCAACACTCCCTCTTAGCGAGGAATGTGCTCTAGCAAAACACTTCACCCCAAAGTACAACTCTGATCTCTGGTGTGGGTCTTTGCGCTGATGCTTGGCTTGCTGCCCTTCATCATTGCGCTGTTGCTGCTCTCTGTACTGCTGCCCATGACTCTACCATCGTCACTGCCACATTCCTACTGCAACTCCCTCTCAAATTGCTGCATCGTGCTGCCAATTGCTGCACTGCAACTCAGTTGCTGAGAGTAAGCAACTAAAGGACCATTACACAATCTTTGACAGACAAGTCAGTTGCGCTGCATCTCATCACTAAAGCTCCATAGGCTGCTGCTCTGCGCTGTCCTTCGGAGGCTACTGCGCTGCTGCAGCTATGCACTGCGTAAGAAGACCTCCTCTGCGCTGCCTCTGCGCCGCTGCCCTCTACGCTGCTGCTGCATGTGCACTACGCTGCTCCCTCTCAGCATGTCAGCCTTTGCCTTTGCTTCATCCGTGATATTTTGCACCCACTGCTCTACTTGTCCCGCTATCGTCTTAAGGCTCCCATAGCTCGTATGTGATCCAAGAGTTGGGCACCTCAAGGATCCTGCCAGCACTCTGTAGCTGCTCTACAGATCAATATTGCCCCACTTTCGTGGTTCATGAGCGCTCATGGCTACGTCATCGTCGGAGCCATCGTTTGCTACAACAACCTTGGAACTAGAAGCTTCCTTGTCCTTCTTCCTTTGAGGACAATTGCTGGCGAAGTGTCCAAGTTCGCCACATTGGAAACATTTGATTTTTGACAGATCACGCTTGTTTTTCCCTTGCTGCATCTTCCTCTTCCTCCTTCCTCATCTTGCTTGAATCGGTGTTGTACTACCTCTTGGTCATTCAACGGATTTTCTCTTGTCGGAGGATGGCCTAGATATTGTCCCAGTTAGGAAGATCCACTCTGCCCAAAAGACTTTGGACAAAGGTTTCCCATTCCTCTGTGACAACATTGAGAGTAGTCCTCACCATGACATCATCATCTACCTTAACCACCATGCCAGTTAGCTGATCTCGGATCGACTGTAGTCTGAATAGGAAAGGATCGATTTCCTCTCCCTTGGACATCATAAATAACCTGGACGGACTTCCCTTGATACAATGTGGTTAAATCTTCCCACATCTCATGAGCCACCATCTTCTTGGCTATGTGTGGTACCACATGATCTTTGACCCCGTTCATGATGAAGCGCTTGGCGTGTGTCGCTGCTTCATGATCCTCTGCTAGGAGTTTCGCATTGGTTGGTGTAGCCAGGACTTTCTCTACATGCTCCCTCAAGCCATATTCCTCTAGGACTACCAGGATTCTGGCCTTCCAGATAGCAAAGTTGGACAGGCGTCCAACCTATCCTGATCATGCAGTCCGTGTGGCGTCATCTTCTTAGAAATGTGTCGGAACAGATCCTCCTCTCTCTGCTAGAGACTCAGATCTGGGGTCCTTGGCAAGAAAAGCACCCTTTGCTCCCTCTGACAAATGATTCCTCCTTGGAAATCTGCTAAAAACAACAAATAAACTCTCCTCGATCACCCTACGATCGATCTTCAAATTTATTTGGCAATGGAATCTACTGAGAAGCTGTTCTCCTCCCGTTCTTTGTCCGCTTAGCTTAGGCTAAATTTTGCACCGGTAGAATCTTCACCCCACCAGCAACTGCTGAAGATCTGCAGCTCAGCTTCTGGTTCACGACACTCTTCACAACAATCAGATTCTGGACTGCGTCACCCTGGCTGGCCTCTGCGTGAGTAGATGGCTCAACGCAACCATTGCATGAGCAGACTGGCTCAACCCAACCTCTACGCAACGCAACCTCTGCGCAACGCAGGCTGCTCCTGCGTCCCTCTGGAAGGCTCTGCAGTGTCTCTGTGCCACCCAGCTGGGATTGCATCAGCACTTGCGTGGCTCTTGCTGCGTCTGCTGCCTTCTACTGCTGTGCTACCCTCTTCGGATTATCCTGCTGCTGTTGCTGCTTTCTGCCACACATATTTCTTCAGCCGTCTTGCTAGAGATTCAAGTTGATCTGCAATCGCTCTAATACCATGTGGAAATTTCTGAATTTACTAAAAAAAAACCCTACACTTAAATCTTGATTTACTTCTCCTACTTACATAAGTTATTAATCTGAAAAATTCAGCATTAACATCGAAGTAAATACAGTTAACAACCTACACATACAGATCAAGTACTAAATAACATGCTCAAAGACAAAGTGATACACAAGGATTTTCTGGAGGAATATCCTCGGAAAAACCCAATGCGGGAAAACCTGTGCTGCTAGCTTCTGGAGGGTTTTTATTAGTATGCAGATTCTAAGTACAAGAAATCTGGGCACCAAACTGGTTAACCTGACAGAGAAATATAACGGCAGCAATACCTCTATCCCGGAGACAGAAAATTGTGACTGATTCACACCCTCAAACGTGATTTACAGAACTCAGCCCCTTTCCGGCCTCTGGAAACCCCAACAATGCTCTGAAGCCCTTTGCGTCAGCCTTCCTGGCCTGCGTCTGCCCTTGCACTGCTCAGGAAGGGCCTGCGTCACCCTAGAAGGGGTTACGCTGCCCCTGCGCTGCCCTAGTCGGGCCTGTGTCAGCCCTCCTGGCCAATTGCTGCCTTTGCGCTGCCCCTGCTGGGCTCTTGGCTGCTCTACGTAGCTGCTGCCTCTGCGCTGCCATGGTATGATTCTTTTATGCCCTCGTTGTACTCTTGGCTTGGGACTAGACCATCCCCCTCGCCAATACTGCCCCTCACTGCAGCTAAAAGACTTCTCAAATTCTTAGCAAACCACGCCCTAGAATCTCAGTTTAGCTTCAGTGCCCTGCCAATGTGTGTGTCCTCCAACTGACCCCAAGCCCTCTTCTTATACTTTTCTCGTTGAAACATCAATGACTGCGATTTAATCTTGAATCGACGACTAAGATTCGAAGATACTTGATCTGCGTCACTTAAGTTATTCTCATCACATGTTTTTTTTAATTACCTTTAATCTTTTAATTTTCCTAAGTTAGACTTAGGGTCCTTAAATAAAAAGATTAATTAATTAAATATCTCTTAAACCTGATGGAATTTCTTAAAACACTTTCTGGGTCTTGGATATCTTATGTACTCTAGTCCCTCCACAAATTTTGGGAGCTAGCACATAGCACATATGATGCTACCCCAACACCCCAAAATCTTAATAGAGATATGGATAGGTCAATTTTGGTGGATGCTTGACCTTGGTTAGAATGTTAGAATGACACCCTTACCTTGGAGGTTGCTATCCTAATCAACATGATGACTATCCCATTGGGTGCACACAATGGAGTAGTTGACTGTTTGATTAGGAGAGGTACCCACCTAGGAGGAGGAGCATTAGGCACTTGGATGAGGGCACTTAGCCTTAGGAGTATCAGATCATGTGACACCCACCTTTGAAGTTAGACACTTGACCCAATGATTCTTTGGTTTAGCAACATACTTCATGGAGGTTGGTTGTGGAGTTGGATACATATATTGAGGAGAAGCATTGGAGCATGGTAATGACATTGGCACCCATGGAAATGCATTAGTCATGAGAGGACTTATGGGCCATAGTTGGAGGGGGAATTCCTTACACGAGGACACTTGGTAGAGGTAGCATTGGACATATAGCTTATTTTAGAGTGCGCGATTTTCAAGCCCGAAAACAATCATGCTTAGAAGGAGTTTCATCATGGGTTTTGGACAAACCGTAGTATGACACTTGGACATCCTTGTATTGTAGAGTGTTCCATGTGGGTTTCCTTCTTGGTTGTTTGTATGGACATAAGTCCTTGATTTCTATTAGTCTCCCTTACCTATTGTGTATATAAAGGGAGGGGAGATATTTTGTTATAAAATATCATTTTTGTACTCTATTCTCTCTTTTAAATTGTCTTGGAGAAGGCTTTGAAGCATCAAGATGCTAATGTTTGTGATGTAAAGCCTAGGATAACACATAAATAAGAGAGAGATGCCTTGGATGTTCTTGGTGAGTTTGATCTTGTGAGCTGCTAGAGTTTTTGCTATGAAAGTAAACATTACAGATGAACATGGTGCTAGAGGGAGTGATGATTTGTCTAGTAAAGCTAATCCCTTGGATGATATTGTATCCTTTTTCTTTTTGATGTGTGGAGGTTAGAGCAATATGTTGAAGAGCCTAGCTTGATAAGACTTGAGCTTGGTGTGATACCTTGCTTGAAAGAAAATTGGTTTATTGTACTCTTGTTGTTCCGTGAAGGTGTTGGTGGTTGTGTTGATGTAAGAGTTGGAGACCGAGGATTTGAGGATTTTGTGAAATTTTTGGCTGCCTAGAAGTTGGAATTAACCCAATTAATTATTTTTTATTGCTTGTTCATGGCAAACATATATCCCCTTTAGGTTTTTACCAATATTCAAAATGCCATGTGAAGGCTTCTAATGCTAGAGTACGCCAACTGAGCCTTCTTTAAACTTGAGCACATCTTCATCCTCTTTAGAAAAAAACACTTAGCAATATATTCTCTAATTCATTCTTATGTTGGCACAAATGCTCTTTTTTTATTGGGTTAGGGTCGATTTAAGCATAATGTAAAATTGTGTTTAATCATGACTTTATGTTAGGGGATGCTATCGCAAAATCTAGCACCTTAGTGCAAAACCTTTTACAAGGCGCTAAGACTAGTGTAACATGGAAGTATTATGACCATCAACTAGGAAATCACTTCTCTCTCTATAGTGAAAGATGTATCCGACACTAGGAAGGCATCCCTAGTAGTTTGAAGGAATCCTTAGACAAGAGTATATCAAGTCTAAAGCCTCCCAGGTTAACTACTGACTATACCACCACAAAGATAAGATGTTTTAATATTCCTAATAGAAATTTACAGAGATAACAAGAGACATGCCATAATTTTCAACACATAAATTTATTCAACAAACACATGTAAACAAAAATTTTGCCCAGAACACCAAATTGGCCAATTTTATTTAATATGAATACTGGAGTAGAATAGAAGATGGAAGGAGTGCACCTGGGCTTGCACAAGGCAAGCTACAAGCCTCAGGTGATCAATACAAAAGATCCCATCTACTGTAGAAATGTTGCGCTCAAGAAACTGTGCCTAAGCCTCTCCACAAATTTTGAGACTTAGAGCACTTCCGATGCTACCAAAAATCAACATTCACTCCATCCTCCAACTCAATAGTGTGTTCAAATCCACGATCTGGTGGTCTGCCTGGTGGGATCTCCCCAAGAACCCCCTGGTGCCTCTTCAACAAGGCCTATTTATCTGGATGTGTAGACTGTTCCTGAGCCCTTGTCTCTGAGGTCCTCAACTCAATTGCCCACTCCACATCTCCATGTTGTAGATCTGCCTCCATCTGGTGAGCTAAAACTGTTTGAGGTGGATAAGAGTGCATTCCCCTCAATAATACCAGCTTCCCATTTGGCCCCATAAACTCCATCTCTAGCTTTTTCAATTCAGTGGTGACCCTTCCCAATGCGTACAACCACTGGACACCTAACACCAAGTTGGTGTTTGGAACATCAACTACAAAAAGTGATCAGTGAGCGAGTAGTTCTCCATCCTCAAAGTCAGCTCGGGAATATACTTCATGCACTGCATGGTCCGGTCTCCTGGCGCCAATACGGAGAACCGCTCAAATGTCTCTGTCTGGATGCCCCAACTCTCCACCATCTAACCATCAATAAAGCTGTGGGTGGCCCCACTGTTTACTAGTATTGACACTCGTTGCCCCTGTATGGTCCCCCTGATCACGAGTGTCAAGTACTCCGACACTCCCCGAAGTGAAGCAAGGACTCCCCGGCTGGGGCAAACAATCCTCCTCTAGGTGGTGGTGGTGGTAGCCCTCCTGATGACGGTCCTCCCTCATCTCTTGGCTCATCTGCTATCTTGGCCTCCTCATCTGGCTCACTGTCTAAAAACACCTCAATGAAATGGGCATTGCCCTAGACTGGGTTACGCTGCCCTCGCTGGGCCGCGCTAGTCCTCCTATGACTGCGTCAGCCCTCCTGGCACCGTGTCAGCCCTCTTGGCCTCTTGCTCTGCGTAGCTGCTGCTTCCTCTGCGCTGCTCTAGGCTGCTTTGCGTAGCTGCTGCTTCCTCTGCATTGTTCTAGTCTGCTGCTTCTCTGCTCTTGTTGTACTCTTGGCCTTGGACTACACCATCCCCCTTGCCAAAATTGCCCCTCGCTACAGGTGATACACTTCTGAAATTCTTAGCAAACCATGCCCTAGAATTCCAGCTTAGCTTCAATGCTTTGCCAGTGTGTGTTCTCCAACTGACCCCAAGCCCTCCTCTTATACTTTTCTCGTTGAAACATCAACGACCGCAATCTAATCTTGAATCGACGACTATTCTCTTTCACTTATATAGCTGCATCAATGTTAGGTGTCCAAGCTCGTTCTTACTATGGGATTATGAAGTATAAGCCCTTTTTAGGTACATGTAACAATATACCCGAATGAAAGGATAATGGAGGGGAAACCAATGGAATATGTGAATTATGGAAGGGACAAGTGAACATTACCCTTACCAAGTCCCCTAGTAGTAACCCTCTCCTCGAAAGTGGCGCTAATGGACTCGAATACATACGATGGTTGCTAAGTTGAAATAAGGAAAGAGGAATAAATTCCAAGCATTGTGATTTATTATCTAATTTTAACCCATGATCTTTACTTGAAGGCCGAATACATTAAACTTAAACAGTTTATATGAAACAATGGATAATACACCTCATGTGTGTTGGGTCACTATCATCATAAAATGATTGATATGAGTATAATAAATGAGGCAACTGTGGGCTAATGGTTGTAGAGTGTTGAAAGTTATCACTGGGACCATTGTATGCAATGTGGATCACTGGACAAAATCTCATCTAGTTACCCCTAGATTGGAGGGGGTAATAGGTCGTACATAAACATAAGTTCACATTATGTTTATGAATTAAATTTTTGTTCATCTGGAGCCCCTCCTACTAGGGATGGCCCCATCCTAAGATTTCAAACCATGTCTTCCAAAGTACAGGGAGTCGGGTTAAAATAAAGAGAGGAACAATGTAAAAAATGATAGCATAATTTTTGAATGCAAGAGAGAATCTATTACGAACAATTTCGATATTCATTGTCCATTTTACCTTTTCCAGAAATTGTAAATTTTTTACTTTTATATTCTTCAACGTAGAATGTACTGCTCAACGATAGAAAAATCTTGTGGTTGAAGAGCTCTGTTTCAAGCCTTTGATTGGTAATCCCTTTATCAAATATATGTTATCTTTTGTGGTTAATCCAA
The DNA here is from genome assembly GCA_034641835.2 of Pinus albicaulis. Classification (NCBI taxonomy): domain Eukaryota; kingdom Viridiplantae; phylum Streptophyta; class Pinopsida; order Pinales; family Pinaceae; genus Pinus; species Pinus albicaulis. The sequence continues at coordinate 1,291,044,817 of CM076581.1, read as the reverse complement.
AAGTGTTTACGCCTTGAGAAGAGAGTACCATGTCTCCTAGACCCTTGATGATGCTTCATAGACATATGGAAGGGTCAATTTTGGTGGATGCTTGACCTTGGTTAGAATGCTAGCATGGCGCCTTTACCTAGGGGGTTCTTATCCTAATCAACATGGTGACTATCCCATTGGGTGCACACAATGGTGTAGTCGACTATTTGATTAGGAGAGGTACCTACCTAGGAGGAGGAGCATTAGGAACGTGGAGGAGGGCACTTAGCCTTAGCAGTATTAGACCATGTGACATCCACCTTCAAAGTTAGACATGTGACTTAATGATGCTTCTTGGGTTGAAAACATAGTTCATGGAGGTTGGTTGTGGAGTTGGATACATATATTGAGGAGAAGTATTCGAGCATGGTAATCAAATTGGCACTCATCGAAAAGCATTGGTCATGAGAGGACATGTGGGTGAGAGTTAGAGGGGGAATGCCTTTCATGATGACACTTGGTAGAGGTAGTGTTGGACTAATAACTTATTGGAGAGTGCATCATCTTTTAGGCCTAAAAGAATCATGGTTAGAGGGAGTTTCATCTTAGGTTTTGGACAAACCCTTGTATGACACTTGGACATACTTGTATTGTAGAGTGTTCCATGTGGGTTTCCTTCTTGGTTATTTGTATGGACAAAAGTCCTTGATTTCTATTAGTCTCCCTTTGATGGAGCAAGATGCTAGGGTTTGTGATGGAAGGCCTAGGAAAAGACATAAAGAAGAGAGAGATGCCTTGGATGTTCTTGGTGAGTTTTCCCTCATGAGATGCTAGAGTTTTTGCTATGAAAGTAAACCTTAGAGATGAACATGGTGCTAGAGGGAGTGATGATTTGTCTTGTAAAACTAATCCCTTGGATGATATTGTAGCCTTTTTCTTTTTGATGTGTGGAGGTTAGAGCAAGATGTTGAGGAGCCTAGCTTGATGAGTTTTGAGCTTGGTGTGATACCTTGCTTGAAAGAAAACTAGTTTATAGTAATCTTGTTATTCCGTGAATGTGTTGGTGCTTGTGTTGTTGCAAGGATTGCAAACTGGGGATTTGAGGACTTTGTGAAATATAATTCTAAAAATGCAAGTTGTCTTGATAAAGGTGGTCGAAGGTCACACGTGTGGCATAAATTCTCATCAATAGGTGCAAGACTCACTCTAAGTGGCAAATAAGGTCTAAAAAGGTGAAATGTTTCCTCCAAAAGTAACAATGTTTCATCTCCAAGGGTCACATCAAGCTCAAGTGGCGTGATGTCATGCTTGAAAAGTGTCCAATCATCGTGTAGAATTTGACATCCATCACCAAGCTGCCAATCCCATCTCTAATTGCAATGTCACATTTCCAATGAGTGAAGAGGTCACATTTCCAAAAAGTGAGTCATGTTTAATGCAAAAACCACTATCTAGGTCACATTAGGTATCCTCTTCAAACTTCACCACAGTTAATGACTAAATGCAATTTACCAATTTTAGCTATGGGAAGACCATCATAGAAGACTCTTAGGTGTGCCAATGCCAAAGAATTAGATAAAATCCCAAGAAACCATTCAAGATGTTAGTGTTAGTGACTATGGTATGACTTGGGTTTTGCTTCGTTAGAATGGTGCCTTTGACATGCAAGGCCACATGTGGCGATCATCTCCATGGGTGCCTTTATAGAGTGAGTGCTTTGTGCATTGAGTTACTATTTACTCAACATTTTGTCTTTCCACAAATTTTTTGCCTATTTTTCTATTTCTTATTTTTCTTTACAAGTCCTCTTTTGATGTATATGCATTTCATTGCATAGGGTTTATGCTTTCATCACTTTAGGACTTCGGGTGATGGTGTCGAATCAAGGGGGTACAGGTTGAGCTTCTTTGGCTTTTGAATTCTCACTAATATCTCTTTTATTTATCTTTTGCGTTTTGAAATTTGTATTATTATCTTTCTCTTATATAGCTGCATAAACCTTAGGTTTCCAAGCTCGTTCTTACTATGGGACTATGAAGTACAAGCCCTTTTTAGGTACATGTAAAAGTATACCCAAATGAAGGATAATGGAGGGGAAACCAATGGAATATGTTAAGTGTGGAAGGGACAAGTGAAAATTACCCTTACCAAGCCTCCTAGTAGTAACCTTCTCCTCGAGAGTGGCGACAATGGACTCGAATACATACGATGGTTGCTAAGCTGAAATAAGGAAACAAGAATAAATTCCAAACATTGTGATTCATTATCTAATTTTAACCCATGATCTTTACTTGAAGGCCGAATAAATTAAACTTAAACAGTTTATATGAAACAATGGATAATGCATCTCATGTGTGTCGGGTCACTATCATCATCAAATGATTGATATGAGTATAATATATGAGGCAACTGTGGGCTACTGGTTGTAGAGAGTGTTGAAAGTTATCTCTGGGACCATTGTATGCAATGTGGATCATTGGAAAAAATCTCATCTAGTTACCCATAGATGGGAGGGGGTAATACGTCTGACATAAACATAAGTTCACATTATGTTTATGAATTAAGTTTTTGTTCATTTGGAGCCCCTCCTACTAGGGATGGCCCCATCCCAAGTTTACAAACTATGTCTTCCAAAGTACAGGGAGCTGGGTTAAAAGAAAGAGAGGAATGCTGTAAAAAATGATAGAATATTTTTTTAATGCAGGAGAGAATCTATTACAAACAATTTCGATATACTCATTGTTTATTTTACCTTTACCTCAAATTGTAAAAAAATTATTTTTATATTCTTCAACGTAGAATGTACCGCTCAACAATAGCAAAATCTTGTGGTTGAAGAGCTCTGTTTCAAGCCTTTGATTGGTAATCCCTTTATCAAATAGATGTTATCTTTTGTGGTTAATCCAAAAGTGTTTACACCTTGAGAAGAGAGTACTACGTCTCCAAGCCCCTTGATGATGCTTCATAGACATATGGAAGAGTCAATTTTGGTGGATGCTTGACCTTGGCTAGAATGCTAGCATGGTGCCCTTACCTAGGGGGTTCTTATCCTAATCAACATGGTGACTATCCCATTGGGTGCACACAATGGGGTAGTCAATTGTTTGATTAGGAGAGGTACCTACCTAGGAGGAGGAACAGTAGGAAATTGGATGAGGGCACTTAGCCTTAGGAGTTTTAGACCATGTGACATCCAACTTTAAAGTTAGACATGTGACCCAATGATGCTTCTTGGGTTGAAAACATAGTTCATGGAGGTTGGTTGTGGAGTTGGATACATATATTGAGGAGAAGTATTGGAGCATGGTAATGACATTGGCACTCATGGAAAAGCATTGGTCATGAGAGGACACGTGGGCCAGAGTTAGAGGGGGAATGCCTTACCTAAGGACACTTGGTAGAGGTAGTCTTCACTAATAAATTATTGGAGAGTGCACTAAATTTTAGTCCTAAAATAATCATGCTTAGAGGGAGTTTCATCTTGGGTTTTCGACAGAGCCTAGTATGACACTTGGACATACTTGTTTTGTAGAGTGTTCCATGTGTGTTTCGTTCTTGGTTATTTTTATGGACAAAAGTCCTTGATTTCTATTAGTCTCCCTTTGATGGAGCAAGATGCTAGGGTTTGTGATGGAAGGCCTAGGAAAAGACATAAAGAAGAGAGAGATGCCTTGGATGTTCTTGGTGAGTTTTCCCTTCTGAGATGCTAGAGTTTCTGCTATGAAAGTAAACCTTAGAGATGAACATGGTGCTAGAGGGAGTGATGATTTGTCTTGTAAAACTAACCCCTTGGATGATATTCTAGCCTTTTTCTTTTTGATGCGTGGAGGTTAGAGCAAGATGTTGAGGAGCCTAGCTTGATGAGACTTAAGCTTGGTGTGATACCTTGCTTGAAAGAAAACTAATTTATTGTAATCTTGTTGTTCCGTGAATGTGTTGGTGCTTGTGTTGTTGCAAGAATCGCAGACTGGGGATTTGAGGACTTTGTGAAATATAATTCTAAAAATGAAAGTTGTCTTGATAAAGGTGGTCGAAGGTCACACATGTGGCATAAATTCTCATCAATAGGTGCAAGACTCACTCTAAGTGGCAAATAAGGTCTGAAAAGGTGAAATGTTTCCTCCAAAAGTAATAATGTTTCATCTCCAAGGGTCACATCAAGCTCAAGTGGCATGATTTCATGCTTGAAAAGTGTCCAATCATCGTGTAGAATTTGACATCAATCACCAAGCTGCCAATGCTATCTCTAATTGCAACGTCACATTTCCAATGAGTGAAGAGGTCACATTTCCAAAAATTGAGTCACGTTTAATGCAAAAACCACTATGTTGGTCACATTAGGTATCCTCTTCAAACTTAACCACAGTTGATGACTAAATGCAATTTACCAATTTTAGTTATTGGAATACCATCATAGAAGACTCTTAGGTGTGCCAATGCCGAAGAATTAGATAAAATCCTAAGAAACCATTCAAGATGTTAGTGTTAATGACTATGGTATGACTTTATAGAGTGAGTGCCTTTTGCATTGAGTTACTATTTACTCAAAATTTTGTCTTTCCACAACCATTTTGCCTATTTCTTTATTTCTTATTTTTCTTTGCAAGTCCTCTTTTGATGTATATGCATTTCATTGCATAGGGTTTATGTTTTCATCACTTTAGGACTTCGGGTGATGGTGTCGAATCAAGGGGGTAGAGGTTGAGCTTCTTTGGCTTTTGAATTCTCACTAATATCTCTTTTATTTATCTTTTGTGTTTTGAAATTTATTCTCTTTCTCTTATATAGCTGCATCAACCTTAGGTGTCCAAGCTCGTTCTTACTATGGGATTATGAAGTACAAGCCCTTTTTAGGTACATGTAACAATATACCCAAATGAAAGGATAATGGAGGGGAAACCAATGGAATATGTTAAGTATGGAAGGGATAAGTGAACATTACCCTTACCAAGCCTCCTAGTAGTAACCCTCTCCTCGAGAGTGGCGACAATGGACTTGAATACATACGATGGTTGCTAAGCTGAAATAAGGAAAGAGGAATAAATTCCAAGCATTGTGATTCATTATCTAATTTTAACCCATGATCTTTACTTGAAGGCTGAATACATTAAACTTAAACAGTTTATATGAAACAATGGATAATGCATCTCATGTGTGTCGGGTCACTATCATCATCAAATGATTGATATGAGTATAATATATGAGGCAACTGTGGGCTACTGGTTGTAGAGAGTGTTGAAAGTTATCTCTGAGACCATTGTATGCAATGTGGATCACTGGAAAAAATCTCTTCTAGTTACCCATAGATGGGAGGGGGTAATAGGTCTGACATAAACATAAGTTCACAATATGTTTATGAATTAAGTTTTTGTTCATCTTTGCCCCTCCTACTAGGGATGGCCCCATCCCAAGATTACAAACTATGTCTTCCAAAGTACAGGGAGCTGGGTTAAAAGAACAAGAGGAATGCTGTAAAAAATGATAGCATAATTTTTTAATATCATTTTTTAATGCAGGAGAGAATCTATTACGAACAATTTCGATATACTCATTGTTTATTTTACATTTACCTCAAATTGTAAAAAATTTACTTTTATATTCTTCAATGTAGAATGTACCGCTCAACAATAGCAAAATCTTGTGGTTGAAGAGCTCTGTTTCAAGCCTTTGATTGGTAATCCCTTTATCAAATAGATGTTATCTTTTGTGGTTAATCCAAAAGTGTTTACACCTTGAGAAGAGTGTACTACGTCTCCAAGCCACTTGATGATGCTTCATAGACATATGGAAGGGTCAATTTTGGTGGATGCTTGACCTTGGTTAGAATGCTAGCATGGCACCCTTACCTAGGGGGTTCTTATTCTAATCAAAATGGTGACTATCCCATTGGGTGCACACACAGGGGTAGTTCGATTGTTTGATTAGGAGAGGTACCTTCCTACGAGGAGGAGGAGTAGGAAATTGGATGAGGGCACTTAGCCTTAGGAGTTTTAGACCATGTGACATCCAACTCGCAAGTTAGACATGTGACCCAATGATGCTTCTTGGGTTGAAAACATAGTTCATGGAGGTTGGTTGTGGAGTTGGATACATATATTGAGGAGAAGTATTGGAGCATGGTAATGAAATTGGCACTCATGGAAAAGCATTGGTCATGAGAGGACATGTGGGCCAGAGTTAGAGGGGGAATGCCTTACCTGAGGACACTTGGTAGAGGTAGTCTTCACTAATAACTTATTGGAGAGTGCACCATATTTTAGTCCTAAAAGAATCATGCTTAGAGGGAGTTTCATCTTGGGTTTTGGACAGACCCTCGTATGACACTTGGACATACTTGTTTTGTAGAGTGTTCCATGTGGGTTTCCTTCTTGGTTATTTGTATGGACAAAAGTCCTTGATTTCTATTAGTCTCCCTTACCTATTGTATATATAAAGTGATGGGAGATATTTTGTTATACGATATCATTGTTGTACTCTATTCTCTCTTTGTAATTGTCTTGGAGAAGCCTTTGATGGAGCAAGATGCTAGGGTTTGTGATGGAAGGCCTAGGAGAAGACATAAAGAAGAGAGAGAATGCCTTGGATGTTTTTGGTGAGTTTTCCCTTGTGAGATGCTAGATTTTTTGCTATGAAAGTAAACCTTAGAGATGAGCATGGTGCTAGAGGGAGTGATGATTTGTCTTATAAAACTAACCCCTTGGATGATATTGTAGCCTTTTTCTATTTTGATGCGTGGAGGTTAGAGAAAGATGATGAGGAGCTTAGCCTGATAAGGAACATTACATCAAGGCACTGGTAGAGAACGCCACAGGGAAAAAGATCAAGGTGCTACGTTCATATAATGGTGGAGAATGCATTGATAAAGACTTCACAGACTTTTGCGCAAAGGAAGGCATCGAAAGAGAACGGACAACTCCATACAACCCTCAGCAGAATAGACTAGCGGAGCAGAAGAACATAACAATAGTTGGGGCTATAAAGTCTATGTTGTATGACCATGATTTGCCTAGATTCTTATGGGCAGAGGCATGTAACACAACGGTGTACATTCAAAACAGAACAACACATAGAGCCTTGGGGAAGAAAATGCCAGAGGGAGTCTTCATAGGGAAGAAGACTGTAGTCATTTGAGGTCCGATGCAGGAGCATCTAACCCCCCCTTAATCAAAGAGGAATCCAAAGCGGAGCGAGGAGGAAGTGGACCAGCGGAGCTGAACGAAGGGAGAAAAATAGGGAAAATCTGCTTTAAAACAGATTTAAAGTGGAAAAGAAGGATATGTCTCTCGAGGAGACTTACTATTGTTATCTTCCATGCATGCATTATGGAGGGATTTTGTTGGAGAAAAACAAGGAGAGGATCTAATCGGATCCTTCCGATCTAACACTTCTTATATATATTTAATGAGACAGAGATAGAGAGCATAATATAGAGTGATAGATAAACATTTGTGAGGAAACTGAGTGAGCGGAATATAACCGAAAGCGAGCTTGTTTCTAAGGTTGAAATGCCTTAGAATGTAACTATTCTGTATAATATATAAAAGCATGTTCCAGTGTTAATTGTGTACGCCTGTGTGTGTATTTTATAAATGAGTTAAATCCTGTGTTGCGAGCTTGTTGATTGACCATCGATCACTTAAAGGATCGATTGCGATCTAAAATATCATTTAACAGTTATATATGAGTGTTCTGTTGAAGACAGAGTGTGGCAGAAAGAAACCAGTGAAGGGCATAATTCCATCGATAGCGAATGAAGGGATAAAGTGTTGAATTTCCTGCAGATCCGTTGGATCTTGTGAAGGAATCTGAGGTGATGCACCAGCAGAGGAGCGGAGCAGCCATCAAGGCCGCGGGTAAACCCAAGCGAAATCGAACCGGTCATTGAACCATAGCGATACGTATCACGCGATTTGATCCTAACCGTCGATCACGAGCTTGATTACGCCAAGATAACGAAATTGCAATCGAGAGTTGAAGGGCCCAAGGATGGTGTGGTAATGGAATGCCGATGGCGAGCACGCAGATCGTGAACTGGGCTTGACGTTTAACTGGATCAACGGTTCAGATCTAATCGGCGATCAGAAGATCGGGTAGTCAGAGGTCAGAGTTGGAGCGGGGTTGTGGACCCGCCGATATTTATAGAGGCGGCCGTATTATTTTTGAAATCCATATATGTGGACTGGAGCGGAATTTACATAGTTTCCCGTGCATTTGTATTATGTGTGGCCGTGGGGTTTTAAGACTTAACACATATATTGTAATGCTTGCGATGGTTATTTAGGCTCCGATAAAGGGATGGCTTGATTTTAATGTAGATCCACGTTTATAATTTAAAAGGCTTAAAGCCTAGAACGCTTCCGACAAGACTTAGTGGGCCATAACCCACAGGTCAAGGTTCAAAATTTCTACATGAAAGGGGATTTTGGAAATACCCCAAGATCTCTTTTTATCAAGTGGTATCAGAGAAGGGAAAGGATTTCCTACGAGAAGGAAGAAGAATGCAAGCAGAAGGGGAAAGAGGTACAGTTGTGTTAAAGCTGGAGATTTTATGGTCTTACCATCGTGCAGATGGCGGCGGCAAAAGGTGAGAAGATTTGCAGCAACCTAGAGCAAGGTGTGTTCAATTGGTTCCAGAGAAGAGAACCAGAAGGATGCCAAAAGACTGAGTGAGGAGGAATTGGTGAGGTATCGTGTAACAGAGAAAGACTATTACTGCAGAGGTTGGTTGCAGCTCACAGAAGATCATGAAGGCAGTTCCACTGAAGAAATGCAGTGGGTAGAATTGCTAAGGACAAGGAGAAGCATATGACAAGGAGGTCATAAATTTTTTTTGTACCTCGGGAGTCTGATGCAGGAGCATCTAACCCCCCCTTAATCAAAGAGGAATCCAAAGCAGAGTGAGGAGGACATGGACCAGCGGAGCTGAACGAAGGGAGAAAAATAGGGAAATTCTACTTTAAAACAGATTTAAAGTGGAAAAGATGGATATGTCTCTCGAGGAGACTTACTATTGTTATCTGCCATGCATGCATTATGGAGGGCTTTTGTTGGAGAAAAATAAGGAGAGGATCTGATCGGATCCTTCCGATCTAACACTTCTTATATATATGTAATGAGACAGAGATAGAGAGCGTAATATAGAGTGATAGATAGACATTTGTGAGGAAACTGAGTGAGAGGAATGTAACCGAAAGCGAGCTTGTTTCTAAGGCTGAAATGCCTTAGAATGTAACTGTTTTGTATAATATATAAAAGCATGTTCCAGTGTCAATTGTGTACGCCTGTGTGTGTATTTTATAAATGAGTTAAATCCTATGTTTCAAGCTTGTTGATCGACCATCGATCACTTAAAGGATCGATGGCGATATAAAATATCGTTTAACTGTTATATATGAGTGCTTTGTTGAAGACAGAGTGTGGCAGAAAGAAACTAGTGAAGGGCATAGTTCCATCGATAGAAAATGAAGGGATAAAGTGTTGATGCACAGGATCCATTGGATCTTTGTGATCAACGGAGCAGATGCAATCGTAGAGGAGCGGAGTAAGCTATATCGCATCATCGGTAAACCTTTAAGCGAAATCGGAACCGGTCATTGAACCATAGCGATAGCGATCACACGATTTAATCCTAACCATCCGATCACGAGCCTGACCGACGGTCAAGATGTAATCGTAAATGGAAATCGGAGAGTTGAAGGGCTAGCGGATGGTGTAATGGAATGCCGATGGGCGATACACGATGGATCGTGAACCGTCGGATCACGAATCCTGATCAACGGTTCAGATCTAATCGGCGATCGGAGGATCGGGTAGTCAGAGGTCGGAGTTGGAGCGGGATACGGACCGCTGAGATGACAGAGTTTTGGTCACATTGTTTTTGTGTGAAACCAAGGTGCTGCAGACCCGTGAGCTAATCTATGAGCGCAGTTTCCTTGTGGTTTGTGATATGTGGTCATTGGTCTAAGACTTAATGTTAATATATCACAGCTTACATATTAGTTTGAAGTCCATAAAGGAGATTACTTGATTTTAATTTAAGATCCATTTGTGTTAATTATACATTAAAGTTTAATATTTCTTCATGATTCAATGGGCCATAACCCACAAAGTCAAGGTTCGAAATTTCTACATGAAAGGGGATTTGGCAATAGCCTCCCAAGATCTCTTTCATCGTAGATCTGAGGTGTGTCTTACTGCGACATCCTAGATGAAAAGCGAAGTAAATTGGATCAGACTGCAGAGAAGGGGTTCCTCGTAGGGTATAGAGAGACCTCAAAGGCATACATGATCTACATTCCTAGCAATAGGAGGATTGTATTGAGGCGAGATGTAAAGTTCATGGAAGACAAAGCTTTCAGAAGATCTCGAGAGATTGCTGTAGGTGATCAGTCAATAGCAGTTTTGTTAGTACAACATCAGGGACAACAAGTTAGACAAGTAGGAGGACAATCACAGGGATCAAGTACAGTGACCAGTACCAGTATCTCGTCAAGGGTAGGAGATCCATGGAGTTCTCAGCAGACAAAGCAGCAGGAACAGGGGGAGGAAACGATTGAACCTCCCACCACCAGTGGTAGAGCCAATAGGGAAGTGTGTCAGACCTTGAGGGACGCAAAGGAGTTTGTCGGAGCTCTTACGATAGACAAGAGACAATGCAGGCAACCTGACAGATATCAACCTTTGGTAGCTCAGGTTGCAGAACCATCTAGCTTTTAGGAAGCTGCACAACATCTAGTGTTGGTGGATGCCATGGTAGAATGTTGCAATTCTATCATGACAAATGATGTTTGGGAGGTAATGCCTAGACTAGAAGACATATCAGTTGCAGGTTCCAGATGGATCTACAAGATGAAGTACGTTGCAGATGGCTGTGTAGAGAAGTACAAGGCTAGATTTGTGGCAAAGGCGTATGCACAGAAGGAAGGGGTAGCCTATGAGGAGACCTTCGTCCCCGTTGCCAAATATACCTCTATCAGATCCGTTATATTCCTAGCAGCGCAGATGGGATGGGAGATTCACCAGATGGACGTCAAGGCAACATTATTGAGCGGGTTGATAGTTGAAGAGGTGTATATAGAGTAGCCTAAAGGCTTAGAAACTCATGAGAAGCACACTCATGTATGCAACTTAAAGAAAGCCCTATACGGGCTCAAGCGAGCACCCAAGGCATGGTATGGTCGCATTGACAATTATTTGCAGCAATTGGGATTCATCAAGAGTGATGCAAATCCAAATCTCTACTATTTGATGGTGGAGAATGAGCCTCTCATTTTGGTTTTATATGTGGATGACTTGGTTTTGATAGGATCATCAGGACTCATAAAGCACTACAAAAGGAACCTTGAAGCAAAATTCGACATGAAGGATATGGGGTTGATGCACTATTTTCTAGGATTGGAATTATGGTAGAAGAATGGGGAGATCTTCCTTGGCCAAGGGATATATGCTAAAAATATTCTGAAGAGATTCAGAATGCAGGTTTGTCGAGCCATGGCGACACCCATGATCACCAATTGGAAGAAGATAGATGCATCATGAGACAAGGAAGTCGACCCCACCTTGTACAGATAGCTCATTGGGTCGCTCATGTATTTGGTTAACACTAGGCCAAACATTTGTTTCACTGTCAATACCCTTAGTCAGGTCATGGTGGAACCAAAAAGGGTACATTGGGCAGTAGCTAGGCACATTCTTAGATATGTGCGTGGAACAGTCGGATATGGGTTGAAATATACTCGAGGAGATGATGTCAGATTATGCGGATTTATAGATGAAGATTGAGTAGGTAGTTCAGTGGACAGGAAAAGTACCTCTTGGTATTGCTTCAATGTTGGATTAGGGATGGTCTCTTGGTACAACAAGAAGAAGTCAATAGCACTGAGCTTAGCAGAAGCTGAATATATGGCAGCCAACACAACTACGTGCGAAGCTATATGGCTTAGGAAGCTGCTCGTTAGTTTGTTTAGGAAGATGATGAGAGCGACCAATGTTTACTGTGATAATCAGAGTTGCATAAATCTCTTTGAGAATCCAGTATTTCATGATAGGTCGAAGCACATTGATATCAGTTGTCATTTCATCAGACACTGTGTTCAACGTGGGGCAATCCAACAGTAATATGTTCCCACAGGAGATTAGGTAGCAGACATACTCATGAAAGATCTAGGGAGAGCTAAGTTCATCCGGCCCAAGGAAGTAATGGGTATGGGGGAGAACCCGTTTGAGTAGCAAAAACAGATGGATTCTCAGTTGCTGCAGCAACAGATGAGCGGGAGTTGCAGTGCAGATGCAGTAGTTGGCAGCAGTGCAACAGAGTCAGCAACAACACAAATGCAGCGCATATCAAAGTTGCACAGTAGTTGGTGGGTTGCTATAGCCAGACATCAACAACGTGACAGGAGATGGTGCAGAGACAGTGTGTTGTGGCAGTAGTTGCAGCACTAGACCACTTTCCTCGCTAAGAGGGAGTGTTAGTTTTTGTAGCATCATATGTGCTCTAGCCACGAGATTTGGTGGAGAGGCTAGAATATATATATTCTCCAATACCCAGAAATCGTTTCTGTAAATTCAACCTAGAGACGACTTAATTAGATTTATTAATCAATTTTTAATATTTCCTAAGTCTAAACTTAGCAAATATGATTAATTAATTAGAATTAATTAAGTCATGGTGTGAATGTTCTAGAAAATCACACGAATCGACAAGGAAATAATCTGAGCCATCGATTATGTTTTAATCTTGGCCGTTGGTGCTCCAACATAATATTATAAGAAGTTGATGGGTAGATGGAGGACACACCAAGACTTGATCCTCGTTACTTAGAACATTCTCACTCACATGTCTAAATTAATTCACTTTAATTATTTAATTTCCCTAGGTTATACTTAGGGTCTCCATTAAAATAATTAATTATTTGAATAACTTAAGCTCCGTGTGGAATTTCTCCAAACGATTTCTTGGTCTTGGAGATCTCATGTGTTCTAGCCCCTCCACAAAGTTTCGGAGCTAGAGCACATCCGATCCTTCCCAAAAATCAACACTCCCTCTTAGCGAGGAATGTGCTCTAGCAACACTTCAATCCAAAAGCATTACTCTGATCCACAACATCGGTCCTTTGTGCTGCTGATGCTTGGCTGCTGCCCTTCATCCACTGCGCTGCTGCCTTTTGTACTGCTGCCCATGTCACTGCCACTGACAATGCCTCATCTGTATGGCAACTTCCTCTGAAATGCTGCATCATGCTGCCCATAGCATTGCCACTGCTAATTGCTGCACTGCAACTCATTTGCTGGGAAGTAAGCAACTGAAACATCTCAAAGACATGACATACAAGTCAGTGTGAGTGCACCTCAATACTAAAGCACCCTTTGTTGCTAATCTGTGCTGACCCTCTAGAGCTTTGCCTTGTTGTTGCTCTGCACTGCGTGAGCACTGCCTCTGCGTTGCTCAAGACTTCAGCGTCCTTGATCTGTCAATGCTTCTCGATTATCCTCCGCACCAACTTACTCCAGTCATCTTGCTATTGTCACTAAAGGCTCCCGTAACTCGTATGTGATCCAAGAGTTTGAGACACCTCAAGGATCTTGCCCCACACTACAGTTCGAAAGAACTACAGATCTATGTTGCCCCACCTATTTTCTCGAGGCATATGAGCACTCATAGCCACATCGTCATCACTCCCATCATCGCCCTTAGCTGCGGTAGCCTTCGAATTAGAATCTTCCTTGCCCTTCTTTTTCATAAGACAAGTTGTGGCGAAATGTCCTAGTTCACCACACATGAAGCATCTGACCTTAGAAAGGTCTTTCTTCTTCTTTCGTTGTTGCCCCTGCCGTCTCTTAGATGCAAGAGCCGCATCTTCCTCCTCCTCCTTGATGTTGATTCCTCCGCTGCGGTTTCTCGCCTTGGTCATCCTCCTGATCTCTTCTTGTCGAAGCGCTGCCCACATGTCTTCCCAATTTGGGAGTGTCGCTCTGCCCAAAATGCCTTGGACAAAGGTCTCCCACTCTTCAGACACTGCATTCAGGGCAAACCTGACCAATAGACCCTCATTGGGAGTGGCCCCTATAGCAACTAGCTGACCACGAATCGCCTTCAATCTAATGAGGAAGGGGTTGATTTCCTCTCCCTTATGAATCTGAAATAACCAAAGCTGATTCTCCAGAAGAATTCTCCTTTGGACAAGTCTCCTGATACAATGTGGTCAACGTCGTCTACATATCATTTGTTGTGTCCTTTTCAGCAATGTGTGGGACCACATGATCCTTGACACTGTCCATATTCAAGCGCTTGGCCCTTTCTTGCGCTTCCTCATACTTCTTCAATGGATCAGCGTCAACAGAAACAACTACAATCTTCTTGGCATGATCTTTGATGCGATATTCATCAAGAAATGACATGATTCTTGCCTTCCAGACGACGAAGTTGGATGCTCCTTCCAACTTGTCCTGATCCCTCAATCCATGTGCGACCATCTCTGCTCAAAAGATGTCGAAGCGAATACTATTCTCCCTTCTTCTGCTGCTACCCTCGGTAAAAGGCTCGGATCTGGGTTTCTTAGTGCTAGAAACCCTCTAGACAAGTGATTTCCCTCCTGGTAATCCTCCACCAACTGCCATCGAATCAAACCTGTCCAATCACTCTGCTGATCAGAACTTAGACTTCTTGGTGAGAAAGTTCGCTGAGGAACTGCTTCCCCTTACTTCGTCACACCCTACTAGACACTATGCTGCATCGACAAAAACAATGCCCCACCAACAACTTCCGAAGAACAAACTGCACTTCCAGCCATCGTAACCGGAAGCCTGAAGGGCGAAGACTCGAACCCTTCTAGATCTGCATGAGCCTCTGTGTCAGCTCTGCGTGATCTAGAATGGCTCTGTGTCACACCTCTTGGGTCTGCGTTGTCTCTCTGGTGCTTACGCTGCCTATTCCTGGATCTGCGTTGTCACTCGGGACAACCACCTTTCTGCAGAAAAAACTTTGTCTCTTCAGTGATGGCTTCGACTCTCGTTGATCTGCAATAGCTCTGATACCTTGTGAAAATTTCTGAATTTACTAAACAAAAATCCTACAACAGTAATCCTACAAGTTATTTTTCTGAATAATACATGAAGAACATTGAAGTAAATAAACTGCTGCCTACACAAATATACAGATCAAGTACTGAAGAAATAAGAACATTCGACAAAGGACACAAGATTTTTCGGACAAATGTCCCTAGAAAACCCAATGCGGGAAAATCGGTGCAACAACTCTTGAGGGTTTTTATTATTATGCAGATTTCTGAATACAAACTAGGGTACCAGTGGTGGTTTTCTTAATAGAGAAAATCCCGACAGAAGTACCTCTATCTTTGGAGATAGATATTATGGCTGATTCATTGTGAAAATGAAGAACCCCACAGGTGCCTACGTAGTCCCCAGCAAGCTCTGCGGTTGGACTGCGTCACCCTTCTGGATCTGCTAAATACGAGCCCGATCTGGCCCACTGAAACCCCAAACGCTGCCTTTGATGGCTTTGCGACAACTCCTCTAGGCATGTGTCACCCCTCTGGGCCTGCGTGAGCTCCCCACGTTGGCTGCTGGCCCTGCGTGAGCATGGCTGGACCTGTGTCACCCCTCCTGGGCGTCCGTCATCGCTGCTAGGGCTTCGCTGCCTCTCTCGTGTTGATTGGCCTCCCATTTATTGTATTCTCGGTCTTGGATCAGAAATCCCACTGCTGAACTGCCCTTCGTTGCACTGCAAACTCACTCCAAAATTCTCAGCAAACTGCACCCCAGAATTTCGACTTAGCTCAAGTGCTGCCACTTTGTATGTTTTCAACAACTGATGCCAAGCCTTCCTTTAGTACTTTTCTAGTTGACGAATCAATGGCCGTGATCTAATCTCTAATCGACGGTTAAGATCAGAAAAGACTTGATCCTCATTTTTAGAAAATTCTCACCCGCATGTCTAAATTAATTCACTTTAATTATTTAATTTCCCTAAGTTAGACTTAGGATCTCCATTAAAATAATTAATTATTTGAATAACTTAAGCTCCGGGTGGAATTTCTTCAAACGATTTCAGGGTCTTGGAGATATCATGTGTTCTAGCCCCTCCACAAAGTTTTGGAGCTAGAGCACATTCGATGCTACCCAAAATCAACAAGCTCAAGTGGCGTGATGTCATTCTTGAAAAGTGTCCAATCATTGTGTAGAATTTGACATCCACCACCAAGGTGCCAATCCCATCTCTAATTGCAATGTCGCATCTCCAATGAGTGAAGAGGTGTCTGAAGAGAGGTGCCACATCCTCAATAATCCCAATGTTTTTCAAAAGTCCATTTTCCTTAATCAAGGATGCAGATTTATCTTCAAAGCTAAGGAGTATCATGTCATCTCAAGCCCCAACACCTTCGAAAGGTCATAGAAGAACCATCAATGTCCTCCAAAGTGTGAAAATTCTACTGCAGTATCATGGTTTATTCCTCCTACTTGATTTAAATTATTACAAGTTATTTCCAGAAATTAGATTAAGAAAATACCGAAATAACCACAACTACAGTCTACACATGCAGATCATTTACTAAATAACACACTCATCCAATAAAGTGACACATGGATTTTTGGACATAAGTCCCCGGAAAAACCCAAAGCAGGAAAACCGGTGGAGCAGATATGAAGGTTTATTTTATTAAGTAGATTCTGAGTACAGTAAATCTGGGTTCCAAATCTGAAAAACCCGACAGAGAATAAAATAAATCAAATTTGCAGCTAACCTGTTGTTCTAGTGCCAAATATTTGACTGATCCACACCCTCAAATGGGATTTACAAGACTCAGCCTGGATATGGCCCTAGAAACCCCAACGTTGCCCCTGAAGCCCCAGCGTCAGCCTTGCTAGCCTCAGAATGCCACTGCGCTACCCAGAGAGGGACCGCGTGACCCCTGAGAGGGTGACGCAAGCCTTATGGTAGCCCTTGAGACCCTTTGCGTAATTGTTGAAGCCCTCGGGAGCCTCTACGCTGTCCTGTGCAGCACCTGCATAGCTGCTGCTTTGTTTCTATGCATTGTCCTTGTTGCTGCTCCTCTGCCTCTTACTGACTCTTGGCTCTGGGATCAGATTATCCCCTTAGCCAATACTACCCCTCGCTGTAGAAAATTCCTCCGGAAATTCTTAGCAAACTCGCCTTAGAATTCTAGATCTATTTCTCAGCTCTGCAACTGTGTGTGTGTCTCCAACTGACCCTTAAGCCTTTCTCTTATACTTTTTTGTTGAACCCATCAATGACTAAGTTTAAATCATTCATCAACGACTGAGATTAAAAGACTGCTTGATTCATGTCTTTTAGAACATTTCAGCACATGTGTTAATTAATTCATTTTAATTATTTAATTTTTGTAAGTTTAGACTTAGGAAATCCATTAAAATAATTAATTATTTGAATAACTTGAACACCAACTGAAATTTCTCAAAACACTTTCTGAGTTTTGGGGTTCAAGTGTGTCCTAGCCCCTCCACAAAATTTCAGGCCTAAAGCACACCCAATGCTACCCCAAATATACAAAATCTCAACACTTCCTCTTAGCACGGAGTGTGCTCTAGCAATGCATCCACACTATGCACTACAAGATTTTGAAGCTGGATTTTGTGTTGTTGATGCTTGGCCTGCTGCCCTTCATCCACGACACTGCTGCTCTTTGTACTGCTGCCCATTTCACTACCACTGACATTGCCACATATGCACTACAACTCCCTCTCAACTTGCTGCATCATGCTTCCCATAGCACTGCCACTGCTAACTCCTGCACTGCAACTCAGTCGCCGAGAAGTAAACAATTGAAGGACTCTTGCCCAACTGTTTTACAGACAAGTCAAGCTGCATCTATCACTCAAGCTCCCTGGATGCTGATTCACGCTGACCTCCTGGAGGCACTGTTATGTTGCAACACTGAACTGCGAGAGCATAGCCTCTCTGCGTTGTTGAAGTCCCATCAGCTCCTCTACGTTGCTGCCTCCACGCTGCTGCTGCCTTTGCCTTACGTTGTTGCTTCTTTAGCTCTTTAGCTCCCTCTTCCACTCCAATGTGGCCTTCTGCAACCATCTCCCAACCCATCTCGCTACTGTCTTAAGGCTCCCGTAGCTCGAATTTGATCCAAGAGTAGGGCTGACTCAAGGATCCCGCCACATTCTCTGTAGATGCTCTACAGATCCATGTCACCCCACCTCTTCTCTCGAGGCACATGAGCACTCATGGCTACATCCATCATCAGAGCCATCCTCCTTTGCTGCTGCAGCCTTGGAATCAGAAGCTCCTTTGTCCTTCTTCTTAGGACAAGTTCTGCCGAAGTGTCCAAGATTGCCACAGTTAAAGCACTGGACCTTGGAAAGGTCCTTCTTCTTCTTCCCTTGCTGCTGCTTCTCCTTTGATGCAAGGGCTGCATCATCCTCCTCCTCTTTGAGTTTGGCCTTTCTGCTTCCACCACTAATATTCTGCCTCTTGGTAGAGGATAGCCCACATGTCTTCCCATGATGGTAACACTGCCCTTCCTAGAATGCTTTGGACAACTGTTTCCCATTCTTCGGAGACTGCATTCAGGGCAGTCCTCACTAAGAGTCCCTCATCTGGAGTAGCACTTATGCCGATCAAATGATCTCAGATAGCTTGAAGTTTGAAGAGGAATGGATCTATCTCTTCAGCCTTCATCATTTTGGACAACCGCATCTGGTTCTCCGGAAGCATCCTTCGTTGGGCAGAGCCTCCTTGGTACATTGTGTCCAAGGCTACCCACATGTCATTTGTTGTAGTCTTTCCAGCAATATGAGTAATAACGTGGTCCTTGACTCCATCTATGATCAAACGCTTAGTCCACGCTTGATTTTCTTCATACTTCTTTAGAGGATCTGCATCGGTTGGTACAACAAGAACCTTCTCTGCATGATCTTTGAGACCATACTCATCCAAAACTGACAAGATTCTGGCCTTCCAGATAACATAGTTGGACATGCCGTCTAATCTATCCTGATCCCTCAGTCCATATCGAGCCATCTTGCTCAGATCTGACAAAAACAATACTTCTTCTCCCTCTGGATCTGGGTTTCTTGGTGCCTAGAAACCCTCTAGTAACTGCTTCTGCTGAAGACTGATTTCCCTCCTGGAAATCTTTCACCCAAACACAATTGGACAACACTCTCCGATCCTCCTGATCGAATCTCAGATCTGTTTGGTCAAATCTGCTGAGTAACTGTCTTCCTCCCGCCTTTGTTGACTTAGCTAGGCACAATTCTGCACCTGCAGAATCTCCACCCCACCAGCACTGTTGAAGATCTGAAGCACTGCTTCTAGATCTTGGAAAAACTTTTTTGCAGCTGAAGAACTGACTGGCCCAGCTTAGCCTCAGCGTTGCTCAGAAGTGGACTGCGTAACCCCACACTGGGTGACGTAGTCCTTACGCTGCCCTGGGAAGGGTCTGCATAAGCCTGATGGCCTTTTGCAGCTTCAGTGTTGTCCTCTACTGGATCTGCGTTCTCCTGTTGTCAAGATGCCCTTTCCGGATCTACTGCTTCTTTTGCCACCCTGCAGAAACATAATTCTTCAGCTGATTGCTGGAGATTCAGATTGATCTACTATTGCTCTGATATCATGTGAAAATTCTACTGCAGTATCATGGTTTATTCCTCCTACTTGATTTAAATTGTTACAAGTTATTTCCAGAATCTAGATTAAGAAAATACTGAAATAAAAACAACTACAGTCTACACATGCAGATAATTTCCTGAATAATACGCTCATCCAACAAAGTGACACATGGATTTTTGGACATATGTCCCCGGAAATACCGAAAGCGGGAAAATCGGTGCAGCAGATATGAGGGCTTA
Source organism: Pinus albicaulis (assembly GCA_034641835.2). Taxonomy (NCBI): domain Eukaryota; kingdom Viridiplantae; phylum Streptophyta; class Pinopsida; order Pinales; family Pinaceae; genus Pinus; species Pinus albicaulis. The sequence goes on along the minus strand of CM076581.1, from coordinate 1,291,024,984 downwards.
TTTTAATAAGTAGATTCTGAGTACAGTAAATCTGGGTTCCAAATTTGAAAAACCCGACAGAGAATAAAAGAAATCAAATCTGCAGCTAACCTGTTGTTCTAGTGCCAAATATTTGACTGATCCACACCCTCAAACGAGATTTACAAGATTCAGCTTGGATCTGGCCCTACAAACCCTAGCGTTGCCCCTGAAGCCCCAGCGTCAGCCCTGCTAGCCTCAAAATGCCATTGCACTGCCCAGAGAGGGACTGCGTAACCCTTGAGAGGGTGACACAGGCCTTACGCTGGCCTTAGAGACCCTCTGTGTAATTTCTGAAGCTCTCTGGAGCCTCTGCGCTGTCCTGCGTAGCACCTGCGCAACACCTGCGTAGTTGTTGCTTTGCTTCTCTGCGCTGTCCTTGTTGCTGCTCCTCTGCCTCTTACTGATTATTGGCTCTGGGATCAGATCATCCCCTTAGCCAATGCTACCCCTCGCTGCAAAAAATTCCTTCGGAAATTCTAAGCAAACCCACCCTAGAATTCTAGATCTATTTCTCAGCTCTACAATTGTGTGTGTGTCTCCAACTGACCCTCAAGCCTTTCTCTTATACTTTTTCGTTAAACCCTTCAATCGTCGAGATTAAATCATTCATCAATGACTGAGATTAAAAGACTGCTTGATCCGTGTCTCTTAGAACATTTCAGCAAATGTGTTAATTAATTTGATTTAACTATTTAATTTTCCTAAGTTTAGACTTAGGAAATCCATTAAAATAATTAATTATTTGAATAACTTGAACACCAACTGAAATTTCTCAAAACACTTTCTGGGTTTTGGAGTTCAAGTATGTCCTAGCCCCTCCACAAAATTTCAGGGTTAGAGTACACTCGATGCTACACCAACTATACAAAATCTCAACACAAAGGACCATGCTTTTTGCAAGCATCAACAAGTAGGGTCTACAAGAATTAAGTGAGATCGACCAACATTTATACAAGAGTCATGGTAACATAAAAAAGTGAGTCATGTTTAATGCAAAAACCACTATGTAGATCACATTAGATATCTTCTTCCAACTTCACCCTAGTTAATGAATTAACTCAATTTACTCAGTTTAGGTATGGGAAGACCATCATAGAAGCCTCTTAGGTGTACCAATGAAGAAGGATTAGATAAAATCCCAAGAAATCAATTAAGATGTTAGTGTAAATGACTATTTTGTGACTTGTGGTTGAATTCGTTAGAGTGGTGCCTTTGACATGCATGGTCACGTGTGATGATCATCTTCATGGGCGCCTTTATAGAGTGAGTGCTTTGTGCATTCAGTTACCTTTTACTCAACATTGTGTCTTTCCACAACTTTTGTCCTATTTATTTTATTCCTTATTTTGCTTTACCGTCCTCTCTTGATGTATATGCATTTCATTGCATAGGGTTTTTGCTTTCATCACTTTAGGACTTGGGGTGATAGTGTCGAGATCAGGGGGTAGAGAGGTTAATCTTCTTTGCATTTTGAATTCTCGGTGATATCTCTTTTCTTTTTCTTTTGTATTTTGAAATTTGTATTATGCTCTTTCTTATATTCTTTGCATCAACCTTAGGTGTCTAAACCCATTATTACTATAGGATTTTGAAGTACAACCCATTTTTAGGTACATGTAACAATAAACCCAAATGAAAAGATAACGAAGGGGAAACCAATGGAATATGTTAAGTATGGAAGGGACAAGGGAAAATTACCCTTTCGAAGGCCCCTAGTAGTACCCCTTTGTTAGTGTTTGTAGCATCGAATGTTGTTCTGGTCTCAAACTTTGTGGAGAGGCTAAAACACAATAGTTTTTCAAAACCTAGAATTCTTTTGTGGAAATGGCTCAATTAAATTAATTGATCGATAATTAAAAAATGCCCAAGTCTAACTTAGGGAAATCGATTAATTAATAGTAATTAATTGAGAAAGGTGAGAGTTCTCTAGAAACTCATATGGATCGACTTGGAGATGATCTCAACATCGTTGAGTTTTAATGTTAGCCGTCGAAGTCCCTATTTGGAGATTATAAGAAGGAGAGAGGTCGATGAGTAGATGGAGGTAGACACAAGAGGGAGAGAGACAACAATGCTAGTTCCTAGGGTAGTTGGGCTAGTGAGTAGCGAGTTCCCGAGCCGGAGAGGGGATGCGGGGGCTAGAGAACTTCGAACGTGTGGGAGGAATATGTTCCAATTTCGGAAGGAGGCAAGAGAGGATGCGAGATTATTTCTCTAGGAAGGCTGCGCGGGGAATTTATGAAGCCTCAGAAAGAAGTTCGATTTAGCTAGAGATTAGGTCGTTTAAGTGTCAGAAGGCCGAAAGGATTTTCTAGTGGGAAGAATGGACATTTTGATCAATAACAAGTAGGATGGTTTGATTAACATCATTTTGGGTTGAGCATGTGAAGTGGGCCGAAGTTATCCCGGAGGCATGTGCAGAGTGTTTGGTAGAGCTTGGTTTTTGTTGGCAGGCGGGATTGCTTGTGGACGAAGGGTAATTCCCTTCAATAATTTTTCCCAAATTTTTCTTACTGTGGATTGCCAATTTCAGGCATCCAGATTGTACTCATATTTTCACTGTTGCATAATAATAAAAACCCTCACTACTACACCAATTTTCCCACATTGGGCTTTTCCGGGGACATTTGTCCAAAAATAACGATGTCATAATTTTTTTATGTGTGTGCTAGCATTTCTCAGTTTCCAACATTATTATTTCCACATTGTTTATTGTTATTTGTGAAGAAACTACAGTGTGATTAATTCGATATTAATCAGAAAATTAATAAATTGAATAATCATTAGGAAGTTAATTCCACTTGCTACAATTCAAGGAATTTCGACATGTTATCAGAGGTAGGTTTGATGGATTAGAGGCTCAAAGATGAAGAGGGAGAATTTCATGGCTCAGAGGGAGTAGCAGATCATTTTTTCCAGAGACTGCATAGTGCCCAGCCAGATAGTGTGAATTGTTGGACAAGGTTCGATTTTCCAGTTAGAGGGTGCAGGGAGGATTGATTTGTCTGGGGAAGCGATTCTAGCGGGCAGAGAGAGTAACAACTCAATATTTTCACAAAGCAGACTCTTGGTCTAGTTATAGAGGGTTTGCAACAGTTGTTAGAGCAGATTCAATTTCGGGTTGAAGAAAAATTGCACACACAGAGGGATTTTCTCTCAGAGGGTTTCTAGTGTCAGAAATCCAAATAGCAGGCATATTTTCTCACTCCCGAAGGAGTGCAAATAGCTGTGCTAGCAGCCAAGGGAGTGAAAGAGGGAAGTTGGTTTAAAATAAAGAGGAACGTTGTAAAAAATGATATCATTATTTTTGAATGTATGAGAGAAGCTATTGCAAACATTTTCGATATATTCGATGTCCATTTTACCTTTACCACAAATTGTAAAAATTTTACTTTTATATTCTTCAACCTAGAATGTACTACTCAACAATCGAAAAATCTTGTGGTTGGAGAGCTCTATTTCAAGCCTTTGATTGGTATTCCCTTCATAAATATGTGTTAACTTCTCTGGTTACTCCAGAAATGTTTACACCTTGATAAGAGAGTACTACGTCTCCTAGCCCCTTTATGATGCTTCATAGACATATGGATGGCTCAATTTTGGTGGATGCTTGACCTTGGTTAGAATGCTAGCATGGCGGGCTTACCTAGGACGTTTTTATCTTAATCAACATGATGACTATCCCATTAGGTGCACACAATGGGGACTCGACTGTTTGATTAGGAGAGGTACCTACTTCGGAGGAGGAGCATTAGGCACTTGGAGGAGGGCACTTGGCCTTAAGAGTACTAGAGCATGTGACATCCACCTTGAAAGTTAGACACTTGACCCAATGATGCTTGGATTGAGCAACATATTCATGGACATCCTTGTATTGTAGGGTGTTCCATGTGGGTTTCCTTCTTGGTCATTTGTATGGAAATAAGTCTTTGATTTCTATTAGTCTCCCTTACCTATTGTATATATAAAGGGGGGGGGGAGAGATTTTGTTATAAAATATCATTATTGTACTCTATTTTGTCTTTGTAATTGTCGTGGCGAAGCCTTTGAGGGAGCAAGATGCTAGGGTTCGTCATGTTAAGCCTAGGAGAAGACATAAAGAAGAAGAGATACCGGTATTACATTGGGTTGCCCTATTGTGAGATGCTAGGTTTTTGCTATGAACATAAGCCTTAGATGAGATGAACATGGTGCTAAAGGGGTGTTGATTTGTCTTGTAAAGCTAGTTGCTTGCATGATATTGTAGCGCTTTGCTTTTTGATGTGTGGACGTTAGAACAGATGTGGAGATCAAGCGATGAGATCATGAGAGTTGAGCTTGGTGTGATACAGCGAAGAAAATGGTTTATTATTACTCCTGTTGTTTATTAAAGGTGTTGGTGCTTGTGTTGATGCAAGAGTTGAAGACAAAGGATTTGAGGACTCTATGAAATTTTTGGTTGCCTAGAAGGTGCTATTAATCGACTCAATTATTTCCATTTCTTGTCCATGAAACGTATATCGCTGACTAGAGTGGGCTACACCACACTGCTGTATGCTTCTAATGCTATAAGCTAGGTACCATTTGAGTTAGTTATTCTTTAAACCTTAGCACATCTTGACCTCTTTAGAAAGAACGCTTAGCAATAATATATTCTCCAGTCATTGTCATGCTTGCACATATACTCTTTTTATTGGGTTAGGTAGTTTAAACATAATGTAAAGTTGTGTTTAATCATGACTTTATGTTAGGGGATGTTATCACAAAATCTAGCACCTTAGTACAAAACCTTTTACAAGGCGCTAAGACTAGTATAACATGGAAATATTATGACCATCACCTCGGAAATCACTTCTCTGTATATATTGAAAGATGTTTCCTAGACAAGGAAGGCTTCCCTCGTAGTTTCGAGGAATCCTTAGACAAGAGTATATCAAGTCTAAAGCCTCCTAGGTTAACTACTCACTAGACCATGACAAAGATAAGATGTTTAAGGTGAGAAAAAGGCAGTTCCTTGAAAGCAATTTCTAGATTTGAATGTGTAAAGTTTCTGAGGCAATTTATGATATCTATTAAGTTTACATACATTAAGGAGCATATGCCAATCACTACAAAAGAAGAAAAGAAATATTGATGTTGTAAAATGTCTCATCTACAATGAGTGAAGAGGTGTTTGAAGAGAGGTGCCATGTCATCAATAATCCCAATGCTTATCAAAAGTCCAATGCCCATGATCAAGGATGCAAATTTAACTTCAAAGGTAAGGAGTATCATGTCATCTCAAGCCCTAACACCTTCCAAATCTATGCAACATCCTAAATGAAGTGTCAAAGAAGAACCATCAATGTCCTCCAAAGGACCATGTTTGTGCAAGCATCAACAAGTAAGGGCTACAAGAATTATGTCATATCCCAAACTGAAAAATATGGGAATTTCTCGGAATTTAACTCAACAAAATTTTCTACATAAAGTTTCCATTCATTTTTAACAGAAAGTTGCCATGTAAAATTGTAACAAATAGAGCACCGCAGAATAATAATAGGAGGAAAAAAAATAATCTCAGCTTTATTTAAGATGGAGAACTGGGGTTTACAAGTTGATATAACTAAAATAATTGAGATTGAAAAAGTTGGCCTCAAGAATCTGCTCTACTAGCCCTGCAAAACTGAACTGAACTGCAACTACTAAGCTCTCCTGAGAATTCTGGATGAATTGACCAAGGGGAGAGTTGGGTAGTCGCCCACTCTCACAGAATCACTTTAGGGTTTTCGTCCAGGGTCTACTGCTGAAGCTGGGAACTCTTGGTTCTCCAAACCTTTCCACAAGAAAAATACTCAACTCAAGGGTGTCCTCGAATGGTCTCCTCCTCTTTTCTATATCTAATGGGCCACTTTGGAAGCCTTTGTTTTATTATTATTTTAATTGCTTAACACATTTTCCCTTCTTTTATTTTAATTAAAATACCCTTTTAATTTGGGAAAGAGTAAATCAACCAGCATTCCTCCTCAGGCCACTGAAAGTTACTTAAGACAATATCATCATATAGATCTTCTTGTTCTGGTTCCAACAAGCTATTACACTAAGTTGTTCCATCAATTATTCCTCTCGAAATGCCACCTTGAGTGTAATTAATTAAGTTATGCCCAATAATAACCCTGTTTTTATGAAAGTTGTCGAAATGCAATAGAACGAAAGGAAAATTGTGCGGATGATGGAATATGCCAAGCGAATGCCATCAGATCTCATAAAAACTACTCAAACTTCACCTTGAAGAACCCTTGATGCGAAGAACTGATATTACTTCTCCTACTTGATAAATTATACAAGTTATTTACTGTGTTCTACAAGTAAATCCTGAAGAAAATACACTACAACCTTAACTAAATAAACTGCGGAAATTAAATGCAGAAACAAGATCTGAGCAAGAAAATTAAACACACATTACACTGTATTTTTTGGACTAAGTCCCCGGAAAAACCCAATGCGGGAACATCGGTGTAGCAGCTGAGGGTTTGTATTTTTAAGAAGTAGTTCTGAAGACAATCTAGGATGCCTTACTGGCCATCCATAGGATTCCACACAGAGAAAATAACTGACAAAGAGTTAGTGAGAAAATGATTTCACACTAAAACTGGAGATCCGACACTTACCCAACCCTGAACTGATAAGTCTCACGCTGCCTCTGCGCTACTTCTGCGCAAATCTGCGTCACTCTGGCTGGGGACTGCATCACCTCCTTCGACTCGGCTTTTTGCTAGCTGGATGTTGATCTTCTGCCCCTCCGGTCTCACACCCTGGCTCTCCGGCACTGGATTTTACTGATCCTCAACAAAATTGTAGATCTCTTCAGAGGCTTCACCGCTGCCTCTGCGCTGCCCAACGTAGCCCTTACGTTGCCTCTTTTGTATCCACGGCTCAAGAATTCTCCAACCAGAAAACCATCTCTGCACCTCACTGCAAGAATCTCCTCGATTGATCTCTCCGGCTGCTCTGCGCTGCTCACTTGAGAAATCGATCTCTTGATCCTCACCCGATGTATTTTCCAAATGCCCATCAAAGTCCTTCTTATAATCTTCTGGTTGGATAACCAACGTCCCAAATTAAAACATAATCAATGGCTTAGATCATATTGACTCAATCTCCGCCTTTTTCTAGAAATTTCACACCCAGTTCTATTAATATACTTTAATTATTTTAATTCCCTAAGTTTAGACTTAGGCTCCCATTAAAAATAATTACTTATTTTAATAAAACACCATCTTGGTGGAATTTCCCAAAACGATTTTTGGGTATTTTGGAATACATGTGTCTAAGCCTCCCTGCAAAATTTGAGACTTAGAGCACTTTCGATGTTACCAGAAATCAACACTCCCTCTTAGCGAGGAATGTGCTCTAGTAATGCATCTTGCTAAAGCATCACACTGACTCTGTAACATCTCCTTCTGCGCTATTGATGCCTGACACTACTTCCCATCAACTATTGCGTTGTTGCATATATGCTGCTGCTGACTCTGCATTCTGCTGCCAACTGCATCTTCACTGCAATTCTGCTGCTGCTTCTGCAACAGAAAAACATCCAAAATTACTGAACTAAGTGTGAATTTCTGGATTTATTAAACAGAAACCCTATTGCAGTAATCTGATTTACTTCTCCTACTTGTTTGATTTACTTGACAAGTTATTTTTCTGAATTATTTAGTGAAACATCAAAGTAAATACATTGCAACCTACACAAATATACGGATCAAGTACTGAAGAATTAAGCACATTCCACAAAGGACACAAGATTTTTCGGATAAATGTCCCCGGAAAAACCCAATGCGAGAAAAATGGTGCAGCAACTCTTGAGGTGGTCTTGTAGACCTATTCATGAAAAGGTGGTCTTGCAATGCCCAGGGAACCTTCAACATCGAGAAGTTTTGTCAAATATCAAAGGGAAGGGAAGACCTCCGGGAATTCATTCAAAACTTTGATAGGATCGTCCGGGATATCCCTGATCACCTAAATCTGTCTGATGCCAACATCCTTGATAAATTTGTCAAAGCCATTGGGGGCCACCTAACCTATGCCTTAAGAGACAAGAAACCTTCCACATTGGCCGAAGCTAAAGAGATGGCAATGCAGGTTGAAGAAAACCTTCCTATCTCAAAAATGAATGTTGATGACCTCCCTTAAGCCAAATCTGAGACTAAGAAGGAGAAATCAAAGGATCAACATGAGGAAATCCTTCTAGCTATCCTCAAGAAGATGGAAATGGTTACCGAGGAAGTCCATTTATGAGATCAAATTGTTATGAACAATATCACTGCTTTGGAGAAGGCCCAAAAATCAAGTTATATTCCGAAGGGGAAGCTTTTTCCAAGAAAGCAAAGTGAGGAAGATAAACCTAGCTCATCCCAACTCCCAAATTCCTTGGCTCCAACCAATGCGGTGGACCAAGATTCATCCTTCGAAGATGGGACTTGTGAGAGTGATGATGATGAAACAAATGAGCAGACCAATCTTGTTGGAGTTGATGTATTCAACATTTTGCTTGGGCGTTCATACACACATCCTCCCATCATTGAGGTCATAACCAAACATGAGAAAAAGGAACCTATCCTAAATTTTGATGAGTGTAGTGGAAGATTCAAAGAGGTTCAATATTCACAAGGAGACAAATAACCCCCAACCTCCAAAGAACTCAACAAAGAAGACTCTCTTCCCAAGCAAGATCCTCCCAGAAATGTCCCTTATAAGGAGCCTCCTAAAGAGAAAGCCCTTTGAAGGGGTCATCCAAAAAAGGACTCCCAAACTAGAGATGAACCTAAAAAGGGCCCTCTAAAGGAAGGAAATGCCAAAAAGAAAGAAAAGGGGAAACATGTTGGGCTTAACGTTGATATGGACGCTGTTATTGGGAAGATGACCGTATCTGTCCCTTTGAAGGAGATTTCTAAGCTTCCTGAGCAACAACAACAAAAGTCCTTGGGTTTTGAAGAGGAAGAACTACCTGAAGACTTGCAAAACATTCACATTCTCAATCGGAACCCCGTACATGAACCTTTTATGCACACTTTGGCTATAAATGACCTTTATTTCCATAATTGTATGCTTGACTCAGGAGCTTCCGCAAATATCATGCCTCTAACCGTTATGAAAAAATTGGGTCTCAACATCACCCGACTGTACAAGAAGGTTTGTGGATTTAACTCCAAACCTGTGGAAGTAGAGGCTCTCATTAAAGATCTTAAGGTCTCTTTGGTGAGGAACCGCAACATATCCCTTCTCATGGACATTGTTGTCATTGGTATTCCTGATGTGTGGGGGATGTTGCTATCTAGGAATGGGGATCCAATGTTGGGGGTCATGTTCAAATGGACCTATCATACGCTACCATCACTCAATCCGATGGGACCCCATTTATCCTTCATAGAGAACCCACCTACCGATCTCATGTGATTGAGCCTAGCCCTATTATAAAGCACATAACATCGAGAAACCTTCTCCCATTCTCCCTTCACAAGAGGTTTGTATCCTAAAAAGGGCAAATCCAAAACGTAACAAAAGTTGGAAACCAAAGAAAGAATATAAATTAGGCGACTTGGTCTTAGTGAACAAAGAGTTGGTTCCCGTCAAGATTCATGGGAAAATTGGGGATGACTATTACTACATTGCCAAACTTAACGACGAACTTTGGTCTCAGCCGATCAAAATTAGTTGCATCACTCCTTTCCTTGATACTTGAAGATGCATTATATACATGTTAGGGTAGGATTCATGGCATGATGATTTTTGCATTAGAACTAATCGCATATTTTATTAATTTTTGCTTTTATGAACTAACATTAAGCAAGGGTGATCATAAGACACCGTGAAAAAAATGCTTTCCCGTGGCTGTGATCTTTGACATGCGCAGATTACAAGTCTACGGTGACCAAGAGATTGCTGGAGTTCTTGTGACCTCCCGTTCGAGTAGCCTTGCCCACTTCTTCAAGAGATCACGTCCCAATTGGAGCCAGATGTTACCCACCACTTCGTGGGTGATATCCCTAGGAGAAATTTTTCTCCAAGATAGACCTCAGCCGACAGCCGATAGCCCCTTGCAACCTCCTTATAGCTCGTTTGTGCCATTTCAATGCCACCTAATCCAACCATGTGGTCCCTCACCCATCTGTATTAATCGTATGTTTGAAGGTAGGCCTCCCAAATCTAAAGGTATGTCTTGTCATTTGGTAATTGAGTATTGGGTTTACTTATCATGGATACTTGAGGGTATGGATTCATGGGAGGATTTGGCAGAAAGAGTGGGCTTAGTTTGTGCTCTTGTCCCCTTGATCTCTTTTGGGTGTTACCCTTGCATCTTAGTCCCGTGGGATCTCCTTTATTGACCATTTGGTTCTAGGGTGGTACTATGAGATTTCTGAAAGTGACTTTATGCAGAAATCTACTGTTAGATCTGGTTATACTTCTTCTACTTAACCAAGTTATTAATGCTAAAATCTTCAGATTAACATCGAAGTAAACACATAACAAAGTTTCACCGATTCAGATATAAAACAGAAAAATACATGCACAATAGACAAAGTGACAAACAAGATTTTCTGGACAATTGTCCTCGGAAAATTGGATGGAATTTCTCAAATCCCTTTCTAGGTCTTGGAGATCTCATGTACTCTAGTCCCTCCACAAATTTTGGGAGCTAGATCACATCCGATGCTACCACAACACTCAAGAAAACTCAACACTCCATCTTAGCAAGGAATGTGCTCTAGTACAACTCTACTTATCCTTGAAGCGCTGCATTGATCTCTAGTGTGGGTATCCGCACTGATGCTGGACCTACTGCCCTCATCACTATACTGCTGCTGCCATTCTGTACTGCTACCCATGACTCTGCCACTGCCACTGCCACATCTGTACTGCAACTCCCTCTCAATCTGCTGCAACGTGCTGCCATTTGCTGCATTGTAACTTCAGTTGCTGAGAGAAACAACTGAAGCTTCTGCCCAATTTTTGATAGACAAGTCAGTTGGGCTGCATCCTCATCGCTGAAGGTCCATCAAATGCTGATCTGTGCTGTCATCTGGAGAATGATGCACAACTACAACTTTGCACTGCGTAAGCAAACTCCGTTTGCACTGCTAAAGTCACATCAACCCCTTGTGTTGAAATCTCTCATGCTGCCGCTGCTCTACGCTATCCTACTGAAGCCTCCACGCTGCTGCAGCAATGCTCTGCGCTGCTGAAGTCACATTAGCGCCTACACTACTGCTGCATCTGCACTGCGCCGCTCCCTTCAGCTTTCAGATCCGCCTCTGCTTCATTCGTGATTCTCTGCACCAACTGCTCCACTTGTCCTGCTACTGTCTTAAGGCTCCAGTAGCTTGGATGTGATCCAAGGGATGAGCTGCTCAAGGATCCCGCCACCACTCTATGGTTACTCTACAGATCCATGTCACCCCACTTTCGTGGTTCATGAGCGCTCATGGCTGCATCATCTTCTGACCCATCGTCTGCCACAACAACCTTGAAGTAGAAGCTTCCTTGTCCTTCTTTTTCTGAGGACAATTGTTGGCGAAATGTCCTAGTTCGCCGCACTGGAAACCCTTGATCTTGGATAGATTACGCTTCTTCTTCTCTTGCTGCCTTTTTGATGCTAGGGCTGCATCTTCTTCTTCTTCCTTTTTCACTTTATTGGATCCCTTGTTGTACTGGCTCTCGGTGATTCAACGAAGTTCTTCTTGACGAAGGATTGCCCACATATTGTCCCAGTCGGGAAGGTTTGCTCTGCCCAAGACACTTTGGACAAAGGTTTCCCACTCTTCTTGACCGCATTGAGTGCAGTCCTTACCATCACATCATCCTCCACTTGTTCTCCCATGGTAGACAAATGACCTCTAATCGATTGTAGTTTGAAAAGGAAGGGCTCTATTTCTTCTCCCTTGGTTATCATGAATGACCGGAACTGATTCTCCAGAAGCATTCTCCTTTGGATTGACTTCCCTTCATAAAGGGTTGTTAAGGCTTTCCACATCTCATGAGCTATTTTCTTTTCAGTTATGTGTGGAACAATATGATCCTTAACCCCATCCATTATGAAACGTTTGGCATGAGCTGCAACTTCCTCATTCTTCCTTAGGCGATCCACAACGGTCGACGTGGCCATGACTTTTTCTTCATGGTATCTTAGACCGTATGTCTCCATGACTACCAGGATTCTGGCCTTCCGGACTCCAAAGTTGGACAGACCATCCTACCTATCCTGATCATGTAGTCCGTGAGGTGCCATTGGCTTAGAGCTACTTTGTCAGAATTTCCTCTCTCCGCTTCTCTACTGAAGCTTGGATCTAGGGTCCTTGGCGAAAAAGGCACCCTCTGCTCCCTCTGACAATTGATTTCCTCTCTTGGAAATCTTCCAAAACAACGAAACAACTCTCTCCGACTCTCTCCGATCCTCTGATCGATCTCCAGATTTCTTTGGCTAGAAACCCTCTAAGAAGCTGATATCCTCTCGCTCTTTGTCTCCTAGTGCTTAGGCTAAATTTTGAATCTTCAGAAATTTAACCCCACCAACAACTTCTGAAGTTCTGCAGCTCTGCTTCTGGCACTTCTGAATCAAACAGCTTCAAATCTGCGTTACCCTAGCTAGCCTCTGCATGAGCAGACGTCCCAGCGCTGCCTTTGCGCAGTAAGTATGTGGGCATGCGTGGAGACTATGTAGGACTGCATCACCCTGACATCTGTGTGGCTCTGCTCCCTCTGAAACTATGTTGTCCCTTCAGATCTGGCTTTCTGCTGCTCTCTCTGCTACTTTTTGCAGCAAGATTCTTCAGTCTTCTGCTGGTGACCCTGCTAGATCTGCCATCGCTCTGATACCATGTGAAATTTCTGAAAGTTACTTTATGCAAAAATCTACTGTTAGATCTGGTTATACTTCTCCTACTTAACCAAGTTATTAATGCCGCAATCTTCAGATTAACATCGAAGTAAACACATAATAGATTTTCACCGATTCAGATCTAAAACAGAAAAGTACATGCACAATAGGCAAAGTGACACACAAGATTTTCTAGACAACTGTCCTCGGAAAAACCCAATGCAGGAAAATCGGTCTTCTGGCTGTTGGAGGGTTTATATTATTAAGTAGTTTTCTGAATACAGCAAATCTGGGCACCACACTGGTTAACCCGACAGAGAAAAAGATAGATTTGCAGCTAATCTGTTGTTTTGAAGCCAAAACCTAGACTGATCCACACCCTCAAACGGGATTTACAAGACTCAGCCAAATTCCGATCCTAGACACCCCAACACTGCCCCTGAAGCCCTTGCGTCAACCTAGTCAGCCTCTGCATGCCTCTACACTGGCCTGGAGAGGGCTGCGTAACCCCAGAATGGGTGACGCAAACCCTATGCTGCCCTAGAAGGGTCTCTGCGTAACCCTAGAGGGTCTCCTGCTGCCTAGTGCTTACCCAGAAGGGACTGCGTAGCACCTGCTTAGCTGAAGCTGCCCTATGTGTTGCGCAACTGTTGTTGCTGCCTCTACTTCTCTGCGCTATCTTTGGATGCTGCTCTGTGCCTCTTGGTGATTCTTGGCACTGGGATTAGACTATCACCTTAGCCAACACCACCCCTCTCTGCAGCTGAATCACTTCTGAAAATTCTTAGCAAACCCGACCCTAGAACTTCAGCTTAGTCTCAGTGCTCTGCCTCCATGTGTGTTCTCCAAATGACCCCAAGCCTTTCCTTTGTACTTTCTTGTTGGGAACCCAACTGCCATGATCAGATCTTGAATCGATGGCTCAGATTAAAAGAAAGTTTGATCCGTGTGACTTAAGAAAATTCCATCACATGTTTTAATTAATTACCTTTAATAATTTAATTTTCGTAAGTTAGACTTAGGGTCCTTAATTAAAATTATTAATTAATTATTATCTCCCAAACTGTATGGAATTTCCCAAATCCCTTTCTAGGTCTTGGAGATGTCATGTACTCTAGAGCCTCCACAAATTTTGGGAGCTAGAGCACATCCGATGCTACACCAACACTCAAGATAACTCAACAGGTACTACTTGGGAAACCTCGACTTTGGGTGTGTGGTCCCGCTCCTGTATCAGCATTTGTTACTTCCATTCTACTCATTATACCCCCGTTCATCATTTCTCCCACCTGGGTCCACATAGCCCCCATGGGTCTACATAGGGTCAGCCTCCCTATCCCCTTGCCCCCACCTTGGGTCAGGTCTGGAATGATGCCTTAGAGGTTGAAGCGGGTAAAAGAAAAAGAAAAAGCATAATTGGCCACATTTAACAGGAAATTGTACCACAAATGCAAAATATGGTCAGGACAAAAATTAATTATCACGTGGGCAAAATCCAATATATGAGCTTTGCCCCATACCCATGGCCATCACCTTGGTTCCATAGGTCCTAAATGAATCTCTTTTTTCATTCAGGTACCCATGATTGTCCCAACCCCCTTGAGGGCAATGAACTGCCCTACCTTAAAGGGGTAATCACTGCTATATTCAATACATCATGCTCTTATCCTTGAGCCCCAAGAAGTTTGTTAAAGAAAATTCATATAAGGCAAAAGTCATATAAAGAAGGGTGGAAAAATCAAGGCCGGGATACCTCATGTACCACGATTTCTGCCTCCTACACATTATATATTCTGGTGTGGGCTTTCCCCATGCCTCGATATGTGGCCGAGGTTTGCCCCTCTCGTTCCCTACTCCATTTCACTTATTTATCACTTGCCACCTCCATTCAAAGGATGTACCATGGACTTACTATTCCCTTTAAAGGTTGGAACCACTTAATAAGGTACATGGCTAGCCCCCTTTGGAGTATGGAGACACTAGTGCATGCCAAAGGCCACTACGGAAGGGCATGCCATTATGAAGTGCCCATTTTGTTATCCATGATTTGTAAGATCTTTTACACGATTACTCTAATGACTGGTTGTACTGGAAGCATAGGGGACGCATTGGATCTTATATAGGATTGCAGGTGGTTTCCATTTGGGATTGGTCTCCCTATACGAGGTCCTAACACCCAGAGGGCTACATTGGCACATATAGGGTATGCATAGAGAGACATGGGTCTCCACAGTAACAAACAACACTCCATGGATCCTCATTGATGTTGAGAGACTGCTAGCGATCCACTTTTGGGATGATGATGATGTGCTTGGTACACTATACCCAACAGGCCCCATAGGAGCCCCATACTCTTGGCAGGTGTCCTAGGACTTGTACGATGTCGTAGAAGTGCTCATTCCATCACTTTAGCTCTTGTAGAGTATATACAGGCATCTTCGATCCATATGGAGACCCATGGGGGTCATTTAGGTGCCCCCACACCCATTGAGAGCACCACAGGTCTATTGCTTGGAGAACAAGTGGCCACCCCCTTATCCATCATATGTTGAGGAGTTTATTCCTCATTATGACACTTCAAGATATTATTAGGCTTTTGAAGGGCCCCACGGCATGTACATATTATTATTTGGCCCCCTGAGAGGCTTATTTTTCCATTTATGAGCTAGTTTGGTGGGCTTGTCAACAATAGGGGTTTTATTTGCATATTATTTTATTATTAGGGGCTAATGTAGGCTCATATGCTAATTCGAACTCCTAAAAGGGGTATAAATTGATGTTCGTTGGATTCATTTGTATCATCACTTCACTTGGGATATTTCTACTCTTACAGAATTTCACATCTCTTCTTGGAGGATTATTTTGGACAAATGGCTGAATTTTGATGTATGGATTTGGGCCATTTTTATCTTGGAGCTTTGTTTTTTGTAAATGTGATGCTGGTTGGATATACTCTCTAACACTGTAAGTAAATTTTAATGATATATTCTTGTTGTTGAATACTGTTGAACTTCGCTATAATTAGGGCTAGTTGCTACATCTTTGGAATGTGGAATTGAGTAATCTATTTAGCTTGTTTAATGTATGTGTCATTGTTAGATGAATGAAATGTCCTAGAGATTGTTTTATGGGGACAATTGTTTAAAAATAACTTGTCAATTTCTTTATGTATGTGCTAGAATTTTTATATTTCCAGTGTTTATTTTTATTCCGCAGTATTTGTTTTGTGAAGGCTGCAATGTATATGTTTCGATATTTGCCGTAGGAAATTGCAAATAATTTGTTTAATTAATTTGACAAATAGAAGAAATATTATCAGTTGCTGCAGTAGGATTCCGAGTAACGGAATTTTCACATGGTATCAGAGTGCAGATAGAAGCCGGAGAGCTCAGTTGCAGAGAAGGAGCTTTGTAGCACTTGTAGGTCGCTGCTCGAAATCCCAGAGGTTGCGTAGTCCCTTGGGTCGGGATGGTCTTTTTTTGAGGAAACGTCTATCTCTTTGAGAGAGTCAACAGAGAAAGTAGATTTTCCAGATCAAAGATTACCAGAGGTAGAAGGAGCAACAATATTTTCCTGTAGAGCAGATTTCCAGTTGGGACGCAGTATTTTTCAACAACAAGAGTAGCGTGGGGAGGAAAAGAGAAATAAGCGCAGAAAATCATGGACATAATCAATAGTGAGGATACCTCAGAATTATCTTCCAATCTTCCAGTTTGGAAGATGAGTTTGCGTGCTTGTCAAGTTCGACATCATTTGGTCTCTGGTATATTGATAGTGGAGCTTCCACTCATATGACTTCCGGATCAATGTGGGCAACAAAACTAAATGTACTCTGGTAGGGAGAGGTGTCATAGAATTTCAGACGGAAATAGGAACCAACACCAGCGCGACTATTGTACTGCATGTGCCAGGATTGGGTATGAACTTAATTTCAGTGTCCCAGTGGCAGGACAAGGGGTACGATGTACACTTTGTAGGGAAGAAAGTGTATGTCTAACACTCTAGTTGGAAGAAGGTAAGACAGATTGGAGCTCAGAGCGACTGGTTATACGGGTTGCAACTCGATTCTCCATTGACATTGATCGACAATGATAACAACAGTAGGAAGGAGCTGAACGAACTATGGCACAGGAAGATGGGATATTTACACCATGGAGCACTTAGGATGCTTAGAGAAACTGTGATCGAAGTTCTAGTTCTTAGCACAAAACACGATGATTTGTGTAGAGGATGCGTACTTGGGAAGTATGCTAAGGCAACATTTCCCAGAAGTGACATCAGAGCAATCAACGTGTTGGGATTGATACACTCAGATATTTGCAGCCCAATGTCCACTAGAGTTCTTAGCAGTGGTGAATATTTCGTCACTTTTATTGATGACCATTCTAGGAAGACCTGGATCTATTTCTTAAAGACCAAAGATGAGGTCTTTGATCGGTTTAGAGAGTTCAAGTGTAATGTCCCTTCTTAAATTATTTTGGTATAGGATTTATTTCTATGTTTTGGGGGCCAATTTTGGTGAAGTCGGGGTGCATTTGATTTTCATTAGAAGACTTGGGAGTTATAAGTTAGTTAAATTTATGTTATGTTGTTTTGTTGGCAATGTATGGGGACCACCCACACATGAAATACGCACTCCCTAAGTAACTGGTTCGAAAAGCATGAGTGGCAAAAGCATAGGCTTGGTGGGGGACCTATGATGGAGGGAAAAGGCTGGAAAAAGGCTCCACGAAGGTTATAAAAAGAAAGAAGATCGCTTCATTTGGCATTCTTGGCTTATCGAATTTATCTGTTGCTCGAGCTGCTTAGCCGGGTCACTTGTTGTTTAGCACGAGATTTAGAAGTAGAGGACTCACCCATTCTTCAGGGGACTTCGAGTGCCACCCTAGATTGGTTCATCCATTGTCATCTGAGGGAGTTTCATCGAGTTATCTTCATCATTTGCATTCAATTTGCCCCAACAATGCATATTTTTGAAGGACGCAATAGTGATACTTGTGTGGCTATTGCAGCTCTATTCCGAAGGTCTATTGCCGAGAGAATTTTGGAGAAGGAGATTTAGTAGTTTGATAAACTATTGGGTGTGTTTGGAGGCTGGATGTGATAGCTATCTTCAGGAGCTATTTTGCAGTCACAGGGGCCAACGCAGAGGAGAGAAGCTGGGCACACGTGGGAGGGAGTGTCTCAGTCATTTGGGTTGTTGTTTGTCGGGAGAAATAAAGGAAGTGTTGGTGGAGTTGTTTGCTGCATTATTGGAGAGGTGTGGAGTATTTTGTTGGTGATTTTGCAGACTGCGTATTTCAACAGTCACTAGGGAGCGTAGGGCCTGTTGGAGGTCGATTTTGGAGGGTCATGATCAGGCCAAACCATTTGTGGGTTTCGGTTGAGTAGGCTTGAGGAGCCCAGGAGTAATTTTGCAGAATTTTCTGAGCATCGGAGGTGGGGCTTCTAGCTATTCTATTGCAACAGCTAGTGCAGAACTGCGAGGACAGTGTAGTGCCACGCAGAGGCAACGTTGAAGCCTTGAGGAGATTCAAAGTTTTGCTGAGGATCAGTTAGATGCAGTGCCAGAGTGTCGGGGTATGAGACCTAAGGTGCAAAAGATCAACATCCATCCAGCAGAACGACCAATAGAAGGAGGTGAAGTAGTCCACAGCCAGAGTGACGCAGATCTGCGTAGAGGCGGCGTGGGGCTGTTTAGTTCAGTGTTGGGTCAGTGCTAGATCTCTAGTGTTAGTTTGAACTTTGAGGTAATCCTCACTAATTCTTTGTCAGTCAGATTCTCTGTAGATAGCCAAATTTGGGCATCCAATTGTATTCAGAAACTTCTTCTTAATAATACAAACCCTCAGTTGTTGCACTGAATTTCCTGCATTGGATTTTTCCGGGGACATTAGTCCAAAAATAACAGTGTCGTGTGTTTAATATTCTTGCTCAGATCTAGTTTCTGCACTTAATTTCTGCAGTTTATTTATTGAAGGTTGTAGTGCATTTGCTTCAGTATTTACTTGTTGAACACAATAAATTACCTGCATATTTTATCAAGTAGGAGAAGTAATATTAGTTTGTTGCAATAGGATTCCAGGAGTTAGGAATTTTCACATGATTTCAGAGCAGTGCAGGTGAAGCAAGAGAGCAGATCGGAAGAAATCAACATTGAAGAGAAAGAGGGAGATCGAATAGTTGCGTAGGCAGCAGATCGAATCGCTAAGGGATTGGGCAGTCCAGGCCAGGAGGGCAAGATTCTCGTGGAAAATCTCTCTGAGTGAGTCAACAAAGAGGTAAGATTTTCAGTTTGTGATTTGTCATCGGTAAAAGGAGCAGCGCAACAGAAGCTTTAGCGCAGAGCATTTTTCTATGGGATGCAATTTTTTGCCACATTTCTGTGGTTAGATGTAGAGACCCTCTTTTAAACATTTCTAACTTTTACACTTAATTTCAGAGTTTTGCCAGAGAGGGACTTAGCTAATTCGACCAACAGGGTAATCACTGCTACAACTATCATCTTTTTAATGAATACCTTCTAAAACATCCTTTCAGCATGAATGAATTTAAACATATATAAATATAAGTCAACAGTAATACGATTTTATGCAGATCAGCAATGAAATTTCAATTTTTCATAAGGAACTAATCAATACATGGGAAAATACCTGGAATAAAGCTGATGATTTAATGGTGGTTCTCCTCCTGTGATGCTGTGGACAGTTGAACAGTTCACCGAAACAATCAAATCCTCCCAGCCAATCCAGGAACAATCCCAGACCCAGAGGATGTCTCCGCTGCCCCCGTGCCCAGATTTCCAAGAAAAACAGAGACTCCCTTTCAGCATAGATCCTTTCTTATCATAATATCACTTGGTAATTAGCCAAAGTTCAAAGACCCCCTCCCTCCTTCGAATCAACTTCCTTATATAAATTTCTCCACCGCCATACATCCTACCCCACCACCTCTTCTCCATCAAGATAAGATCTTCTTAAAGGAAGGTACGAATGTCATTTAAGGAGATGTGATTGCTATTAAAGAGGAGAGGTGATCTTATGATTATTAAATTTGTTTAAGGGTATACGACTTGAATTTTAAGTATTTTTATGAGTAAAGCTTATGTTGGAATATAAATTAATTATATATATATATTTTAATTAACTCAAGTTTATTTTCTTTTTATTAGTCATTTTTATATACTTTATACTAAATTAATATGAATATTAATTTGAAAACTTAATATTAATTTCTAACTTAGGTAATCTTGATATTAGTAGTTAGGTGTACTAGTGCGATTTGTGCGAGATAGGCAAGTGTAGCTATCAAATGCCTATACCGTACACACGCTAATATCATTGTGTATAACTCGGGAACGGGTTGTTACATACTTCCTCCCTTCAAAAAACTTCGTCCCGAAGTTCAGAGTTTCATATACTCGTATTAATATTGTGTTTTTAGGGATTAGGGCGATTGTAGAATGCTTGAAATTTTAAGATTTGAATTTCTGTTTGAATAAGTATGTATCGGTAATTTAATTGTTACTTCCCATCTCATCCGAATCTCCAAACTATTCTAAAATCATCCTATCCTTCCTAATCTCTTCCACTCCCATCCTATCCGTCCTCTACAGGAATATGCCATGGCATCAGTTTTACTGATCCATTCATAGACCTTAAGGATGCCAGTGTTGATTACGTCGACCTGACATGCTTGTAGGCATCCGACAATCATCATCACACGTCTAGGGGAGCGTGACTCGCACAGTCCTCCCATGACTCCAGGTATTGGAGGATAAACGGTGGGCAACACCTCCACCCCTCCCAGTAGGACCAGGGTCAACACCCTATCGTGGGATCTCAGGGAGTCTCAACTGTTCTCGGAAATCTGTCATCACGTAGATTGCTTCGGTAATCTGTTTTTCTGCATGATAATCACTGGTACATAATCTGCAATGTAAACACTCGTACACATATTACAGCATATGCATCTATATTGTTCATAACCAATTGTTACCCATATAACAATCTCTACATATTCAAAATACTTGATATTTATGATATTGATCCTAGAACTTATATAAAATTTCTCATAGGTATCAATATGTCCAATAAAATTTCTCATTTCAGATACTGCTTCTGTTTAGTTCATACATGTTCTATCTATGATGCATTGTTTTAACCATTTTCAATCTGTATACCAATATGTTTCACTTTTCATATTCAAAATGTAGTTACTCTTCTATTTTCTTTCTTTTAATCATATTTGAAATGTAATGAAATTCATCAATAGATAGTTTCATCTTTAATGTTTAATTTATGATTTCATATTCTTGCAATGTTAATTTAAATGACATAACACATATCGGTATCCATGCACCAGTAAATTTAAACAAACAGCATATGTCCTGTATCACTAAAGTGAAGTAGCATTCTATCTTTATGGATACCCACGTATCAGCAAAGTAAAAACTCATCTTTATGTAATATTTCAAAATTTCAAGTATCAAAATAGAGCAGTCATATACATAAAAGTTTTCAGTTCTCAAAATTTAGCATAAGCTGGGGTAATTCTGGCAGAAAGTCTCAGCATCCTCCCAAGTCGCTGATCTAGGACTATACTTGTCCCACTGGACTTTAACTTGGTCTATCCAGTGGTTCCTGAGTTGTCGAACCCTAAGTTCTAGAATACGTAATGGTTTGACCGTTAGGGTTCTCTCGTTCGATACCTGCAGTTCCTTCCATTGAAGGTCATGAGATTTATCACCAATATAGTGTCGTAAGGCAGATACATGAAATACATTATGAATTTTGTGCACGTGGGGTGGTAGTGCAAAACGATAAGCGACAGGTCCAACTTTTTCCAAGACTTCAAACAGTCCTATAAACCGGGGGGATAATTTTGACCCCCTCCCAAACCGAATGGTGCTCTTATTTGATTTAATGCGGATGAAAACCTGATCTCCTACTACATAGCTTCTATCTGTCCTGTGAGTGTCCGCATAACTTTTCTGTCTATCTTGAGCCTCTTTTAATCGTTGTCTAATCAGTTTTACCTGATCCTCCATCTCTTGGATCAAGTCTGGTCCGACGATTATTCGATCTTCTAACCTGTCCCAACTCAACGACGTTCTGCAGGGTCTTCCGTATAATGCTTCAAATGGCGGCATCCCGATTGAACTGTGATAGCTATTGTTGTAAGCAAATTCTACCAAGGGTAAGTACTTTTCTTAGCGTGACTGTTGGTCCATAACATACATCCTTAGCATATCCTCGAGTACTTGATTTACTCTTTCTATCTGTCCATTGGTCTCAGGATGATATGCTATACTCAAATTTAACTGAGTTCCAAAGGCCGACTGCATACAATTCTAGAACCTTGATGTGAACCGAGGATCTCTGTCGGATATGATTTTTTTAGGTACTCCATGAAATTTGATGATTTCATTTATGAATACCCGAACTACATCAGCTACTTCATAAGTATCTCTTATTGGGATGAAATGGGCGTTTTTTGTTAATCTATCCACCACAACCAGAATGGCATTATGCTTTTGTTGCGTAAGAGGCAGCCCAACGATAAAATCCATAGAAATTATCTCCCATTTGGTCATAGAGATGTCGTGAGGTTGTAAGAGACCTGCTGGGTGACAATGATCAGCTTTTACTTGCTGACATTCAAGACACCTAGCGACAAATTGGACAATGTCGTTTTTCATGCCTGACTAGAAGAATAGTCTCTTAGTGTCAGCATACATCTTCTTTACCCCAGGATGTGCACAATATACTGTCCGGTGTGCTTCCTTCAAGATGGTGTTTCGGAGATCCCCACTATCTGGTATATACATCTTTCTGTGAAATCGTAGAATTCCGTCCTCTTCCAGATCACATCCTTCGAATTTAGGTTCTTGTGAATGGTTGCTTTCGAGCCCCGACCTTACTTTTAAGTACCAACTATCTCTTACAAGATGTGCACGCACTTGATCTCTTAAGTTCACCCTGATAGGTACGAGGGAGAATATTCGAGGTCTTCTACTTAAAGCATCTGCTACAACATTCTCCTTCCCTTTTATATATGAAATCACAAAATCGTCTTCGCTTAGGAGTTCACTCTATCATCTCTGTCTTGCATTTAAGTCTTTCTGGGTGAACAAATACTGCAAACTTTGGTGGTCACTTTTAAGCACAAAGTTTCTCCCTACCAAGTAATGTCTCCACATCTTTAAAGCTAAGACCACTGCAGCTAACTCCAAATCGTGCGTAGCATAAAGTTCTTCATGGGTTTTTAATTTTCTTGAAGCATATGCTATTACGCCTCCTTCCTGCATTAAAACTGCACCTAACCCTTGTTTAGATGCGTCAGTACACACAGTAAAATCTTTATCCATATCCGGTACCCGTAAAATCGGTGCACTAGTCAATAATCGTTTAAGTTCAGAAAAAGCTTTATCACACTCCTCAGTCCATTCATACTTAACACCCTTGCGCTGAAGGTTGGTGATTGGCTTTGCAATTTTGGAGAATCCCTCCACAAACCTTCGGTAGTAACCTGCTAAACCCATAAAACTACGCACTTCATGTGCATTCCTAGGGATCGGCCACTCCCTGATTGTATTTACCTTTTCCGGATCTACAGAGATTCCTTCGCCAGATATGATATGACCCAAGTAATGGATTTCCTTCTGAAAGAAAGCGCATTTGGATAATTTTCCATATAACTTGTGCTCTCTGAGACAAGATAACACTATCCGAAGATGCTCTTCATGCTCCTTCTCATTCTTAGAGTAAATGAGAATATCGTCCAAGAAAACTTGTACAAATTTGTCGAGATATTTGCGGAGAACGCTATTCATAAGGTTCATGAAGACTGCAGGTGCATTGGTCAATCCAAATGGCACCACAATGAATTCATAATGCCCGAAACGAGTTCGGAATGCAGTTTTAGAAACATCACTTTCGCTAATCCTGAGTTGATGATAACCCGATCGCAGATCGATCTTTGAAAATACTGTAGCTCCTTTCATTTGATCAAAAAGGTTGTCAATGCGAGGCATTGGATACCTATTCTTTACCGTGGCCCAGTTCAAATCTCGATAGTCCACACACAGTCGTAATGAACCATCTTTCTTCTTGACAAAGATTACAGGAGCACCCCATGGTGAAACACTGGGTCGAATGTGCCCTACATTTAACAGTTCTTTCAACTGTATTTGCAATTCTTGAAGTTCTAGGGCAGTCATTCGGTAAGGAGTTTTAGATATAGGTTCCGTATCAGGTTTCAATTCAATGGTGAGGTCTAGCTCTCTCCGAGGAGGCAGTCTAGGTAATTCCTTTGGAAAAAACATCCAGAAATTCTGATAGAATCGGATACTGATCTAAGGAAGACTCTTTTTCTTTGCTTACCTCTTTAATAGCATACACTTGACAACCCTTCCTTAAGCATCGCTTCATTTGCATGGCTGAGATGAAACGCAAGGATACTTTTCTCTTAATACCTTGAATTTGGATTGTCTCACCCACATCATTTAAGCAAAGTTTTGTTTTCCCGAAACAATCTACCCATGCTCGATGAGACTCTAACCAATCCATTCCTATCACCAGGTCGTAAGTACCTAGGGCCGTGACATATACTTTTAGTTTGGTCGAACAGACTCCTAGATCAACCTTGCAATCCTCCACACTTAATTCTACCGATTGAAGGTCTCCTGAAGCCATTTCTACCTGTCTAAAATCGTCCTGCTTGCAGGCTGCCAACCCACATTTATTCAATGCATAAGATGAAATAAAACTATCAGTAGCTCCAGTGTCAAATAAGATTTTGAGTTTTATTCCTTTGATTGTACCTGAAGATTCCACTACAGTGGATTGATTTGCTGCTTCGTTGTTGTTGACGACAGCATGGATTCTATGATTGCTTTGGGCATCTGATGATGGTTCTTTTCCTGTTCGCCGAGAGTTCTCTGGACAATCACGTTGAAGATGAGGTCCTCCACACCCCCGATAGTCCACTCGAGTTGGTCCTTTTGCGTTTGACTGAGAAATCCCCGACCAAGAACTCTGTCCCCTGGTGCCGCTTCCTCTCCCATTCCTTCCCCGATTACTAGTCCCTTGAGACCTCCAAGCACTAATGTTTGAAGACTCGGAAGCTATTGCGTTTATGGTCCTGGGAGCTCCCGCCCCTGCTCCCCTTGGGGTAAACCTGTTACCATAAGGAGGTGGTCTCGAGTTATTTCCTCGGAAGAAATTTCGGGGAGTTCTTCCTATAAATGCCTGCGGTATTGGTTCAGCTGGCCTGAAATCCCTTTTAATCCCCAGATGTTCTTCTGCATGACGAGCACATTCAACCGCCTCTGCCACCGTCGGTGGTTTCCACATTCTTACCATGGCCCTGATTCGAGGATTTAATCCAAATACGAAACGCTCGGCCTGGCGTTCATCCGTGTCTAGATAAGGAACATATTTCACAAGTTCCATGAACTTTATCTCGTATTCTTCCACAGTTTTACCACCTTGGGTTAGAGTATGGAAAGCTCCGGCTTGCTGCTCTTGAAAGAAAGGCGGTAAGTATTTCGCACGGAATCGGTCCATAAACAACTCCCAAGGAACGGTATCTGAAGTAAGATGCAGTTGTTTTTCCATATTTCCCCACCAAATCAGAGCATTCCCTTTGAGTTGGAATACAACGATCTTTGTTTTAGAAGTTGAAGAATATTCTCTTAATGCGAAGCATCTGATCATCCCTTCCAACCATGCTTCGGCATGTTCTCCAGCTTTTCCTCTAGAGAATTTCGGGAGTTTAATCTTTTGTAGTTCCCGTGAAATATCTTCTCTATGAGGTTTGTTATCAAAATCCTTCGGCTTTTCTGAATGTCTTTCCTCTGGATGATGTCGTTCCTCCTTGTTCCTGGTCGACTGCGACCCTTTTAAGGTTTCCAAAATGGCTTCTAATGAGTTCATCACAGTAGTGAGATCGGGCAGAGCAACAGGTGTTGACGGCGATCTTGATGGTGGTGATGGCGATGGTGAAGGTGGAGGTGGCGGCGATGCATTTCGCTGGCACTGCCGCCTTTGGTACGTGTTAAACATGGTAATTTTTCCTGAAATATATAATAATAAATTCATGAGGAGTGGGTAAATTTTCAGACTGACAAAATATAATTTTCGTAAGATTTGAGCTAGCACACGGGTATAGTTCTTTTGCTATTTTACCTGCAGGCAGGTCTTACTGGTACCGAGGTCAAGGAGGGTGGCAACGCGACCTCCTTGTCCTATGCAGGGTAATTTATGCGTACTAACTCTAGAGTGAACAATGTAGGGTTTCTGATAGATAATGATGTATTTCTTATTATTTTCTAAGTGAATCTGAGCCTAAATATAGTTACAGAGAGGTTGTTTTATGCGTAATATATATATATATATATATATTTTTAAACATATATTTAATTTCGAAGACACTTAGAGATATAAGTGCACATTTAACCCTAAATCATAGTAATTTAGATTATCAAATCCTAGTAATCCTATGCTAATAATACTATCTTATACCTTTTTATATATATATTTTCCCCACTCCAAGATATTTAAATAAATAAAACAATCAAATTAATCTAATTTCGGAGAAGATATGAGATATCACATCTACTTCATAACCTTTTTCATAATGCCTACTCATACATATTGCAACATTTAATAATAGCATAGGAATAACACTTTAATAAGGTCACCATATTTTGATTTTATAAATATTATATTCTATGTAATAATGTATATAAAATACAAAAGTATTAAAACTAAAACCAAAAGTTTATATATATATATATATCGAAATGCATAAGTCGTATTGCTTGGGTTAAACGTTTTAAGCGTTTGGGTTAAGCGATGGTTTGTGGGGCAGAGGTCTGGGGTTCAAACCCGACCCCGCCCATTCTATATAATTAGCGTATATTATATGCGATGTGGCCTGTGCACTTTTAATATGTAGATTTAAACACAGATTACGACTAGTTCAATCGAACCTTTTGAAACTTTGGATATGCAGATTTGTTTGATTTTTAAAATTTAATACAATTAGCATCGTGTATATATATATATATAATTTTCTGCATCCCAACCCACGACATGAGATAACGGCGCATTGGCTGGCGATTTGAATGAAGTTTCGAACGATCACTAACCACGAGATCCATTCTATCGGCATTTTTAAGCAGTGGCATGACTTGAGCGTGGCTCTATCTCCGCTACATAGAAAATTTCGGAATTTTGACAACAAACCCCCAAGAAAACTAGATGGCAACTTTGCCTATTCGTAATTAAGCTATGGTTGAATTTATTTTTAGAGGGCTTTCGATCCTGGAGACGAAACAGTGTCCTTTGCTGTCCAACTGATCTGAAAACTCAGTTTAGTGAGTCGACAAGTGATTGTCGTGGCGCAGACTTTAATGATATGCAACAATCGCAGCGACAATCACTACGAGCCCAAGTCCAACGTTTTTTTTTTGCTTGTTTGCAAATTGAAATCCCTCCAGCAAAATTGTAGGGGCTCCCTCTCAGCCGGTTCAGGACTTGGAGAATGGCTGAGGTCACATGAAGCGGAACCACAGTGGAAATTAAATCTAATTCGTGAAAGCCAAGGCTTTTTCAGGCGAAATTTGCACGTAATGTCAGATTTTCTAACGCTTTTGTTGAGCGGAGGACTCCAAGGTTGTTGAGCAAGAAAAGATTTATAGGCATTGGAGCCTGTTGTAGTATTAATGCTTTGCATTTCTGGGAGCTGAAAATGAAGCCGTTTTTGACAAAATGTGGAGATATTGGGTATCATGTATTCACAGAGCCCTTACTACATCATTGAAGGGGCTTGCTGTGGGTAGAGTGAAAACCTGTGAGTAACTCGGCCAGCATTGCTGCCAGTGTGGATCGTTGGATGGATTTTCATTGCTACATAATTGAGGAGAGTGAACCTGTATAATTGAAATCCCTGTTCTATTGTGCAAGTGGGCAGAACACAACTTCGATTCAGACTAATTATGTCCAAAATTTATCTTCTTTATCTAGTCAATTGTTACCACAAGGGTATTGGTCAGATAATGGATCTCAAAGCCATGCTTTTCCCTGCTCTGCCACATCATAAATGCAGTCAAAGGCACATATGACCGTTGGTGTTGTCTACGAGTCTCTTTTCAAATTCACAGAAAGAGTGTTCTGTAGAAAATGACAGTAACATTTCCTCGACTACTGTCCTGTCGGAGAGAGAGGTTTGTATCCAAGATGCAAGTAGAGAAGCCAGCAGCCATCTGATAATGTCCTTTGATGAGGCTTGCTGGGAGTTTAAGCGCACAGATGGCAGAGTGAATGGTCCATTCACTCTTTCACAACTCTCTAACTGGCATTCAATGGGATATATTGACGGCACATTAGAGTTTTCCTAATAGAGGCACAAGAGGCTCTTAATAAGGCTAAGGTTGCACTATTGATTGCTCGGGACGAGTTGAGGAAATGCGAAGCTATGCTTGCAAATTGTGAGGCCGACTTGCTACGCATCCGGAAGTCAAAGCTGGAGGTGCAAGCAAGGGCAGAGTTTTTGAATGAAAAAGCAATAATGGCAGAAATGAAGGCAACACAAGCAGATGAAGATGTTGCAAAGGTAATGGCTTTGGTAGAGGAGGCAGTTTCTTTGGAAGTCGAGGCTGCTCAGCGTGTAAATGATGCAGAGATTGCCCTTGTAGAGAGCAAAAAATATTTCGTGGCTGTAAAGCCTGCGGAAGATCTGGTTTCCAATTTGGAGGCTGATCCAGTACATACAGAAGACTCTGTTATTGATGTTGGGGCTGTGGAACGTAAAGGAAGTGGTAGAGATAATGGCCTAGATGGGTTATTGTCTAAAAAAAATTTATGCTGAATTTATTATAACCTAGTGGATGGAATGCTGATCTTTAGTTTTACTTATCCCAAATTCTTCAAACGGTTGTGAGGAACATTTACCAGTGAAATATATATATGTATATATTTAGATATTCTATGGATTTCACTACTTCTTATAGCACAGAATCACACAGAAACATATGCAGAGCCCATAAGGTCTAAAGTGTCTGACACTATGCTTTGATACCATGTGTAGAGACCCTCTTTTAAACATTCCTAACTTTTACACTTAATTTCGGAGTTTTGCCAGAGAGGGACTTAGTTAATTCGACCAACAGAGTAATCACTGCTACAGCTATCATCCTTTTAATGAATACCTTCTAAGACATCCTTTCAGCATGAATGAATCTAAACATATATAAATATAAGTCAGCAGTAATACGATTTTATGCAGATCAACAATGAAATTTCAATTTTTCATAAGGAACTAATCTATACATGGGAAAATATTTGGAATAACGCTGATGATTTAATGGTGGTTCTCCTCTTGTGATGCTGTGGACAGTTGAACAGTTCACCGAAACAATCAAATCCTCCCAGCCAATCCAGGAACAATCCCAGACCTAGAGGATGTCTCCTCTGCCCCCGTGCCCAGATTTCCAAGAAAAACACAGACTCCCTTTCAACACAGATCCTTTCTTATCATAATATCACTTGGTAATCAGCCGAAGTTCAAAGACCCCCCGAATCAACTTCCTTATATAAATTTCTCCACCGCCATACATCCTACCGCACTGCCTCTTCTCCATCAAGATAAGATCTTCTTAAAGGAAGGTACGAATGTCATTTAAGGAGATGTGATTGCTATTAAAGAGGAGAGGTGATCTTATGGTTATTAAATTTGTTTAGGGGTATACGACTTGAATTTTAAGTATTTTTATGAGTAAAGCTTATGTTGGAATATAAATTAATTATATATATATATATATATATTTTAATTAACTCAAGTTTATTTTCTTTTTATTAGTCATTTTTATATACTTTATACTAAATTAATATGAATATTAATCTGAAACCTTAATATTAATTTCTAACTCAAGTAATCTTCATATTAGTAGTTAGGTGTACTAGTGCGATGTGTGCGAGATAGGCAGGTGTAGCTATCAAATGCCTATACTGTACACAGGCTAATATCATTGTGTATAACTCGGGAACGGGTTGTTACGAGAAAAAGCTCAAAGAAGGAAGAAGGCATTTTTTGAGAGAATTCCTTCCTCAATTCGAGTCAGGAATTCTAGTTCTCGATTCTTGACGACGGTAGCGAGGCCAGTCTGCTAACTCGTTAGGGAGTGTGTAGGCCAGCCTAGCAATTGCGCAGAGGAGAGAGAGGGAGTTGTTCGAATTTATTCAGACGACAGAGATGGCAACAAATGGGCTAAGAGATCAATATTGGTTAGAGGGTGCCTCCACCTATGTGATTTAGCAGGAAAATATCACTTGTCTATTAGAGGAGCATGATCTCAAGGCCTTTATCAAGAATGTGGTAGTTGTCCCCGTTGACGCAGATCTGTTGAAAGCCTACAAGAAGAATATGGCAAAGGCTAAGCGCTTGATTCTCGACGGAGTGAAGGATCATGTAGTATGTCACATCATTGTCAAAGGGACTACTAAGGAGATGTGGGATGCCTTAGCGACGTTGTATCAAGGATATTCTGAGCAGCGAAAGATGTACTTGTAGGAGAAGATGCGATCTATGAGGATGCAGAAGGGGGAACACATTGATCCATTCCTTGCAAAACTTCAAGAAACCAAAGATCAGTTGGCAGCTATCGGATCAACACCTCAGGCCACCGAGATGGTCAGATTGGCTCTAAACTCTGTATCAGATGAATGGCAAGTCTTTGTCCAGAGCATCCTGGGCAG
The DNA here is from genome assembly GCA_034641835.2 of Pinus albicaulis. Lineage (NCBI taxonomy): Eukaryota > Viridiplantae > Streptophyta > Pinopsida > Pinales > Pinaceae > Pinus > Pinus albicaulis. The sequence goes on along the minus strand of CM076581.1, from coordinate 1,290,994,366 downwards.
AGAAAGGTTGCCTGATTGGGAAAATGGGAATATATGTGGGCCTCTCTTCGGCGGGGAAGAGATGAGGCGAATATATCAGTGCGGAAACATAATTGCAACAACGGCGGTAGTGGACGAAGCCAAGGATGAGGAAGATAATGCCAGCCCTTGCATCTAAGGCAGACGGGAGCAGCGAAGACGGAAGAGGACCTCTCAAAGATCAAGTGTTTCTGGTGTGGTGAGATGTGCTACGCTACTCAGTGTCCTCTCAAGAAGGAGGACAAGGTCAAGAAACATGATTCGCAGGCTGCAACTGCAAGGATGGAGGAGGAATAGTTCGCCATGATTGCCCACATATCTCCATCAGAGAATTGGGATGATCTAGAGTTGTAGTTCGAAAGAACTGCAGTTGGGCAGGATCCTTGAGGAGTCCACCTCATGGATCAATACCTTGCTACGGGAGCCCAAATAAAGTAGCAGGATGGACCAGTGTCAGTTGGTGCAAAGGAGTGTTGAAGTGACAATGCAGTGGTTAGAGAGCGACAGAGTCTGAGTAACGCAGAGAAGAGTTGGCAGCAATGCAGGAAGGCACAACGTAGATTCAGCAGCAGTGCAACAACTTCAAAGGGTTAGCACAGAGACTAGTAGCAATCAGATCTTCAGTATCAGATGCTTCATGCTGAATACTTAGTTCAATGTTTTGGATGTTTTTCCGCTGCCGCAGCAGCAGTAGAGTTGCAGTGCAGATGCAGTTGGTAGCAGTATGTAGGGTCAACAGCAGCATAAATGCAACAACACAGCAGTTGATGGGCAGCAATGTCAGGCATCAACAGTGTAAAGGGAGATGTTACGAAGTCAGGGTGATGCTTCAGCAAGATGCATTAGTAGTGCACATTCCTCGCTAAGAGGGAGTGTTGATTACATTAGGAAAAGCGAGAGAAAGAGGGGATGTAGAGGAGGCAACGTAGGAGCTACGCTAGAGCGTAATTACGAATCCAGTTATGCGAGACGCAATAGAATACTCATATAACCATAAACGAGATATGCGAGCGGAAATAATGCTTCATTTTATTAATAAATCAAATGATAAATATCTTCTGAACTGTATTCGACTTAAAAGGCTAGGGTCTTGGTAGCGTATCTACGAGAAGAGTGTTGGTGGCTCGAGACCTACGACCAATAGTACAATGAGGTTTGAGGAATACTTGTGTGAGAAACAATGGAGAACCCTAAACGTCCAAAACCTAAGCCTAGGAGATGAAGCCAAAACTATGGGCCCCGTTTGGGTAAATTGGTGTTTCAACTTCCCGGGGACGAAACTTTGGCATACGATCTCCGTTTGACACGTATCATACCTCGTTAGAAAATCTACCTGAGGAGTACAACTTTCAGTGTGAGAAACATCGATCCATGGACCCATGTTGCTCCCGGTTTTCCCAAAAAACGTCGTTTAGGGCCTCAAAACGACTCCGGAAGTTTAGGGCCCCAAAAACTGCTAAAAATAGTAAGTTGTGCTGCAACTTAAAAACTGAAAGAACTGATGGTGGGGGTTCAAATAGAATAGGTGGATGGCCACCAATATCCACTTGGATCATTAAGGCCCCAAAACGGCTCCGGGATTGCAGGACTCGAAAACCTAGTAAAAATAGTAAGTTGTGCTGAATGTGAAAAGCTGCAAAAATTGATGGTGCGGGTCCAAATGGAATAGGTGGGTGGCCACCGATATCCACCTAGATCAGTGCCACACAGAGGCAGTGCTTAAGCCTGAGATTCAAAGTTTTGTTGAGGATCAGTCAGATCCAGTGCCAGAGTGTCAGGGTGTGAGACTGGAGGGGCAAAAGATCAACATCTAGCCAACAGAATGACCAACAGAAAGAGGTGACGCAGGCCCCAACCAGAGTGACGCAGATCTGTGTAGAGGCAACGTGGGGCTGTCTAGGTTAGTGTTGGGTTAGTTTCGAATCTCCAGTGTTAGTGTGAGGTAATCCTCACTAATTCTCTGTTAGTCAGATTCTCTGTGGTTAGCTAGATTTGAGCATCCAGTTGTATTTAGAAAATTCTGCTTAATAATACAAACCCTCAGCTACTGCTCTAATTTTCCCTCGTTGTTTTTCTGGGGACATTAGTCCAAAAATAACAGTGTCATGTGTGTTTAATCTTCTTGCTTAGATCTTGTTTCTGCATTGAATTTCCGCAGTTTATTTAGTGAAGGTTGTAATGTATTTGCTTCAGTATTTACTTGTAGAACACAATAAATAACTTGCATAATTTATCAAGTAGGAGAAGTAATATTAGTTTCTTGCAATAGGATTCTCGGAGTTAGGAATTTTCACAGCGCCTAAAGCATCTCCAGGGAGAGGACAGTTAGATGATGAGACAAGGAGAGACCTCAGGAGGAGGAAGCTGTGTTTTACATGTCAGGAGCCGTGGGCATCAGATCATCAAGGCACAACAGGGAAAGCCCACTATATCGAGGTCTTCTCATACAGTGATCAGGAGGATGAGTTGGAGTTAGAGTTTGATGGAGGAGACTGCGAGGGTCCATCAGACAGAGCACCACCTCCACCAGGAGGAGTATCTTTTACACCATTTGGGGGAGTCCTTGCATATTTGTGCGGGGTACCCAAATTTCTGACCATGAGGATCAGAGGCATAGTGCAAGGGCAGCGTGTCTCAATGTTATTTGACTGTGGGGCCACCCACAATTTTATTGATGCTCAGTTCGTCAAGAGGAGAGGCATTACCACTGTAGAGTTTGAGGGTTTTTCAGTGCTATTTATGGGGGACAGGACTATGCAGTGCAATCGATATGTTCCTACTTTGATAGTGGCCATGAGGAGCTACTCGATAACAGATCGTTTCTTTGTGGTGGATGTGCCAGACACCAATGTGGTGTTGGGTGTCCAATGGCTGTATTCCCTTGGCCAAGTTATCACCGACTGGAGGGAGCACATGATGGAGTTTACTGGGTTGGATGGTAAGCTAGTAGTTCTTCGGGGTATGCACTCATATCCCCGATAGTTTTAGCTCATTGGATGGAGGCAGACTTGAGGCATGGGGACATAGCATGGGCAGTGGAGCTGAGGATTTCAAAGGTTGGGGGACAGACCGAGCCTCCACCACCAAACATACAGGCTGTGTTGGACAGATATGTAGTGGTCTTAGGAGATATACCATTTAGACGACCACTAGATAGGGGATTTGAGCATACCATAGAGATGGAGCCTGGTGTGCAGGCAGTCATCACTACCTCTTGTAGGCATCCCAAAGCCTATAAGGATGAGATTGAGCGAGCCATTAGGGATTTGTTGGCGTTGGGCCACATTAGACCGAGTTCCAGCCCCTTTGCTTCTTCAATTGTGTTGGTGAAGAAGAAAGATGAGACTCTGCGCATTTGTATTGATTATAGGGCGCTCAACAGGAAGATGTTGAAGAATCAATACCCCATACCGCGTATTGATGAGTTGATGGATGAGCTTAGAGGAGGTAAGTGCTTCTCTAAGATAGATTTGCGGCTAGGGTTTCATTAGATTTGGGTGAGGGATCAAGACATCCCGAAGACCGCCTTCAAATTTCATTATGGGAATTTCGAGTCCCTGGTCATGCCTTTTGAATTGACCAACACCCCTGCTGCTTTCCAGTGATGCATGAACCATGTGTTCAGGGGGCAGTTGAGGAGATTTGTATTGGTTTTCTTTGATGACATCCTGATCTACAATAGGACGTCGGAGGAGCACCTGCAACACTTAGAGACAGTGTTGCATATTCTGCAGGAGCAACAGTTCTATGTCAAATTGTCCAAGTGTGAATTTGGGCTAACAAATATGCTTTACTTGGGACACATTATTGGTGCAGATGGGGTCAAGGTGCATGAAGAGAAGATCAAGGCCATTCGGGATTGACTGGTGCCTAGAGATGTGACAACATTGAGGGGGTTTTTGGGCATTTGCACTTATTACAGGAAGTTCATTAAGGGCTTCTCAAAGTTGGCAGCACCCCTCACAGATTTAACCAAGAAGGGGGCTTTTGCATGGACAGATGGAGCTTAGGCAACTTTTCATCGCCTCAAGGAGGTGATGAGTAGTTGCCCGATATTGGCACTTCTGGATTTCACGCAGTCTTTCACATTGGAGTGTGATGCATCGGGTGAGGGGATCGGGGAAGTCCTATCCCAAGAGGGGAACCCCATTAGTTTTGAGACCAGAAAGCTCTTATCGCATAAGAGGTCATATTCCATGTATGACAAGGAGATGTTGGCCATAATGTATGTATTGGCCAAGTTTAGGCAGTGTTTGGTGGGTAACCGATTCAGGGTGAAGACAGATCATAACAGTCTTCGCTACTTCATGGGGCAGCAGGGCCTCAATGATAGGCAACAGAGATGGGTCAGCAAGGTGTAGGCCTATGATTTTGATATTGAGTATGTGCGGGGGAAGCACAATGTGGTCGTCGATGCACTATCCAGGAGACTTGCGAGGTTTACACTCATGAGCATTAGCCATGACTGGAAGACACAATTATTACTTGAGTACTCCAAGGATCGTCGAGCATGTGAGATGTTGGAGGGCATTCACGTAGATGAGCGCTATCGGGTGATGGTTGAGGTTATCTACTACAATGGGCACATATTGTTGGTTTCAGGCTCGCAGTTGAGAGAGCGGATACTTCATGCAACTCACGATTCTCCATTGTCGGGGCATCATGGGTTCAGGAAGACATACATTGCTGTGAGAGAGCACTTCAACTGGAAGGACCTCAAGGGGGTCATGTTGAGATATGTATAGGAGTGTGAGGCCTGTCAGAGGAACAAGGGAGAGTTGACTCATCCAGCATAATTATTGCAGCCTCTTCCCATTCCTGAGGGAAAATGGGAGAGTATCTCTATGGACTTTATCACAGGACTTCCCGCAGTGCAGGGGAAGGATTGTATTTATGTGGTGGTCGACTGGCTAACCAAGTGTTGGAAATACTGAGAGGGGGGTGAATCAGTATTTCTTTTCAATTGTTAATTATTGCCAGTTAGATTCTTCACAATTAAAGACAGAGAGATATATATTATAATAATATTACGAATTAAAGAGAACTTCAATCTCCTTTTAATAATAGTATACAATAGATGAGAGAAGGGCACCAACCCTTTTAATGAAACAGACACCAACATGTTTGCCAAGCACCAACTTGGACTTTGATGAGGCTCCGACCTCTAGGGCTTTGACCCTATCTTCTCAAGGCACCAACTTTGTGTTTAGGGGCACCTACCCCAAGGACACCAATCCCTCGGTCTTTCTTTTAATAGAAACTGTGTCATGTACTTACTTGAATGTCATCAACAAGATTCTTCACTGTACTTTGTCCATCATGCGACTTCAATAGTCCTCACATAAGTCTGAGCCTTCAAGGGTAAGTCCAATCCTTCTACAAGTTCAGATCTGAAGTATCACAGGTTCACTAGCTTGCAATTCTGAGCCTCCATAAATAACTGTCCATAGGTCCAAAATTTATGAGTCCTCTAGAGAACCAAGGTGTAATTCCACAAGTCTATCCCAGCTACAGTTTCTCCACAGCTATGTCCGAGCTACCACAAGTATATTCGAGCTGAATGTCCACAATTCAACCTTCTTACATGTCTGAGGTACTGAGGTTAAGGCATCGAGTAGGTGACCGTCCACTATTCCTCCACAAGTAGACTATTTATGCACCTGTCACAAATCTGAACCACATAAAAGGTGACTGTGTAATCTGTTGTCCGAGCTTGAGGAAGAATAACCCAAACAAATGTGCTTTTTAAGTCCTTCTCGGCCTTAGTTCACAAGATGTGAACTCTCCTTAAAGTTCTGTGCTTCTCGGATATTCTTCACCGAATTGCTGACTCTGAAATGGATGAACGCAGATTTATATATATAGTAGTTTGTCCCTATGAAGAGACACATCCATTGGAAGAAGGGCCGACATTATATGACTGCATAGGTCGGCTTGACTATAAATATATATTTTTTTATCTTAAAAATTCAGTTTCTCACAAACTAATGGGAGTTTCAGGGCAAGTAAGAGCTTGTTGGAAAGAGGGAAAAATCCTCTTTAATATGGTCTAGGATTCATTGTGAAATGATGCCTCCAAGGTGTCTAAATTTATTTTTCTTTGTGACTGTTCATAAAATTTTAGTGCATAAAGTAATTGGGACAGTAAGAGATCATTAGAGCTTCTTTATCATGGTGTGTATTCCATGTCATCATATGTCATAGTGCAGCATATATCAATATTCCATTAAGAGAGCTCATCAAGAGAGCTTATATTCCATTCAATGACAATTATTAACCAACAATCTCCTCCTTTGTCATTGATGGAAATATTATAGATTCTCTCCCACTTTGACATCAATGGCAAATGGGGTGCCCAAGTACTCCCCTTGTCATGCTGCTCCCCCTGACATGCTGCTTCATTTAATGTGATGCAAGAGCAATGACCCCCATATTTTTGCAAAATTACTCAAATGCTTCTCATGGAAGGGGTTTTGTAAAGATATCCGCAATTTTCTCTTTTGTATTGACATATTCCAACCTGATATTATGTTCAGCAACTTGTTCACGGAGAAAGTGGTATTTGATTGGAAGATGTTTGGTTCTTGAGTGCATCACCGGATTCTTTGAAAGACTGATGGCGCTAGTATTGTCACAAAAAATAGTAATTGGTTGCTTAGTTTCTATGTTGACATCCTTCAAGCCTTCCTTCATCCATAGAATTTGTGTACAACAATCAGCAGCAACTATATATTCGGCTTCAGCTGTAGAAAGGGATATAGATGATTGCTTTTTGCTGAGCCAAGATACAAGACAATCTCCCATAAAGAATGCATTTCCACTGGTACTTTTTCGATCATCCACACTTCCGGCCCGATCAGCATCAGAATAAGCTGTCACAATAAGATCTGAACTCTTAGGATACCAAAGACCGAAATCAGTCATTCCTTTTAGATATCTGAGAATTATTTCGCAGCTGCTAGATGGGATTGTTTAGGACTTGACTGAAATCTCACTACCATTCCTACTACTTGTATAATATTTGGTCTTGTAGTAGTTAAGTATAGGAGAGCTCCAATTATTGACCTGTAAAGAGTTGCATCTATTTGGGGGGTATCATCATCTTTGCTTAATTTACAATCTGTGGTCATTGGTGTGCTCATAGGTGCACAATCTTCCATCCCATATCTTTTAAGCATGTCTTTAAGATATTTTGCTTGAGATATAAACATGCCTGCAGAGGTTTGAGTTATTTGTAGCCCAAGAAAGTACAACAACTCACCAATCATTGACATCTCGAATTTTTTTGACATATTTAGAGCAAATTCATGGCTCATTTCTTCATCATTGCTAGCAAAGATTAGATCATCGACGTAAACAAGAGTGATCAGAAGTTTTTCCTTGTCCATCTTCATGTAGAGATTGCTACCTGCCACTCCCTTTTTGAAACCTTCTTGTTGCAGATAGTGATCCAACTTTGCATACCATGCTCTAGGGCTTGTTTTAATCCATACAAGGCCTTTTTTAGTTTGCATACAAGGTCTTTTCCTTCAGCAAGATCAAATCCTTCTGGTTGCTCCATGTAAACTTCCTCCTTGAGATCTCCATTCAGGAATGCTGATTTTACATCCATTTGATAAACCTTGAATCCTTTTGAGCAAGTAAATGCTAAAAACATTCTTATGGCTTCCATTCGAGCTACTAGTGCAAAGTTTTCTTCGAAGTCAATTCCTTCGATTTGCGAGTATCCTTTTCAGACAATTCTGGCTTTATTTTTGATGATTTGTTCATCTTCATTCATCTTGTTTTTGAATACCCATTTTTTTCCAATTATATTTTTATCTTTTGGGCGAGGTACCAGTTCCCAAGTCTCATTTTTTTCGATTTGAGACATTTCTTCTTCCATGGCCTTTATCCAATGAGGATCTTTGCTTGCTTAAGAAAAAATTTCAGGTTCTATTAAAGATAATAGAGCCACATCATCTTTTCTAGGGGTGCTTATCATCCTTCTTCGAGTTTGGATTCCTTCATCTATATTTCCGACAACCTGTTCTTCTGGATGATATCTTTGAACAAACTTGATCTTGGAGGGAGTTTGTGAAGATTCATTTTGAGGTTCTCTTTGAGTTTCTTCATTCTCCTCTTCTTTTTCAGGTTCTTCTTCTTCACTTTGTTCAAAGAAAGGCTCAACTTCATGATCTTCAATTCCTTTTTCTGGAAGGCCTTCATCAATCTTTACATCAATGCTTTCCACTATTCTTCGTAGACGATAGTTGTAACATTTGTAAGCTTTGCTCCTAGTGGAGTATCCAAGAAATATTCCTTCGTCAACTCTTGAATCAAATTTACCTAGTGAGTCATCATTTATTTTTATGAAACATTTGCTTCCAAAAACCTTGAAATATTTTACTGAAGCAGGTCTTCCTTTCCATAATTCATAAGGAGTCTTTTCATTATTTGGTCTTAGTTGAGTTCGATTTAAGGTGTAAACTGCGGTGCCAACTGCTTCTCTCCAAAATTTTGGTTGCAAATCGACTGCTAGTAGCATTGTCCTTGCCATTTCTTGAATGGTTCGGTTCCTTCTTTCAACTACTCCATTTTGCTGGGGTGTCCTAGTAGTAGAGAGTTCTCTTTCGATTCCATGCTCTTTACAGAATTCATCAAACTCTTTTGAGGTGAATTCTCCTCCTCTATCCATTCTAAGACATTTAATCTTAGAATCTTTCTCATTCTCAATGAGAGCCTTAAGATTTTTAAAACATTCAAATGCTTTGGATTTATATTTTATGAAATATATCCACATCATTCTAGTATAGTCATCAACAAATAGAGCAAAATACCTTTCACCCTGAAGAGCTGGAGTTCTAGTTGGCCCACACAAATCTGCATGAATAATTTCCAAAGGTTTTGTTGTTGAGAACTCCTTAGTTTTGTGGCTAGTTCTAGTTTGCTTTCCATGTTGGCATGGGCCACATACAACTTGATTTGGTTTGCACATTTTTGGAATATCCCTTACTGCATTAATTTTGCTGAGGTTGACTAGGTTATCAAAACTTGTATGCCCCAGTCGCTTGTTCCATAACCAACTTTCTTCTGTTTGACTTAAGTAACATTTATCTTCTTGGATTCTACTAAGAATGTAAACATTATCTGGTGTTCTTACTCCTTTTGCCACAAGCTCTCCTGAGGACGAGTCTCTTATTTCACAATTTTTTGTACTGAAGACAACATTATGTCCTTGGTCACAAATCTGGCTGACACTTAAGAGATTGTGTTTGAGCCCTTCTACCAGCAAGGTATTTTGAGCCTTTCCTAGCCCATTGACAAGGGTAGCAGTCCCTTTTCCAGTGATTTTAGTAGATCCACTTCCAAAGGATACATTTCCATTTTTCTTGTTCAATGAGATAAACTTCTTTTGGTCACCTGTCATATGTCTCGAGCATCCACTATCCACAAACCAATGATTTTCTTCACTATGAGCACATAGAGCTAGGCCACATTTGTCAGTTTTGAGATTTACGTTTTTAGCTTTTTCCCTTTTGAGAGGGAAATTTTGTTCATTATGATCATAATCATCACATAATGAGCAAGACGGATCAAACTTAGCCAAAGGATCAAAGGAATTGTAAGTTTTGATTTGTTCTTGCTCTTTAGGCCCACGCAGTTGGTTTGGTTGATTATTCAATCTTGGTGGTTCATTCTTATGAGCCTTGCAATGCTTAGCTTGATGCCCAAAGTTTTTACAATTGTAACAATGTCCAAGAAAAATAGTTTGATAGTTGTTGTAATATCTATAGCTTGAATCAACATTCTTCCTTGGAGTTGCTCTTTCAAATCTTGTTTTTGAGATGTGACCTTTTTCCTGAGATGATTTTTCTTCTTTTGGATGGCAAGAGAGTACATCAGCATAACTTCTGGCATTATTCTTCGTACTTGATGATTCTCCTTTGAAACCAATTCTAGACTTGTCATGTTGAGGTCTTTGAGTGTTAAGAATGTTGTCAAGAGCTAGAGAGCTTTGCCAACTCCTTTTGATTTGCTCCAATTCCTTTCTTAGGGACACTATTTCAGCTTCACGTTTTTGACAGATATCATCCTTCTCTTTTAACTTGATGTTCAAGAAGTCTTCCCTTCTTTTTTCTTCCTCTCTTTCTATTTTGAGAGAAATTATCTTCTTTTGTAGATTCTCATTTTCTTCAATGGCACTCATTAGCAAACTATCCATGTTTCTTTCATCTTCTATTTTTGAGTCATCATCATTTGTAAATGCCATGAATAGCGTTTCTTTGCTTCCAACATAATTACTTTCCTCATTTGATTCATCATCGCTTTCTTTGTACTGATGCACATTTCTAGTTGATTTCCTCTTTATGACTACAAATTCATCTTCATCAGACTCATCTTGTTTAGAGAAGAAGTTCTTCTTATTAAACCCTTTCTTCTTGTACATCATTCTTTTAGAGTCTTTTTCATCATCACTATCATGTTTATGAGGACATTTGCAGCGTAATGACCTATTCTTCCACAATTGAAACAAATAAGAGGGTACTTACCTTTTAGCTTAGATCCCTTTTTTAGTCTTCGTACAAATTGAGCTAACTTGTTTTCAGTATCTGATTCATTGTTGTTGTAATTCCATCTTTTTCCTTCTTTTGTAAACTTTGAGGCTTTGAAAGCTGCTTCTTTGAAATTTGGGATCCCTTTCCTCATCTCATAGGCAATAAGGATTCCATGAAGTTCATCCATCTTGAGAGTATCTAGGTCCTTCATTTCTTCTATGGCACTTACTTTGGAGTTGAATCTGTCAGGAAGTGATCTCAGGATTTTTTGAACTATGGTGCTTTCTTCAATATTTTCCCCTAGTCCTTTAAGAGAGTTAACCACTTCAGCGACTCTGAGGAAGTATGATGCAATATATTCTTCATCATCCATTTTCAGACTCTCGAATTGTCTTCTATAGGTTTGAAGCTTTTCCTTCTTAACTTTGGAGTCCCCATCATAGAGCGAAACCAATTTATCCCATACTTCTTTGGTTGAGTCACAGTTCATGACTTTCGTAAATTCGGAATCGGTGATTCCACTAGTGATGGAATTTAAAGCTTTGGCATTAGCAATGTAGGCTTTTCTTTCATCTAGATCAGTTGGAAGACCGATGGGAGATTTGTATGCATTCAAAACAGAGTGCCATACTTCAGGGCCAAGAGACATTAGATAGTAGGACATCCTCTTTTTCCAGAAACTGAAATTTGTTCCATCAAAGATAGGGAGTTTCCCTGTTGCTTACATGTTCTTCATTGTGCCTAAGAATCCTTCTTCCAGCTGTTAGGCTGATAATGAAGAAGCTGGCTCTGATACCAATTGTTGGAAATACTGAGAGGGGGGTGAATCAATATTTCTTTTCAATTGTTAATTATTGCCAGTTAGATTCTTCACAATTAAAGACAGAGAGATATATATAATAATAATATTAAGAATTAAAGAGAACTTCAATCTCCTTTTAATAATAGTATACAATAGATGAGAGAAGGGCACCAACCCTTTTAATGAAACATGCACCAACCTGTTTGCCAAGCACCAACTTGGACTTTGATGAGGCTCCGACCTCTAGGGCTTTGACCCTATCTTCTCAAGGCACCAACCTTGTGTTTAGAGGCACCTACCCCAAGGACACCAATCCCTCGGTCTTCTTTTTAATAGAAATTGTGTCATGCACTTACTTGACTGTCATCAACAAGATTCTTCACTATACTTTGTCCATCATGTGACTTTGATAGTCCTCACATAAGTCTGAGCCTTCAAGGGTAAGTCCAATCCTTCTACAAGTTCAGATCTGAAGTATCACAGGTTCACTAGCTTGCAATTTTGAGCCTCCATAAATAACTGTCCTTAGGTCCAAAATTTATGAGTCCTCTAGGGAACCAAGGTGTAATTCCACAAGTCTATCCGAGCTACAATTTATCCACAGTTGTGTTCGAGCTACCACAAGTATATTCGAGTTGGATGTCCATAATTCAACCTTCTTACATGTCTGAGGTACTGAGGTTAAGGCACCGAGTAGGTGACTGTCCACTGTTCCTTCACAGGCAGACTATTTATGCACCTGCCACAAATTTGAACCACATAAAAGGTGACTGTGTAATCTGTTGTCCGAGCTTGAGGAAGAATAACCCAAACAAATGTGCTTTTTAAGTCCTCCTCAGCCTTAGTTCACAAGATGTGAACTCTCCTTAAAGTTCTGTGCTTCTCGGATATTCTTCACCGAATTGCTGACTCTAAAATGGATGAATGCAGATTTATATATATAGTAGTTTGTCCCTATGAAGAGACACATCCGTTGGAAGAAGGGCCGACATTATATGACTGCATAGGTCGGCTTGTTGTAAATATATATATATATATATATATATATATATATATATATATATATATATCTTAAAAATTCAATTTCTCACAAACTAATGGGAGTTTCGGGGCAAGTAAGAGCTTGTTGGAAAGAGGGAAAAATCCTCTTTAATATGGTCCAGGATTCATTGTGAAAGGATGCCTCCAAGGTGTCTAAATTTATTTTTCTTTGTGACGGTTCATAAAATTTTAGTGCAGAAGGTGATTGGGACAGTAAGAGATCATTAGAGCTTCTTTATCATGGTGTGTCTTCCATTTCATCATATGTCATAGTGTAACATCTATCAATCTTCCATTAAGAGAGCTCATCAAGAGAGCTTATATTCCATCAATGACAATTATTGACCAACACCAAGTACACACATTTCTTTGCCATTCCGACATGGTACTTAGGTTCTCAGGTAGCAAATTTGTTCTTTAGGGAGGTCTTTCGACAAAGGACACACAAGATTTTTCGGACAAATGACAAACGCTCTGATTTTTCTGAGGGAGGTGTGTCACGTGAGCCTTTGCGCTGGCTCTGCGTGAACCTCGCTGGGCCTGCGTCACCTCTCCTAGGCCTTCGTCACTCCTGTTAGGCCTGCGCTGCATCTCTGGTGCTGATATGCCTCTTTGCTATTGTATTCTCAGCCTTGGATCAGAAACCCCACTTTCGAATTGCCCCTCACTGCACTGCAAGCTCACTAGAAAATTCTTTGCAAGCCGCACCCTAGAATTTCGACTTAGCTCAAGTGTTACCACTCTGTGTGTGACCTCCAATTGACTCCAAGCCTTCCTTTAATACTTTTCCAGTTGACGAATCAACGGATGTGATCTAATCTCTAATCGACGACTAAGATTAGAAAAGACTTGATCCTCGTCACTTAGAACATTCTCAACCACATGTTTAAATTAATTCACTTTAATTATTTAATTTCCCTAAGTTAGACTTGGGTTCCCCATTAAAATAATTAATTATTTGAATAACTTTAGCTCTAGGTGGAATTTCTCTAAACGATTTCTGGGTCTTGGAGATCTCATGTGTTCTAGCCACTCCACAAAGTTTCGAAGTTAGAGCAAATCTGATGCTACCCAAAAATCAACATTCCCTCTTAGCAAGGAATGTGATCTAGCAACATTTCAACCTGAAGCATCACTCTGATCCACGACATCGGTCCTCTGCGCTGTTGATGCTCGACTCTGCCCTTCATCTACTGCATTGGTGCTATCTATACTCCTACCCATGTCACTGCCACTGACATTGCCTCATTTGTACTGCAACTCCCTCTCAAAAGCTGCATCATGCTGCCCATAGCACTGCCACTGCTAACTGCTGCACTGCAACTCAGTTGCTGAGAAGTAAGCAACTGAAAACATCACCCAAAGACTTGACATATAAGTGAATCTGAGTGCACGTTGACACTGAAGCACCCTCTGTTGCTAATATGCGCTAACCCTCTAGAGCTCTCCGCTGCTGCTACTCTGCACTGCTCTGCATTGCCTCTAAGATGCTCTTGATAAGCCAAATTCGTTGCTAAGGAGGTCAAAATTTGATGCCCTAGGTACCAAAATTCCATCATTTACCCACTCAATGATAAATGGAGTTTGGTGGAGAGTTATAAGGATTAGTCCACTAGGAATATTCATTACATGTTATAGAATGAGTAACATATGAAATTCTCAACTAGATAGCCTTTCAACATTAATTTTCAACACAATAGGGCACAAATAAGCAAAATCTAGAAGCAATATGTAATATTCCTAATTTGCGACGGCAAATTGGAATATTCTATTTTGTTTATTTTTGCCGCCTATAGTTGTAAATAAATAAAAAGTGGGTAAAGAGGGTCTAAACTCACTTAAATGAAATAAGACATCCACCTAGTAGCACAACGTTGTGACTTAAGTGGGATGTCAAGGGGGAACCCAACACCACGTGGAGGAGAGGGCCTATGTACACTCTAGAAGTTTCTCCAAGCTTCTGTGGAGATAATGGATGAAGATGTGGATAAGGATGAGGATGTGGAGGAGAGAGAGAGGCTACATTGGGTTTTGGAGGGAAACCAACACTATAAAAGATGAAGGAGCCTCCTCATTTCATTCATGCTTGGATTCTTGGATTATTGATTATTGAGTGAGACATTTGTCTTTCTTTGGCACGCTGGCTGTTTAGCCCGTCTGCTGCACTGTTTAGTGCACCGAGTGTCTCCGTGTGGAGATCTCACCCTTAGCCCTGGGGGACTTCGAGTGCCTGCTCAGGCAAGGTTATTTTCTTAGCATCATCCTCCAGGACAACGTTATTGCTGCAGCAGCGTAATACCGTGTTGTAGGGTGTTGCCGTGGTGACTTTACGACACCACCTCCTTCTCTTGTTTTTCAGAGGGAGAGTCTCTCTTTCCTTTGGAGGATCAGATTGGGAGATATTGGAGCTGATTTGCAGATCTTGGCATCAGGCCAACAGTTATTCTGCCCCTACTGCGCAGTCCCTCTCAGTTACTGCGTTATTTTCATGGTGTATCTACAGTGAGGGTTTGCCGGTTGATTTGAGGGGAAGATCTCAAGTGTAAGGATCAACCTTCCACTTTGGAGATCTATTGGAGGAGGTCTATTTCAGTTTCTCATCATCTTCAGCCTTTTCTGTTTGATTTCAGTTTGGAGTTGCAGTAGCTGCCCAGCAACTTCGGCATTTTTGCCGTATTGTGCATTTCAGCCAATCCCTTGGAGGATTGAGATATTTTTGCTTATAAGGGATAGAGCTTTGCTCCCCTATTGTCTTTGAGCCATCTATTTTCATATCCATGTGTTGACACTATTTTAGAGCAACATTATATCATATACAACATTTTTCTTAGTCTGGGGTTTATGCAGAAATAGCAGTGCTTTTCATGTTTATGTACATGTGTTGTGGAGGCTTGCATTTCTTCTCTTGAGAGGTTGTTTCCTCAATATTTGTATTCTCTCTTGCTGCTACATATATTATTGGCTATATATTCATCTTCTTGTCTCACATCTTCTGGAGAAACGCTGAAAGGGTTTCTGCATCAATCTTTGTCTTGCGGCACCTCTATTTTGAGGGGTTTTTCTATATAAACTGCTGTTTAACCTTGCTGAAAGCCTATGCCTTGTTATCAAACTCATTCTCTGATTATTCATAGTGATTTTCATCTCATACCTTCATAAAATACGCTGCCCTTGCTTCAGCAAATTTCTGCATACTCAAAGTCTTGGGAAATCAGGGTTTTTATTGACTAGTCGGGAAGGAGGAACTGTTTAACTTAGCAAAACGCCTTTGTTTGAGCTGAAATTCGACATGGAAGTCCCTCTTGACCTATTCTAACATATTCCAGAACCTTGACTCGTCATTTTACGCAGATTTCCTTATTCACTCATTTTAGGGCCAAAATCCTCACTTTTCCCCACCCTTTTGCCCTTAAAAGCTAAGTAAAGGTTGTTGTTGCTATTTATTTTGGTTTCTGAACATTTTCAGAGATATTTTATGATAGCTGAAGCCCTCATACCTGAGGAATGCGTTTTTCAGGCATGATCTGCTGAAGAATCCATTTTTGGGAATATTACAGTGGTATCAGAGCATAGTTCTGGCTCAGCCTGTGGAGCTAGTTATCTATGGCACATATGAGGATCTCACATCAGCATGGTCATATACCCTTTGGAGATTATTTCCGAGAATGGCAGTCCAAGGGGGAAGACTTCAAAGCAGCTTTGCCCTTCAAAGATTACTGTCAGCTCAGGCAGGATGAAGAAGGAAGGTACAATGGCAACAGAGGAGTTTCTAGCATGCAGAAATCAAGGTTGCAGCATGCAACGGTGAGGTCACCTTCTCCCATGAAGGAGGGATCCACTAATCCCTCTGAGTCTCAGCCCAAGAAGAAGATGAGTTTATTCTCATCTCTTTTCAGATCCAGAAAAGATGCATCCACCTTTGAGGAGGTCAAGAAGACTGAAGAAAAAGAAGAGGAAGTACCATGCGCTTCCAATTCTAATCAAGAAGAAGAGATCACATCACCTCTTGAGGAGGCTTGTGAAAACGCTGTCACACTCATGGAGGAGCAGCCACATGCATCAACAGTTGGGGCAGCCGACACTTTTGAGGATGGGACTCTTGCAGCTCTACAAGAAGTTCCAAATGCAGATCGAGAGCAGCTTGGTTGCACTGCGCTGTGCAACATGGATGAAGGGGTGGTCTCAAGGAGAGATCTCACTGGAGATGCACTTCGACACACGATGGGGTGCAATGACTTACTTCCCTTCTCACAAGAGCAGATAGAAGATGGAGGACATCTTCGGATGGATAACATCTCTCATGCTTGTGTTGGACATCCTTTGAGCCATACACATCATGATGGGAGGTTTTTGCCTACCACCTATTTGATTCTTGATAGGGTCTCATTGATCCTTGAGGAGTTTGCATTTCAAAACCCTATGAAGTGCAGAGTCAGGAATTTGATTTGGGGAGATGGTAGCCCTCATGGGAGGAGTACCAAGATGAGGAGAAGGAGGCATCCACAACTGATTGAGTGGATGGTGAGCAAGGAACTAGGGAGCCACCTGCAGTTCTATGATACCGGACAGCAAGAGGCTTGGCTGCGCTGGTTACTCTTGAAAGAGTTTGGCCATCACTTGGCACACACTCTTCCTAAGAGTAGGAGGATGGAGAAAAAATGGCGGGATACTTGCATCATTGAGCAGCATAGAGTATGGATGCATGGTGTTGATATGATACTCATATCATTCATTGTGTCTACATCACATGAGTTGTATGATGTTGCAGGAAGAGGGGATGACACTATCTCCTTGGTATTTGATGATGATTTGGAAGCACTTCCATCTTGGGAGGTATTCCATATTTGTTGCAGCATTATGAGAGGAGTCTTTGACAAGAAGCATGTCAAAGAACGGAGCTTTGTATTGATAGGAGCTTATTTGCATGAGCTCACAGCGCTGTCACTTTGGAGCAGAAACTTATGGATGAAGTGTGCCCAGCAGAGTTATGGTGGATCTATAACCCATAGGTCCCAGGATCACTTCACATTTGTTGCACTTAGAGGAGGTAATGATGATAGAGATATCTATGGCATATCCTTCTTGACTTGGATTTCTAAGCATCAGGAGGATTATCTTTTTGTAGCACATGGTTCATTCTTCTTCATAGCATGCCAACACATTATGCAGAACTCATTCATGGATCCATGTACCATCTTACTTCCGGCATATGGTGAGGAGTTTGTTTACACATTCATTGATTTGCACACTCTTACCATTCCTATGCAGTGCATTGCTTCACAAGAGGGCAAGCATGTCATATTGCTCCATGAGTTTTATTGGGCCATTCTACATGATGGAGGCAGCCATCTCTTTTGTGGCCTTGGGCAAATGTTTTACCACCACATGTATGTTCAGTTTTTGCACTACAGCATGTATCATATAAAGACATGCATGATTAACATTTTGCCATGTATTCTTATCAAGCAGCAACTTGTAAAACTGCGCTGTATTTGTTTGGGAAGCTGTTGGTACCTCTTTTCATCAAATGTAACCTTCAGCGTTTCCTTCATTTTGCTGCTGATCATGTCTCCATTTGCTGATATAGATCAGATTTGTATGGGAGGCTTGATTATGAGGGAGACACATGAGCTGGATGTGTCTTTGAGTGAGAAAAATTCTCACATTTTCTGCACTACATGTTCTAATGGGAGCATGGGAGGAGGCATGGCCACCACTACTACATATGTGTTCTCTTTTGAGGTGGGCCATGAGATTGATAGTCATCCATTGTACAGCCATGGGCAAGTGTTTGGTCTTATGTTGTTGTCATATTCAGCCATTTACTATCCATTAGTAGATGTGACGGATCTTGTACATTGCTTGCCATGTAATTTTCTGAAGTTGCAGTGGATGAGACTGCGTGGTATCCTTGTGAGAGATTGTTTGCATTATGTATCCTCATGTAAAACCTTCAGCAAACATCTCATTAGGGTGATCCATGATGACCATGTCCTATTCTTCATGGATGGATTGTTTGGGGCTAGCTTGTTCTTCATTGTTGGAGGAACCTTCTTTGGAGGATTGTTCTTCACTTTTCCATTGGAGGGCAATGATTTTGCAGCCTAGGATCAGCATACACTCTACACTTGTCATGAGTGGAGAGAAGGATAGCATGGGTAAGCTATGATGCTTGCCAAGTTCAGATTTTCCGCCCACCTTCATTTCCGGAGCTTGAGGTGGAAGGAGATTTTCAGGAGTTGCTTTGTGGGGAGGTGGCTCATTTTGTTTGGATGATTGCTTGGGGATGGAGGATCCACATGAGGGAGATGTTCCTCATTACATTCCAGACTCCATGCCTCGAGTGGAGATTCTTCAGTTCTACCCTTGCAGTTGATTGGAGAGAGGTGATGAGTTGGTACACAGTTGATGGGCCAGCTTACACAGTCATAGATGTAGAGTAGCAGGGGTCATGGTCTTCATCAGTCATAGCCAGAGGCAGTGTGCAGTCCGAGCCATGGGACTTGGGCTATTATTGGCCATGGTGGCAATGGGATCCAGGAGGATTATTGGTTGGCTGGTACCATGAGAGATCGGTTTGGGATCCTGGCATTGAGAGATCCCTTCATATCAGGGTGATGTAGAGGAAAGAGAAGATTCAGTGGCGCATCTGGGACCCAAGCACATTTTGCAGTATCAGTGGAGAGCATTAGCTAGGAAGGAGACTTGTTCAGGCAGTTGCTTGAGGGCAAGCAACATTTTGCCGGGGGGGACTGTAATATTCCTAATTTGCGACAGCAAATTGGAATATTCTATTTTGTTTATTTTGCCACCTATAGTTTGTAAATAAATAAAAAGTGAGTAAAGAGGGTCTAAACTCACTTAAATGAAATAATACATCCACCTAGTAGCACAACGTTGAGACTTAAGTGGGAGTCAAGGGGGGACCCAACACCACGTGGAGGAGGGGGCCTATGTACACTCTAGAAGTTTCTCCAAGCTTCTGTGGAGATAAGGATGAGAATGTGGATAAGGATGAGGATGTGGAGGAGAGAGAGAGACTACGTTGGGTTTTGGAGGGAAACCAACACTATAAAAGATGAAGGAGCCTCCTCATTTCATACATGCTTGGATTCTTGGATTATTGATTATTGAGTGAGACATTTGTCTTTCTTTGGCACGCTGGCTGTTTAGCCCGTCTGCTGCACTGTTTAGTGCACCGAGTGTCTCCGTGTGGAGATCTCACCCTTAGCCCTGGGGGACTTCGAGTGCCTGCTCAGGCAAGGTTATTTTCTTAGCATCATCCTCCAGGACAACGTTATTGCTGCAGCAGCGTAATACCGTGTTGTAGGGTGTTGCCGTGGTGACTTTACGACACCACCTCCTTCTCTTGTTTTTCAGAGGGAGAGTCTCTCTTTCCTTTGGAGGATCAGATTGGGAGATATTGGAGCTGATTTGCAGATCTTGGCATCAGGCCAACAGTTATTCTGCCCCTACTGTGCAATCCCTCTCAGTTTCTGTGTTATCTTCATGGTGTATTTGCAGTGAGGGTTTGCCGGTTGATTTGAGGGGAAGATCTCAAGTGTAAGGATCAGCCTTCCACTTTGGAGATCTATTGGAGGAGGTCTATTTCAGTTTCTCATCATCTTCAGCCTTCTCTCTTTGGTTTCAGTTTGGAGTTGCAGTAGCTGCCCAACAACTCCGGCATTTTTGTCGTATTGTGCATTTCAGCCAATCCCTTGGAGGATTGAGATATTTTTGCTTATAAGGGTTAGAGCTTTGCTCCCCTATTGTCTTTGAGCCATCTATTGTCATATCCATGTGTTGACACTATTTTAGAGCAGCATTATATCATATACAGCGTTTTTCTTAGTCTGGGGTTTATGCAAAAATAGCAGTGCTTTTCATGTTTATGTACATGTGTTGTGGAGGCTTGCATTTCTTCTCTTGAGAGGTTGTTTCCTCAATATTTGTACTCTCTCTTGCTGCTATATATATTATTGGCTATATATTCATCTTCTTGTCTCACATCTTCTGGAGAAAACGCTGAAAGGGTTTCTGCATCAATCTTTGTCTTGCGACACCTCTATTTTGAGGGTTTTTTCTATATAAACTGCGGTTTAACCTTGCTGAAAGCCTATGCCTTGTTATCAAACTAATTCTCTGATTATTCATAGTGATTTTCATCTCATACCTTCATAAAATACGCTGCCCTGCTTCAGCAAATTTCTGCATACTCAAAGTCTTGGGAAATCAGGGTTTTTCTAGACTAGTCGGGAAGGAGGAATTGTTTAACATATAAAAACGCCTTTGTTTGAGCTGAAATTCGACATGGAAGTCCCTCTTGACCTATTCTAACATAGTCCAGAACCTTGACCCATCATTTTACGCAGATTCCTTATTCACTCATTTTAGGGCCAAAATCCTCACTTTTCCCCACCTTTTTGCCCTTAAAAGCTGAGTAAAGGTTGCTGCTGCTATTTATTTTGGTTTTTGAACATTTTCAGAGATATTTTATGATAGCTGAAGCCCTCATACCTGAGGAATGCGTTTTTCAGGCATGATCTGCTGAAGAATCCATTTTTGGGAATATTACATACTGTTGCTCTACTCTGCATTGCTCTAGACGTAGGCGTTGCTACCTACTGTGACTATCGATCCATCACTCCTTAGCTCCCACTAAAAACTCTTCCATCCCGCTACTGTTGATCAAGGGCACCCGGAGCAAGGTTGTGATCCAAGAGGTGGGCTCTTCAAGGATCCTGCCCAACTGAAGTTCAAGGTAAAATTACAGTTCTATGTCGCCCCACTTCTCTCCAAGAGAAGCACAAGCACTCATGGCGAACTCATCCTTCTCGATCTTCGCTGCTGCAACTTTAAGATCGTGCTTCTCACCCTTGTCCTTTTTCTTCAAAGGACATTGTGATGCAAAGTGGCCATCTCGCCACATCTAAAACACTTCACCTTCGAGACATCTCTCTTGTGTCTCCATTGCCCTTGTTGTCCCTTCAATGTGAGGGTTGCATTCTCCTCCTCCTCAGGATTCTTCGATCCGCTCCCGCTACTACCGTCAAGCTTGCACTTGACTAGATCTCTCCTTGGCTCTTCCTCTTGAAGTGTTACCCACAACTGCTCCCAACTAGGAAGCGTAGCTCTACCTAAAATACTTTGGACAAAAACTTGTCACTCCTTTATGAATGCGTTAAGGGCCAGCCTCACCATAGTTACTACAGTTGGGGTGGATCCCACGGCTTCCAACTAGTCTCGAATCTCCTGAAGTCTCGTAAGGATGGAGCAATGTGCTCCCCCTTTTGCATCTAGATCATTCAGAGCTTCTGCTCCAAGCACATCTTCCGCTGCTCGGAAGTTCTTTCGTACAACAAAGCCAAGGGCTCCCATATCTCTTAGGTTGTGTTCTTGCCAGCTATATGTGAGACAGTATGATCCTTGACACCATCAAGGATTAGTCTCTTAGCCTTTGCTATATCGGACTTGTACTTCTTGTTTTGATACGGATCTGTAGGTACAGCAACCACGTTGTCCACAAACGTCTTGAGAGCATATTCATCCAGAAGGAATTTGATCCTTTCCTTCTAGATTAAATAGTTGGAGGATCCCTCCAACCGGTCCTGATCTCTAAGACCATGAGATGCCATCTCAGCCGAAAATTGTCGAACTGCGCTCTCTTCTTCCCCCTCTACGCAACACTAGGCAGGCTTACGCGCTCCTTGTGGAGCTCGTGGATCTGTTGCTCAGATCTTGGAAAAATGTTGAATTCCTCGGCAAGGAACTCACTGAGGAAGAATTCCCCGCTATGTGCTCTTCTTCTTCTTCTGACGCTTCTCTGCTTAGCAACTTCTTGCAGAAAAACTGCGTCCCTCTGGCTCTACATGAAGCCTCTGCGCTGCTCCCTCTGCCACGGCAAAATCTCGAACCAGAAGTCCTACCTCTGTATCGACTCACTCAGAGAGAGACAACCTCGAAAAATTAGCCCTCTTGGCTAGAACTGCGCAATCCCTCTGGGGATTCGATTCTTTGCTGCTGCAACAATTTGGCCTTCACTTCAGTGCTCAAATCCGCTCTTCCTGTTTCACATCAATTACTCTGATACCATGTGAAAATTCCTAGATCTGACAATCTCAAGAATCCTACTACAACTAATAGAATTTACTTCTCCTATTATGTAAATTACATTACAAAATTAATTTAGATTTCTTCATGAATTACTGAAGCAGCCTACACTTAATACTTTATGATTCTGAAACAAGGAAACTAAGCAAAGAATAAAGCACACATAGGACACCTTTATTTTGGACTAAGTCCCCGAAAAAACCCAATGCTGGAAAACCAGTGCAACAGATCTTAGAATTTTTATTATTGAGCAATAGCAATTCTTGAATACATCGTTGAATACCTAAAGGGTTATTCAGTTACAAAGAGAAATATTGGCAAAAATAATTGTGAGTTTTACCTCACTCAATCACTGGAAAATATGGTTGATCTGATCACTAGAACTTCCCCTGGAGGTCTCTGCGTAGGCCCTGCGTCACCTCCTCTAGGTACTGCATCACCCTAGCAAAGGATCGATCTGACTCCCGTAATCTCAAATCTTGGCCTCCCAATCTCACACCCCGGATCTTGGCTTTTGAAACTGATCCAACAGTAAAATCTCGGAAACCCTCTCAGCCACTGCACAGCATCTGTGTAGCCCTGCGTGGCTCTACATCGGCTCTGCGTCAGCCTGTTTAGCTTTGTGCTGGTTGTGCTAGATGTCTCTCTACCTCTCTCTGCTAATGATTCTCTCGCTTAGAAAATCTCTCTTCGGAAACTACTTTGCCCCTCATTGCACTGAATCACTTATAGATCTGATCTTCGTCCGACCACTACTCCATTAGAAGAATTTGATCTCTAGATTCACTCGGTGTGTCTTTCCAAATGGCCCTCAAGCCTTCCTTTATAGTCTTCTCGTTGAGATATCAATGACCAAGATTAGATCTCTAATCAACGGCTAAGATTATAACATGACTTGATCTTCACTTTCTAAATCATTCTCACTTTGCTTTTTTAATACCTTTTGATTATTTAATTAGGGTCCCCATTAAAATTGTTAATTTTTACAATAAAACATAATCCGAGTGGAATTTTAACAAACGGTTTCTGGATTCTTTGGAATACTAGTGTTTAAGCCTCTCCACAAAATTTGAGACTTGGAGCACTTCCAATGCTACCAAAAATCAACAATCTCTGCATCTGTTGGTGTGGAGGATGACCCCTCTACAGTATCACCATCATCATATATGACAAGCTCTAGCACTGGCTCATTGACATCCAAGTTGGCCAATGCCAACTCAACACTGTTGTCCAGACCCATATCATCAGGAAAGACATCCCACAACTTTATCTTTTCCTTCAACCACTCATCCCTCTGCCTGTAAATAAGACGAAGATTGGTGTGCACATACACCATTGTCTCTGCCCTAGACTGCTCAAGCCTACTCTTCTTGACACTATACAAATTCCCATATGTGCTCCAATTCCTCTCGCAACAAGAGGATGAAGTCACCTGAGAGAGGAGCCTCATGGCTAATTGTTGTAGAGTTGGGCTTGTTGCCCCATGAGTTGCCCACCAAGAATAGGGGTTCTTAGCCCCCCTATCTCTAATCACATCATATCCTGCAAATCGATCAATGCCAGTGGAAAACTCTGCAAAGGCATCCTGCACCTCATCAAGGGATGCTCTATCCCGAAAAATCCGCTCGAATGAATCTTTCCTCCCCTGTGAGATTTCACCATCCATGTGAGATGGGAATCTGCGAGAAGGTCCACCATTCATCCACTCATGGTTGTAGTATTTTGGGTTCAAGGAGTTAGCCAAACAATGTAAAGGTGTGCAATTCTTGTTCCATCTGCTAACAATAATATCATGTATGGTGTTGAAGAAGGCATCTGGTGATGTCTCATACTCGAGGCACTCACTCTGTAA
This sequence comes from Pinus albicaulis, assembly GCA_034641835.2. Taxonomy (NCBI): domain Eukaryota; kingdom Viridiplantae; phylum Streptophyta; class Pinopsida; order Pinales; family Pinaceae; genus Pinus; species Pinus albicaulis. Next base: position 1,290,970,005 of record CM076581.1, on the reverse strand, counting down.
AATAATGCTCCTCACAAACTCAATCATGGAATCCAATCCCTCATAAACCTCTCCTAGGATGTGTTGGTCCGTATCTGCAAATCGAAGCAAGGAAATGATAGGGTCCATGATCTGAATAAGTAGATCTACCCTCTCCCACCAGGCATCATCTAACACTGTGTCCTTCACTCTTTTTGAGGCTGCTTGATTTGTCTTTCTCCAAAAAGACCAAAATTCTGAAATAACCATGGTCCCAAGAGTGGTCTTGACCTCCTTCAACCTCTTCAACATGATGAATGAAGAGGCAAACCGTGTATCCGCAATCTTCAACAATGATAGATTGGTGTACTCCTTATAGATAGTGAGGGCATTTGTATGGTTTTGTACAAAGTTGTGTATATGTCGTGCATCCTCAATAATGCTTCCAATCCAAAGCACATAAAAAGAAATAGATTTTAGTGCTAAGTTCAATGAATGGACAATGCAAGGTGTACAAAATACTTGTGGATATTTAGCTTCCACAATCATGTCAACAGCCTTGAGAACAGGTGCATTATCTGTAATGATTTGCACACAAGAATCAACACCTATATCTTCAATAACTTTAATAAACAACTCACCCATATATTGTGCATCCTTGTAGTGTCCAAGTGCATCCATTGATTTCAAGAAAACTGGACCATTCAAGGAAGACACCATGATGTTGATGAGTGGGTTTCATGCTAGATCTGTCCATCCACCAGAAAGAATGCTAACCCCGGATGTTGGCCATGTTGATTTAATAGGCTCAAGCATTTTTTCCACCTCTTTCTTTGCCTTCGTCAACAATGTGGTTCTAAGATTCTTTAATCCAGGAGGCACATACCGTGATGGAGCCCCTTCAGTTAGAGCTCGGTACATCTCAATAAATAGAGGTGAGCGTGCAACATTGAAGGATATGAAGTTTTGATAGGAAAAAAAAAAAACAATGGTAAGATCAAGCTCTTCCCATTTCTCTTTCTGGAAAATCTTGTCCATTGGACCAAGTGCAATTGCCTTTCTTTTTACTGCTTGTCCCCCACTAGAAATTTCAAATGGGAACTTGTTGCTGCTTTTCCTCAAGAATGGAAGGGGGTCATCATTCTTTTTTTTTTGAGTTTTTGCAGCCACATAATAGGCTCAAGCATTTTGTCCACCCCTTTCTTTGCCTTCGTCAACAATGTGGTTCTAAGATTCTTTGACCCGGGAGGCACATACCGTGATGGAGCCCCTTGAGTTAGAGCACAGCACATCTCAATAAATAGAAGTGAGCATGCAACATTGAAGGATATGAAGTTCTGATAGAAGAAAAAAAAGGCAATGGTGGGATCAAGCTCTTCCTATTTCTCTTTCTAGAAAATCTTGTCCATTGGACCAAGTGCAATTGCCTTTCTTTTTACTGCTTGTCCCCCACTAGAAATCTCAAATGGGAACTTGTTGTTGCTTTTTCTCAAGAATGGAAGGGGGTCATCATTCTTTTTTTTTAGTTTTTGAAACCACATTTGCCACACCAACAAATGCCTCTCTTTCCATTTCTTTCCTCTTTGCTAAAGACACCTGTGTACAAGCTGCAATTCCCCAACTTGGTAAAGCCAATAACTGCATTTAGAAGCAACATTGTCTCCTCCCTTCATCTTGTTCCTTGGCCCTGCCTCTCTTGTGACATTTTTCCACAATGGATATTTGTTATCTTGAGGTTGTTGTCTTTCCTCAACATTTGAACTTGTTGTTGCAGCCCCACTTCCAATAGATGGAACACTTTCAGACCCTAATGAAATTGGAACAAGAGGGGCATCTCCAATAGGGACATTCTTCCCCTTCCTTTGCCCCTTCCTTGCTGCCCTTGATAGAGCCATGAATGTTGTAAAGAAATAAACAAAAAATGCACAAATTCGTAAAAGAAATGCACATGCAAACCGAATGCAAAAAAAAGAGACAATGCACTTACCTGTTGATTGAGTCTCCTTGAAAATGCTCCCTTTCTCCTTTGCTCCTTTACAAACTCACTCTAAAGCACAATGTGACAAATGAGGGGCCAAACAGCCTTTTTAAAAGCCATGGAGGGCTTTCTTCCGCCGCTCGTGTCCGACAAATCGAGACACAAACGTGTCCCTATAGGACACGATCGGACACAAATCCGGCCGAATCGTGTCTGATTTGTCGAATTCAGGACATGTGGCCCTCTAATAGTGAATCCGGTTTCTTAGGTTGACACTTGTTTGCACTGTTGTTCCTGCAATTCTGGTTAGGGCATGTACAACAGCCCTTAATCCACCACACAGTCAACAATCTTGGTCCTCAAGCGTTGCGGCCTACTTTGGAGAGGCTCTTCCCATGCAAACCGAATGCAAAAAAAAAGAGACAATACACTTACCTGTTGATTGAATCTCCTTGAAAATGCTCCCTTTCTCCTTTGCTCCTTTGCAAACTCACTCTGAACACAATGTGACAAATGAGGGGCCAAACGGCCTTTTTAAAAGCCACGAAGGGCTTTCTTCCGCTGCTCGTGTCCGACAAATCGGGACACGATCGGACACAAATCCGGCCGAATCGTGTCTGATTCGTCGAATTCGGGACATGTGGCTCTCTAATAGTGAATCTGGTTTCTTAGGTTGTCACTTGTTTGCACTATTGTTCCTGCAATTCTGGTTAGGGCATGTACAGCAGCCCATAATCCACCACACAGTCAACATTCTTGGTCCTCAAGCGTTGCGGCCTACCTTGGAGAGGCTACTGCCATGCCACATTGTCCTTTTAAGGTCTAGTCCACCCTAGACAGCCCTTAACCAACCTCCAGCTACTTGTTATGGCCTGCAGCCTAGCACAATAGCTTGCTATAGCTTTCAACCTTCTCCAAATGAGCCCAAACAACCTCCTAAACAACACTGTAATGTCCCTCAGCTCCTCGGCCTAGTATTCCAGCTCCTCAGCCCTTGAGACAGCCCCCTCAGACCTGTCTTTAGCCCTAAGACAGTCCCCAAACAAATCCGCACTCATATACAGCACCTCGGCCTACAATTTCAGACTTGTCCCACGTTGTGCTTGACCCTTCCTTGTTGTGACTAGGGCATCTGATTTCAGATCTCTTTCTTGGAGAAATGTTAGTCACTTGGATGCTTAAAACAATACCATATCACCCTTTATTTATAGCCAATAAAGGGGCTCCAATGAATAGATGAAGAGACACATCTATTAGACAAATTTTACATCAAGCCTACATGACTTGAAAACCAATAATTACTTGTCAACTTCAAAAATTCATTTCTCTCTAACGACAACTCAAAATCGAATGATTCTCATTGCGTTAGTATCGTCTCGCCGAGCACTATCATCCTCATCCATCACATATCGAAAACTCATCATGGTTTTGGCCCAAACATCAATGGGTGCAAAATCCCATACTTGGGTTCCAAGCCCACAAGTATCCCTTGTGGTGCTTTGTCCTCCAAACCCTGAACCCTATGGCATGGAGTACCTCCGAAGCTACACAAATCAACACTCCCTCTTAGCAAGGGAGGTACTTCCAAGACTGGGCAGTATCTCGTCATCATCATCATTGCTCGCAACACTTGTCGAACTCTTGACGCTCACAATCGCAGCAATCCCTGTACGGTGAACTACGCCTTTCTTGGAAGTGTCGTTGTCACTGCTGGAAGCACCCTGCTTCTTCTTCTCTTGTAACGCTTTCCAGTGCCTCCATGATTCCTCCTGTGTAAGATGTGGAAGCACCCTTTCTTGCCACTCACCACGCGCTCTTCTTGGGCTGCAAAGTCTCCCTCTAAATCTGTAAGCTCCTGTTGGAAAGTGTAACTAGGATTGGTCTTCATATTGACTATGTAATAATGTGTTTACGTAATGAAGAAGACAAAGATAATAAAATATATATTTGTGGTATGCTTGCTTAATGGGTTTCATGAGAAAGGTTTTATTAGAGGTCAAAAGATGACTTCTTGATGTTTATTAGGGATTTTTCTTCTAGTCATAAATGTACAAATTAAAGAGTCATGTTTATGAAGAGTCAGGTCACAATTGTATGCCTCAAGACCTTGCCAAATGAAGCTTGAAGACATGACACAGATGATGCTCCAGATCAGCGATGAAATATCTCCTCGAGACATCCTATGAACAGTGGACAAGTCAGCTCATAAACCCCTGATCAAGTCGGCTTCATAACCTATGGACAGGTCGGCTAATTTACAGTCAGGAAAAACTATTTATAGGAGCATGCAGATTTCAATTTGACACAGAATTTCGGACAAGTTATAAGATTTAGTGCGAGTTTTCAGAACTGAGATATAGTACGAAAAAGGGAGAACAGAAATGCGGATTGAAGCCTAGAAGGACAAGATCAACAAGAAGGTATCTCGGATAAAGGGTTTATCATATATGCAAAATTACAGGATTATACTTTGGTGCGAAAAAGGGGCAAAATTACTATGAAGTGCAAAGTAAGGTAAAGGGTTGCTCAGCGAAGTATACAATGCAAGAGAAAAGGATATCTATACATTGTGAAGAAGGCCTGCTATGAGTACAGTCTAGGGTTGCATGTAAAGGATAGGTACAAAAGTACGTACCTCTGTCTTGGATATAAAGTTAGATAAGGAGAAGCTAAGAAGGATCCAAGGTAAAGGAGAAACCAAAGAATAGAGACCGAGCTCTCTAAGGCTGGTGCAGAAAGGTGCGGGACGGTGCAGAAAAGAAAGATCAGCTCAAGGAGTCAATGAAGAAGCAGTGACAAGGTCTTGGAGGCATACAAGGGTCTGTGTCATGGTCATGGTACTTGTCATCTGAAAGTCTATAAGAAGAATTTCTAGTGGGTTTTCCTCTCCAAGAGGGAGAGGTTTTGGCCCTGGCTTGAAGAGCCTAAATTTGTGTCTCTTGTGTTTTTGATAATTGACTTGATGAAAGACATAATAAGCTAAGAAAGGAAGACATAAGTAAAAGGAGTAAGCTCACAAGTAATTATCAAGAAGAGAATTTGAATTAATCACTACCCCTCCAAATTCTCAACAACTCCCTCTAGAACTTGACTCCCTCTGAGTATCTGGAACCTGGACCTTCTTCTCTGGAAAGTGTACCTTCTTCTCGGGAACCTGTACCTGCTCCACTGAAGCCTAAGCCTGCACCTGCTCCTGCTTCTCTGGAACCTGCACATGCTCCACCTGCTTCTTTCAATGATCCACCGGCTTGCCCGTCAACCTATAGAGACCATGCTCTCTAACTTTGAGTACAATCCCATTAGACTTAGAGCCTCTAGGTATGAGTCTTGCCTTCCCATCCTGGAACAAGACCTCAAACCCCTTCCTCTCCATCATCGAGATGGAAATCACACTATATCTGAGTCCTGGTACAAACAATACATCCTGGACCCGCATCATATGTCCTGTCTCCATCTTGAATGGCACAACTCTCTCGATCCTCGGATCTCCAACTGAATCTTGTCGCCCAACACCATGTGCAACTTTGAGTCCCATTCATCTAGAATCTCAAAAACCTCCTGTGACCCTATCATATGCTTCGTTGCACCATTTTCCACGTACCATCCATCCTCCTTGATAGTACCCTGCAAGAAATGAGAAATCATAGCAAAGTCCTTCTCTTCCAATCTCTTGGAGAGATCATCTCTCTCAACCAAAGAGGCAACATTGGTGACCAACTTTCCTTTCCTCTTTTCATCATCTCCTCTCTTCATCGAACATCTCCACAAAAAATGACCCATATCGCCACAGTTGAAACACTTGACTTTACTCAAGTCCTTCTTCAGCTTACCCTTCATTCGTGCTGCAAGTGCCATGTCCTCATCTGCCTTCTTCGATGGATGAAGATCCTCATCTCGCAACTCTTCATGAATGAAGTCGTCCCATAGTCTATTCCAGTCTGGCAATTTCTCCCTGGCAACGATTCCTTTGATGAAGGGCTTCCATTCCTCGGTGAACCCTTTCAAGGCAATCCTTACCATATCTCCATCTGAAATTTTGACACCGACGACAACAAGCTCATCTCTGACTTGAGACAACCTCATCAGATACGAAGTCACTCCTTCACCCCTTATCATCTTGGTGGACTTCAACTTATCCCCCAATACCAATACTCGATTCTTGTTCTTATTCTGGAAAAATATTTGAAGAGTCGTCCACATCTCATGTGCATTGTTCTTCCTGGAGAAATGAGCAAATGAGGTATTAAGGAATCCTTCACACCATCAAGGATGATCAACCTCACCTTCGTATCCAAATATTCCCATATATCCAGCTCCTTAGGGTCAGTTGGCTACTTGATCTCTTTCTCGGCAAAATCCTAGATCATGTTGACCTGCAAGACCAACTTGATCCTTTCCTTCCAAGGAGTATAGTTGGACAAGCTTTCCAACCTGTCCTCATATCGGAGACATGCCTGCAACTTCAACACTGTAGTGAGCCTTTCACTTATAATGTGACCAACTCCCTCTCACATTGTACTTCGCTGCGCAACCCTAATTCACTGAATTCCAAAGTAGCTCAGACACGCTCTAATACCATGTTGATTTTCCACGACCTTGGGTCTAGGTTAGAGTCTTAAAATCTCTGACGCTACCAAACCAAGAATCTCAACCATGAACTACTTTGCACAGCAGAAATATAAAGCAGTAAATCACACATGCACAAATATACACAGTTTTTTAACAAATTGTACAATAATGTACAATCACTAATATTCGGTATATTAAACTAAAATCTGAATAATACAACAGTCTATGGTATACAAGATACAATGACAGACTCAATGTCATATCTCGTCCTATCGGTCCTTCGCTTCCGTACTTCTCACTAGTACTACCTTAGTCCATCAAGGGCACTACACATCGAGACTCCAGGAGGGTTGCCACCTAACACTGCTGCAAGTATCAGGTTATGGTATCAAGTTATGTGGATTCACAGATGTAGATTGGGCAGGCAGTTCAATGGACACGAAGAGCACATCAGGATGTTGCTTCAGCTTGGATCAAGGGTTGTTTTTGGTGCACTAGTAGGCAGAAGTCAATAGCACTAAGCTCTGCAGAAACAGAGTATATGGCAACTAGCATAGCCACATGCGGAGCTATATGGCTTCAGAAGTTGTTGGTGAGCTTGTTCAGTGAGAGAATGGAGGCAAACTGTATCTACCATGATAATCATAGTTGCATCAAGCTCTTTGAAAATCCAGTGTTTCATGATAGGTCGAGACTCGAAACACATAGATATTCAATATCATTTCATCAAAGATTGTGTGTAGTGTAGAGCAGTTCAGCTATCACATGTTCCCACAAAAGAGCACGTTACATATATACTCACGAAAGCTCTAGGGATAGCTAAGTTCGTATATTTCAGAGAACAGATGGGTATAGTGGAGAATCCTTCTCAATAGCAGTGATAAAATTTATTTCTCAATTGTAGTAGTTGCAGCATAGAGTAGTGTTGGCAACGGTATAGGAGTACAGTGCAGTGTCAGCAGCAACGCAAATGCAGGGTAGTTTAGCTACAATGTAGTAGATGAATCAGAGTATGCATGTTGGCTTGGTGGGTAGTGGCAAATTGTCATAGATGTCAGAACATCAACATCAACAACGTGAGGAAAGATGTTATAGGTGAAGACAGTGAGAACACCTTCCTCACTAAGAGGGAGTGTTAGATTTTGTAGGCATCGGACAGGTGTTCTAGTCTCGACCTAGGTCAGAGAGGCTAAGAAACACAAGATCTCTAGAACAGGGGAAAAAAAATTAGAGAGAAAACACCCAGAAACAACTCGATTAAATTAATAGATAGATAATTAAAAATGCCTAAGTCTAACTTAAGGAAATCGATTAATTAAAGGGAATTAATTGAGAAAAGTGAGAATGCTCTAGAAACTCACACGGATAGAGTTTGAGATGATCTTAGCCATTGATGGAGATCTAATCATGGTCGTTGGTTCACCAACGAGAGATTATAAGAGCAACTCGATGGGGATGGAGAAGACACACTGGGAAAGTGAGTTCCTTGGTAGATCAAGTTATCTAGCTACAGAGATTGAGCAGGGAAGAAGAGTTCGAGCCAAAAGAAACACAAAGACAAAGAGGGAGCAGAGTCAGTGATTCCAGAGGAGTTTCGAGTTCCGATGAGTCAACAGCAAGAGAGTTGAGTTTTCCTTAGTGAGGCTGCACTGGGATTGCACAGGGAACTTCAAAGGAGGGTTTGATTTAGTTGGAGAGAGGATTGATTTAGTTGTTGGTGCCTGAGAAAAATTCCAAAAGGCCATGCGAGTCATTCTTAGAGGCTAAGTTGGGCATAACAACAGCATTAGAGTAGTTCTAGAGGCGGTACGAATTGCACTGCGCGGAGGCCGACGCAGGGGTGTTCAAGCAACCAGTTTTGGAGCTGAGACCAATGTCGGGTGAGACAAAATTTGTCGCACTAATTTTTGGCCAGATTATTTTGTTGAGGATTACCAGTTTGGCATCCATATTTTTTGTACTCCGATTTTACTGCAACATAATAAAATATACTCTCATCTACTGCACCGGTTTTCCCACATTGAGTTTTTTGGGGGACATTTGTCCAAAAATAACAGTGTCAACTTTTTATTGTGTGTGCTCTATTTTTTTAGTTTCCAGTTTTATTTCCGCATTTTTTATTGTGAAGAAATTGCAGTGTGATTTATTCGTTATTTCGTCGTAATAAAATAAACAGCATAATTCATCAGTTAGAAGAATAAATTCCAATTGCTTCATTTCAAGGAATTTTCATAGATTTCCCCTTGTTGGCTTGATTAAAAATTTTCACATTAGCCTCATAGCTCAATCCCCTTAGCAAAATTTGTAATATGAGGTTGAGAATCTTAAATTGGAATCTTAAACCATAACTTTAAACAAAATGGCGACAATTTGGTTCATCTCGCGGTAATTTCAAAAGGGGCAAATTATTGCAATATTTTGTCCAATATTATCGTTGAGTTCATATTTGACAACATTATCGCGATAATTATGATATATTCGAAAGTGAAACACTAGTAGTTATATATTGGCAAAGGAGCAATGAGTCATTTCAATTTTGTGTTGACCAGTAGTTTCTCTCTCCTTTGACTTGTGTTGACCTAGACCCTTTGACTCTGTTTGATAGAGTTGTTGATTTTTTTGTAGCATCGGATGTGCTCTAGCTCCGAAATTTTGCGGAGGGGCTAGAACACATGAGATCTCCAAGACCCATAAATCGTTTAAAGAAATTCCACCCAGAGTGAAAGCTATTCAAATAATTAATTATTTTTAATGGAGCCTAAGTTAAAACTTAGGGAATTAAAATAATTAAAGTGAATTAATTTAACATGTGGGTGAGAAGCTTCTAAGTGACAAGGATCGAGTCTAATTTAATCTTAGTCGTTGATCAAGGATTAGATCACGGTCATTGATTTCTCAACAGGAAAAGTATAAAGGAAGGCTTGAGGGTCAGTTGGAGAACACACACAGTGGATGAATCTAGAGATCGAATTCTTTTGACGGAGCAGTGCTCGGACAAAGATAAGATCAAGTGATTCAGTTGCAGCAAGGGGCAGAGGCAGTTATTGGTCGGAGGACCAAGAGTACATAGCAGAGAAAGGGCAACAAAGACAACAGAGGAAGCAGTGCAGCCACCAGGAGAGGTGACACGATCCCCAGAGAAGGTGACTCAGGCCTACTCAAGGACTGCGCAGCGCTTCCAAGGGGCAGTCTGTATTTAGCTGGAGATCGGGGTTTCTGAGCCGAGAGGGCTAAAATTCGATTTTCTGAGAGGCAGATCAGCGCAGAGATAAGGGGACACAGACTTCAGCCATCCCCACGCAGGCCTATGCATATAGCGCAAAGGGAGCTTGAGTTTCGCCAGTTCGACCTTGGATCAACCAAGACTTGCAGTGTGAGGTAAAACTCACTATTGCATCTATCTGTTGAGGATTTTCTCTGTTAGGTGGGCCAGATTTGGCACCCTAGTTGTACTCAAAATATGGTTGCTTAATAATACAAAACCTCAAATCTACTGCATCGGTTTTCCCGCATTGGGTTTTTCCAGGGACATTAGTCCAAAAATAAGTGTCCTTTGTGTGATTGTCTCATTTATTTTCCAGTTCTTGATCTATATATTGGTGTAGGCTGCAATGTATTTGTATTAAAATTTACTGAATAATTCCGTAAATAACTTGTTAAACGAAGAAAGCTAGTAGGTAATACAAATCAAATTGCTGTAGTAGGATTTTTGTATGTTTAGATTCAAAAAATTTCACATGGTATCAGAGAAATTGCAGATCAAGGAGGACTGAAGCCATTAGCAAAAGGACATAAGAAAGTCTGCAGCGGGAAAGCAGTTGTCCCGAGAGACAGCGCAATCCTAAGCCGAAGAGGCAGAGGAAGGGTAACGCAATCACCTGGGAAGGCTCACACCACGCCTACGTCAGCCTACTAGGGTGATGTTGTAGCTGCAGAAGGCAACGCAGTGCTTGTAGGGTCAGCGCAGATGCTGTTGAGTCTCAAATTTCCAGATTGACGTGGTTGGAGGTGTAGTACAGTTTCTTTCTGGAGTTGCTAGTGGGGCACTGATTCCGTTGGTGCATAATAGTGTCTAGTGTGGCAGAAGCAAAGTAGAGGGAAGCAGTTCTTCAGAAGATTTTTTGTCGAGAATTCTAGATCTAGTGTTGAGCAGCAGCAAAGCAAGATCAGAGAGAAGTGTTTCAACATTTGTTGGCAGAAGGATTTTCGTGAAGGAAATTTAGAGGGAGCTTCTTCCTTAGAGGGTTTCTAGAACCAAAGAAATCCAGATCCGAGTTTTGCTGGGGCAGCAGCGGAAGAAGGAGAAAGGAACTTGTTCAACACTTAGTTGAGCAAAGATGCTCGTGAATAGACTGAGGGATGAGGACAGGTTGGATAGAGCATCCAACTTTGTCATCTGGAAGGCCAGGATCCTGGAAATTTTGGATGAACATCACATCAAGGATCATGCCTTGAAAACTATTGTTGTTCCGGTTGATGTTGATCCTCTCAAGAAGTACAAGGAGGCTTAGGCAATGTAATATCCCAAATGGAAATAAACAGCAATACAAACACATAAATAAAGACATACAGAAACTATAGACAAATCATAAGGGAAACAAACAATATGGAGAACGCTAAGCCATTTTATTAATACTGAGAAATGGAAATGAGTACAGAGGTGATCAGAATGATGGCACCTCGGCTTGCACTAGGCAAGCGTAGAAAGACTCTCAGGAAATGACCCGAAATGGCTGCTCTCTCTGGACTGCGTTATCTCCCAAGCTGTTGGTATTGCTACTGTGCTGCTGCTACTGCTGGAATGAACTGAATCTTTGGGGCTGCTCCCCACCTCAGAAAATTCTGAAACTTCGGGAATGGCCTCTACTCCCAATACCCAGAAAAGCCGAGAAAGCTTTTCAGAAATGGCCGACCCCCGAAAATGGCTCCCTTGAGGCACTACGCTATTCCTCAAGGAGGGACGTTGGCTCTGAATGATCTGCTCCAAATTATGGCCCCTAACTCCTCCAAAATGTTGGAATGGGGAAGGGTTGGCCCCTTACCCACTATCTCGGGCTGAATCCAAAAACAACCCCCAATCCGGAACCACCTCCTCTCAAGACTGTGTCCTCCCTCTCACTGACTGCGATGTCTCTCTGAGTGGATGCTCCTCCTGTGGTAGCTGCAAATCTCTCCGTAAAAACAAGGATGAAATTCCTCACCCCAGCAGTCACTCTAAGTCCCTTGGGGCTGACATTGGGATCTCCGAACGGAGACACCCGATTTACTAAATAGTACGTGCAGACTTTGCTAAACAGCAAGCGTGCTCAATGTCAGAAGACAATTCTCAAAGATGCATAATCAGAATGAGGAGACCCCTCCTCTTTTTATGCTTGGTGAGCCTTTCCCTCACCTAGGCCCCACCAATCTCTGCGTTGTCCCCCTTGGCCCACACTGTCCAACTCACTCTACGCTGGCTAGGCCCCACGCTGTCTACGCTGCCACTTGACCACTAGGCCCCACGTTGCCAAATAGACATGTCTCTTAAGTGACTTTAGGAAATACTTTTTATCTTAAGTGTGAGCTAAGTGTCCCCTTCACCCACTTTATTTATATTTTAACTCTATAAAGGCAAAATAGTCAAAATTAATATTTCAAATTACCTATTGCTAATTGGGAATATGATAGTCTCCCCCGGAAAAACGTTGTTTGTCCTCAAGCAACTGTAATGATGGATGCTGCAGAATCTTCTCACTCTCCCAAGTGGCATCCTCATCCGATAAATTCCTCCTTCTCACTAGGTACTCCCTGACTGTCCTGCTCCGTAGCTGCCTCTCCCTAGTGTCAATAATGGCCTCCGACTGTAGCACCAAGTGCCCCTCATCATCTGTGGGTGGAAGCTCCTCTATTGCAGTCCCCTGCTGCCCCAGCGCCTTCTTCAAGCATGATACGTGAAAAACGTTGTGAATCTTGCTACCCTTGGGTAGCTCCAACTCATATGCAACCTATCCCACTCTGTGTATCACCCTGTAAGGTCCATAGAAGCGAGGCTTGAGCTTTTCAGCCCCCTTCTGCTTCAACGTGGACTGCTGATATGGCTGCAAGCATTGGTAGACCAAGTCCCCTACCTCAAACTGCCTCTCAACTTGTCCCCTGTCGACATACAACTTCTGCTGGTTCTGCGTTGTAGCCATGTTATCCTTGAGAGCTCGGAGTATACTTGAATCTCTTGGATTCAATCCTTGGCTCTAGGAGCCTTGCTAGTACCAAACATCATGTCAGCAAAAGATAAAGCATGATATCCATACAATGCATAAAATGGAGACATACTAATGGACATACAATGAGTGTTGTTGTAGCAGTACTCCCCCAAGTGCAACCATCTCAACCATGCCTTCTGCTGCACGCTGAGATAGTTACGCAAGTAGCCCTTCAGCCACTTGTTCACTATCTCGGTCTGTCCATCCGTCTCGGGGTGGTAACTAGTACTCGGTGTCAACTCAGTGCCCACCAAACGGAAAACGTCCTGCCAAAATCCGCCCATGAAGCAGCTGTCCCTGTCACTGACAATGGTCTTTGGGAGACCATGCAACCTGAAAAATTCCTTGAAGAACAACTCTACTACCTGTGCTGCAGTGTAGTGTGCTGATATGGCAAAAAAATGAGCATATTTAATCAGCCGATCTACAACTACAAATATGCAATCCTTGCCCTGTACCGTGGGCAACCCTGTAATGAAGTCCATCAAAATACTCTCCCATTTCCCCTCATGTATATGGGAAGAGGCTACAATAATCCTGCTGGATGGTTCATCTCCCCCTTGTTACGCTGGCAAACCTCGCACTCCTTAACATTCTGGAGCATGTCCTCCTTGAGGCCCTTCCAAGAGAACCTCTCTATGATGGCCCTGTAGATTTTGGTAAACCCCTGGTGGCCTGATAATGGTGAATCATGCAAGGCGTGCAATATATTCTTCTTGAGCTAGGAGCCCTCCATCAAGATCTTGTCCCTATAATAGATCACCTCGTCCATCACTTTGTACATGTCATCTGTGACCTGCCCATCCAAAATCTCACAACCAAAATGGTCCTTGGATTACTCTACCAGCAATTGAGCCCTCCAATCCGTGTCCAAACTCATCAAGGACAACGCTGCTAGTCTGCGGGAAAGTGCATCTACCACAACGTTGTTCTTCCCCTTGACATACTCAATGTCAAATTCATAAGGCTGGATCTTGCTGACCCACTTCTGCTACCTCTCCTGCAACTGTTTCTGCTCTAAAAAGAATCGGAGGCTGTTGTGATCCGTCCTCACCCTGAATCTATTCCCTACCAGGTATTGCCGAAACTTGGCCAAAGCATGCATGATGGCCAACATCTCCTTGCCGTATATAGCATACAACCTCTCATGCGGCAATAGCTTATGGTTCTCGAAAGCTATGGGGTGGCCTCCTTGCATCAAAACTGCGTCGATCCCCTCCCCCGATGCATCACACTCCAAGACAAAGGGCTGTGTAAAATCAGGCAATACTAACACTGGACAGCTTCTCATCACCACCGTGAGCCTGTCAAAAGCCCTCTTCGTTGCATCCGTCCAACTAAATGCCCCCTTTTTGGTAAGGTCTGTAAGGGGTGCAGCAAGCTGGGAAAATCCCTTGACGAACTTTCGGTAGTGGGTGCAAATCCCCCTACAAATCCCCGAAGTTCCGTCACGTTCTTTGGCTCTGGCCAATCCTTGATGGCTCTAATCTTCTCCTCGTGGACCCTCACTCCATCCAACCCAATGATGTGCCCCAAGTAGAGCATCTATGTCAGCCCAAACTCACATTTGGAGAGGTTAGCATAGAATTGTTGCTCTTCCAAAATGTGCAATATAGCCTCTATATGTAGGAGGTGCTCCTCCCATGTCCTGCTATAAATCAAAATGTCGTCAAAGAACACTAATACACACTTCCTCAAATGACTGTGGAAGATGTGATTCATGCATGACTGGAAAGTGGCCGGGGCATTGGTTAGCCAAAAAGGCATCACCAAAAACTCGAAATGGCTGTAATGTCACCTGAAAGCGGTCTTGGGAATGTCCTTCTCCCTCACGCGAATCTAATGGTACCCGGATCTCAAAAAAATCCTTGAGAAGAACTTGGCCCCGCTTAGCTCATCCATCGGCTCATCAATCCGTGGGATGGGGTACCGGTTCTTCATGGTCTTCTTGTTCAGGGCCCTGTAATCAATGCACATCCTCAACGTGTCGTCCTTCTTCTTCACAAGTACTACTGAAGAAGCAAAGGGGCTAGTGCTAGGACGGATGTGTCCAAGAGCTAGGAGCTCATGGATAGCCCTCTCAATCTCATCTCGATAGGCTTTGGGATGCCTATAGGGTGTAGTGATAACAGCCTAGATGCCCTGCTCCAGCTCAATCGTGTGCTCAAACCCCCGATCCGGTGGCTGTCCTGGTGGTATCTCCCCAAATACTATAGCATACCTGTCGAGAATGGACTGTACATCTAGGTGTACGACCTGCCCTGTAGATCCTGCCTCCGACACACGCAACTACATTGCCCACTCTATATCTCCCTTCCGGAAATCTGCCTCCATCCGATGTGCTGAAACTGTCTGTGGTGGATACGTGTGCATACTCCGAATCTTCTCATGCCTCCCAGTTTTCTTGTCCGTCCACTCCATCTCCAAGGTCTCCTAGTCAATGGTGACTTTCCCTAGTGTGATAAGCCACTATACCCCAAGTATCACGTTGGTGTCCGAAATGTCCACCACGAAGAAATGATCTGTCAGGGTGTACATCCCCATCGTCACTGCCAAGGCTGGCACATACCTGGTACACTGCATGGTCCGGCCCATTGGAACCAGTACCGAAAACCCATCAAAAGTCTCCGTCTGCAGGCCCCTCCACTCTACCAACTGGGCATCAATGAAATTGTGGGTAGCCCCACTGTCTACCAACACCGACACACGCTGCCCTCGTATTGTGCCTCAAAAACGCAGTGTCAAGTACTTGGGAACTCCCCGCAAGGCTGCAAGGGCTCCCTCGGTAGGTGCAAGCGTTGCACCTCCTGCTCCAGGTGGTGGAGGTGGCAGATGATCCCCTCTCTGCGTTGTACTGCTGCCTCCATCTCCTCATATTCCTCTTCTTCCCCGCTACTACTGGAGAAGACCTCGATGTAATATGCCTTCCCCGCGGCACAACAGTGTCCTGGTGCCCATGGCTCCTGGCACGTGAAGCATAAACTCCTCCGCTTCAAGTCTCTCCTAACCTCATCATCTCCAAACCCTCTGCCCTAGTTCCCCTTGGCAGGTGGAACCCTCTCATCCTTTCCCTTCGACTGGAATGTTGATCTCTGGGGAAAAGGAGCTCTAGTCCTAGGAAGTGCATCTTGCAAATCCCGAGTCCTCTCAATCGCATCATGGAGTGTCGCGGACCTCGTCAATCTGACTAATCCCCGTAGAGGCTCTGCCAATCCATCTATGAACATATAGATCATCCGAGTTGTGGATAAATTAGGTACCATCATGGAGAGTCTCAAAAACTTGGAGATGTACGTGTCCGGCCTCCCGGTCTGCTTGAGCTTTGTTAGCTCAACAAAATGCTCCTTTGGATCCCTCTGATCAAAACGCTCCACCAACCTCCGCGTAAACTCGGTGCAGCACTGCCACCTTGATGGCCTCTAGCTCAGATATCTGATTAAGCTGGAAATATATATCCAACTTCTCCACCCAATTTTATGTCGAACACTTGGTTGATCCGTCAAATGTCGGTAGATGGAATCTACTCACCGTGCACTGTAAGTCCCTGTCATGTGCATGCCTGTTCCCCCTGTGATGGTTGCGGGGTCTGCTGTCTCGCTTGAGCTAAACAAAATCATGGAAAGTGAAGCCATCTCTTAACTCCTGACCGTATGACTGGTACTTAGCAAAATAATCTCCCATGTGTGCCGGCTCCTGCTCCTGCTGTGCTTCTACCCCAATGTCTGCGGCAAGAAATGTCGGCATCACGGAACGGGGGGTGTGTGCGATGCTATCTGTTGCACTCTAAGGTGCTCCTGTAAATGATGGGATGTGCCTGAGCCCTCTCCAACATGGAAACCCCATGTGGTCTCGCACTGTCTAGACTCTGCCGTGAATCTCTGCCCCATCTCCTCTATCCGCCTCGACCAATCCTGCACTGATTTGAGGAGGAGTTCCCCAAACTCCTTCCCGGCATCTCTTTCCTCCGCCATTGGTTCCTCTTCCTCTGCGTCCACCACTGGAACGTTGTCTCCTTTCCCGAAAGTGAGCTCTAATCTCCTCTCTTGGTCTTTATACTTCCTTCCCCGGTAAGTGATGTAAGGTTTTCCTGCTGGTGTCATAGACAATCTGCTCCACGGGCTGAGCCAAGTCTATGAGCTCTGATACCACTGTAATATCCCAAATGGAAATAAACAGCAATACAAGCACATAAACAAAGACATACAGCAACTATAGACAAATCATAGGGGAAACAAACAATATGGAGAACGCTGAGCCATTTTATTAATACTGAGAAATGGAAATGAGTACAGAGGTGATCAGAATGATGGCACTTCAGCTTGCACTAGGCAAGGTAGAAAGACTCTCAGAAAATGACCCGGAATGGCTGCTCTCTCTGGACTACGTTATCTCCCAAGCAGCTGGTACTGCTACTGTGCTACTGCTACTGCTGGAATGAACTGAATCTTTGGGGCTGCTCCCCACCTCAGAAAATTTTGAAACTTCGAGAATGGCCTCTACTCCCAATACCCAGAAAAGCCCAGAAAGCTTTTCAGAAATGGCCGACCCTCGAAAATGGCTCCCTTGAGGCACTACGCTATTCCTCAAGGAGAGACGTTGGCTCTAAATGATCTGCTCCAAATAATTGCCCCTAACTCCTCCAAAATGCTGGAATAGGGAAGGGTTGGCCCCTCACCCACTATCCCGAGTTGAATCCACCAACAACCCCCAATCCGGAACCACCTTCTCTCAAGACTGTGTCCTCCCTCTCACTCACTGCGTTGTCTCTCTAAGTAAATGCTCCTCCTGTGGTAGCTGCAAATCTCTCCGGAAAAACAAGGATGAAATTCCTCACCCGAGCAGGCACTCGAAGTCCCCCGGGGCTGAGGTTGGGATCTCCAAACGAAGACACCCGATGTACTGAACAGTACGTGCAGACTTTGCTAAACAGCAAGCGTGCTCAATGTCAGAAGACAATTCTCAAAGATGCATAATCAAAATGAACCAGAATGAGGAGACCCCTCCTCCTTTTATGCTTGGTGAGCCTTTCCCTCACCTAGGCCCCACCAATCTCTGCACTGTCCAACTCAATCTATGCTGGCTAGGCCCCGCGCTGTCTACGCTGCCACTTGACCACTAGGCCCCACGTTGCCAAATAGACATGTCTCTTAAGTGACTTTAGGAAATACTTTTTATCCTAAGTGTGACCTAAGTGTCCCCTTCACCCACTTTATTTATATTTTAACTCTATAAAGGCAAAATAGTCAAAATTAATATTTCCAATTAGCTATTGCTAATTGGGAATATTACAGGCAAAAGGTAAACGCATGATCATGGATGGAGTCAAGGATCATGTGATCCCACATATTGTTGGGAAGAACACAACAAGGGAAATGTGGAGGCCTTGACCACTATGTACAAGGGATCTTTCATCTAGCGGAAGATGTTCCTTGAGAACCAGCTGAGATTATTTCAGATGCAAATGGGAGAAGAGATCAATCCCTTCCTCATTAGATTGCAAGGGATCCAAGATTAGCTAGCTTCCGTAGGGGCTACACCAGATGGTGGACTTATGGTCAGGACTTCCCTGAATGCAGTCATTGAAGACTGGGAGACCTTTGTCCAAATTATTTTGGGCAAGGCCACTCTTCCAAGTTGGGAAGAGTGGGCAGCTCTTCGACAAGAAGAGCTCAGACGGTGGACCAAGACGGGAAGCAGTAGCAAAGGGATCAAAATCAAGGATGTAGAGGAAGATGCAGCTCTCGCATCTAGGGGACAGCAAGGGCAACAGAGAAGGAAGAAGAAGGTTCTCTCGAAGCTCAAATGCTTCAAATGTGGGGAACTAGGACATTTCGCCATGCAGTGCCCTCTAAAGAAGAAGGGCCAAGGAGGAATCTGACTTGAAGGCTGCTCCAACTCAGGCTTATGAGGATGACGACGATGGATGTGCCATGAGTGCTCATGCACCTAAGAAGTGGGGCAACATGGAGTTGTAGATCAGCTACAACGAGGGGCGGGATCCTTGAGGTGCCCAAAATCTTGGATCACATACGGCAACGGGAGCCCTTAATGACAATAGCAGAATGACAGGTGTCAGTTGATGTGAGGGTTAATGGAGTTGTGGAAATTCTCAACCAGTTACAGTGATAGATTTATTTCTCCTACTTATTATTTTAATAAGTTATTATTCAGAAATCTTCCGGTAAATATCGAAATAAATACTACTGCAACATTCACAATTATATATGCAGAGAAATAAACAGTAGAGAACATAAGCACAAGAATCAATCACATGTACATAGTTATTTTTGGACAAATGTCCCCGGAAAAACCCAATGTGGGAAAATTAGTGCAGCAAATGAGGGTTTTATTATTTCTTCAGAAAATGACATCTTTACAGGGAAATATTCGGCAGATAAATTCTGAACCACCAGAGACTGAATGCCTAGCTTTCTCGGACAAATATCTGACACCCAGATCAGCCCCTGCAAGCCCCTTCGTCAGTCTGCGTGATTTTCTGCGCAGTCCCAGAGCTAGACTGCGTGGAGACTGCATGGGGTCTCTGCGTTGTAGCCTCAAGCTACCTTCAGTGACCCACTGTTGCTCTCTGACCCTGATCTCGATCACCCTTGACCTCCTCCTGCTTTGGCAACTTCTCGCCC
Source organism: Pinus albicaulis (assembly GCA_034641835.2). NCBI lineage: Eukaryota > Viridiplantae > Streptophyta > Pinopsida > Pinales > Pinaceae > Pinus > Pinus albicaulis. The sequence continues at coordinate 1,290,950,620 of CM076581.1, read as the reverse complement.
TGCAACTCTCCTACTGAAATCAAATTCTACATCAGAATGGATCTCCTTCGGGTATTGAGTGTGTGCCTGGCTCAAGCCTTCTTTTATAATCTTCTTGTTGGAGAACCAACGTCCCAGATTAAAAGATTAATCAATGGTTGAGATTAAATCTTGACTTGATCCATGTTTTCTAGAAGATTCACACTCTGAATTATTAATTCCCTTTAATTATTTCATTTTCCTAAGTTTGGACTTAGGGTCTTCATTATAATAATTAATTATTTTAATAATTCTTAAACCGTGTGGAATTTCCACAAACTGTTTCTGGTTCTTTGGAATGTTGTTGTCCAAGCCTCCCTGCAAAGTTTGAGACTTGGAACACTTCCGGATGCTACAAAAATCAACACTCCCTCTTAGTGAGGAAAGTGTTCCAACAATATGCTTGCGGCATGCTGCTCTGATTTTGAAGCACCCTCTACGCTGCTACCCCCTGTTCTGCTGCCTTTGACACTTCCACTGTCACCTGCTACATCTGTACTACAGCTCCCTCTGAATACTGAATCCTCCATTCATGCTACTGGAAGGGATTCTTCATCATCCCCATATTTTCTCTGAAGTAGACAACCTTTGTCTTTCCCAGAGCCTTGGTGAGGATGTTTGCCACCTGTTCTCCTGTTGGAGTGTACTGCAGCTGAACAGCTCCACGTTGTACCCAGTCCCTGATGAAGTGACACTGGATGTCAATATGTTTCGACCTATCATGAAACACAGGATTTTCAGAAAGCTTTATGCAACTCTGATTATCACATAAAATGTTGGTCGCTTCCATTTTCTCCTTGAGTAGATTTACTAACAGTTTCCTAAGCCATATGGCTTCACACGAAGCTGTGCTAGCTGCCATATACTTTGCCTCTGCTGAGCTCAGTGCCACGAACTTTTGTTTCCTACTGCACCAGGAAGTCATTCCCAATCCCAGACTGAAATAGTACCCACTGGTACTTTTCCGATCAACTGAACTTCTAACCCAATCTACATCAGTAAAACCACTCAACCTGGCATTATTGTCACGGGTGTACTTCAATCCAAGCTCGATTGTTCCTGGAAGGTACCTGAGAACATGCTTGGTTGCTGCCCAATGTTACCTCTTCGGTTCCACCATGAACTAACTTAAGGTATTAACAACATAACAGATGTCTGGCCTTCTATTTACCAAATACATCAATGACCCTATGAGCTGTCTGTACAGTGTAGGATAAGCTTCATCATCATCGGACGTGTCAATTTTCTTCCAATTGGTAATCATTGGAGTGGTCATGGGTCTATAATCCTCCATCTGAAATCTCTTTAGAATCTCTATAGTGTATCTTCCTTGATCAAGGAAGATCTCCCCATCTTGCTGCCAAACTTCGAACCCCAGAAAATAGTGCATCTGTCCCAGATCCTTCATTTCAAACTCTTCAACTAAATTCTTCTTGCAATCTGTGATGAGCCTTGATGATCCTGTCAAGAACAGATCATCCACATACAATACCAGTATCAATGGCTCACTCCCTACTCTTAGATAGTAGAGATTGGCATCTACATCACCCTTGACGAATCCCATCTTTGCAGATAGTTGTCAATTAGACCATACCAGGCTCTAGGAGCTTGCTTCAGTCCATATAATGCTTTCTTCAATCTGCACACATGAGTCCTCTGATCATGTGTCTCAAAGCCCTCTGGTTGTTCTATATACACTTCTTCTTCTATCACACTATTCAAGAATGCCGTCTTGACATCCATCTGGTGAATTTCCCATCCCATCTGCGCAGCAAGGGATATCACGGACATGATAGATATGTATCTGGCTACTGGGGCGAAGGTTTCTTCATAGTCTATTCCTTCCTTCTGAGCATACCCCTTAGCCACGAACCTGGCTTTAAATTTCTCGATGTTGCTATTTGCAGCATGCTTGATCTTGTAGATCCACCTGGATCCTACAACAGATCTTTCCTAGGGTCTGGGTACTACTTCCCAGACATCATTTGTCATGATGGAATTGTACTCTTCCACCATTGCATCAACCCATACCTAGTGCTGAGCAGCTTCCCGAAAACTGGAAGGTTCTCCGACTTGAGCAACCAAGGCTTGATACCTCTCAGGCTGCTTACGCTGTCTCTTCTCATTCCTGGGATTTCCGACAAAATCCTCTGCATCCTTCAGAATCTGTCAAAGTTCCCTGCTCGTTCTTCCACTGGTGGTGGGTGGATTTACCGACTCTCCTTCATGCAAATCCTCAGGAGACCCATCCTTTGGATCACTATGCCTTGGAGAGGCAACTGGATTTTCTACTGCTGGTTGTTGGGGCTGGATTAGAGGCTCTTCCTCTGACTGTGTAGCAGAAGGCAGTTCCCATGATCTTCTGAAGGCTTTCTCCTCCATAAATTTCACATCTCTTCGCACCACTACTTTCCTGCTCTCAAGCAGGTAGATGCGATAAGCCTTTGCATTCTCACTATATCCTACTAAATACCCCCTTTCAGCAGTCATCTCCAACTTCTTCCTCCTCTCACTAGGTACATGACAGTAAGTTGTACTGCCGAAGATCCTAAAGTGACTCACCTCGGGCTTGCAACAGGTGAAGACACTTTCAGGCATGATCTTTCCCAGTGCAGTGTGAGGAGTTATGTTCTAAATGTAGACAGTTGTATTACACGCTTCAACCCATAGGAATTTGGGCATGTCTTGGTCATACAACATAGCTCTGGTTGCTTCAACAATAGTCTGGTTCTTCCTTTCTGCCACTCCATTCTGCTCCGGATTGTATGGAGTTGTCCATTCTCTTTTGATGCCTTCCCTTGCACAGAACCCGGTGAATTCTTTATCTATGTATTCACCTCCATTATCTGATCGCAATACCTTGATCCGCTTCCCTGTCAGATTCTCCACCAGAGCTTTGAACTCTTTAAATCGACTGAAGACTTCATCCTTAGTCTTCAAGAAGTAGATCCAAGTTTTCCTGGAATGGTCATCAATGAAGGTGACGAAATATTCGGCACCACTAAGAGCTCTCGTGGACATCAGCACACAGATATCTGAGTGTATTAGATCTAACACACCCTTGGCCCTATTGTTGCTTCTTCGATATGTTGCCTTGGCATATTTCCCCAATACGCACCCTTTGTAGACATCATCTCGCTTGGTGCTCAATTTTGGAACACTTGTGACAGTCTTCTGGAGAGTTCTCAACGCCCCATTCTCGTGTGCCACAGCTCATTCAGATCTGTGTCATCTGCGCTGCCAACCAGTGGCATTGGGGAGTCAAGCTACAGTTTGTACAGCTTGTTGCTTCTTACCCCGATTTGTGCCTTCTTCTTCCAACTGAGGTGCTTGACAGAGACTCTATTGCCAATAAAGTAGACGTCATATCCTCAGTTTGAAGCTACGACACTGAGAGTAGATTCATTTCCAAACCTGGCACATGTAGTACATTAGTGGCCCGAATTTTGTTCCCTGCCTCGGTCTGAAAAACTACGATACCTTTCCCAATGGGAGTGCACTTTGCTTTATTACCCATGGTTATTTTGAAATTCATCTGCTCTTCATGGTAGTCAGAAAAACAGTCCCATACTCCCGTCATGTGGGCAGATGCTCCACTGTCAATATACCAGACATTTGAGAATGTAGTGCTTGATACACAAGCAAAATCTTCCTCTAATTTGGATGCCAATACAGATACATCGTGATCCATTTGTTCTATCATGCTTCCCCCCCCCCCTATTGGAGGACTACGTGAACCCTTCTCCGTTGTTGCCCTGTAGAACTGCATAGATCTTTGTTCACTGATAGATGCCCCCTCTCTGTTATTCATCTCTGGCTCTGATACCATGTGGAAATTTTCAACCAGTTGCAGTAATAGATTTATTTCTCCTACTTGTTATTTCAATAAGTTATTATTCAGAAATCTTCCTGCAAATATCGAAATAAATACTGCTGCAACATTCACAATTATATATGCAGAGAAATAAACAGTAAAGAACATAAACACAAGAATCAATCACATGTACACAGTTATTTTTGGACAAATGTCCCCGGAAAAACCCAATGTGGGAAAACTGGTGCAGCAGATGAGGGTTTTATTATTTCTTCAGAAAATGATATCTTTACAGGGAAATATTCGGCAGATAAATTCTGAACCACCTGAGACTGAATGCCTAGCTTTCTCGGACAAATATCTGACACCCAGATCAGCCCCTGCATCAGTCTGCGTGATTTTCTGCACAACCCCAGAGCTGGACTGCGTGAATCTGCGTGGAGACTGCGTGGGGTCTTTGCATTGTAGCCTTAAGCTACCTTCAGTGACCCACTGCTACTCTCCGACTCTGATCTCGATCACCCCTGACCTCTTCCTGCTTCTGCAACTTCTTGCCCTGCAACTCTCCCGGTGAAATCGAATTCTACATCAGAATGGATCTCCTTCGGGTACTGAATGTGTGTCCGACTTATTTTCCAAGTGACCCTCAAGCCTTCTTTTATAATCTTCCTGTTGGAGAACCAACGGCCCAGATTAAAAGATTAATCAATAGTTGAGATTAAATCTTGACTTGATTCATATTTTCTAGAAGATTCACACTCTGAATTGTTAATGCCCTTTAATTATTTCCTTTTCCTAAGTTTGGACTTAGGGTCTTCATTAAAATAATTAATTATTTTAATAATTCTTAGAAAGAGTGGAATTTCCACAAATTGTTTCTGGGTTCTTTGGAATGTTGTTTTCCAAGCCTCCGTGCAAAGTTTGAGACTCGGAACACTTCCAGATGCTACAAAAATCAACAGGAGCGACACTGGCAGAGCTAGAGCGCAAAAGTCTGAAGCGACGTAGAGCAGAGGCAGCAGCAGCGTAGTAGCAGCGCAGTGCACAGAGGTGTAGAGCAGTGCAAAGCAACAGCAACAGCGCAGTAGCCTTAGAGGATCAGCACAGATTAGCAACAGAGGTAGTTCTCTCATCAAGGTGCATCTAGACTAACCAGTATGTCAATTTTTGGGATGATTTCCAGTTGCTTAGCTCTCAGCAACTGAGTTGCAGTGCAGCGGTTAGCAGTGGCAGTGTTATGGGCAGTGTGATGTAGCATTTTGAGAGGGAGTTCCAGTACAGATGTAGCAGTGACAGTGGCAGAGTCATGGGCAGCAGTACAGATTGCAGCACCGCAGTGGATGAGGGGCAGTAGGCTAAGCAGAAGCAGTGCAGAGGAACGATGTCGTGTAAATGGGTGATGCTTCTGGTGAGAAGTATTGCTAGAGCACATTCCTTGCTAAGAGGGAATGTTGATTTTTGGGTAGCATCTGATGTGCTCTAGCTCCGAAATTTTGCGAAGGAGCTAGAGCACATGAGATCTCCAAGACCCAGAAATTGTTTGGAGAAATTCCACCCGGAGTGAAAGTTATTCAAATAATTAATTATTTTTAATGGAGCCTAAGCTAAAACTTAGGGAATTAAAATAATAAAAGTGAATATTTAATATGTGGTTGAGAAGCTTCTAAGTGACGAGGATCAAGTCCCGTTGATTAAGGATTAGATCACGACCATTAATTTCTCAATAAGAAAAGTATAAAGGAAGGCTTGAGGATCAGTTGGAGAACACAAACAATGGATGAATCTAGAGATCGAATTCTTCTGACGGAGCAGTGCTCGGACGAAGATAAGATCGAAGTGATTCAGTTGTAGCGAGGGGCAGAAGCAGTTATTAATCAGAGGACCAAGAGTACATAGCAAAGCAAGGGCAGCAGAGACAATAAAAAAAGCAGCGCAGCCACCAGGAGAGGTGACGCAATCCCAAAAGTAGGTGACACAAAGCCACGCAGGGACTGCGAAGAGCTTCCAAGGGACACTCTATATTTAGCTAGAAATCGGGGTTTCTGAGTCAGGAGGGTTGAAACTCGATTTTCTGAGAGGCGGATCAGCACAGAGAGAAGGTGACGCGGACTTCAGCCATCCCCACGCAAGCCTACGCATCTACTGCGCAAAGGTAGCACAGAGGGAGCTTAGGTTTCGCCAGTTCAATCTTGGATCAGCCAGGACTTACAGTGTGAGGTAAAGCTCACTATTTTATCTGTCTGCGAAGGATTTTCTCTGTTGGGTGAGTCGAATTTGGCACCCTAGTTGTACTCAAAATACTGCTACTTAATAATACAAACCCTCAGATTTGCTGCACCGGTTTTCCCGCATTGAGTTTTTCCAGGGACATAGGCTGCAATGTATTTGTATTAGAATTTATTGAATAATTTCGTAAATAACTTGTTAAATGAAGAAAACAAGTAGGTAATACAAATTAGATAATTGCAGTAGGATTTTTGTATGTTTAGATTCAGAAATTTTCACACCAGTTGTTTGGACTATTTTGGGAGGCCAAGTATCTTGGAATATTCTCTCTGCTTGACCAACCTTTTTTGGGCACATTTTCTAAGGTTGACTGCAATTTTTTACTAGGGTTTGACTACAAGTCAAACCTATGCTTTGACTGAGACTTCTACTATTATTTGACCGAGATTTTTCACTATGGAGGGAGGCTGAAATTACAGGATTTGTTGACCATCTTTAACTGAGGTTTTGTCCCTATTTTGAGTTCGTTGTCCTACGTTGACTACAAGGTTTTACCGTAACAATTGACCGAGAATTTTAGGAGATTTGTTGATTGAGGTGGCCTGTCTTCCACAGGCAAAATTTCGACCCTCTATTGGAGACTGATATGTTTGACCAGCATTGACTTTTTCTCTCTATTTTGACTAATTTTAACTTGGTTATTTTGGATAGTCAAAGGTGGACTTAGACTAGTTTATGGATGTACAAATTATGTATCTCAACTGAACATTTGATGAATATCTAAGAAGAAGAATATTGATTTGGGTTTTCCCCCTTATGGGGTTTTGCTCTGGTCTCTAACCTAAATCTCTATGTCTCATTGTGCTTGGCTATCTTCTATTGTGCATTATTGTTTATTGTTCTATCTATAATTGCTTAACTGTTATCAGGATGAATGAAAGTGAAAATTTCTTTTAAGTGATTATATGAGCATAGAACATTGTGAAAAATTAACATGGTATTAGAGTTGAGATGAAGATTAGCCATTGGAGACCAAAGAACTCCCCTTGAGACACTTATATTGACGATTGGTTATCTACTCCCGTGGACAAGATGACTACCTCCTACTTCAAGATTGAAGAGAAGTTGAATGATGCCTCCAAGTTTGCAGCATGTAGGGTTAGATTGGATCTTACCCTTGAAGAGAATGATGTGATAGAATATGTGCAAGGCAAAGTAGTTGAACCTCCTAAGAATTCCAATGCTAGTGTCAAATCCAAGTACAAGAAGGGTGAGATCAAGGCCAACAAGATCATCATTGAGTCTCTTAGATACCATCTCATCACCTTTGTGTCCAAGTTGAAGAAGTCAAAGGAAATGTATGACAAATTGATTGGGATGTATGAGGTCAACAATCTCAGCCAAGTCATTGCTTTGAAGAATCAACTTCGTGACATCAAGATGTCCAGGTCATAATCTATAACGACCTACTTCATGACAATCTCTCAAATAAGAGATCAACTTCTTTCCATTGGAGAAGTCATACCTAATAGAGAGCTTGAGCAAATGACCCTTGGAGGACTCCCCATGTCGTGGGAGACATTCATTACAAGCATTCGTTGCAGAAAAGAGCTTCCTACATTTGATGAGATTTTAAGCAATTGCACTCAAGAGGAATCTAGGCTCATTTCCTGAGGGAGAATTCAAAGACAAGAAGAAGGAGAACCTATAGCCTTTGCAGCCAATGTCAAGAAAGGAAAAGGGAAAGGAAGACCTTCCAAATGGAAGTCAAAGAAGCCCACTCCAGCATTCAACAATAATATAAGGCACTTGTCCAAAGTTCAATGCTCCAGGTGTGACAAATTTGGCCACATAGCCCGAGATTGTCCTGATAGAAGAAATGCTCAAAGGCCCAACAACAACAACAAAAATGGAAACATGAACAACTTGAACAATAGAAGGAGAGGAAGAGGTTCTACTGCCCATGCAAGTGTTGAAGGGACTCAACGCCCTTAAAAGAGGTCCAAGAACACAAGGTATGCTGATAATATTGCTAATACTCAATCTGAATATTATCTTGTTGTTGCTCTTTCTAGCTCATCTTCAGATAGCACTTATAGTTGGCTAGTTGATAGTAGGGCATCTAGGCATTTTATTGGGCATCATGAAATCCTCTCAAATTTTGTTGAGAGGAAGTCTACTTTGAAATTATACCTAGGAATAATTCTACACATCCTGTCAAAGGGTTTGGATCTATTTCTTTTCATTTGGATTATGGTAAAACCATTCATCTGCATGATGTGTTGTATGTGTCGAGCTTGAAGAAGAATCTTGCCTCCATTTCTGCCATGGAAGGCAAAGGGTTTAGAGTTGCATTCATTGATGGAAAGGTCCTTGGTTTGCCAAGGAGATCTAACTTGAGGGCATCCTTCACAGTTGGTGTCAGAAATGAAGGCCCATACAGAGTTTGTGGAGGACCAATTCAAGAATTGGTCTTAGTGTCCACACAAATTGCACACCCAAGACGGGTTGGAAAAATCCTCAACCCCACAAGGTGTTTTCTTCGTGGCAACGCTCAGAGAAGGGGATGTTGCCTGATCCCAACTCTCTCTGTCTAGGCTCTCTCCTAGCTAAGACAATGGGGGTAGACCCTAAGGAATATTTCTAATGAAAACTTGTTAAATCTAACAAGTTCTAGGAGATAGTCAGTAAACCAATTAAGAATTTTCCACTTAAATAACTTGAATATAACTTAAAAAGAAATGGAATTGATTAGCAAGTACAAATGAGCATATAAACATCAACAATGTAATTATATCAATAGATTCAACAAGATATCCTTCAACGCAAATTGTAAGTAGACCGGTGCCAATAATAAGATACAAGAAAAATATGCTCAACATGAAATCACAATACTTGCAATAAAATATAGCTTTCAAGTTACAACAAGTTGCAAAAATGGAAGCTACAAAAAACAAGTTCTAGTGGATCATACCAAGACTATAATAGCAAGAGATTATGTACAACTTTGAAAAATGAGCAACTAAACGAAAATAATGTTTGCAAGTAAATGAAACTTGTACTTGAAAGTGAAATTGCTCAAATATAATATAATGACATCAAAGGAAATTCAATATGAGCATGTAAATGAAATAAAGAAGTACAAGAAAATAAAGTGAAATGCTTACAAGTAAATGTAGATGCTCAAAATCCAACTTGTATGTATTTGAGAAAGAGCTTAAATGATAACCAATTACATGCAATGTGAACCAAAGTTGTAGGTGAGTGTGAAATAAAATGTTCTTGGCTAGTTTTATTAATGTCTATTCTAAGGTGTTACTTCCCCTCAATTCCTTCAACTTGGTAAGGACTCGATGTGGTTGCAAGAAGAAGCAGTGAGGAAGTTAGAGCTTCATTAACGATACCCACCTAGTTCTTCAAGACAACCCGCGTGCCTTCGCTCCTACAAGGGACTATTGTAAAATGTAACTAGGTCGGTCTTCATGTTGACTATGTAATTATGAAAAGGAGACAAAGATAATAAAACGTATTTTGTTGTACTTGCTTCATGGGTTTCATGAGCAAGATTTTATTATGTAGATAGACTACTTCTTGATGTCTAGTAGGTTCCTGTCTTCTAGGTATAAATAGGATTAAGTGTCAAAATCATGAAAGATCCAGTTCAGATGGATATGCTCCAAGACCTTGTAAAGAAGCTCTCAACAGCCTTCAAAATATGTTGGAAGACAAGCTCCTAATACAGTGAAAACAACGTTGGAATATATGTGAAGTAATGCCTCATAAAATGACGGAGAATATAAACTACAAGTTGGCCTAAATACCAGCTGATTGGTCAGCCTAATAGCTAGATCAGTCACCTATATATATGACTGATCTGCGGCTCATTTGGCAGAGGAGAAAATACGGATCTGTCTGAGGTTGTCTAACATTTAAAAGGAATGCGAATTCACCTGAAATAGAAGTGACTGAAGTTATAGATTGCGGTAGTAACTGAAGGGTATAAATTGTGGAAGTAACTGAAGGTATAGACTGCAGAAGTGACTGAAGGTATAGACTGCGGAAGTGACTGAAAGCTACATATTGTGGAAGGTGCAGAAAGGATACAGTAAGGACATCTTTGAGTTTAAAGTAGCTAAGGAAAGAATTTGTCAAAGTAAAGACTGTGATCTAAAGGTGATAGAAAGTGAGGAAGGTAAATCACAGATTTACCTTCCTAACTACATTTCAAGATATTCAGTTACAAGTGAAATTAATTATGTCTCTGCATTTGACTAAGTACTTTGATAATTGACTTGATGAAAGATTAACTAAGTGAAATAAGAGAATACATAAGCAAGCTCACAAGTAATTATCAAGAAGAGAATTTTTGTATTAATCTCAAGCCCTACAAATTCTCAACATGGTATCAGAGCTAAAGTGCTAAACATAAGGGCTGTTTGTCAACAAAGTCACTCAAAGAAGCAAGGATCAAAGTTTGGATTGAAAAGACAAACCAGTTTGCAAGGAAGACTATCCAACTATTTTATATGAAAAGATCAACTCATTAATCCTTGGTATCAAAAGATTTGCACTCAAAAACATTGTTTGAAGGAGAATCACAACGTCTGAAGATAGTCATTATAGTCAAGGGTTCAAGAACAACAACATTGAAGAAAATAAACTCTTGACTTCATCAACATAAAGGGAGCTGCAAGCAAGACCACTCAAGTAAGTATTCATGACCCTATCTATCAAAATGCCTTTTTGTAAAGAAAGCAACAAGTTGGTTGGATCATCAAACTTCAGTGCATCGAAGAAGCGAACAGACTTGAATTTAATTGAAGATGAAGTAATGGACTATATCGAAGGATCCACTGTTCACTTCAAACTTCAACCTCCAAAAGAAGATTCTTCAACCCATGCCAAGTACATGAAGGGAGAAATTAGAGCCCAAAGGATTCTCATAGAATCCATCAAATACTCTCTCATTCCCTATGTATCAAAACTAAAGACTGCAAAACAAATATATGAGAAATTGGTAGAGCTATTCTCTGTGAGTACTGCTGGAGAAGCAATCTCTCTGAGACAAGAACTATACAAAATGAAATTATCAAAGGAAGCAGGAATCGTCCCATACTTTATGAGGATTTCTGAGATAAGAGATCAACTACAGGAACTAGGAGAAGTGATGTCTGACACTGAGATGACCACAGTGGTGTTGAATGCTCTACCAAAGGAATGGGGAAGCTTCACTTCTGGTCTATATGGGAAGAAAGAAGCCACTCCATTTCATGATTTGTGGTCTCTATGTAAAATAGAGTAAACAAGACTAAAGGCCAAAGCTGATATAGGATCAAGTGAAGAGAATCATGCCTTTGCAGCCTCATATAGGAAGAAAGGAAGATTCGGAAAATTTGGCCCTCAAAATAAAAGAAGAAATATGGACAACGTGCGATGCTTTGGCTGTGATGAACTTGGCCATTATAAAAGAGATTGTCCTAAATCTGGAAATGTCAAAAGGAAAAAGGAAGAAGCTCATGTCAAGTATGAAAGAGAAGAACCTGACACTAAAAGATCTAAGAAGGAGGAAGCATGAGATCATATTTCTCTTTAAGTGATATCTGATTGATTGTAAAAATTGCATGATAGCAATGTACATTAAGAAGCATCTTGAAAGAAGCATGGAAGAAGCTCTCAGTGTAACAGCTTCTGGAAAACCTCCGTACTTAAGTAAAGCAGTCATCAGATCAAGGGTCATCATGGGGAAAAAGTTTTGAGATGTGATGACATATTGATGAAGCAGATCAAAGGAATGAAACTCTTCATTCAAGAGAAACCCCTACAGGATGACTCAAGGAAAACATGTATGAGGTATGCAAACTTATATGCTAACATTGGATGTTGTGAAGTCATGTCATATGGTTGCAGGTAATGAACTTCTGTATTTAGAAGTATGATCTATAAAAGAGTATCTCTCAGAGCGACAGATGAAATCAACATATTATGTCCTCATGGTATATGAGGTGGTTGTTGAAAGTTTCTGGGAATGGAAAATGTGCAGAAAGGAAGAGATCATGAAATACAACCATGTCTTGAGGCAAGTATCATTTAGAGGTCAAGTAGATGTGACTAGAAGATCTCCTGGGAAAATATGTAGACTCTGACAAAAGTCTAAAAACCCTTAGCAAAATCATATCATTAGGAGATGTGTCAATTTGTATGAAGGATACCGATGCCTACAGAAAGATGTCATGGTGAAAGATCATCACTAAGGTAACTTTCATTCTAAAAGTTAATATGAATATGTTTATGAATCTGTGCAGGGCTGCTAATCATGAAAAATGACGTATGATCCTTGGAATTGATTCGAAGGAAAGCAGCATGGCATAACAATGAACCAGATAAATAAAGTTTGATGAATCACTCTCTGATAGCTGACATGACTCAAGATGAAAGTGATGGATGATCTGTGCCCTATGAAGCTAAAAGTTGGAGATTCCTCAATATCGAAATCCATGACATCAAGGACAGGAATTCTTCATGAGCAGCTGGGTGTCTCACCATTGCTGCTAGCGGTCCCTGGTTAAGAGGGAGCTTGATGATAAGTTTCTTACTTGGAAGAAACTTGGTAATTCCTAAGAATGAGCTTAGGTACATTCCTTGTATAGGAATGAGTACATTCCCTTGTGGAATAAGGTCCTCCCTGGTTGAGAGGACTCAGATAGACACATCATTCTGGTCTTGGGAAGACAGAATGGAGGATTGGATAATCATCTAGCATTCAATACTCTTTGAGAATGTGATAGGGCATTCAAGATAAGATTCGTCGGGGACCGATATCCTCTGAGGGCTAGCTACCCAAGAGAAGAATAGTCCAAGAAGGTCATACTTTGGGAACACCCAGGTGGAGTATGTACCTTGGAGAGACAATGACGAAGGTGTCTATAAGTCATGTGTCTCGCCAGCATTGAAGCCCATTGTCTCGTTGAAGAGATGGGGTTGTTAGTCAAGGCCTTGCACTAGGACAACGCTGGTTGACATGATGCTATACAGATGCGATTACCAATCCGATTTTTCTTATGAGATTCTTCAGTTTGAAAGTGATCATGTAACTATATGAATACCTCCCTAGTTAAGAGGGAGTGTTGTAAAATGTAACTAGGTCGGTCTTCATGTTGACTATGTAATTATGAAAAGGAGACAAAGATAATAAAATGTATTTTTTTGGACTTGCTTCATGGGTTTCATGAGCAAGATTTTATTATGTAGATAGACTTCTTCTTGATGTCTATTAGGTTCTTGTCTTCTAGGTATAAATAGGATTAAGTGTCAAAATCATGAAGGATCCAGTTCAGATGGATATGCTCCAAGACCTTGTAAAGAAGCTCTCAACAGCGTTCAAAATATGTTGGAAGACAAGCTCCTAATACAGTGAAAACAACGTTGGAATATATGTGAAGTAATGCCTCATAAAATGACAGAGAATATAAACTACAAGTCGGCCTAAATACCATTTGATTGGTCGGCCTAATAGCTGGATCAGTCACCTATATATATGACTGATCTGCATCTCATTTGGCAGAGGAGAAAATACGGATCTGTTTGAGGTTGTATAACGTTTAAAAGGAATGTGAATTCACCTGAAATAGAAGTGACAGAAGTTATAGATTGCGGAGGTAACTGAATGGTATAAATTGCGGAAGTAACTGAAGGTATAGACTGCGGAAGTGATTGAAGGCTACAGATTATGGAAGGTGCAGAAAGGGTACAGTAAGGACATTTGTGAGTTTAAAGTCGCTAAGGAAAGAATTTGTCAAAGTCAAGACTGTGATCTAAAGGTGATAGAAAGTGAGGAAGCCAAATCAGAGATTTACCTTCCTAACAACATTTCAAGATATTCAATTAGAAGTGAAATTAATTCTGTCTCTACATTTGACTAAGTACTTTGATTATTGACTTGATGAAAGATTAACTAAGTGAAATAAGAGAATACATAAGCAAGCTCACAAGTAATTATCAAGAAGAGAATTTTTGTATTAATCTCAAGCCCTTCAAATTCTCAACAGGGACTTGGCCATGCAAGAGAATTGCAAGGTCATGCCTTTTACCTTTCCTCCAAACTCAAATCTAGGGAAATTGAATGGAAGTTGAGGAAGATTTCCTAGAAGTCTATCAACCAAGCTTATGCTTGGAAGTTAATTTTAGAGAAGAAAAATGCAAATGTAAGTGAGATGAACAAGTTAATACAAGACAAGATTACTTACGAGTTGATAATGCCAATTAAATCTCAATAAAATGTCACACTTAGATAAAATTGTAAGATGTGGAATGCAAACAATTTAGATAGTGAAATGAACAATGAAATAAGAGATATATCAGCAATGAAATGAGTTATATCAACAGTGAATAAATCGGATCTAAGCAATTAAATCAGCTATGAAATGAGTGAACTTCAATGTGCTAAATAGTCCAATGAAAGACGCAAATTAAAGATGAGATCTAGCATATGAGTGAGCAATTAGATGATGAAATGAGAAAGTAACTAAACTAGCAAAACAAAAGAAACACCTTAGTCACCAATTACCTGAAAATCCTCCTTCCAAATGAGATCAGGATGCCAAGGTGAAAATTCCAAGCTCCCTTAAGAAGAAAATTTCCTTTATTATTATTAGAAATGCCCTCTTATAGAAAAATGAGGGACTTAGACCTTGAGGAGGGTTTACAACAAAGGCCTAAGGAGCAAATGCTCCTCAAAATACAATATGAGATTAAAAAATATATTACAATGCTTCTGCAATAAAATGGAAGAGTTCCTCAAGTGAGGAAACTCACTTTTCCTCCAATGGATCTCGCTCTAGGGTTTGACGTCCAAGTTTTCAAGAGGAAAATTGGGCAAGACAAGGAGAGAAACCCTATTTTCTATCCACAGCCAAGGGTATGAAGAGGCCTCAAAAAGATTGATTTCTTGATCCTTCGAGCCTCCACTTGTGGATCCCTTAAAATCGTCTTCAAAAACCTAGTCCTCAAGCCTCCATAAGAAACTACGCAAGCATAGAAGAGGAAGATCAGATCCAATGCAAGAAAAATTAGTCATAAAAATAGTAAGAATGTACCAAGTTTACTTGGGAGCGGGAGCGGGAGTGAGAGTGGGAGCGAGAGCGCCATTTTCAGAAGCTCCCGGTCCGAGAGCGTTTTGGGGAGTTTTTTTATAAATAAATATATATATATATATATATATATATATATATATATATATATATATATATATATTTTATTTTTTATATTTTGATGCATATATGTCAACAAAAGCATGTAAAATGATGAATTAGACATAAAAAACATAAAAACATAGATTGAACCAGAGGTATCTTTATCATTACCTCTAGATTCGTATAGGGATCTTTGTCATTAATATCACCCTCTAAGCATTTGCTCTGGGACCGGGTTCGATAGGGGGGAGGCGCTCCCCCGCAACCTTGGAATGTACACATAAAAATACAAATGCAAGCAACAAGAGTATGAGGAGTCAGGACAGCTCCGCTCTTGTGCAAGAAAGAAGGGTTTAGCCCTTCAATTAAGCTCTAAAATGCTAGAATTGTAAATGAAAGCACATAAAACAAGTAGATCTTGATTTCGAAATGAGACGTATTAGAGATCTGGGGTAGAAATTTCCCTTTCAATCTTTAGATCAGACTTCGTGAGAAGTAAATACATGTGGGTTCTTGCTCCTTTCAACTTGGGAGTGGGTTCACTCAACCAAAAACTTACTCCGCGCTCAAGATCTGCTTCTGAAAACAGAGATCTTCTACACACTTGACAAAGACTTAATAGACCAGAAGGAAGTAGACTATACAATGAAAAAGAAGACTAGGGTTCAACCAAAAACCCTCTAGTGCTTCTTCCTCTAGAGTGGTCCCCCAACATAAAAATTAATGCAAGATAGCTTACATCAATAGATCCAAAACCTGGCAAATGGAAATAATAAATCAATTAACACAAGTAGAGCATTAGGCACAAATTGAAGTAATTATACCTCAAAAGCAAAATAATAACACCACATGAATAAACCCCAGAGTCTTTTGCTTTATTAGATTTGGAAAAATAGAGTACAAATTTGCAAAGCCGTTAGCCCAGTAGCTAGTCTAAGCATTACATACATCCATCCAAATGAGGAGCCAAAGGCTCAATTTGGCGAAAAAATGGGAGTAGATCCCAATGACTACACCCCATCATCAAAACTCGATGCCACATCATTAGGACAATTAATACCATCAGTAATCATTGTATCACACATGTAATCACATCCAGACAATGAATCCAGTTCTAAAGAAAAGCATGACTACAGAAATGGCTGTATTTCTTTTGCAGACAGCACTGCTTAAAACAGTTATAGAAATCCCATGACATATTCACTTTCCAGTGCCACTTGAATTATCCTGTGTCAGGTAACAAGCCTAAATATTTACACTTTTCCCAAGTCATTAGGAAAAATACAAATTGGAAAGAAACTTTACTGATTTTCCGCAGAAAGACTAAAAGGAAAAGTTTATCAGTTTTATTAATCATATTAATAGGCTGAAAATAGCAGAGATATTACTGCATGTGGACGGAACATAAAGCTTTTTATTTGTAGTTGGATTTTACTCTAGCAAACAACAACGTCCTCATTATTCTTAGAATTAGGAAAAGGGAAGATGTTTCCCTTGGCAATAAGATCAGAACTTCACAACATTAAGAAGAAAAAAGGTTGGAGCCTATGAAGACACTTTCCTCTGGTAAAGCATCCTCTTCAATCCCAGATGTCTAAACCTTAAACTTATTCTACAGCATTTGAAACTATTAATGGACTAAAATAGTCTCTACCTGCTCTACTATATTCTCAAGATCGTGACCCAACTTGTTCAGAGCAGCAGCATATGCATCTGTGATGCCAAGGTTTCCAATTGCATTTGTCAATGCACGTCCTTGAAGATATTCCATTGAAAGATAATATGTTTGCTTTGGGTCCTCCTCGTGAAAATGTGCATAGGTTTCATTCCACCGCTGTAAACATCAATGGCATCTATCAGTAAAACCATATGCTAAATTTCATCTATATAAACTAAAGCCACATCTTAATTGTGATTAACCTTCTAAAAATACAAGTCCTGGTGCAATTTCCTAGTGACTCCTAAATTAAAAGACTGGATGCAAACAAGTGACAGAAAAATTCAAAAGATTGTTTAAGTTCCTTCAAATTGATTTTGTGGTAGTTCCTGTTCTCAGAAATTTGAGATGTGATATAACAGAAACGCAAAATGAAATGTATAGTACCATAATAACAGCATTGAACTAATCAAAACATAACACAAAAAGTAGAAACAAAAATTTGACCACTTCATCGAGAAATTGCAGTGATGCACATTACAAAATATAACCTAGATATGCCTTGTTGAAATATGTAACTAGGTTCAGTCTTCATAAATATGAAATGTACTCTCGATTCTTGTATATTGTAAAAAGAAAGAAAATTTATTATTGTTATTTTTTGTAGCATGGGTTTCATGCTCAAAGTCATTTTATTTAGAGGTCAAGCACCCATTGAGTGCTTCTAGGGTTTGCCAGAGTCAAGAAGTCAACAGAGTCATTATCATATGAAGAATACCCCATTGGGCATATTGTAACATGTCAAAAGAATTATTTTTTGTATTTGAAGTGTCAAAATACCCCTCCAAGACCAAGTCGGCCTCATTATAGCATGTCGTCGTCCTTGGAAGCCTATATACTGGAGAGAACTTGACCTCCTATGGACACTCACTCATTCGTCATTATCCAAGTGTAGAAGAGGCAGAAGAAAGGGAAGCGAAGAAGGATGAAGTTTGTGGATTAATTCTCTTTCTTTCTCTCACACGTGCAAAGACAAGGCTAGGGTTTTGCAGCTACAAGGTCAAAGTTGTCAAGTTGCAGAAAGAAGGTTGAAGAAAGGACTTTTAGGTCACCTACTAGCCCTAGAAAGAGAAGCAAACCAAGCGAAGGAGAAAGGAAGCCTTGGAAGCCCTAATTTCTCTCACACGTGTGCAAGCAGCGACTATTGCAGGGGCCGGAAATTTCAGACCTGTAGTGGAGGCCGAAATTCTATAACTAGGGGTCAAAATTGTGCAGTTGGAAGATATTAGGCTTGGTTTGACTTGGATAGAAGAAGCACATCATTAAGAAGGTCTGGCTTGGTCTTGGAAGGGTATTGGTCTTGATCTAGAGGTCTTGGAATTCGTCATTTGAAGAATCTATAAGAAGAGGAGATTTGTGGGTTTTCCTCTCAAGAGGAGAGGTTTTTGCTCTAGCTTGCAACCTACATCTTGTGTTCTTGTGTACTATTGATCTTCATGTTTTGGTAGTTGTTTGATGATAAGAACAACATAATAATAAGTGAAGAACCTAATAATCAAGAAAAAACAAAAATACGTCACAAGCAATTATCAAGTTGTAATATCCTTGTTTAGGGCAGCCTCCCTGTTGAGGGTCCGGTGGGCCTTGACACGCTGCCAGGGTCTGCGAGGCTGTTTAGCTGCGGGGCTGTTTAGCTGCCGTCCTCGAGATGCTCCGGTGGGCTGTTGAGCTCACCCTTAACACCCTAGGATGCCGCCCTCACCACGCCCGAGCTGCAGTGGCTGGGCTCAGGTATCAGAGCGAGGTCTCGAGGTCGAGACTCTCGCGAGCATGGTGGGCCGAATATCCCTATTTAGGCGCGTCCCTGAGGGTCCCATGGGCTTCCGACATGGGGCCGTCGGGTTCCATGTCGTTTTAGGCCGTCGCTCCCCGAGATGTCTTGGCCGTAAAGGCCCAACCACTACACCAAAAGCTCGAACTCAAGGTTAGGGCTAAGATCCCAGGGTGTTAAGGGTGAGCTCAATGCCCCACCGATATCTCGAGGACGACAGCTAAACAGCCCCGCAGCTAAACAGCCTCGCAGACCCCGGCAGCGTGTCAAGGCCCACCGGACCCTCAACAGGGAGGCTGCCCTAAACAGGGATATTACAGCCCACCACGCTCCGCGACTCTCGACCTCGAGACCTCGGCTCTGATACCACAAAGGCCCAACCACTACACCAAAAGCTTGAACTGTTAGTGAGGGCGACATCCCAGGGTGTTAAGGGTGAGCTCAACAGCCCACCGGAGCATCTCGAGAACGGCAGCTAAACAGCCCCGCAACTAAACAGCCTCGCAGACCCCGGCAGCGTGTCAAGGCCCACCGGACCCTCAACATGGAGGCTGCCCTAAACAGGGATATTACACAAGTAGAAGAGAAATCATACTAATTATAGCCCTATTGCTTTCACATCATGGTTTCAGAGCTAATATTGACTAAGGACATGATGTAGAAAACTACATCTCTGAAGAAGTCATTGAAGCAGTTTTCTATGATGGCAAGTCATGTCAAGCAAGGCATCAAAGCATTTTGGAATATCCTATTATCTATCAAGAATAATATGACCAAGACTTCTACAAAGGACAAAGGATTATTCTCAGCACTTACATGTAAGTTTGAAGATGAAAATATATAGGTAATTGACAGTGGAGCATCCAGACATATGACAGGTGAGCACAAACAAGTAAAGACCCTATCAAGAGGAAAGTCTTCCTACTCTGTTGAACTTGGAGACAAAAAGAGCTATCTTATAAGAGGAATTGGATCAACTTAGGTAGAGTTGGAAAGTGGAGGAAACATACATCTCAAAAACATTGTATTTGTACCATGTTTGCAAAAGAATTTACTTTCTATTTCATGTCTAGAAGATAAGGGAGATAGATTCGTTTTTATAGATGGAAAAGTTATGGTATGGTATAAAGGCTCCAGCATCAACAATACAAAAATCATTGGGAGTCATAAAGGAAGACTCTACAGGTTACTTATACCTCTCTGTCAAGCCTTGGTTCACATTGAAGTCACCCCATGTGAGCTTTGGCATAGAAGGTTTGTACACCTTCACTACAAAATCTTACCAACTCTAAAAACAATGGTGAATGACATCCTTGAACTAAAAGAGGATTATGAAATAGTTTGCAAGGGATGTTCATTTAGTAAAAATGTTAAGAAACCATTTGGAAGTAGTACTTCAAGATCAAAAGAAATCCTAGATCTCATTCACTCTAATGTTTGTGGTCCTATGTCTACAAAATCTCTTGGAGGTCATCTATACTTGTAATTTTCACTGATGACCACTGAAGGAAAACTTGCATCTATTTGTTGAAGTACAAGGATGAAGTATTCGTAAAACTTCAAGAATTCAAAGCCAAAATAGAAAATCTTACAGAAAGAAGTATAAAAGTACTAAGATCTGACAATGGAGGAGAATTCACATCTAAGGAGCTCATAACTTTCTGTAAGGAGCTTGGATTTAAGAGGGAGTTGATAGTTCCATATAATCCAGAGAAAAACGGAGTAGCATAACGAAAGAATCGTGCAATTGAAGAAAGTGTTAGAGCTATGTTACATGATCAAGACTTACGTCAATTTATGTGGGGTGAAGCATCCAAAACAGTTGTCTACATTCAAAATCGAAGTCCTCACAAATCACTTGACAACATGACTCCTGAAGAAGCATTCACTGGGAAGAAACCATCTGTAGACCATCTCCGGATATTTGGTTGTCTTGTCTACATTCACATTCCAAAAGATAAAAGAAAGAAGTTGGATTCTACAAGCATGAAAGGCATATTTTTTGGCTATAGTAACACTTCAAAGGCATATAAGATCTACATAAAGGAAGGGCACCGAATTGAAGTCGAGATGTGATCTTTGATGAAAGCGTTGCATATAAGAAGTCTAAAGATCTCTCGATTGATTCCGAGGATGAAGAACTACCTATATTTGATGAATGTTCTCGGGAAAAAGATGATTCCAATCATGAAGAAGAAGGTCCCAATGAACCTGTGCAGCAAGTCATCATTCCTTAAAATAGAAAGAGACCTAATAGGTTGAAGCAGCTCTTCAAGATGCAGAAGGACATGCAGCGGCAAAGGGTACATTCAGGGAAAGCAAGAAGCCTAAAAGATATTCAGGGCATGTAGCCGATATGATAAAGTTGATTGAAGCAGAACCATCCACCTTTGAAGAAGTTGTCAATCATCAAGAATGGATAGATGTTATGAATGAAGAATATCAATCAATAATGAAGAATGGAGTTTGGGAAATCATTCCTAGGCCAAAAGACAAATCTGTGTTAACTTCCAAGTGGAACTCTACAAGATTAAACATGCAGCAGATGGAAGTATTGATAAATATAAAACAAGGTTTGTGGCTAGGGGCTTCTCCCAATAAGAAGGCATCAATTATGAAGATACATTTGCACCTACATCTAAATACACAACTATACAATCGTTGGTCTCTTTAGCAATATCGATGGGATGGAACATCCATCAAATGAATGTCAAGAACAATGTTGCGAACATCGGCATCGGGATAAAATTGGCAAGGGTCTGGAAAACCAAAAAATCGTAAAAATCGGCAAACATCGGCAAAATTAAGATACCATAAAAATATTGGCAAAAATCGGCTAGGCCAAAAAATCGGGATGTTATCGAGATGTTCGCAAGACTGGTCAAGGATACAAGTGCCTAAGCCTCTCCACATGTTTTAAGACTTGGAACACTTACGATGCTACCAAAAATCAACACTCCCTGTTAGCAGGGAAAGTGCTCTAACAACATGCCTGTTACATACTGCTCTGACCCTGAAGCATCCTCTACGTTGTTGATGTCTGACAAGATGTCCACCAACCACTTCGCTGCTGCTACAACTGTATTGTTGCCCTTGACATTGCCCTTGACATTGCCATTGCCATTGCCACTGTTTCATCTGTACTACAGTGCCCTCTCAAGTGTTGCCTCATCCGTTTCTTCTATTGAAATGGATTTTCAATCATCCCCATCTTTTCCCTAAATTGAACAAACTTTGTTCTCCCTAGGGCCTTGGTGAGAATGTCTGCTACCTGATCTCCTGTGGGAATATACTGCAACTGTATTGCCCCCCGTTGAACATAGTCTCTGATAAAATGACACCTGATGTCGATGTGCTTTGACCGATCATGAAAAAAAAGATTCTCAGAGAGCTTAATGCAACTCTAATTATCACATAGAATGTTGGTCGCCTCCATCTTCCTTTTGAATAAATTCACGAGCAATTTTTTGAACCATATGGCCTCACACAAAGTTGTGCTAGCAGCGATATATTCAGCTTCAGTTGTGCTAAGTGCTACGGACTTTTGCTTCCTACTGCACCAAGAGGTCATTCCTGATCCAATATTGAAGCAGTACCCTGAGGTACTTTTCCGATCTACCAAACATCATGCCCAATCTGAATCTATGAATCCACACAGTCTGATATCATCATCTTGGCCCTTGGGTGTATCTTAATCCATATTTGACTATTCCTCGCACATATCGAAGAACGTGCTTAGTAGCTACCTAGTGTGTCCTCTTTGGTTCTACCATGAACTAACTAAGGGAATTAACAAGGTAGCAAATGTTTGGCCTGGTGTTGACAAGATACATGAGAGACCCAATGAACTTCCTATACAAAGTGGGGTCCACTTTTTTGTCTTTAGATGCATCTATTTTCTTCCAATTGGTAATCATTGGGGTAGCCATGGGTCTACAGTCCTGCATTCTAAATCTCTTTTGAATTTTTGTAGCATATCTACCTTGCCCAAGGAAGATTTTGTTGAGATTTTCTGGTGTTGGGGTAGCTTCAGATGTGCTCTAGCTCCCAAAATTTGTGGAGGTACTAGAATACATGAAATCTCCGAGACCCAAAAAAGGATTTGAGAAATTCCATCCGGTTTAAGAGAAAATTAATTAATTAATATTTTTAAGGACCCTATGTCTAACTTAGGAAAATTAAAATATTAAAGGTAATTAATTTAAACATATGATGGAAATGACTTAAATCACACGGATCAAGCTTTCTTTTAATCTTAGTCGTCGAATCAAGATTAGATCACGATCGTTGGTTTCCCAACGAGAAAAGTAAAAGGAAAGGCTTGGGGTCAATTGGAGAACACACACATGGAGGCAGAGCACTTAGACTAAGCTAGAATTCTAGGGCATGGTTTGCTAATAATTTCCATAAATGTTTCAGCTGCAGCAAGGGGTAGTATTGGCTAGGGGGATAATTTGATCCCAGAGCCAAGAGTCAGCAAGAGGCAGAGGAAGCAGCAGTCAGAGCAACATAGAGGGCTTCAGTGCTACAAAGGTGCTACGCAGGCCCAGAAAGGGCAGCACAGAGGCAGTAAGAGGCCATTAGGGCTTACGCAGGCCAAGCAAAGGCAGCGCAGGGACTGCATCACCCAGTCTGGGGTTACGCAGGCCTCTCCTAACCAGTGCAGGGGCACCAGCAGGCTAGCAGAGTTGACGCAGAGGGCTTCAGAGCAGCACTGGGGTTTTTGAAGACATAAAGGGGCTGAGTTCTGTAAATCCTGTTTGATGGTGTGAATCAGTCCATTTTTCCATCTCCGGAACTGAGGTATTGCTGCCATTTGTTTTTCTCTGTCGAGTTAACTAGTAAGGTGCCCAGATTTGTTGTACTTAGAATCTAATTAATAATAAAAACCCTCCAGCAGCCAAAAGACTAGTTTTCCCGCATTGGGTTTTTCTGGGGACAGTTGTCCAGAAAATCTTGTGTCACTTTGTCTATGTGCATGTGTTCAGTTTAGATCTGTATCTATGAAGACTATTAATGTTTTTACTTCAATGTTAATGCTAAAATTTCAGATTAATAACTTGATTAAGTAGGAGAAGTATAACCAGATTTAACAGTAGGGTTTCAGCATAAGTAATATTCAGAAATTTTCACATGGTATCAGAGCAATTGCAGATCTAGCTGAACCATCAACAAGAAGACTGAAGAATCCTTACTGTAGAAAGCAGCAAAGAAAGCAGCAGCAGCCGCAGAAAGCTGGACTAGAAAGGACAGCGTAGCAGCAAAGGGGAGTAGAGCCACGCAGAGGCCACAATGACGCAGTCTCCACACAAGCCCACGTACTTACTGCACAGAGGCTATGTTGGGATTGTCTGCTCACGCAGAGACCAGCTAGGGTGACGCAGTCTTGAAGTTGTTGCTGATTCAGAGCGCCGGAAGCAGTGCCGCAAAGCTTCAACAGTTTCTGGTGGGGCTAAATTTCTGAAGGTGCAGAAATAAGCCTGCGCACTTGATGACCTACCAAGTCTATGACTCCACAATAGGTCGCTCTAAAACACTAGGCTACACTATAAGTCTCAAGAAAGAGACTTCAACCCTTCCACCTCCATTAATTTCATTTAAAATTGTGCTTTATCAGCTATACATAAATATGGAAGGATTAATTTTCAGAGTTTTGCACTAACTACAATACCTGAGCATTATTAAGGGAACACGAGAGCATGTCAATACTTTGTTCTTCAAAACCCATGTGTTCATTTACCTTCAATGCAGCTTGATGTGTGAGAACGTTGGAGGTGCGAACAGAAACCCAACTACTTGTTCGAAAACTGAACTGTTGGTTCAGAAACAGAATTCTGGAACAGGAACAATACTACCTTTTGGAACATAACTCTGTGAATAGGAACAGAACTGTTGTTCAGGAACAAATCATCCTCCTTGGCTACGCCTGTTGGTTACCATTAACCCTTCGTGTTTACTCCATTCCCTCTGTTCGTACTTCTTCAATCTATCTGGTAGTGTTCATTAACTCCACTCTAGTTCTTAGCGATCTTGAACTCCTCTGTTTATAACAGAGATTCCCTTTTTCATTCAATAGGTCTCGGCATATTCCAACAACGCACATCATACTCTGTTTTCAATCCCTCTTGCACACAGGATTCATAAAGACCAATTCCAAAACCATGTAATCAACATCAACCCCGGTAAGTTCTGTAATACAACACTTCTACAAACATAGCAAGTCATTTTCAGTCACGCAGTCTGCAAAAACACATTATAAAGATCACTTCGGAACTCCTCAACCAAGGATCTTTTTCAAAAATCTCTCACGAGTTACCAAATAGACCCTATTCTGCACAAAACCCACATGGCAAAATTTCAAATTTTGTCTTCCTTTGACCAGAAATTGACCCGCAAGTTTGATGACGGTTTTCCTTTACGAATTTCCCTTCGATATTGAATTCACCATTTGACCTCTTTGAATTCACAACTCCAAGTCTTTTGCACTCAGATATCAGTAACTATTAGAATCTATAGCAATATGTAAAATTGCTATCTTCATAGAGAAATTGTTATACCTACGAGACTGACCTGATTCCACGACCTCTGCAAACAGTGCTTCAACGCCTGAAGACGAATTCAAAGCTTCGGCTCTTTCTCCTTGATTGACCCATTAAGTCAATAGATTAATACAGAGACTTACGCAGAACCGAATATACACAGACAATTCTGGTACTGTCATAGACTTCATACGATGTTAGTTAATAAATCCAGCAGATTCATAACAATGTTCCCATACATAATTCAAGCAGCAATCCTGGGAATTTAAAAGTTATTGTTCATCAACCGAAGGGATTAACAATGAAATCATTTCAAAAATGTGTTAACCTCCATTAATTTGGAACGTTTTGATCCTCCTCCCATAAATAATTTGTCACCATTGAAAACTGCACAACAAATCATTATTAACCTGTATTCCTATTACAACAACAGGTGTCTTCCAATAACGCAACACAGGATCAACTAAAATTTTAGAAAGATCTTAAATCATCATGCTGATGACAGACTCCTACGACTGTTCGTCATTTCACAGAGGCAATGCAGTATAACCTGAACACTATTTCATTCATACAGATTATGTACATGTATATATACTTAGAATTTCTCCTCTATCATCTGTTTATGGCCTGATTTTCTTCATTTGAAATGGCCTCCCCTATTTCCTTTGAGGCTTACAAATATATGCAAAAGGATTTTGCAACCAATTCTGGTTCAGAACCATAATCTACTCAACCATATCCTAAAAATCCTCTAAATCCACTTTTAACTCAACTCAATCCCTATTCTAAGACCTCCTAATCCCTAAGATCTTCATGAGATATTTACAAGTCTAATATCTCTCGTATTCTCAATCAATCGAGAATATTTACATTTAAAACCTCACATGCCTATTTCTCATTCAAATTATTAAAAATATACAAATTTCCTATTAATAAATTAAATTCTTTAACAAACACTAGACCCCCTAAGTCAATCAAAAATACAATGATTTTTTTAAGCCAGATGCTCCTCCATCAGCACTAGTTGACAAAGAGTGGGAGGAGAACAGCTTCTCAGAATATTTCCAGCCAAAGAAATCTACAGATCGATCAGAGGATCGAAGAGATCTGATTCATTGAGATTTGGCAAACTTCCAAGAGAGGAAGTCAATTATCAGAGGGAACAGAGGGTGCCTTTCTCGCAAAGGACCCTAGATCCAAGTCTCTAGCATAGAGAAAAGGATTAGTTCCAACAGATTTATTGAGCAGATGGCACCTCAAGGACTACGTGATCAAGATAGGTTGGACGGCTTGTCTAACTTTGCAACCTAGAAGGCCAAAATCTTGGTAGTCATGGAGGCATACGGTCTGAGGGAGCATGCAGATAAAGTCCTAGACATGCCAACCGATGCGAAGCTCCTAGAGAAGCGTGAAGAAGCAGTGGCACACGCCAAGCGCTTCATCATGGATGGTGTCAAAGATCATGTAGTCCCCCACATAGCCGAGAAGACAACAGCTCATGATATGTGGTTGGCTTTGACTTCACTATATGAAGGAAGATTTGTCTAGAGGAGAATGCTCCTGGAGAATCAGATGAGGTTATTCATGATGGCCAAGGGAGAGGAGATCGAACCCTTCCTTTTTAGATTACAGACGATCAGGGATCAATTGACTGCCATGGGAGTGAAAGTGGAGGATGATGTGATTGTGAGGACTGCACTCAATGCGGTCACAGAGGACTAGGAAACTTTTGTCCAAATTATCTTGGGCAGAGCAGGCCTTCCTAATTGGGACAGTATGTGGGCGATCCTCCGTCAAGAAGAACTTCGTCAGTTCACCAAGAGACAGTACAGCACCGGATCAAGTAAAGTGAAGAAGAAAGAGGACGAAGATGCAGCTTTGGCATCAAAGAGGCAGCAAGGGAGGAAGAAGCGTGATCTATCAAAGATCAAGTGTTTCCAGTGCAGCGAACCAGGACAATTCGCCAGCAATTGTCCTCAAAAGAAGAAAGACAAGGAAGCTTCTACTTCCAAGGGTTTTATGGAGGACGATGACTCCGAAGATGACATAGGCATGAGCGCTCATGAACCACGAAAGTGGGGCAACATGGATCTGTAGAGAAGCTATAGAGCAATGGCGGGATCCTTGAGTAGCCCAACTCTTGGATCACATCCGTAGTGGGACAAGTGGAGCAGTGGGTGCAGAGAGTCACAAATGGAGCAAAGGCAGAGTTGGATACTGAGAGGGAGCATCGCAACGCGGAGGGGCTGATGTGACTTTAGCAGCGCAGTGCAGGCTGGCTTACGCAGAGCAAAGCTGCAACAACGCAGTGGCTTCAGGGGGACAACACAGAGCAACAACCTATGAAGCTTCAGTGATGAGGATGCAGCCCAACTGAATTGTCTGTCAAAGATTGGGCAGGAGTTTTCTGTTGTTTCTCTCAGCAACTAAGTGCAATGCAGCAGTTGGCAGCACGATGCAGCAGATTGAGAGGGAGCTACAGTACAGATGTGGCAGTGGCGGTGGCAGCGTCATGGGCAGCAGTATGGGAGAGCAGCAGTAGTGCAGTGATGAAGGAAAACAGGGCAAGCATCAGTGTAGAGACCCACACTAGAGATCAGTGCAGAGCTTCGGGGTGAAGCAATGTTGCGCTAGAGCACTTTCCTCGCTAAAAGGGAGTGTTGAGATTTTGTGGTGTTGGGGTAGCTTCAGATTTGCTCTAGCTCCCAAACTTTGTGGAGGGACTAGAGTACATGAGATCTCCAAGACCCAGAAAGGGATTTGAGAAATTCCATCTGGTTTAAGATAAAATTAATTAATTAATATTTTTAATGAAAGACCCTAAGTCTAACTTAGTCGTCGAATCAAGATTAGATCACAGTCGTTGGTTTCCCAACGAGAAAAGTATAAAGGAAAGGCTTGGCGTCAGTTGGAGAACACACACACGGAGGCAGAGCACTTAGACTAAGCTGGAATTCTAGGGTGTGGTTTGCTAAGAATTTCCAGAAGTGTTTCAGCTGCAGCAAGGGGTAGTATTGGCTAAGGGGATGATATGATCCCAAAGCCAAGAATCAGCAAGAGGCAGAGGAAGCAGTAGTCAGAGCAGCGTAGAGGGAGCAGCAGTTGTGCAGCACAGAGGCAGCAGGAGACCATCAAGGCTTACGCAGGCCAAGCATAGGCAGCGCAAGGACTGTGTCACCCAGTCTGGGGTTACGCAAGCCTCTCCTGAGCAGCGCAGGGGCACCAACAGGCTAGCAGAGTTGACGCAGAGGGCTTCAGAGTAGCGTTGGGGTTTCTGAAGACAGAAAGGGGTTGAGTTCTGTAAATCCCGTTTGAGGGTGTGAATCAGTCCAGTTTTCTATCTCTAGAACTGAGGTATTGCTGCCATTTGTTTTTCTCTGTCGGGTTAACCAGTGAGGTGCCCATATTTGCCGTACTTAGAATCTACTTAACAATAAAAACCCTCCAGCAGCCAGAAGACTAGTTTCCCGCATTGGGTTTTTCCGGGGGCAGATGTCCAGAAAATCTTGTGTGTCACTTTGTCTATGTGCATGCATTCAGTTTAGATTTGCATCTGTGAAGACTGTCAATGTGTTTAATTCAATGTTAATGCTGAAATTTCATATTAATAACTAGATTAACTAGGAGAAGTATAACTAGATTTAACAGTAGGGTTTATGCATAAGTAATATTCAAAAAATTTCATAGATTTCTCCCTTTTGCTACCAAAATTCCAATCCCAAAAAATAGTGCATCAGCCCCAAATCCTTCATGTCAATTCCTCTACTAGATTCCTCTTGAAGTCTTTGATGAGCCTAGATGATCCTGTCAAAAGCAAATCATCTACATACAAAACCAAATTCAGAGGTTCATTCTCTACTATGAGATAGTAGAGATTGGGATCAACATCACTCTTGACAAATCCCATCTGTTGCAAGGAACCATCTATTCGACCATACCATCCTCTAGGTGTCTGTTTAAGCCCATACAAGACTTTCTTCAGCCTGCATACATGAGATTTCTTCTCATGTGTTTTGAAGCCTTCTGGTTGTTCAATGTAAACCTCTTCTTCTATCACCCCGTTCATGAATGCAGTCTTGACATCCATCTAGTGAATTTCCCATCCCATTTGCACTACAAGAGATATAATGGATCTGATAGAGGTATATCTGGCTACAGGGGTGAAGGTTTCTTCGTAGTCTATCCCTTCCTTCTAAGCATATCCCTTAGCCACGAACTTGGCCTTGTACTTCTCTACACTGCCATCTACAACATATTTGATCTTGTAGATCCACCTGGAACCTACAACTGATCTGTCCTGTGGTCTAGGTACGAATTTCTAGACATCATTAGTCATGATCGAGTTGTACTCCTCTACCGTGGCATCCACCCAAACTTGTTGTTGTACGGCCTCCTGAAAGCTAGACAATTCTTCAACCTGTGCTACCAATGCTTGGTATCTGTCAGGCTGTCTACACTGCCTTTTCCCAGTTCTAGAAGCCCCAACAAACTCCTCTGCGTCCCTAAACGTCTGTCGTACTTCTCTATTAACTCTGCCACTGGTGGTGAGTGGCTCAATCATTTCTTCTTCCTATTGTCCCATCTGCTGCAAGTTATTTGGATTTTATTCTCTTGAAGAAATACTAGTATTGGTCACAGTGCTAGACCCTGATGGTTGTCCATCTGCTGGATCTTCTCCTAGTGTTGTTGGACAAGAGGTACATCCTCATACTGTTCTTTAGTAAGCATTTCTCAGGGTTTTCTCAAGGCTCAATCCTCCATGAATTTCACATCCCTCCTTACTACAACTTTCCAATTACCTAGAATGTAGATTCTGTATGCCTTAGATGTCTCGCTATATCCTACAAGATACCCTTTCTCAGCAGTCTGATCTAGTTTGCTTCATTTCTCATCTACAACATGACAATATGTACACTCCCAAAAAACCTGAAGTGACTTACCTCTGACTTCATCCCTGTGAAGACACTCCTGGGCGTTGTCTTGCCCAATACTCTGTGAGGGGTCCTATTCTGGATGTATATCGTTCTGTTGCATGCTTCTACCTATAGAAATCTAGGCAGATCCTAGTCATACAGCATTGCCTTTGCTGCCCCAACAATAGTGTTATTCTTTCATTCTGCAACTCCATTCTACTTCGGATTATAAGGAGCGGTCCATTCTCTCTTGATGCCCTCCCTTGCGGAGAAATTTGTGAATTCTTTATCAGTATATTCCCTATCGTTCTCTGAACGCAATAATTTGATTTTCTTCCCGGTCAGGTTTTCTACTAGAGCTTTAAATTCCCTGAACCGATCAAAGACTTCATCCTTGGTCTATAAGAAGTAAATCCAAGTCTACTAGGCCCTGGGATGCCGCCCTCACTAACCTCCTCATATGACATTCCCATATTTGAGGGTCAAATAGATGCAGATGTCGTAGATAGATGGTTGAATCTATTAGAAGGATATTTCTCGGTTCATGACTTTTCCAACAGGGAGAAGATTATTTTTGCACTCCTCAAAGCTACCCCCCATGTCAAGGACTAGTGGGAAACCTACTGTGAGAAAAAGGATGAGACAGAACCCTCTCTATTCTCAGTCATACCCACTTGGAATTCTTTTCGAGATGCCATCAAGGAACAATACTATCCCGTGGGGAGCTATGAGGACAGGTACAGACAATGGACCACGTTGCGGCAACAAAGGGATCAAGATGTGCATGAGCTGACGAATCTGTTCCATATCCTGCGCACAAAGTTGGGTATCAAAGATTCGGAGAAACATTTGGTGCTAAAGTATCGCAGTTGTCTACACAGATACATTCAGGAGGAAATGGAGTTCCTCGACATCTCCTCGCTTGATACGACATACCGATATGCTACCAAGATTGAGCAGAAACTCAAGCAAAAGAAGCGAGACATTGGATCTGCGAATCAAAAGCAAGGGAAAGGTGCCCCCAAACTGCAGAACAAAGGAAAAAGCCAAGGCATGGCGTCCCAAGACAACCAGTCAAAGCCATAAGCAAAAAACAACACCACAAAGCCAAAAAAGGATACGGGAAAGTGGTGTGAGTTCCATAAGAGCTCCACTCACAACACAAGTGAGTGTCGGGCCAAGCAGTCGCTCGTGGTCGGGATGAGGGCTTCTGAATCAGATGCATGCTCCAACTCTGAATCAAAACCTGACAAGGGGAATGACAAAGGGAAACAGATTATTGATGCAGATCCCAACGCCACTGTTGCCACTGCGAAGATCTAGAAGAAGGAATCGGAAGATCCAGAGGCGGCAGAACATCTCTTCCACTCCCAGATGTGGGTAAAGGGTTCCCCGCTACAGTTCATTGTCGACAATGGGAGCCAAAAGAACCTCATTTCAATAGATGTCATGAAGCGGTTGGGCTTGCCGACCACAACACACCCACAGCCATACACCATCGGGTGGCTACACCAAGGACGGGATCTCTGTGTCAGCCAACAATGCCGCCTTCCCTATAGCATCAAGCCCTCAAGGATAAGGTATTATGTGACATTGCTCCTATTGATGTTTCTGATGTATTATTAAGCCAACCATACTGGTGGAAGCAACATGCTGTGTATGAGTCACGGCCTCACATTGTTATTGTTACCTTGGGAAATAAGTTGTACAAGATACTAGAGGTACCACCGCCCACCACTATCTCTTTGGTTACTGCAAAACAATGCAATAAGCTCATTTCCCAAACCAGGAAATTTAGTTTCTTGATCCCAGGGCAAGAAGAAAACTGTGGCCGTGACCTCCAGACATGGCTCCTCTGCACGACAACAACAAATGGACAAGGTTGTGGAGGATTACGGGGCCATTTTCACCTCACCCACAGGGGTGCTTCTGCACTGTCAGGTCAAGCACGCCATTGATCTGACCCCAAGTGCGTCGCTACCCAACGGACCGATCTATCAGCGCTCTGTTCTAGAGAACGATGAATCAAGAGGTAGATTCAAGAGCTGCTGCAGAAAGGTCACATTCGGCCAAGTTCATCGCCCTATGGGAGCCCGATCGTCTTAGTACAGAAGAAGGATGGGACTTGGAGACTCTGTATTGACTATCGGGCACTGAACAAGATCATTGTCCGGAATAGGTACCCGATCCCATGGATCGATGACCTTCTAGACCAACTCAAAGGGGCGAAATATTTCAGCAAGATTGACTTGAAGTCTGGGTATCACCAAGTACCCATCGAACCCTCCGATGTGTGGAAGACTGCCTTCAAAGCCAAGGAGGGCCTTTTCGAATGGTTGGTCATGCCTTTCGGGTTGACGAATGCTCCCGCAATTGTCATGAGGTTGATGGACGACATCTTGAGGCCATTCACCAACTCATTTGTAGTAGTGTACTTGGATGACATTCTGATCTTCAGCCAGACTTAGGAAGAGCACCTCCACCACATCCGACAAGTCCTCCAAACACTACGGCAACACAAGTTGTGCGCCAATTTGGAGAAGTACACTTTTGGCATGACCCAGGTTCAATATCTGGGATACATTATTGATGGAAGGGGGGTGCATGTGGATACAACCAACATCCAAGTCATTCGAGACTGGTCAGCCCCAACCACTCTAACAGAGCTTCGCAGCTTTCTGGGTCTTGCTAATTTCTACCGCAGGTTCGTGTTGGAATTGTCTCATATCACTTGGCCCTTAAGTCAAGTCACTAAGGGAGGAGCGAGAGCAAAATTCTTTTGGTCAAAATCTCAACAAAAGGCGTTCATAAAACTAAAACATCGCCTCTGTTCTGCCCCAGTGCTCACATTACCAAACTTGCAACGACCATTTGAGATCGAGATAGATGCCTCTGACTATGCTATTGGGGAAGTTCTTACTCAACAGGGGCATCCAGTGGCATATCACAGTGAGACATTGTCCGACACAGTTCGCAAGTATCCCACTTATGACAAAGAAATGTATTCCATTGTGCAGGCTTGTCGACAATGGAAGCATTACATTTTGGGGAAGGAAACAATCATCCACACAAACCACCGACCCCTTCAGTTCATACAGACACAAGGAAAGTTACAGAACGATCGCCATCAGAAGTGGTCCACATATCTGCAACAGTTTCATTTGAACATCAAGTACAAGAAGGGTAGCACCAATAATGTTACAGACTGCCTCAACCGACCACCGATCGTGGCACTAACCATCGTTCTCAACTCTTGTGAGCACGAGACTTCTGACTGGCCGCTTCTCTACAAGAGCGATCTAGGATTCGGCCACACATACAAGGCACTCTTGGGGGGTACGCAAGTTCCAAATTTTCACCTCCAATATGCACTGTTATGTCACCTGGGGCACCTTTGTGTTCCTTCAAGCGAGAGTGCAAATATGATATGGGAAGCACACTACAATCGGGTCGATGGGCATTTCGGGGTCAAGAAAACAGTGGCAGTATTGCAGAAGTATTTCTATTGGCCGAACCTTCGACAGGATGTCGGGAAGTACATCAGATCCTACACTACTTACGCCATTGCCAAACCGACCATCAAGAAGCAAGGCCTCTATACTCCGCTACCTACCCCTAGTCGACCTTGGGAATCCATCTCCATGGATTACATGTCAAGCCTTCCTTCTACTAAGCATGGAAACGACTGTGTTTTCATGGTCGTTGACAGATTCTCGAAGATGGCCATTATGGCGGCCTGCAAGAAGAATATCACAACAGAAGCAACTGCTAAACTCTTCTTTGAACGAGTGTGGGTGCACTTTGGGATCCCACAGTCTATCATATCAGATCGCGACAGCAAGTTCCTTAGCACATTTTGGTCTAGCCTCTGGTCAATGTTAGACACCAAGCTCACAAAGTCCACAGCTTTCCATCCCCAAACAGATGGCTAGATAGAGGTCGTCAACAGGATGATTGTACACATTCTGCGCATGTACAATTCAAAGCATCTACGCACATGGGATGAAAGTTTCCCCTATGTGCAACATAGCTATAATCGAGCTCTCCACAGCTCAACCGGCCACAGCCCCTTTCAAGTGGGCTTGGGATTCTAACCACTATGTCCCATTGACGTAGCCATGACATTTGCGTCTACTCAGGCCAATTCGGCTCATGTCCAGTCTGAAGCTGACAAAGTGAACAACTTTATCGAGCGCATTCAGCACATTCGCCAACAAGTTCATGACATATTGGACAGAGCCAATGCTAAGTACAAGCAACGACATGATCAACATCAGGTACCACACAACTTCCAGGTGGGCAAAAAAGTGTGGCTACATTTGCAGAAGGAGCGCCTCATTGGATGCCACCACAAGCTTCACCCGCTCCGATATGGGTCGTACACCATCACCAAGGTGGTAGGGAACAATGCCTTTGAGCTCAGTATTCCACCATTCCTTGGTATGCACCCATTATTCAATGTGGACCGCCTTCGTCCCTACTTCCCACCTCTACTGGACACCTCTGACATTGCAGAACAACTCACAATAATAGAGTTAAACCCAAAATGCATGGAACAGGCCACCACAGATTGTATCATGGACATGCAAATCAAGAACACTCGCCAACAGAAGATCCAATTGTATCGGGTTGTCAAAGCTAGCCAACTCCTGCACCAAAGCAAGTGGTGCACCAGGGACCAAGTTCAGCAGAAGTTTCCTCATCTCATGGAGGAACTCAATGCAATGGGGACCATTGCTTCCTAAGAGGGGAGGAATGATCCAGGTGGATATTGGTGGCCCACCCACTTATTCCACTTGGGGCCCCACCATTGTCTTTCTCAGTTTTTCAATTTCGGCACAACTTACTATTTTTTATAGTTTTTAGGTCCTGAACTTTCGGAGCCGTTTTGAGGCCCTAAACGACGTTTTTTGGGAAAACTGAGAGCCACCAAGCTTATCTTTCTTGAATCACAATTTGTATTCCTCAGATAGATCTTTCTAACAAGGTATGGTGCACGTCAAACGGAGATCATATGCCAAAGTTACGTCCCCGGGAAGTTGAAACACCAATTTACCCAAACGGGGCCCATAGTTTTGGCGCTTCCTCTCCTAGGATTGGGGTTTTGGATGTTTAGGGTTTTCCATTGTTTCTAAATAATAAATAGGTCCTCGAGCCTCATTGTAACTCAGTTCAGAGGCATGTAGCCGCCACATCTCTTCTCAGAGATAAGCTATCAGTGCCCTAGCTAGTTTATTTCTATTCTTTCTGTAAGCAAATTTCAGTTCTTTGATATTAATGAAATGAAGTGTTATTTCCACTGCATAATTGTATTTATGGTTACAAGTGTATTTTGTTGCGTTCTTGCATAAATCTGGATCACAAACTGGCAAGGGTTCTAATTTCTCCCGGCTCCAAAGGCGAATCTCCAGGAAAATGACCCCAACCCCAGGCCCACAACAACCAGTGACTCCACACTGTCACAGCGACTGGCATTCTCCAGCATTCTCCAGGCCCCCACACTATTGGCTCGTCACTCCACAGCATCTGACCTGGCTCGTCACTCCATAGCATTCAACAAGGGCATTAAAAAAAATTATTACAGTCGACCCCATCTCCAGGTAGCAATTGTCGACCACACAGCAACCAAAAAGGGTGTTAAACTTTAAAAGTTATTATAGTCGACCCCATCTCCAGGCAGCAACTATCGACCGGGACAGGGACAGAGGCGTTAAAAAAATTTTAATTACAAGGACAAGGACAAACACGTTAAAAAAAAATTAATTATAGGGACAGGGACAGAGCAAGGGTATGAATTTTGAAAGGTTAGTTTCTGCATAATATAATACAAATTTTCACTGTAGTTGAAATGCACAGTCCACTCTTTGGTGTACATTAAAATTTAAACATATTTAAATCCCTGCAGTCGAAATGCACAGTGGACTCTTAGGTGTACAATTAAACATTTTTTAAACATTAAACATTAAACATTTTTTTAATTTCTTTAAGTTTTAATTTTATGTAGTTTATATTTTAAATTATTGATAATAAATTATAATTCGAATTTTATGCACAGACAGCCACACCTACAACTTATAGAAATGGAACCATCAATGCAGAGTGAAGGGGAAACATCAAAACAAACCCAAAATATCCTCTGTGGCAGTATGTGGAGATTATTGGAAAAAATCCTGGAGGTGGTTCTTATAAATGGAAGTGCAATGAATATCAAGATATAAAAAATGGCTCATATACTAGAATGAAGGCCCATCTAACTAGACAAACTCACACAGGGGTGCAAGTATGCATCGAGCCAAAAGACGCAAATGGAAAACCTGGACAAGGTTTGAGACTTGAAAAAATAAAATTCTATGCATCTTTGCAAGACCCTGATGATAGGAAGCTTGGTAAGGGAAAACACCCTGTGCAAAGCTCTACAACTAGGTCTCCATTGTCATCTAAGCCTGTTGCCACAACTAATAAAAGGCTCACTCTAGCCCCTCTTGAAGTAGATTTCAATAACCAGAGTAGAGACACAACCAATGAACATGTAGCTCGTTGCATCTATGCAAATGGGCTAGCATTGAATATGATGTGTTCTCCTTATTGGTAACAAATGATTAACACAATTAATGAAGTGCCAAAAGGGTACAATGAACCCTGGATATGAAAAGGTCTGCACTACTTTGTTGTCATCAAAGAGACAATCTGTGGATAGACAGCTACAGTCAATCCGGAATACATGGGAAGAAACAGTGGTGTCCATCATTTTAGATGGATGGAGAAACCAAAGAAACCGCCCGCTAATTAATGTTATCGCAATATGCCCCCAAGAGGTAATGTTTTGGAATGTTGTTGATTGCAGTGGAATAGAGATATACATATTTCATATCCACAATTATTATTGATACAATAGAAAGTGTGAGGCCCCTTAATGTTGTCCAAGTCATTACGAACAATGCACAGGTTTGTGGAGTTGCAGGTTTGATTGTGAAGGGTCTATATGATCACATCTTTTGGACTCCATGTGCAGTACATTCATTGAACCTTATGCTTGCCAAGATTGATGAGATTGAATGGATTAATGAAATATATGTAGTAGCAAAAGAAATCCAAATGTTCATTACCAATCATTTAATGTCCCAGACCATATATCGATGTTTTGCATAGTTGGAGCTACTAAAGGTACTATTTTTTTAATCAATATTATTTGTATTGGAATTTGGAATTCTTAATTTTAAATTTTAATTACAAATCGACTTTTTGAAACTTATAGGTTGATGAAACATGTTTTGCCTCCCACACTCTGTCACTAAGAGGCTTGTGGAGGTGAAACAAGCATTACAAGCAATGGTCATTGACCCTCTTTGGGAATCATGGAGGACTTCCACTTCTGATAGAGGGCAAAAAATCAAGTCCATCATTCTTGATGATACATGGTGGGACAAGGTCCAATACCTTCTGTGGTTTATTGAACAAATATTGACCTTGATCAAGACATTTGACATAGATACACCTTGTTTGGGTGAAGTTTATGAAAACATTGATAGTATGTTGAAGAGGATAAGGGAAATTATCAAGGCAATTGAAAATGACCCTTTTGAAACATTTTATTATGAAGTGAAGAACATAGTTACGGAAAGGTGGAACAAAATGACCACACAATTACACTTTTTGGCCTACGCATTGCACCCCAATTATTATCATTCCAAAATTTTGCCTTTACCTTGTAGAACAATGCCAAACAAGGATTTTAAAATAGTACAGGGATACAAGACAACATTGACGAAAATTTATAGAGATGTCGAAGTTGCAATGGAAGTACATCAAGAATTTGAAGGATTTGTACAATCTACTAGTAGCTTTTCAAATTCAGTAGCTATGGATGATCGAGGGGATCTTGATCCTATTACTTGGTGAGGCGTGTTGATTTCTAGTAGCATCAGATGTGCTCTAAGTCTCAAACTTTGCAGAGAGGCTTAGACACATGTATTCCAAAGAACCAAGAAAACGTTTTGGGAAGTTCCACCCAGATTATGTTTTATTAAAATAATTAATTATTTTTAATGGGAGCCTAAGTCTAAACTTAGGAAATAAAAATAATTAAAGGGTATTAATAAAACAAGGTGTGAATCTTCTAGAAAAAAACGGAGATCAAGTCAAGTTAATCTTAATAATTGATTAGTGACTTAATCTCGGCCATTGAAGTCTCAATAAGAAGATTATAAGGAGGACTTGATGGGCATTTGGAAAAATGCACCGAGTGAGTCTAGAGATCGATTTTCTCAAGTGAGCAGTGCTCAGCAGCGGAGAAGATCATCGAGTTGATTCGATTGCAGTGAGGGGCTGTGATAGTTCCGAATGGAAAGTCTTTTCCTGAGCCAAGAATACATAACAGAGAAGGATGAGAAGAGGACACGGAAGAGGCAGCGTAGCAACTACGCAAAGGCAACGCAAGGCCACGCAGAGGCAACGCTGCAGCCTTGAGGAGTTCAATGATTTTGCTGAGGATCAGTCAGATACAGTGTCGGAGTATCGAGGTGTGAGACCGGAGGGGCCAAAAGATTAGATCCAGCGAGCAGAAGATCCAACAGAGGGAGTTGACATAGTTCCTAGCTAGGGTTATGCAGATGTGCGCAGAGGCAGCGTGGGGCTGTCCAGTTCAGCATTGGGTCAATGTCGAATCTCCACTGTTAGTGTGACGACATTTTCTCACTAATTCTTTGTCATTAATTTTCTCAGTATGGATGGCCAGTAAGGCATCCTAGTTGTATTCAAAAATTCTGCTTAATAATATCAAACCCTCATCTGTTGCACCGGTTTTCCCGCATTGGGTTTTTCTGGGGAATTAGTCCAAAAATAACGGTGTCGTATGTGTTATTTTTCTTTTGCTAAAATCTTGTTTCTGCATTTAATTTCCGCAGTTTATTTAAATGAAAGTTTGTAATATTCCCAATTAGCAATAGCTAATTGGAAATATTAATTTTGACTATTTTGCCTTTATAAAGTTAAATTATAAGCTAATTGGAAATATTAATTTTGACTATTTTGCCTTTATAAAGTTAAATTATAAATAAAGTGGGTGAAAAGGACACTTAGCTCACACTTAGGATAAAAAGTATTTCCTAAAGTCACTTAAGAGACATGTCTATTTGGCAAAGTGGGGCCTAGTGGTCAAGTGGTAGCGTGGGAAAAGGCGCAGCGTAGACAGCGTGGGGCCAAGCCAACGCAGAGAGAGATGGACAGCATGGCTCAAGGGGACAGCGCAAAGATTGGTGGGGCCTAGGTGAGGGAAAGGTTCACCAAGCATAAAAGGAGGGAGGGTCTCCTCATTCTCATTCATTCTGATTATGCATCTTTGATATTTGTCTTTGGACATTGAGCACGCTTGCAGTTTAGCAAAGTCTGCACGTACTGTTCAGTACATCGGGTGTCTCCGTTTGGAGATCCCAACCTCAGCCCCGGAAGACTTCGAGTGCTTGCTCGGGTGAAGAGTTTCATCTTGTTTTACCGGAGAGGATAGCAGCATCCATAGTTGGGAGCATTCCTTGGAAGAGACAACGCAGTCAGTGAGAGGGAGGACGCAGTCTTGGATAGAGGTGGTTCCGAATTCAGGGTTTATCACAGGATTCAGCCCGGAAAAGTTGGAGAGGGATCAGCCCTTCCATATTCTATCATTTTGACAGAGACGGAGGCCATCATTTGCATTAGAGCATTCAGGGTCAGCGTTTCTCTTGGGGGATAGCGTAGTGCCTCAAGGGAGATATTTTCGGGGGTCAGCCATTTCCAGAAAGCTCTCTGGGCTTTTCTGGGTTTTGTGTGGAGAGGCCATTTCCAGAGTTTCATAATTTTCCGAGGAGGGGAACAGCCCCAAATCATCCTTTCATTCCAGCAGTAGCAGCACCAACACCCCCAACACTGGAGATTACGCAGTCTTGAGTCGCAGCCATTTCGGCTCATATCCTGAGAGTATTTCTACGCTTGCCTAGTGCAAGCCAAGGTGCCATCATTCTGATCACCTTTATACTCATTTCTATCTTTCGGTATTAATAAAATGGCTCAGCGTTCTCCATATTGGTTATTATTCATGCGATATCTCTCTAGTTGTTGTTTGTCTTTGTTTATGTGCTTTATATTGTTGTTTATTTCCATTTGGGATATTACAGTGGTATCAGAGCTCATAGACTTGGCTCAGCCTGTGGAGTAGATTGTCTATGACACCAGCAGGAAAACCATACATCACTTACTGGGGGAAGAAAGTATAAAGACCAAGAACAGAGGTTAGAGCTCACTTTCGGGAAAGGTGACAACACTCCAGTGGTGGACGCAGAGGAAGAGGAACCAATGGCGGAGGAAAGAGATGCCAGGAAGGAGTTTGGGGAACTCCTCCTCAAATCAGTGCAGGATTTGTCGAGGCGGATAGAAGAGATGGGGCAAAGGTTCACGGCAGAGTCTAGACAGCGTGAGACCCCAAGGGGTTTCCATGTTGGAGAGGGCTCAGGCACATCTCATCATTTACAGGAGCACCTCACAGCGCAGTAGATGGCATCACACACACCTTCGCGTTCCACGATGCCTACATTTCTTGCCGCAAACATTGGGACAGAAGCACAGCAGGAGCAGGAACAAGCACACATGGGAGATTATTTTGCTGAGTACCAGCCATACATTCAGGAGTTCAGAAATGCCCTCACTTTCCATGATTTTGTCCAGCTCAAGCAGGATAGCAGACCCTGCAACCATCACAGGGGGAACAGGCATTCACATGACGAGGACTTACAGCGCACGGTGGGCAGATTCCATCTACCGACGTTTGATGGATTGTCCAAGTGTTCGGCAAAAGCTTGGGTGGAGAAGTTGGATATATATTTCCAGCTTAATCAGATGGCAGAGCTAGAGGCCATCAAGGTGGCAACACTGCACCTAGAGGGCGAGGCCCAGGATTGGTGGTTTCACGGGATGGTTACGCTGGGGCACTCGAGAGTGACAGCATATGCCGAGTTTACGCAGAGGTTGGTAGAGCATTTTGATCGGAGGGATCCAGAGGAGCATTTTGTTGAGCTAACAAAGCTCAAGCAGACCGGGAGGCCGGACACGTACATCTCAGAGTTTTTGAGACTCTGTGTGATGGTACCTGATTTATCCACAGCCCGGATGATCTATATGTTTGTA
This sequence comes from Pinus albicaulis, assembly GCA_034641835.2. Taxonomy (NCBI): domain Eukaryota; kingdom Viridiplantae; phylum Streptophyta; class Pinopsida; order Pinales; family Pinaceae; genus Pinus; species Pinus albicaulis. The sequence goes on along the minus strand of CM076581.1, from coordinate 1,290,909,283 downwards.
GATGGATTGACAGAGCCTCTACGGGGATTAGTCAGATCGACGAGACCAGCGACACTCCATGATGCAGTTGAGAGGACTCGGGATTTGCAGGATGCACTACCCAGGACTAGAGCTCCTTTTCCCCAGAGACCGGCATTCCAGCCGAAGGGAAAGGATGAGAGGGTTCCACCTCCCAAGGGGGAACCAGGGTAGAGGGCTTGGAGATGAGGAGACCAGGAGAGATCTGAAGTGGAGGAGGTTATGCTTCACGTGCCAGGAGCCATGGGCACTAGGGCACCGTTGTGCCGCAAGGAAGGCACACTACATCGAGGTCTTCTCCAATAACAGCGGGGAAGAAGAGGAGTACGAGGAGATAGAGGCTAGAGGCAGCAGTATAGTGCAGAGAGGGGATCATCTGCAACCTCCACCGTTGGGAGCGGGAGGTGCAGCTTTTGCACCCACCAAGGAAGCCCTTGCAGCTTTGTGGGGAGTTCCCAAGTATTTGACACTGCGTGTCTGAGGCACAGTACGGGGGCAGCGTGTCTCAGTGTTAGTAGACAGTGAGGCCACCCACAACTTCATTGATGCCCAGCTGGTAGAGCGGAGGGGTATACCGATAGAGACATTTGATGGTTTTTCGATACTGGTCCCAGGGGATCGGACTATGCAGTGTGCCAGGTATGTGCCAGCCTTGGCAGTGACCATGGGGACGTACACCCTGACAGATCATTTTTTCGTGGTGGACATTCCAGACACGAACGTGATATTGGGGGTATAGTGGCTGATCACGCTGGGAAAGGTCACCACTGACTGGGAGACCTTGGAGATGGAGTGGACGGATAGGAAGATTGGGAGGCATGAGAAGATTCAGGGTATGCACACCTACCCACCACAGACAGTTTCAGCACACCGGATGGAGGCAGATTTCTGGAAGGGGGGCATAGAGTGGGCAGTGGAGTTGCATGTCGGAGGCAGGATCTACAGGGCAGGCCGTACACCCAAATGTACAGTCCATTCTCGACAGGTATGCTATGGTATTTGGGGAGATACCACCGGGACAGCCACCAGATCGGGGTTTGAGCACACTATTGAGCTAGAGCAGGGTATCCAGGCTGTCATCACTACACCCTATAGGCACCCCAAAGCCTATCAGGATGAGATTGAGAGGGCTATCCATGATCTCTTAGCTCTTGGACACATCCGTCCTAGCACTAGTCCCTTTGCTTCTTCAGTAGTGATGGTGAAGAAGAAGGACAGCACGTTGAGGATGTGCATTGATTACAAGGCCCTGAAGAAGAAGACCATGGAGAACCGGTACCCCATCACACAGATCGATGAGTTGATGGATGACTTGAGGGGATCCAAGTTCTTCCCAAAGATTGATTTGAGATCCAGGTACCATCAGATTCACGTGAGGGAACAAGACATTCCCAAGATCTCTTTTCGGTGTCATTATAGCCATTTTGAGTTTTTGCTGATGCCCTTTGGGCTAACCAATGCCCCGGCCACTTTTCAGTCATGCATGAATCACATTTTTCACAATCACTTGAGGAAGTGTGTGTTAGTGTTTTTTGACGACATTTTGATCTAAAGCAAGACATGGGAGGAGCACCTCCAACATATAGAGGTTGTATTGCACATTTTGGAAAAGCATCAGTTTTATGCTAAGCTCTCTGAATGCGAGTTTGGGCTGACCGAGATGCTCTACTTGGGGCACATCATCGAGGTGGACGGAGTGAAGGTCCACAAGGAGAAGATCAGGGCCATCAGGGATTGGCCAGAGCCGAAGAATGTGACGAAAATTCGGGGATTTGTGGGGATCTGCACCTACTATTGAAAGTTCGTCAAGGGATTTTCCCAACTTGCTGCACCCCTTATAGACCTCACCAAGAAGGGGGCATTCAGTTGGACGGATACAGCACAGAGGGCTTTTGACAGGCTCAAGGAGGTGATGAGCAACTGACCGATGTTAGCATTGCCAGATTTTACACAGCCCTTTGTCTTGGAGTGTGTTGCATCAGGGGAGGGGATCGGCGCAATTTTGATGCAGGGAGGCCACCCCATAGCTTTTGAGAGTCGGAAGCTATTGCGACATGAGAGGTTGTATGCTATATACGACAAGGAGATGTTGGCCATCATGCATGCATAGGCCAAGTTTCGGTAGTACCTGGTAGGGAACAGATTCAAGGTGAGGACAGATCACAACAGCCTCTGATTCTTTCTAGAGCAGAAACAGTTGCAAGAGAGGCAACAGAAGTGGGTCAACAAGATCCAGGCTTATGACTTTGATATCGAGTATGTCAAAGGGAAGAACAACGTTGTGGCAGATGCACTTTCACGCAGACCGGCAGCATTGTCCTTGATGAGTTTAGACACAGACTGGAGGGCTCAACTGTTGGTAGAGTACTCCAAGGACCGTTTTGCCTGTGAGATTTTGGACGGACAAGTGACAGATGACAGGTACAGAGTGATGGACGAGGTGATCTATTATAGGGACAAGATCTTCTTGACTGAGGGCTCCTAGCTCAAGAAGAAGATATTGCACGCCTCGCATGATTCACCATTATCAGGCCACCAGGGGTTTACCAAAACCTATAGGGCCATCAAGGAGAGGTTCTCTTGGAAGGGCCTCAAGGAGGACGTGCTCCAACATGTCAGGGAGTGCGAAGTTTGCCAGCGTAACAAGGGGGAGATGAACCATCCAGCAAAGTTATTGCAGCCTCTTCCCTTACCTAAGGGGAAATGGGAGAGTATTTCGATGGACTTCATTATAGGGTTGCCCACTATGCAGGGCAAGGATTGCATATTTGTAGTCGTTGATCGGCTGACTAAATATGCTCATTTTTTCGCCATATCGGCACATTACACCGCAGCACAGGTAGCAGAGTTGTTCTTCAGGGACGTTTTCAGGTTGCATGGTCTCCCAAAGACCATTGTCAGTGACAAGGACAGCCGCTTCATGGGCGGGTTTTGGCAGGAGCTTTTCCATTTGCTGGGCACTCAGTTGACACCGAGTACTAGTTACCACCCCCAGACGGATGGACAGACAGAGATAGTGAACAAGTGGCTGAAGGGCTACTTGCGTAACTATGTCAACGGGCAGCAGAAGGCATGGTTGAGATGGTTGCACTTGGGGGAGTACTGCTACAACAACACTCATCATATGTCCATTGGTATGTCTCCGTTTTATGCATTGTATGGATATCATGCTTTATCTTTTGCTGACATGATGTTTGGTGCTAGCAAGGCTCATAGAGCCAAGGATTGGATCCAAGAGATTCAAGATATACTCCGAGCTCTCAAGGATAACATGGCTATAGCGCAGAATCAGCAGAAGCTGTACGCCGACAAGGGATGTGTTGAGAGGCAATTCGAGGTAGGGGACTTGGTCTACCTACACTTGCAGCCATATCGGCAGTCCACGCTGAAGCACAAGGGGGCTGAAAAGCTCAAGCCTCGCTTCTATGGACCATAGAGGGTGACATGCAAAGTTGGAGAGGTTGCATACGAGTTGGAGTTGCCCATTGGCAGCAAGATTCATAACGTTTTTCACTTGTCATGCCTGAAGAAGGCACTGGGGCAGCAAGGTGACTGCAACAGAGGAGCTCCCACCCACAAATGATGAGGGGCATTTGGTGCTACAGCGGGAGGCCATTATTGATACTAGGGAGAGGCAACTACGAAGCAAGACAGTCAGAGAGTACCTAGTGAGATGGAGGAATTTACCAGATGAGGATGCCACATGGGAGAGTGAGAAGATTCTGCAGCATCCATCATTACAGTTGCTTGAGGAAAAGCAACGTTTTGTCAGAGAGGACTGTAATATTCCCAATTAGCAATAGCTAATTGGAAATATTAATTTTGACTATTTTTCCTTTATAAAGTTAAATTATAAATAAAGTGGGTGAAGAGGACACTTAGCTCACACTTAGGATAAAAAGTATTTCCTAAAGTCACTTAAGAGACATGTCTATTTGGCAAAGTGGGGCCTAGTGGTCAAGTGGCAGCGTGGGAAAAGGGGCAGCGTAGACAGCATGGGGCCAAGCCAGCACAGAGAGAGATGGACAGCGTGGCTCAAGGGGACAGCGCAAATATTGGTGGGGCCTAGGTGAGGGAAAGGTTCACCAAACATAAAAGGAGGGAGGGTCTCCTCATTCTCATTCATTCTGATTATGCATCTTTGAGATTTGTCTTTGGACATTGAGCACGCTTGCTGTTTAGCAAATTCTGCACGTACTGTTCAGAACATCGGGTGTCTCCGTTCGAAGATCCCAACCTCAGGCCTGGGAGACTTCGAGTGCTTGCTCGGGTGAGGAGTTTTATCTTGTTTTACTGAAGAGGATAGCAGCATCCACATTTGGGAGCATTCCTTGGAAGAGAGAGCGCATTCAATGAGAGGGAGGACACAGTCTTGGATAGAGGTGGTTCTGGATTCAGGGTTTATCACGGGATTCAGACCGGAGGTGTTGGAGAGGGATCAACCCTTCCATATTCTATCATTTTGACAGAGACGGAGGCCATCATTTGCATCAGAGCATTCAAGGTCAGGGTTTCTCTTGGGGGATAGCATAGTGCCTCAAGGGAGGTATTTTCGGGGGTCAGCCATTTCGAAAAAGCTCTCTGGGCTTTTCTGGGTTTTGTGTGGAGAGGCCATTTCCGAAGTTTCATAATTTTCCGAGGGGAACAGCCCCAAATCATCCTTTCATTCCAGCAGTAGTAGCACCAGCACCAGCAGCACTGGAGATTACGCAGTCTTGAGTAGCAGCCATTTCAGGTCATATCCTGAGAGTATTTCTATGCTTGCCTAGTGCAAGCCAAGGTGCCATCATTCTGATCACCTTTGTACTCATTTCTATTTTTCAGTATTAATAAAATGGCTCAGCGTTCTCCATATTGGTTATTATTCATGTGATATCTCTCTAGTTGATGTTTGTCTTTGTTTATGTGCTTTATATTGTTGTTTATTTCCATTTGGGATATTACAAGGTTGCAGTGTGATGTATTCAGTGTTTTCCGTAGATAACTGCAAATAAATTGTTAAGTAAAAGTTAACAATTAGGTGAATATTTTCCAATTGTTGCAATAGGATTCTGGTGTAGGAATTTTCACATGAATCAGAGCTTGTATAGCAGTGCAGGAGAAGCAAGGGAGCAAATCGGAGGAACTAAGCATTGAAGAAGAAGTGGGAGGTCGAATAGCTGCGTAGGCAGCAGATCAAATCCCCAAAGGATTGAGCAGTCCAGGCCAGGAGAGCTAGATTCGTGAGGAAAATCTCTCTGTGAGTGAGTCGACAGAGAGGTAAGATTTCCATATTCGTGATTTGTCAATGACAAAGGGAATAACGCCACAGTAGCTTCAGCGCAGAGCAGATCTCTATGGGACATAGTTTTTCTGCATCATTTTGTTTGGCAAAAAAGCGCCAGAAAGAAGAAGAAGACACAGTTGAGGGAATTTTCTTCCTCAGTGAATTCCTAGACAAGGGATTCTAATTATCAATTGTTGAGCAGCAGTGTTGAGTAGCAGATCTACTAACTTTAGCAGGGAGTGTGTAGGCTAGCCTAGCAGCTGCATAGAGGAGAGAGAGGGAGTAGTTCAACATTTTTTAGTCGGAAGAGATGGCAGCAAACGGGCTGAGAGATCAAGATTGGTGGGAGGGAGCCTCTAATGGGCCTAATGGTTAAGAGCATGTGTTTCATACTAAGAGGTCATAGGTTCAAAACCAGAGGGGGGTAGAGTATGTATGCCTTCGTAGACTTAGCAGTCAAATTGATGTGTGGAGGTGGGTCCCTTGTTCCACAAACAAGGGGGTCTCATACACCAATTTGGTGTCTGGCTTGGCCGTGACCTTAAAATTGGATTATTATTATTATTATTATGTGATCTGGCAAACAAGGATCAGATGCCTGTTAGAGGAGTATGATCTCAAAGCTTTCATCGATGGTGTGGTAGTTGTCCCCGTGGATGCAAATCTGTTGAAAGCATACAAGAAAGATATGGCAAAGGCGAAGCGTTTGATCCTCGACGGAGTGAGGGATCATGTCGTATGCCACATCGCAAGCAAAGGGACCGTAAAGGAGATGTGGAATGCCTTAGCAATGTTATATCAGGGATCTTCCGAACAGCGAAAGATGTTCTTGCAAGAGAAGATGCGATCAACACAGATGAAAAAGGGAGAGCGCATTGATCCGTTCTTGTCTAAGCTTCAGGAAGGCTGAGATCAGCTAGCAATTGTGGGAGTTGTGCCTCAGACCACCGAGATGGTCAGATTAGCCCTGAACTCAATTTTAGATGAATGGCACGTCTTCGTCCAAAGCATCTTGGGCAGAGAAAGACTGCCTGATTAGGAGACGATGTGGGCTTCTCTTCAGCAGGAAGAGATGAGGCGAGACATGATCAAGTGTAATCTTGATGGCAGCAACATCAGTAGTGGGATGAAGCCCAAGGAGGAGGGGGAGAATGCAGCCCTTGCATCAAAGGGGAAATAGGAGCAGCGAAGACGGAAAAATGACGTTTCAAAGATCAAGTGCTTCTGATGTGGAGAGTATGGTCACTACGCCACACAGTGTCCTGTCAAGAAGAAGGACAAAGATGAGAAGCATGATCCGCAAGCAGCAACCACAAAGATCGAGGAGGAGTTTTCCATGATTACCCACATATCTCCTGGGGAGAATTGGGGTGATCTACAACTATAGTTTAGCAGAGCTGTAGTTGGGCAGGATCTTTGAGGAGTCCACCTCATGGGTCATTACCTTGCTACGGGAGCCCAAATCAAAAGTAGCAGGATGAACAAGTGTCAGTTGGTGCAGAGGAGTGCAAAAGTGACAGCGCAGCGGCAAGTAAGCGCCAGAATCTAAGCAGCGCAGAGCAGAGTTGGTCGCAGTGCAGGAAGGCACAACGCAGAGTCAGCAGCAGCGTAACAACTTCAAAGGATCAGCGCAGAGTCTAGCAGCAATCAAATCTTCAGGATCAAATCCATCATGCCGAACACTTAGTTCAGTGTTTGGATGTTTTTATGTTGCATCAGGCAATAGAGTTGCATGCAGTAGCAATTGACAGCAGTACGCAGGGTCAGCAGTAGCATAGATGCAGCAACGCAATTGTTGGTGGGCAGCAGTGTCAGACATAAACAGTGCAAAGGGAGATGTTGCAGAATCAATGTAGTGCTTCAGCAGGATGCATTACTAGAGCACATTCCTCACTAAGAGGGAGTGTTGATTTCTGGTAGCATTAGATGTGCTCTAAGTCTCAAATATTGGAGGGAGGCTTAGACACATGTATTCCAAAGAACCCAGAAAGCGTTTTGGGAAGTTCCACCCAGATTGTGTTTTACTAAAATAATTAATTATTTTTAATGGGAGCCTAAGTCTAAACTTAGGAAATTAAAATAATTAAAGGGTATTAATAAAACAGGGTGTGTCTCTTCTAGAAAAAGACGAAGATCGAGTCAAGTTAATCTTAGTCATTGATTAGCAATTTAATCTCGGTCGTTGAACTCTCAACGAGAAGATTATAAGAACTTGATGGGCATTTCGAAAAATACACCGAGTGAGTCTAGAGATCGATTTTCTCAAGTGAGCAGTGCTCAGCAGTGGAGAAGATCATCAAGTTGATTCGATTGCTGTGAGGAGCAGTGATAGTTCCGGTTGGAAAGTCTTTTCCTGAGTCGGGAATACATAACAAAAAAGGTAGAGAAGAGGAGGTAGAAGAGGCAGTGTAGCAGCTACGTTGTGGCAGCACAGGGCCACGCAGAGGCAGCGCTACAGCCTTGAGGAGTTTAGTGATTTTGCTGAGGATCAGTCAAGTCCAGTGTTAGTGTGTCAGGGTGTGTAACCAGAGGGGCCAGAAAATCAAATTGAGCCAGCAGAAGATCTGACAGAAGGAGCTGACGAAGTTCCTAGCCAGGGTGACGCAAATCTATGCTAAGGCGACGTGGGGTTGTCCAGTTCAACGTTGGGTCAGTGTCGGATCTCCAGTGTGAGGTAATTTTCTCACTAATTCTCTGTCGGTAATTTTCCTGTATGGATGGCGCACAGACATTTTCCAACGGCGCAAGAAGCACGTTAATCGAAGTATGTATGCAAAAGTTATGCCACTCAGAAGTTAACCTTCCTACTTTCACGCCTTTAGTTCGAGAGGATGTCACGTCAACCCCCATTATGCATGGAAAAGGGGCTATCCACGTGATTATTATGTAAAATACTCTAGAGTCTATATTGGAACTCTACTTAAGAGTTGATGTTGTCAAAATTAACCACTAGTAGGCTATCAGGTTGTGTTATAACTGGGCCACTAGGAGGAAGAGGCATTTCATTCTTTCAAGAACACTTTGTTCCATAGCTAAGCAAAGATAGCCAGGAGAGATCTGAGGTACAATACACACAGAGGATTTGTGCACTGTAGTAGCCCACGAGGCACAAGCATTACTTCTTCGTACCTGCAGCCATATTTCCAGACAAAGAAAGAGAGCAAAGCGACCTCACCTTCCAGTTGGGTTTTCTCCTAAAAGGGTTTCCCAAAGAGCATATCTTGTGTCTTACGTATGTGTGAGAGCTTATTTTATCGTTTTCTACTTTTTCTGCATAATTTCCATTTGCATGCATGCACTAATTATAGTTAATTATATAGATCTAGAATTTTTAATAAAAATTTAATATTTTAATATATTATTATCATATTTGTTGTGACGAACTGTGCAATGGAATATCCATATTGTCTATTTGGATGATATACTGGTATATAGTGCTACCTGGGAGGAGCATATTTCACATTTGATGCACATGCTAGAAACATTGAAGAAGCACCAGCTGCTAGCAAATCTCAACAAATGTGAGTTTGCACAGCAGTCGCTGGTGTATCTAGGGTACGTGATTGGTGGAGGAGAGTTGAAGATAGATCCTTCCAAGATGGAGGCCATCATGAAATGGTCGGTGCCTACTAATGTTTCTGAGGTCAAGAGTTTCATTGGGCAGCACAGTACCTGAGGAAATTCATAGACTCATTTTCAGCGGTAGCAGCACCGCCCCACGCCATAACAGCAAGTGGCAAGAGTTTTCAGTGGGGAAAAGGTCAGCATAGGGATTTCGAGGAGTTAAAGAAGAAGATTAGTCAAGCACCAATTCTGGCATTACCAAATTTGCAGCGGCCTTTCGAAGTGGAGACAGGTGCGAGTGGGTATTAATGGGAGTTGTCTTGATGCAGGGATGAAGACATGTATGTTACCATTCTGATGTTTTTCATGGGGATGTTCTTAACTACCCTACCAACGAAAAGGAGCTTTATGCCATGGTGCAAGTTGTGAAGAAGTGGAAGCACTAGCTGATGGGAAAGGATATAGTAATCCACACAGATCACTAGTCGTTACAGTACTTGCAAACCCAGAGTAAGCTACAACAAACCAAGCATTACAAGTGGATGAGGTTTTTACAACAGTTAAATTTGGTTAAGAAGGGAAGCACAAACAAGTTGGTCGACGAGCTTTCTGTTGATTTATGGTAGCATCAGATATGCTGTAGTCTTGTAATTTTGTATACAAGCTAAGACACATGTATTCCATAATACCTATAAATGGTTTTGGAAAATTCCACTTAGAGATAGTTTAATTAAATTTAATTAATCGTTTTTTTAATGTTTTCCTAAGTCTAAACTTAGGGAAACTGATTAATTAAAGGGTATTAATTAAACTAAGTGTGAATCTTCTAGATAAAGTCATGGATCACCTCCAAGTTAATCTTAGCCCTTGATTATGCTTTAATCTTGGTCGTTAAAGGGTCAACGGAAGAATATAAGAAGGAGGGTGAGGGGCCTATGGAAAACACATTGAGTACACATTGAGCATTTGGCATTTCGAGCTTGTGAGAGAGACACAGCTTTTTGATCAAGATCGAATCACTAGGGCTGGGTTTGCTAAGTGATTTGATTCAGTGATCAGTTTCAGAGAGGGGCAGATGCAGTAACTGGTCAGGAGGACCAGAAGTACATTTCAGAGAAAGGCAGCACAGTCACCTGGAGGGGTGACGTAGTTCCTGAAGGGAATCACACAGAAGTGACGCAATGCCTTTTATTTCAGTCCGGAGATAGCTGGAAGCTGGGGTTTCTGAGCCAGGAGGGCCAAAACCCAATTTCAGATCAGCCTTGATCATTTGCAGAAGAGAGGTGACACAGTTTCAGAGCTTGCCCACGCAGGCTTACGCAGTTCCAGCGTAGGCATCACGCAGAGGTAAAGAGGGGCTTCATCAGCTCTATTCAGATCAGCCGGGGATTAGCCGAGTGAGGTATACCTCACATTTTCATCTATTGTCTAGATTTCTCTGAACGGTGAGCCAGATATTGGCACCCTAGTTGTACTCAAGATTCTGCTACTTAATAATACAAAACCCTCAGATCTGCTGCACTGATTTTCCCAAGTTGGGTTTTTCTAGGGACTTAGTCCAAAAATAACTGTGTCAACTATGGATGTTTTTCCTTGTATTTTGTTCAGTTTGTTTCAGCACTTAGATTCATTCCGCAACATTATTTGTGTAGACTGCTTCAGTAATTACTTCGATATTTCACTGTAATGAAATAATTATGAAAAATAATAGAAGAAGTAATTCAGATTTGTAGCAGTAGGAATCCAAATTTAGGATCTTTTCACATGGTATCAGAGCTTATTCAAGCTGAAGTGCGAGAGAAACAAGAATGAACTAGCAGATCAGCGTTGAAGAGACTGGGATCTGCATAAGTAGCAGCAGACCCTCCCAGAAATTACGTTGTCCAAGCCAGGAGGGCAATCCAGCGCAGAAAAGGCTCCCTCTAAGAGAGTTGACAGAGGGGTAAGATTTTTCAGTTGCATAAGAGGCAGTATAGCAGACCAGCGTAGTTGAAGGACGCAGTTACTGCACAACAGTAAGAGCTGGTGCATAAGCATCAAAAAATTTCTGAAAAACACAGATTGGGGATTTCTTGACCTCGTAGAGTTTTCTTACTCAAAGAAACTCAGTTTTTTCTCGTGTAGCAGCAGAAGCATTGACTTGCTCCTCAAGGAGTGTGTAAGTCTAGCTGAGCAGAGGGTTAGAGGAAGATATCGACAGTTGAGGAGATGGCCAGCAACAAATTGCGTGACCAAGATAGATTAGAGGGTGCCTCCAACTATGTTATCTGGAAATCAAGGATTTAGGTTCTCCTTGATGAGCGTGATCTAAAGGCCCTCATTGACAGTGCAGTTGCAGAACCTCTGTACGCAGCACATCTGAGAGCATTCAAGAAGAATATGGCAAGAGCCAAGCAATTGATCCTAGATGGTGTGAAGGATCACATCGTACCTCACATAGTAGCAAAGAACATTGCTAGATAAATGTGGGTTGGGCTGGAAAAGCTATACCAAGGATCTTTCGAGCAACGGAAGATGTATAGGAGAAGAAGCGTAATACCAGGATGAAGAAGGGAGAGCGTTTTGACTCCTTCCTGTCTAGAATTCAGGATAACCGAGACCAGCTGTCAACACTGGGATCAGCACCCAAAGACTAAGAGCTAGTAAGGCTCACTCTGAACTTAGTTTCAAAAAATTATCAAGTCTTTGTCTAGAGCATTCTGGGCAGAGAAAAGCTTCCAGGATGGGAAGCGATATGGGCAGCCTTGCAGCAAAAAGAGTTGAGGAAAGATCTCCTCAAAATCCATATTGAGGATGGCAACAGCAGTTCAAAAGTCAAGGAGGAAGAAGATAACACAACCCTTGCATCAAAAGGGAAATATAGGCAAAAGAAGAAAGATCTATCTAAGATCAAGTGCTTCAGGTGTGGGGAAATGGGACATTATGCCACACAATGTCCTCTTAAGAAAAAGGATAAAGAGGAGAAGCAAGATCCTCAAAACGGAGCTGCCAAGATTGAGGCAGAAGCAGAATGTGCTATGTTAGCTCATATTCCTAAAGGAGAGAAATGGGTTGACTTGGAGTTGTAGATCCAGAATCTACAAGTGGCAAGATCCTTGAGTATTTCTGAACTCTTGGATCACATGTGAGCTACAGCAGCCTAAATATAGTAGCAGGATGGATAGTTGCAGCGAAAGATGAGAAGACAATTCAGTGGCTAGCAATACTAGAGCCTGATCAGCACAGAGAGGGAGCGGCACCATCAGCAGTTGAGTAGCAGCAGCGCAATGCAGTGCAGACTATAAATAGTGCAGTTTTTTCAGAGAGCTAGTGCAGAAGTTGGCAGCAATCAGTCTTATTTTTCGGATGCAGTTTTACTTGTCCAATATCGAATGGTTTTCTGTTGCAATTAGCAACAATGCAGCAGCAGCAGTAGTTGAGTAGCAACAGCAGCAGCGCAGTGCATAGTGGTGCAACGCAGTGTAGAGTAGTGCTCACATAGTGCAGAGCAGTGCTCATGCAGTCCAGCAACATGGTTGTAGAATTTAGAGGGAGTTGCAATACAGTGGCAGTTGGAAGTAGCATGCAAAGTTAGCAGCAGTACAGATGCAGCATTTTTTGTGCAGTGTTGGAGAGCAGTATCAACAGCACAACAGCAGATGTTACAGAAGTCAGAGCAGCACATTGAGTTGTCTTGCTAGAGCACTTTCCTCGCTAAGAGGGAGTGCTGATTTATGGTAGCATAATGCATTGGATGTGCTCTAGCCTAGTAATTTTGTATACAGGCTAAGACACATGTACTCCATAATACCCAGAAATGATTTTGGAAAATTCCACATAGAGATGGTTTAATTAAATTAATTAATCTTTTTTAATGTTTTCCTAAGTCTAAACTTAGGGAAACTGATTAATTAAAGGGTATTAATTAAACTAAGTGTGAATCTTCTAGATAAAGTCATGGATCACCTCCAAGTTAATCTTAGCCCTTGATTGTGTTTTAATCTTGTGCCACGAAGGCAACACGCAAAGGCAGCACAGTCTTCCTGAGCAGTAGTCTGATATTTTGCAGGGAGATCAGGATTTCAAACTAGAAGGGCTGGAATCGAGTTTCCCGAGAGCAGATCGATCCAACAAAGGATGTGACGCAATCCTCCAGAGTTCCCCGCGTAATTGTTGCGCAGAGGCAACACAAAGGCTGTTGGGGGTTTGTCGTTTTAGCTATCGGATCAGTCAGGACTTGCCGAGTGAGGTAATCTCACTATTTTTCCTCTGTCGAGTGATATTCTTTATACTAGATTGCCAACAAGGCATCTAAATATTGTTATCAGAAATAATTGTTGCTTGATAATAAAAACCTCAGATCTGTTGCACCGGTTTTCCTGCATTGGTTTTTTCCGGGGACATTTGTCCAAAAACAACGGTGTCCTGTGTGATGTATTTCTCTATTGCTCAGTTTTTTGTTTCGACATATTCAATTAATTAAGTGAAGGCTACAGTAGTAATCCGCTTCAGTATTTTCAGTAAAACACTGTAAATAACTTGTTCATTAAATAACAAGTAGGTGAAGTATTTTCAGTTGGCTGCAGTAGGATTCCGGACTTGGAATTTTCACATGGTATCAAAGCATTGCAGGTGTGACAAGAAGAGCATATCTAGCGTTGAGCAAGAGGTCGAATAGCTACATAAGGCAGCAATTCGAATCCCCAGAGGGATTGCGCAGTCCAAGCCAGGAGGGCTGAAGTTCGAGGAAAGTCTCTCTTTGAGTGTGTCGACAAAGAGGAAGGGCTTCCATATCGAGATTTTACTGAGCCAAAGGGAGCAGCACAGAGCCTCAGCATAGAGCTGGTGGGGGACAATTTTTTTTTTTTCTTTGGCAGGCAATTTGTTGGATAGAAAGTTGTTAGAAGAGGGAGAAGAAGCACAGTGAGGGAATTTTTCTTCCTCAGAGAATTCGTAGCTGGGAATTCTATTTTTCGAGATCTGAGCAGCAAATCCAAGTGGCTGACTTACCACCTCCAGCAAGGAGTACGTAATCCAGTCCAGCACTGCGCAAAGGAGAAAGAGAGGGAGCATATTCGACATTTTCTTTTTGGCAGATATGGCAGCTCACGGGCTTAGAGATCAAGAGCAGTTGGAGGGAGCCTCCAACTACGTGATCTCAAAGGCAAGAATCAAATGCCTTCTAGACAAATACAATCTCAAGCTTTTCATGGAAAGTATGGTAGTTGTCCCTACAGATCTAGAACAGAACAAGAAGTACAAGGCTGATACGGAAAAGGCTAAGAGATTGCTCCTAGATGGAGTCAAGAATCACATAGTGTCCCACATAGCCAGCGAGGACACAGCGAGGCAAATCTAGGAAGCCTTAGCATCGTTATACGAAGGATCTTCCGAGCAGCGGAAGATGTACTGAGAGCAGAAACTGAGGATGATTCAGATGCAGAAAGAGGGGTGTATCATTTCATTCTTGTCTAGGCTTTAGGAAACTCATGATCAACTAGCAACCGTGGGGTCCACACCTTAGCCTACCACGATGGTAAGGTTGGCCCTCAATGCAATTACAGAAGAATGGCAGGTTTTCGTCCAGGGTATCTTGGGCAGAGCAACCTTGTCGGGCTGGGCAGAGATGTGGGCTACTCTTCAGCAAGAAGAGCTGAGGGATCTAGTCAAGTGCAAACTTGATAGCAGCAGTGGCAGTGGGTCGAAGGCAAAGGAGGACAAGGAAAATGCAGCCCTTGCATCCAAGGGGCAGCAAGAGCAGCGGATACATTAGAAGGACGTCTCGAAGATAAAATGCTTCAGGTGTGGTGAACTTGGTCACTACGCAACGCAGTGTCCTCTGAAGAAAAAGGACAAGGACGAGAAGCATGATCCGAAGACTGTGTCTGCAAAGATCGAAGAAGATGAGTATGCCATGAGTGCCCACGCATCTCCAGGAGGGAGATGGGGCGACATTGAACAATAAGTTCGCAAGATCTTTAGTTGGGCAGGATCCTTGAGTAGTCCACCTCTTGGATCATGACCTTGCTACGGGTGCCCAAGATCAATAGTAGCAGACTGGAGGAGTTTCAGTTGGTGCAAAGGAATGTTGGAGCGACACATGCAATAGCTACAGCGCTAAATCTTAGCAATGCAATTCAAAGTTGCAATAGTGCAGAAGCAGCAATAGCAGTGCAATGGTTCAGAGGGCAACGTGAGAGTCGAGACTAGCAGCAATCAGAGTTTCAGCATCGAGATGTATCCATATTGAACACTTGTTCAGATTTTGGATGTTTTTCAATTGCATCTCTCAGCAACTGAGTTGCAATGCAGAGTTAGCAGTGGTAGTGCTAGCAACAGATGCATCATTTAAGAGGCAGTTGTAGTATGGATGTAGTGTTGATCATGGCAGGGTCAGCAACAGTACAGCTACAGCAGCAGCGCAATAGTTGGTGGACAGCATGTCAGACATCTCCAGCACAGAGGGAAATGCTTCAAATTCAGAGCAGTGTGCAGCAAGGCATATTTGCTAGAGCACATTCCCGCTAAGAGGGAGTGTTGATTTGGGGTAGCATCAAATGTGCTCTAAGTCTCAAACTTTGTGGAGAGGCTTAGACACATGTATTCCAGATAACCCAAAAATTGTTTGGGGAAATTCCACCCGAATTGTATTTTATTAAGAAAATTGATTATTTTAAAGTGACCCTAACTCTAAGCTTAAAATAATTAAAAGTGAATTAATAGAATATGGGTGTGAATGTTCTAGAAAAAGCAAATCAAGTCAAAATGTAATCTTAGTAGTTGATTGGAGATCTAATCTCGATCGTTGAAGTCTCAACAAGAAGACTATAAAGAAGGCTTGAGGGTCATTTGGAAAAACACACCGAGAGATCAAGCGATCGGATTTTCTGAAGTGAGCAGTGCTCAGAGGAAAACTTTGATCGAGAGATTCTCACGCAATTGAGGGGCAGAGATAGTTTTGGTGGGAGGATCTTCTCTAGGGCTAAGAATACTCAGCAGAGAGGCAGAGAAAGGCACAAAGGAAGCAGCACAATGCCCAGAGAGGGTGACGCAGGGCCACGAAGGCCACATGCATAGGCAGCGCAATCTTCCTGAGTAGTGGTCTGAGATTTTGCTGCGAGATCGAGATTCTGAGTCGGAATGGATGGAATCAAGTTTCCTGAGAGCAAATCGATCCAGTAGAGGAGGTGACGCAGTCCTTCAGAGTTCCACACGCAAGCTCACGTAATTACTGCGCAGAGGCAGCACAGAGAGTGTTGGGGATTCGTCGTTTCAATTACCAGATCAGCTGGGACTTGCCAAGCGAGGTAATCTCACTATTTTTTCTCTGTTGACTGATATTCTCTATACTGGATTGCCAGCAAGGCATCCAAAGATTGTATTCAGAAATAATTGTTGCTTAATAATAAAACTCTCAAATCTTAGGCACTGGTTTTCCCGCATTGGTTTTTTCTGAGGACGTTTGTCCAAAAACAACGACGTACTGTGTGATGTATTTCTCTATTGCTCATATTCTTGTTTCGGCATATGTAATTAATTAAGTGAAGGTTGCAGTAGTAATATGCTTCAGTATTTTCAGTAGAACACTGTAAATAACTTGTTCATTAAATAACAAGTGAATTATTTTCAGTTGGTTGTAGTAGGATTTCGGACTTGGAATTTTCACAGGGAAGACCATGGCTAACTTGTAGAGGTATGTGTATTGGCCCAAGATGCAAGAGCAGATAGTTAGGTTCATAAGAGGATGCATGCCTTGTCGTACCAGCAAGCCTAGTAACAGGAAACAGGGTCTATATCTTCCTACCTACTCGTCCTTGGGAAAGCATTTCCATGGACTTTGTGGGAGGTTTACTGACAACCAAGAAGGGACATGACTACCTATTCGTGGTAGTTGATAGGTTTAGCAAGATGTGTGTTATGATGCTTGTAAAAAGACCATCAGCAGGCAAGAAGCAGAAAAATTGTTCTTTGGACAAATCTGGGTGCACTTTGGGATACCAAGGAGCATCATTTCAGACAGGGATACAAGAAATCTTAGTGCATTCTGGACTAAATTGTGAGAAAAGATGGACACAAAGTTGAAGAGATCTACAGCATTCCATCCACAGACAAATGGGCAGACAGAAGTAGTCAACAGGACTTTGGTAAAGCTTCTAAGGGGATAAACCATAAGCATCCGAAGACTTGAGATGAAAATATGGTATATATGCAACATTCTTATAACAGAGCAGTCCACACTTCTATAGGAAAGTCCCCATTTGAAACTTGTTTTGGATATTTGTCGCCTTCACCTTTGGATATTGGATATGGGTAGCAAGGAGTGAGGGAAGATCTTACAGAAGATGTTGTGAGGGTTGCTGAAAAGTTTATAAAGAAGATTAGTCAGATCCATTTACAAGTACAAGAAACACTGCAGAAGTCACAACAGAAGTATAAGGCCAGGCATGATCAACATAGAACAGAGAAATCATTCAAGATGGGAGACAGATTATGGCTACAGTTGAACAAGGAGAGGTTGCAAGGGCCTGGTACGAAAATCAAGGCTCTGAGGTATGGTCCCTTTGAGATACTGGAAAAGGTGGGTGATAATGCCTATCGACTCAGTTTACCACCATATGTGCGCATTTACTCAGTTGTGAATGTAGAAAATTTGAAACTCTATGAGCCTTCCATGCTAGATCAGGAAGAGGAACAGGTCCTACCTTCTGTGGAGGATTTGGCACCAGATGCTCAGGCAGAGTTAATAGAAGATACAGTTTTGCGGAAAAGGTTTAGAACTACAAGACAGGGGCAGTATAATTTTTGGCAGAATGGGTTGAAGGGACAGCTTCTAGGCAAAGCTAAATGGTACACCAGAGAGAAGATTGAGAAAAAATTTCCTCACCTCATTCAGTAGAAGCTTTTGGGGACCAAAAGCCTCCCAAAATGGGGATGTGTGATCAAAATTGAATTATTATATTGTTTTTCATCCACCTCGATGCATTTGGAGTGGAAAAAGTAGAGGAATCAGCTCACGGGACCGTTTTTACCGACGGAACCCAGTTTGGCAAAAAAGGGTCTAAAACCTTCTAGGAGCGCTTTGAGGCATCAAACGACATTTTTTGGGGGGTAAAACTTTGACGCTTTAGCATAGCACCATTTCATGTTATTCTACAGACACACATATTTCCAACGACACAAGAAGCGCGTCAATCGAAATTGTATGCAAAAGTTATGCCACTCAGAAGTTGACCTTCTTGTTTTCACACCTATAGTTCAAGAGGATGTCGCGTCAGCCCCCATTATTCATGGAAAAGAGGCTAGCCACGTGATCATGATGTAAAATACTCTAGAAGGGTCAATATTGTAACTCTAGTTAAGAGTTGATGTAATGAAAATTAACCACTAATAGGTTATCGGGCTATGTTATAACCATAGTTTTAAAAATCGGTCGGACCGACTAGGTAGAAAAACCGGTCCAGAGGTCGGTTTGTGACCGAACCGGCCGAGCCGGTCACCGATTCAGCCGGTTCGGCCGAGCCAAAGCTAAATCGGCCGAGCCAGTCCAAGTTGGCCGCGGACCCCACCCAGCCTCCATATCGGACTTCAAAATGGATTTTTCTTTGCTGTTAGGGTTTTATGCAGCCTTCTAACCCCTCCCTATCCTATTAAAGCTACCCAACCCCTCTCATTTCCTCACATCTATGTCATTGCATTTGAGTGAGCATTTGTGAGGAATTTGTGAAGAGTTGTGGAGTTGGTTTTCGGAGCAACTTTGAGGACTCTTTTGGGCAAGCTTTGGAGCAGCATTGAAGATTTGGTTTGTTAGAGGCTCTGCTCAATGCAGATCCACTAGTAGCAGACCCAGTCTCAAGTCCTCCAATTGCAGCCGCAAGCACTTCCTCTAGTCAGCCATGACGGAAGCACATAACTCGTCTATCTCAGGCTCAACGTGCTACAGTTCTAGTTGAGGATGTTGATGATGAGGAGGAGCGAGCGGTTTCCCCCTCTGGTTCAGAGTTTGAGCCAGAGGATATTGCCTTGTCAGATGTTTAGCAGTAGTGACTATTCATGTTTTGTTGTAGAGGCTATTTAGAGCCTCCTTGGTTATGATTTTGTTCTGATCTCTATACCATCATCATGTATTGGATAGTGCACTGGGTGCAATTTTGATATAATGGATAGATTCATGAGCCTACTTTGATCATATGTTGTCTTTTGTGTATATTGTAATGCTTTGTGTTTGTAAACATGAATGAAAATCTTTAAAATTATGTTTTTTTATAAAAAAATAATATTTAATGTATTTTTTACAAAGACCGAGTCATTGAAACCGAACAAACCGAGTCGATACTGAGTCGGAGTCAGAGTCGGAGCCAACTCTCGGCCGTTTCGAAACCCGAGTCCGAGTTTTAAAACACTGGTTATAACTAGGCCACTAGGAGGAAGAGGCATTTCATTCCTTCGAGAGCATTTTGTTCCATAGCTGAGCAAAGACAGCTAGGAGAGATAGGAGGTAGAGCACACAGAAAGGATTTGTGCACTTTAGCAGCCCAAGGACCACAGGCATTACTTCTTTATACCTTCAATCATATTTCCGGACAAAGAAAGAGAGCGAAGCGGCCTCACCTCCCAGTTGGGTTTTTCTCCCGAAAGGATTTCCCAGAGAGCATATCTTGTGTCTTATGTGTGTTTGCGAGCTTATTTTGTCATTTTCTACTTTTTTCTGCATAGTTTCCATTTGCATGCATGCACTAATTACAATTAAATCTACAGATCTAGAATTTTTAATAAAACTATAATAGTGTAAAAAATCAATATTTTAATATATTATCATCAAATTTGTTGTGACGAACTGTCCAGTGGAATATCCATGGAAGTTTACGGATCACTTGAGGATATCATTCCACACCAGTCCAATCTATTGATGCAGCTTCCTACATTCCAAGACTCCCATCATCTATTCATGATGTAGAGTTGCAATATGCAAAAGATAATGTAGATCCATTTGAGGATATGTAGTTAAACCTACTGCACATTATGATATTAGTAGAGCAATCATGGATGACACGCTCATTTTTTTACTTACTATTATCATTTATGATATTATCCTTTTTGTATGAAGGAGGATGCATCATTTTAGTGTTTCAGTCTTCGTATTTATAATATATCTAATGGTTTCAGTTCTAAATGCTGTGATTTATAAATGGATTGATTTTTGAACTCTAGAAGATTTTTTTTTTTTTTTTTTGATCCTTGCTGTATCCAGATCCTGGATTTTCAAAAACTAGCGAATCTAGATCTGGATATGTATCCGTATCCGAATCCTGGTAACTTAGGTGAATTTAAATCTCCCAATGGTACTCATGAATGGATTTTCGGTACTACTGTTCAAATGCCAACAGAACCCATGAAATCCTGCAGAATGCACTGGCAAATACACAACAGACAGTTTTAAACTTGAGAAAACCCTCATGGGAAATAAAAACTACAGTATGTTATTAACATATTAAACAGATATTACATTAAAAATGTGTTCCACTCAGGGGATAAAAACGTCTTATCTTACAATCAGTGATTTCCACCAATAGCCATCAAATTACAGAAATTTCACTGACACTGATGCGTGACTTGCCTTTCTTATCAAACTTTTCAGGAAGCTCATTGGTATGATGAGAAGTAATGTTGTGTAAGACTTCTAAACCCACAACAGGCAAACACACAACAGACACAGTTTTAAACTTTAGAAGACCCTCATCGGGAACAAAACTCCAGTATGTTACATAAAAAATGTGTTCCACTCAAGGGATGAAACCCCTTTGTCTTACAACCGTGATTTTGACCAATAGCCATCAGATTGCAGAGGTCTGTTTGACATTGTGTGCTTGTCTCTCTATGTCAATTTTTTTTTTCAGGAAGCTCGTTGGTGTGATGAGAAGTAATGTTGCATAAGATTTCTAAACCCACAACGGGCAAACATACAACACAGTTTTAAACTCAAGAAAACCCTCATCGTGAATAAAAACTCCAGTACGTTACATAAAAAATGTGTTCCACTCAAGGGATGAAACCCCTTTGTATTACAACAGCGATTTCCACCAATAGCCATCAAATCACAGAGGTCTGTCTGACACTTAGTGCAGCATGTCTCTCTGTATAATTTTTTTCAGCAGGCTCGTTGGTGCAATGAGAAGTAATGTTGTATAAGATTTCTAAATGAAGGACAAATGGGAAGAAGCCAAATAGGAAAGAAAATGGGAAAAGGAATAAGAGCACTAAAGACAAGGAATTGCAAGAGACTCAGTCTCCGACACAAAAAAGAAGCCAAAATATTCGATGCTCTTGACAGTGTGCTTCATTAAAAAGCTCAAAGAAAAAGGGCAGAAAAGGCAGGATGTGAGGATGAAGAATATGCCTCATGGAGGAATCACAGTAACAGTTTCAGTCTTGTGATCCATGGCTAATGAGAGAAGAATAGGGGGACTTATTTGTAGGTTTTGCTTCGTAGTTTTATGTCCTCCACAACAACATGCAGAAGCTGGTGAAACCCACAGAGAAGAAGATCCAATCATTGAATCGGATAGAGAACTAAATGAAGATAGCCAAGCAATCTGTATTGAATGGCTAAAATGGCTACAGCTAGTAGTCCGAGGGTGATGCAATTGGCTCCAACAGTGAATAGCTGCATGGAACGCATGAAACTTGATCTGGAGAAAATCAAAGACAGGTGATTTGCAGCAGCAGAAAGATGAAATAGCCAAGTAACTAAAGCAAGAAATACCCACCACCAGTTATCTGATCGTCCCACTGTTTCAAATTATATGGTTGCTGTCAAAGTCCAAACTGCTCTTATGACATCTATGAATATATAATCTTGTCATTTTGGTTGTAGTAAACCTACAACTATGTCGTTAAGGTTCATTTCGATACTATGTTTTCAGAGCTATTTATTTTTACAAACTCAAATTAAATTAGCATATCGCACCATGTCAAAACAAAAGGCCATAGTAACTGAAAATCTATGTAAACAAGGCCTCTTACAGACAGAACAATATATATCTGGCTGTTCTAATCCAGAATAAATAAATAAAACTAACTTGTCAATGAGTGTTTAGAGATGTACTTGAATTAGGAAGTACTGGACACTCTCGGCGGTGGCATAAAATGCCTGTTCAGGGTCAAACTTTAAAGGCATAAAATGAGGAGAGTACTGAGCATGATATTTAATGTTGGCTGCAACCTCTGAAGCTTCTTTGGCTGTAGGATGAGCCACAGTTGAAACAGCAGAGAGATTTCCCTTCAAAGACTTGTTTCCCTCAGTTGTCGATGCCATAGCCCTGTTCTATGCTTCTACTGGGCTGGCTCCAATATTCAAAGACTTCCCGCAAAACAAAAAGCACATTATATTAGAAACAACGAAGGATTACCTATGATGATAATTTACATCCAAATAATAAAATAGAGAACATAAGTAAACAAGATATTTAGTTCATTCTAGGATTTTTGGTAGCTTAGCTTGAATTGTCGTGTTAATTACAACTAATGCTAGTAACTACTGACCAAAGGATTTATTATTTATATAAAACTTAATATAGAAATTATGGGAATGGTACTTAGGGTAAAGAGAAATAAACTAAATTTCACAGAAGATTTTGCAGTAAAGGAAAGGATCCGAGTCAATTTATGTAAACTAGCTTTCGCAGAACATTTTGAAGTAAAGCAAGACAGCAATGTAAATTGACAAAAACCAAAATTTTCAATATATAATGGACCATGGCAAAATAGCAGATGATGAGATACTTAAAAATACTGAACTCTCCTTTTAAGAAAAGCTATTTCATCTTAACCTTAAGAGAACCTTATGCGAAAGAGCAACAAATTGGTGTCATTCATTCTGATGAACTTGCATCTTTTATCTTTGTAAATGGAAATATCATCAAATTTAGTTTCGTATAACAGTATAAAATAAATCTTAGATGCCTGCAGCAATACAGAACAACATTTTTCGCTTCTAATAAAATGAAGTAAAAAACAAAAAAAGTCGCTTGGTTACACCAAGGCATGCACTAACTTTATCATTAAAATAAACCAGCTCTCTACTTGCTGCCAGCATTACAGAGACGAACCTAACAGAAAAATGCAAGATCTTTATTGCAGGCAGCTAAATGACCATCTCACCAACACATCAAGTTAGCTTCAATATATCGGGGCAAAACATGAGATTTATTCTCATGTGGCTAGCACAGAGCATCAATTAAAATATACATGTATTGATAAATATTACTTAAATTTCATTCATACGAAGCCCAAAGCTCCAAATAATGAATTGTAGAGTAAATATTTAGTTTAATTTCTTTCCGAGTTTAATGAATTACAGAAATGCAGAGAAAATATTTAATTCAAATTTTAAAAAATGCAATCACTTTAAACATATGCAGCTTCACGGAAAACTGAGTTAGTACCGAAGGCAATGCAACTCAAATTCCTCTCTGATCTTCTTTGAAATGCTTCAAAAATAAATTATTTTCTCTCCAATTTGATGCATTTCGAGCTTTAATCTATGAAGCCCTGAAATCTTTGGATCTGCATTTCCCAAAATAATAGCATTCGTTAGGGGACAATATGCGTACAATACTTCAATATTTATCAGCATGAAAATGCTATTGCCATGCCGCAGACAAGCAATCCACCAGAATCGATAATAAGAACTGCAATTGTGCAACCTTGGGAGGGTTTCTACTGGTATAGACTACAGGAGCCAGACAAAAGAAAACTAAATTCCAAAACAAGCACGAGAAAAAGTTAAATTAAATATCGGTGGTAAAGGAAACGCAAATCATAGATAAATAAATTTTAGAAAAGGGAGAGATAAACGAGGACAGGGATGTTAAAAACTAAGGATGTTAACCCCAAACCTGCACGAAAGCAAACCACACCACAGGGACGATGCAAAACACAAGTGGTATATTCCTGCAATATTCACTTCGGGGTAAAAAATTGAAATGACGGATGCGAAGGATTTTGTTTGTTCACGATGATATCTTATATGTGACACGTGGAGCTGTCACGGTTGCCTAGTCCAGTTATCACGTTCTCGAAAACTGATCGAACGTTAGAGTGCGCCATTTCCGCCACGTCTCTGGATGAGAATGGAACAGCAAGGGCAACCAGCAACGAATCTAACCTGAGAAAGAAAATTTTAGCGTTCAGTGCATTGTCGTTAGCGAACTTTTCGTTAATCTGCTTCTTCCCAGGAGTTTGAAACCACAAATGACTTCGTTGGTTTTTGTTGTAATTATGCATTGGATGAAATTTCATGTAAAATGTTATTTGGGTTATGATGGATTTTATTTTAATTTTTTGTTAATTATTATTATTATTATTATGTAATTTTAAGGTTATATTTAAGTTAGAGACTAAATTGGTATATGAGATTTTTTTTTGTTTTCTAACACTAAATTGGTATTGATATATAAGACCTCTTTGTTAAGGTTACACTTAAGCTAGACACTAAATTGGTATATGAGATTTTTTACACTCAAGCTAGACACTAAATTGGTATTGATGATTTGATTTGATGTTAAGTCTATGAAGGCATACATACATACATACTCGATTTGATGTTAAGTCTACGAAGGCATACATACATACATACTCGATTTGATTTGATGTTAAGTTTACGAAGGCATAAAGGAACAAAATTGTGCGGCATTTAACGTCGCAAGCGACCAGGATATGCCAGAGAGAGCTCCACATTCGAAAAACAGTCATCAATCGCGGAGGGAAGCATCCACTGCGAGGAGCGCACATTTTCTAAGCACCTGTGTTGAAGAGTTGATGCTCTTTATTCCATTAACCATCGCGGAGGGCAGTAGCTTGATATCAGAAGTCGTTCAAATCGATCCAGTTGAACCGTTTGAACTTTGTACACAACACGGGAAAAAAACGAATGTTAGGATCTATCCGACGATTCAAAAGTTGAAGACAAGTTCTAGGATACTTAGGGCTTTTCTCGACTGCTAGGCTTTCCAGTAGAGATCCTTTGACAGACAGGGCTTGAAAGACAGGGTTTTTGTCATGAACAGTGATTGAATCACATACACGGCAAGAGGGCACCACCTACCCAGACATCGGGAATTCTTTCCTCAATTTGAGCTTCTGTTTTTCGCTATGAATCACGAAACAATAATTCAACTAGATTGAAGTGTAAATGGGGACGGCTGCAGGTTTTTCAGAAAACTCAACTTCCAACGAGATTGAACAACTTTCTACTAGACCACTGCCATCCGCATTTTCCAGAAATGGGATTTTTTAATGTACGGTTCTTCGTCAATTTTATACAGAGGACAGAGGACAGGGACAGAGCAGCAAAGGCAGAGCATAGAGGACAGGGACAGTGAGCAGAGCAGCAAGGGCAGAGCAGCTAGTTTTCAGTGGATAGTGGGCAGAGCAGCAAGGACAGAGCAGCAAGTTTTCAGTGGTCAGACCAACAGAGATTGAAGAGTTAAGCATAAAACAAAGGGTCAGTTTTGGGCAGAGATTTTGATTTCCCTTAATATCATCATGAGAATGGAACAAAAAACTTTAGAACCCGTAGAAACAAATGATATAGGGCAAGTGAAAATTGCCTCATCAACGAAAACTGGGAAGTGGGTTTGGGTCAATGCCAAACAATATCAGGGCATTTTAAAAAGGAGACTAGCTCGTCTAAAATGGGAGCAGACAAAGAGGAAAAAGTCTCAAAGGGAGAGTATTGTTCGCAAGAAACAACATTCAAACAAGTTTTCTTCGCAAGCATGTGGCAACAAGTCCAAAGGAAAAGGAAAAGTTAGTGATGAGTATGCTTTATATAGTCCCACATCCACACCTCTCACTTGGTCATCTGACCTTTATGTGAGAGAACTCTTAAATGTAAAAGAAAGGTTGGAAGTAGTAGAAGCTAAAGTGCTGGAAAGAGATTTTACAATCCATATAATAACAGCTGAAAATCAGGCTTTAGCAGAAAGCAACAAAGTTCTGAAGGAGCAAGTGTCATTACTGCAGGAAGCTCTCCGAATAGGGAAAACAGAATGGCAACGCATGAAAGCGGAGGTGCAAAACATGAAGAAATTTGCAGTGGAAAACACGGAGGTGATGAATGCGAAGCCACCCCAGGATAAGGGGAAAGCAGTTGCTCAAATAGACAACAATGAAGAAACATCAAGAGAAGGGAGGAAAGAAGATCCCACAAAACTTTCCAAAACTTGGGCTCAAGTTATTGACAATTCTGATAAGAGGGAAGGAGAAACAAACATTCAGGTTAACAACATGCAAGATAGAGAAAGCAAGGAAATACTGGATAGAGCAACAAACATAATTATTAAAGGGGTGAAAGAGTATGGGAAGAATGAATGTACTCTTGACCTTGCAAGAGGAACCAGAAGACAGGCTCCGATGGCAAGGGACAGTGTCTTAATCATGGAAATGGTCATCAACGGTGAAGACGAGGACATAAAATTCATCTTTGCCAACACCGCTGATAAAAGATAATGCGTTGAGAAAAGCAACTCTTAGGGGTTCTCGGTTTTTATAAAAAATTATTGCAAACTGACAAAAAGAAGGAGGGTAAATTAAGAGATGGGAACGCGGGAAGAAGAAAGAACGCCAGATCGCAACAAAAATAAGAATCGTGATTACTTTCAATTTTGGTGTCCTTCAAAGTAATGCGTAAATAAATGTAAAGAAGAGCTGACTCTTTAGCAAGCAGAAACCAGGGTCATTATAGGCAACAGAATAAAGACTCAGCCTTAGTCTTGTGTACGAAACCAACAAATAAATCAGAGTCTTACGAGTTTCTTAAAATTAGTTGTTTAAGGCTGAGAGTTCTGCCATGGAGACGAGGACCTGGGTTAGGGCCTATTGCGGAAGGTAGAGACATAATTTGCCTCATAGAAACACATGAGCATGAAGTGTGTAAGACACCTTTGTTTGAAGGGTATTGGAAGATAGCAGTGTGGAACAAGGCAGCAGGGAATGGCAAAGGGCACGGGGGTATCATGGTATTAGTAAGAGAAAAAGAAGGTCGTTTCATTCAGCTAGAAAAAGAAGACCCAAATAAGCAATTTGTTTGGCTTAAAATATCAGAAAATGGAAATCACATTAGAATTGCGGCATGCTATTTTGCGCCGCAAGTTTCAAAAATCTACAAAAGTAGAGGGCTTGACCACAAAGATCCCTTTGCAGCCCTAAAAATGGATATTGCAATATATTCTCAGCTAGGTGAAGTCCTTATAGTGGGGGATTTCAATGCTAGGGCTAGCAAGTGAACAAGCCTTCTTTGTTGCTAAAAGCGGTGACCCTATACGCTTCTGGAAGAAGGTAATCATCGGTGAAGCGATTTAGGAGGATAAAGCCGCAGCCTCTTTGGAGAACAGCGCTTATGCTATGGGGCTTTAATTAATGTTGTAATTGGAGTTGACTCGTCAGGAAAAGTCATGGTTTACTTGCAATGCTGCTTTTGATGGAGCAAATTGGTAAGTCCTCTGGTACTCGCATAGTTTGTGTGAGAAAATGGAGGAAGTGTTGATTGGAGATCAAATTTAGGACTTAAAATCAGATCACAAGCCAATCTATTTAAGTTTCTCTTGGACTGGAAAAAAGAAATTAGGGTCGAAAAATCAATGTGTTCAACAAAATCCCCCAAAGGGCAGAATTATTTTGAATCCAGAGAATTGTAATACCTTCAAAATAATGCTAGAGAGGCTCTTCAAGAAGGAGGAAATCCCATCTCATGGCCTTCATAGTCACAGATTAACACATTTAATTCAAAGCGCACTTACTGAGTGCAAAAGAGAAAAAATTAAGAAGTCCGAAACAAATTGCTTTCCGGTTAATGCTTGGTTTGACGAGGAATGCAAAAAGGCAAGGAGAAGGTGGAAGAAGAATCGAACAAAGGATCAACATAAAAGCTCCAAAAACTTACAACGATTCAATAAAAAGAAAAAAGCATTTATGGGTTTCAAGAAGAAGAACCCCAATCTTCATGGGAAAAATAACCCCAAATTATTTTGGAAGGAGCTCCAATCGAAAAAGGTGCAAACTGAAAACAACATTACAGCTTCTAAATGGTTTGACTATGCAAGACAACTTTATGAGCAGGATCCCAAGGTTGACCCTCCTCCCTTGGTCAACACGGACACAAAACTCTTCACGGTGCAAGAGGTAGAGATGGGTATCAAGAAGTTGGGCGCTGGAAAAGCAAAAGACTTAGATGAACTCCAAGCAGAGTATCTAAAGTGGGGCTTAAAATTTCTTTCACCTCACATCACAAAAATTTTCAACAACATCTTACAGCAGGGGTTCCCCACAGATTGGACAACTAGTATGGCGATACCTCTTTTCAAGAGTGGTGACGTCAATAATCCTTCCAATTATAGAACCATAATGATAAACCCCTTGTTTGCAAAGTTATTTGGAAGCATGTTGGAAAAGAAAATTAGCAAGTGGGCAGAAGAAAGAAATAAACGTGCTAAAGGGCAAGCAGGTTTTAGACCTAAACATTCCACAATTGATCATTGTATAACTTTAAGGCACATCATTGAAAAAGGTTGGGAAAATAAGGAAGAAGTTTTTTGTTGCTTTGTTGATTTCAGAAAAGCCTTTGACACGGTTCCTAGGGATAAGCTTTGGGGCAGAATGGAGGAACTCGGGGTTCCCAAGCATTTGAGAGCAGCTATGCATAGGTTGTATGAAGAGGTGAAAGTCAAAATCAGAACTTCAGCTGGCATTTCTGAAAGTTTTAGAAGCGATATCGGGGTCAAGCAAGGTTGCCCATTGTCTCCTACCCTTTTTGGGTTATATATTGACAAGCTTGAAGAGTGGCTAAATTCGCAAGGGGGTGACGGTATCCATTTGGGCAAGTTCGTAATCAGGCTTCTTTTGTACCCAGATGACCTTATATTGATTGCTAATTCGGCTCTTGGTTTGCAAGAGCATTTACATTCCCTTGAGCATTTTTGTAAAAGGGTTGGGATGCAAGTCAATATTAGCAAAACGAAAGTAGTGGTTTTCTCTAACAAAAGAAAGCATAACCAACATAAGTTCTATTTTGGAGGCAGCATTTTGGAAGAAGTTGCAGATTACAAATACCTCGGAATTGACTTCAACAGAAAATTAAGTTGGGATGGTTGTAGAAAGAAAAGAACTTTAGGGGGTTGGAAAGCATTTTATGCTCTTCAAAACAGGTGTAGAGGGGCAGAGCTGTGGCACTGGAAAACCACCCTAACTCTTTTTGGGCTTCTAGTGATTCCGGTGATTCTTTACGGTTGTGAACTATGGGCCAGCAGCACAACCAAGATGCAGTGGAAACAAATTGAGAAAATTCAGAAACGTTTGATTACAAACAAATTCAAAATTAAAAGTGCGGTTCCTTATGCTATCTTGTTAAGTGAAACAGGGGCTGCTCCTATTGAAGCAATTGCTATGGTGCGAGTCATAAGGTATCTGAAAAAAATTGAGCAAATGGAAGAGGATAGATGGCCTAAGGTTGTGTTCAGTGACAGATTGTGTAAAAGACAGAAGACTTGGATGCGGCAAAATAACAAATGGTTTAGTAAATGGGGTATTTGCTTGAGCATGTGTCCTACAAACAGTGAAGAGATAAAAACTTTTGTTATGGATAAATTCCATAAACATGCTTGGAAGAAAGAGCTAGAGAGAAAGAAGAAGTACTACATAGAAGAGTTTAACCCCACACATAACCATCAACAAAAAGAGCTGTACAACAAGAGCTACAATATTTGCAACCGGAATCTAGGAATTCTTATTGCTCAATTAAGGACTAATTCTCATCAACTCCATTGTGAAACAGGGCGCTGGAAAAGGCCAAAAGAAATGTGGGAAGAAAGAGTATGTATTTTTTGCTCCTCCGGAAAAATGGAAACAGAAAAACATTTCATTCTAGAATGTGAAGCCTTCAAGGACACCAGAGAAAACTATACAGGTATTCTGGCAGCTAATTCTTGGGATAATCTATTTAGCGAAGAGTTTGTCGATAAGTTGGGAGTGCTCATTGTAAAACTTCACAGGAAAAGGGCCGAATACAAGAGTCAGATAGAGAAGCAATCTATCCCATAGGCTATTTTTAGCCTCGTGGACATTAAAAATTCTTTCTTTTTTTCTTTCTTTTACATACATACTCGATTTGATGTTAAGTCTATGAAGGCATACATACTCTACCCCCTCTGGATTTGAATTGTGACCTCTTAGGAGGAAACACATGTTCTTAACTATTAGACCCACTCACTGTGGTTTTGAACCTGTGACCTCTTAGGAGGAAACACATGCTCTTAACCATTAGGCCCACTAATGAATATAATCGTATTGCTTTGTTTAGGATGATCACTTTGTATATTTACATTTTTATGGTTATAATTATATAGTTATAATTTTATGAGAAGGTGGTTTTGTACATGTCAAGTGTATTGTAATATTAGTTTAGATTTATTTTAATTTCGGATTTACTCAATGTGAGAGGGATTAAATCTCTTTCCCCTTTAAAAGAGGTTTTTATATCAAGAGATTTGATCCCACTTGAGCTTAGTAGATCCAGAGTTAAGATGGATCTAGGTTTGTTTAAATTCCCCCTTTAAATAGGTTATATTCTACATGAATATCATGGGTCATACCATGAGCCATTTTTTATTTATTTTTTAATTTTACTTTTATAGGTTTTTTTTTACCAAGTTAAAATATTTACTTTACATTGCATTATATTAATATTTTTATTTAATTTTATTTAATTAATTTAATTACGTCGGAGGCGTTCTCTTTGCTTGCTTGGGGTGAGCAAACATTGTTCACCCCAACCAATAGGATAGCTTCACTATCGTCCTTCCCACTAATAAGATTTCGCCACCTGTTTTTTCATCTGTTAACTTACTTTTTGCCCACATTTTCCCTGCTGGTACTGCAGAAATGCTTTTTGCCCACATTTTCCCTACTGACTGACTATTTATGTACTGCATGTTTCTGCAGTTATTCCATGACTCATTGCACTTTGCAAGCAAATACATGTCATATGCCCATTCTTGATACACAATGATGTTTGTTGTTGTATGTGGATATCCTAAGGATTTCTTATCGGTGGGTAGAGGTGGAACATCTGTTCTCATTTTCAGGCTTTGTTTTTTATGCCGGTTGTAATCGATGTTACTCTGTAACTTACCCTTTGCCATCAATTTGTATTATAACCATCCTGTGTCAATTCCTAAATTCAACATATATGCAGCACCTAACGATGTGATGATGTCTACAGAACCATCTTGATTCCACATCTTCAATTTTTGTTATGGTAATGCTTATTTTTGTTATTAGTGTGGTGGAAGTCATCAGTGCACGATGGATTGCAGCATCTATGTTTATCTAGTACATTTTAGAGGATGGACATCTCTCATTGTCCTTAAATCTCTGGTTGAATGTATTTCATTCATGGCTTCCTTTGGTTTTTTATTTTGTCGAACAAAAGGAGTGAGTAGACATGTGGCAGAGTTCTCCAATGATGTCTTTACTAACCAGAATCGATTTGTATATGTTTTCTAGTCAACTTGAGTGTCACAATTGCTGTAAATAGTGTATTTTCTACATTTTAGCATTGAGTAATCTAGTTTGTCAGATGTTTTAAGTGCATATGACTATTGCAAGAGTAGTTGATTTTAGATTATTCTTTCCTATTATGGATGCAGATTTAGTTGTCTGCCAAGCCAGATAAATATTTTCAAAAATCTATCATAAATTATTTTTTGCATGTATTATTTCCTTGTTCAGTTTTGCATTAAAAATATTATTGTTGCTTTAGTGTAAAATAGTCTCTTCTATCAGCCTAAGTAAAGGAAATCCTGTACTCTAGAACTGTTGCTTGTATTATTCAAATTTCAAGGCAAAGGTTTCGGGCAAGAGTTCTGCAATTTATCCCCATTTTGTTGACAAAGTGAAAAGTGGGGTATACAAAAAAGCTCAAAGTTGGTTTTAACTTCTACAATGTTAGGATTTTTTTGATGCATTGGTTGTACTGCACATTGTTTACATGTAAACAGTAGTAGGAAAAAAAGTAACTTGGATAACTCACTCCATTCATAATCTAGGAAATGAGCAGGTAGTGAATGATGCAGACTCGAGGAAGGATTTTTTATTGTGTGGTTACAATAGAGATGGCGATTCATACAAGTAATTTTAATGAAATGGTATGTCATTCTGTTTGCATTTTCAGTTAATATTTTTACGCACAATAGCATGTGGCTATATGTATGAGAAAGAGGTACTCATGTTGAGAGTTGAATTTTTAATGGCTACATAATAAATTAAAGAATTTGTTGATATGATATCTACAAAAGCAATGGATATTTAGTATTTAGGATTAGTTGCAAACAATACGATGAAGTAGGAATATGAATTAGGTCTTATGCATTGATCCATACCTTTTCTCTCCGCAACCTATAGAAAAAACTTGATCAATGAAGTAACAAAATATGTTTATGATCGTGCCATTGTATTATAGGTCACCATGGTCAAACAAATACTATCCACCATTTGTTCATTATCAAGGTCGAATTTATCCATCACCCAGGGATGGATCTGTACAGAAAAATTGTATGAATTTCTAGAGGCCGAGTTGGGTATTTCCTTTGCCATTCGCTCAACTTGGAGAGCAGATCATCAAGGTTTATTCCAGATCTTTGAATACTGAAAGGAGAGGTTGATTTCATTATAGCCTATTTCCACCTTGAAGCTGAGTAGAAGGGCTGAGTTCATCTTGTATAGAGGGTCGAATTATTTTCAAGGAGACAGGTATATTCTCCAGCAGAAAGATTCAAGTTTGAAACTTATTGTTCCAGGAGGGGAAAGAACGTATCCTTGGTTTAACATCCAGTTTTAAACATAGAGGCCTAAGTTCCCATTCTCAAAGGCAGAGCTTATTCTTATGAGCAAACATTATCTCTGTCAAGGTCAAATTCATTTTACCAGTGGTCTGATTTCCTACTTGCATTGGGCTGGAGGTTGTCATCATTCCCTTCGCATATCAGTCAATTTAAAAGTGTTGTAGTAGATTGTTTGGGAGGCTGAGTTAATACAGTGTGTGTTGAAGCGAGATTTCCAGGCTAGTAATATATGTAAATTAATGAATTTATTTTCCCTTTTATCATTTGGAGCGAGTTCCAGGTTCTACACTAATCATTCTGCTTGTAATATTCAAGATTATTCTCAAATAAAGTTCAGTTTTCCCTCAGATATCTACAATTGTCATTTTTCTTATTTTCTCATGAAATGTTTGAGGAAAGTTTGGTTCCTTGAAATATTATTTTGCTGAAGGTGTTCCTTTGGGTGTTTATCATAGTTTGCACAACAACTGTTTGTTAAAAGGTGTCAAAGAGAAAGTTTAAAAATTGTGAAGAAATTTGCATAAATTAGCTTTGGAACATTACATAAGGTGATATATATATATATATATATACATACAGTGATATTATCATGCCTCTAATATTATCACAATAAATGCAACAACGATTTAAACTACAGTTCTTAGCTCACTCGGCTCTATTCAAAAAACTCCAACATGTCTACAAGGGAAGAAACAAGGAGGGTTAATCAACCTGAAATGACTTCATCGTTTTCACTTTCAATCAACTTTATTATTATACCAGTGCAAGTTAAATAAAAGCATCCCTATGGTTTAACAAAGAGCCTACAAAGTGAAAAGTGGGGGTATACAAAAGAGCTTGAAGTTGGTTTTAACTTCTACAATGTTAGGATTCTTTTGATGTATTGGTTGTACTGCACATTGTTTACATGTAAATGGTAGTAGGAAAAAAAGTAACCTAGATAACTCGCTCCATTCATTTTCTGGGAAATGAGCAGGTAGCGAATGATGCAAACTGGGGGAAGGATTTTTTGTTGTGCGATTACAATAGAGATGGTGATTCATATAGGTAATTTT
This sequence comes from Pinus albicaulis, assembly GCA_034641835.2. Taxonomy (NCBI): domain Eukaryota; kingdom Viridiplantae; phylum Streptophyta; class Pinopsida; order Pinales; family Pinaceae; genus Pinus; species Pinus albicaulis. Next base: position 1,290,875,507 of record CM076581.1, on the reverse strand, counting down.
AATGAAATGGTATGTCATTATGTTTGAATTTCCAGCTAATAGTTTTACGCACTATAACATGTGGCTCTATGTACGAGAAAGAGGTAATCATGTTGAGCGTTGAATTTTTAATGGCTACATAATAAATTAAAGACTTCGTTGATATGATATCTGCAAAAGAAATGGATATTTAGTATTTAGAATTAGTTGCAAACAATATGATGAAGTAGGAATACGAATTGGGTTTTATGCATTGATCCATACCTTGTCTCTCTGCAACCTATAGAAAAAACTTGATCAATCAAGTAACAAAATATGTTTATGATGGTGCCACTGTGTTATAGGTCACCATGGTAAAAAAAATACTATCCACCATTGGAAGATGGAGCGCAGCGATCAACTAATTTACGAAAGCTTGAAGTGGAAGCAAATAATATTTTCTTTTGTTGATTACCCAATCCATCTTTCGTCCAAGGGACCTCCCAATCACTAAAGGTTCAAGTATAAATAGTTCAAGTACAAATAGTTCTTGATTAAGTAATAGCAATTGTTTAATGTGCTCTTGTTGATAGGCAATATGAAGGTGGAATCTCTTCTGTATACTTGTGGGAACCGGATGAAGGAGAGGGCTTTGCATCATGTTTTTTGGTAAAGAAGGGTGGGTTGTTTCTTAGATATCTCCTGTGAAGGACTACACAGTTTCCATCTAAATTTATTCTCTTTGATTTCCTTGTTGCTTTTCTTCAACTCCGGACTAAAAATTGACTAGGGTATAAAAAATGAAAATGGTTCGCAGATAGGGCAGGGGCGGAGGGGTTTCTTGCAACAAGGTGTATGGGATGCTATCTATGTTGTTGAGGTGAGTGAGTTTAATAATTGCAGTAGAACTCAAGTAGAAAAGCATTTTTGTTTCCTTTTGTAGAATGATTGATTCTGCAAAAATGCTATAGAGATATTTGTGAGGAGGCATTATATTGGTGTCCCTTTCTAGGTAGGAGCCAAAGATGAGGGCACAACTCATTACTGTTTGACCAGAATTGTCATGCTTTCCATGACTACAAGCGATAAACCATCAGGCACATTTAAGTTGTTAAGATCAATCACTTGTCAGGTATTTTAATTCTTTGATATATTTAGAAATGGTTGCTATTTTATTTCGTACAAAAAATGTAGAACACTCATGAAAATCATTACATAAAAACCACTAATTTCCTCCATAGCCTCAAGTGCTCTCCAACAAACCCAAAAGCACAATGGAGTTTAGACTTCAGAGAAATCATGAGACTGCTTGTGACCATATACAAACATATATATATGATACATATAACAAGTTTCAGAAACTTAAAATTCATGGTGACTTGACCCAGCTGGTATGGTTTTTCAACAAAAAAGCAGCGAAGAGTTGGGATATTATATCAATAATTGGAATGAAGGGCCATCATTTTTGCCTTCTTTTTTTCTACTATATTTTTTATTCTTATAAAAATCATAGATTTTTTTGAAGTCAAGGGTGGGGATTAATTTCCCTTGGTTCCCTAAGAATTCGATCACAAGTCATAATGTATTTTACATTCTTTACAATATATATGGAAACTAAAATTTCCATATATTTCACTTAATTATTATTTTCCACATTCCCCACTCCCGGTGTTACTTTGCACCTCTAAGTGCAAATGCTAGTTTAATTTAATTAATTAATTAATTTATTTATTTTATGTAATTTGACTTAGTCAAAATGTTAAACATTACATTACAACATCTCTCTCATATCTCTCACCACAACTAACCTAGATCCTAGAGTTGTTTTTGTTGGAATCATGATTGTCATTAGACCAAAACCTACAGGCGTTAGTCTCCGCTACAATCGCCAGAGTTAGGATCCACGAGAGGCAGTTAGTCCATGTCGCGAAATACACAGGGAGCGTTGAACCAAATGTCCAACAATCTCTCTCTCCCCCCCCCCCCCCCCCCCCCCCCCCCCCCCAACGCGAGCCGAGTGAGTTTCGAACTTGAGACCTGTCGCTCTGATACCACTTGTTAGACTCACGATTGTTGTTAGACCAAAACCCTAGAATCACGATTGTTGTTAGACCAAAACCCACAGGCGTTAGTCTCCGCTACAATCGCCAGAGTTAGGATCCACGAGAGGCGGTTAGTCCATGTCGCGAAATACACGGGGAGCGTTGAAACCAATGTCCAACAGTTTTAAGTGAGATTTTTTGAAAAGTTTAACGGTTTATTTTACAATCTAATTTGTCTCACGGATTCATTGAAATCACAAGTTTGATGGGTGCACTCTACTCCAGATTTCGGCCATAAATCCACCGGAAACTCCAAAAAGTCACACTTTAAACAACTTCATTTTTTAAATTAAATCTTAAAAAATATATATGAGAAAGATATTGCAATGTATGAGAAAAAAAAATTGAATTTGTCAAATTACATAAAAATGAAAATAAAAATAAAAATAAAATAAAATAAACATAACATTATATCGTTTCTTCCATAGGAGGTTAGAGAGAGCCTATCAACACAATAATTATAAATATAATTATTAATTTTATATTTATTTTTTTATTTTTTTATATGTAATTTGACGTCAAAATATTTCTAGTACATTACAATATCTCCTTCATATTTTTTTTCTTTTAGATTTAATTTTAAAAATGTCATAAAATAAAATTAAAAGAGGTTTGCATATCAAGAAATTGATCCTCTAGGATGGATTTAGACTGGTTTAATTTCCCCCTTTAAATAGGTTATATTCCACATGAATACCATAGGTCAATACCATGGGCTGTCAATACCATGGGTCATTTTTTTTTTTTTTTTTTTTTTTTTGTAAACTTGGTAGGTCCTCTTCATTCATTCATTTAAAAAGCAGGTTTACATCGATAAAAGATGTTCAGTGGCCTCAACCTACCCGATGGGAAACCAAGTGTTGGCCACTGAAACGAATTGTAAGCCATCCAAAATTTGAAAATCTTAAGTGTGTCAAACAAGTCCTTATAGGCCTGAATGTCTATCCGCCAGTTTCTATCCATAAAGCTACAATATTCAGCACTAATCGACATACACAACAGGAAATTAACGACTATATCTAAGTTTTGATGCATTCTTACTATTTATTTTGAGATTCGATTAAGATTTTTTCACCTTGTCCTGAGGATGAACCACATTAGATGGTTCAAAACATTAACCAATTCATAATAATGTGATTAATCCGAAAGGAATTTATCTAAGTTATGGATCACAAAAGTCTTAGATCTAACAAAAAATAAAACCATAACTATATTGAAGAAACATCTAATCATCAAATGACTCCACAGGAGTTGGGTCTTTTGCACTAGTGCCAGGAAGTTCCGACTTTAGGAGGGACGGAATGTGTTTCTCAATGTGGCCAAGGCACATGTTCTATTGTTGAATCTGGACTTGAATCAGCTAAAATTCCTTTTGAATTTCCTGGAAGCCTGGATCAGGTTTACTAGCATTAACTTATGGGTTCATGATAGTTTTGGCCAATAAAATTTTCATTATCCAATAAAGATGCATTGATTTTTATACTACGTGGTGCGACCACGTGTATGTCCAGGATCTATAACAAGAACTCGTCATTCTTCCACCTGTCCTTCTACTTATGCTCGCTAATTGAGCTTTGCTTCCCAAGACGAAATCATTTTCTTAACATTGGTTAGAGTCCTGACATTATAAGCCTGAACCACCTCCTAGAGGATCTGGGAATTCGTTCTGCGTCCACTCCTCTTTAGGGGTCGGGCAGAGGAGGAGCCTTTGTTGGCACGCTTCCCAGAATTGCAGTCATTTCCTTGACCACCATTTCTCGACGAGCTAGCACCCTGAGCCATCGTGATTCTCTTCTTGTCAAGTAGGATACAAAATTTCCGAATAAAATTGTCAGTAACAGACCAACACCCAATTTTGTTCACACGGTCACAACATAAACACAAATGATGAGAACCTACTACATATACATTAAGAAGGAGCAAGAGACAAACAGTGTTAATATTTAGCCTGAGAATTAGATGCAAATTTGAAATAGACGGCCCACACCACTATTCGTATCCCCTGTTCAACACCCCATGCTCAGAAGGGCCGAAATACCATGAATTTCTAAGAGTGTTCAAACCCTTCACATCAAATACAACAAAGACCAACTCCCCAGGCCAAGACCCCATACAGGCCACACCATAAACATTATAATTCAAAAATAGAGATTTTACATACATAGCCTTGATTAAGACGAACAACAAATAAAAATGACTTCCCTTGTCGAGAATATAGACTCTTATCCTACCGCGTCTACGTCGAAGATGGACAAACATTCTCATTCGGGGTAGAAAAATGTCATATATAACATACACCAGAATAGAAACAGAACACACCATAAAGTATTCAACCATCGAAAATACTGAAAATGGCCTTCCTTCAATACTTCCAATTCCTATCCATCCAACATATCGGTTACATACCAAGCTATAACGAGCACGCAGTAGAAAAGGAGGCGATTGAAGAAGGACACATATCCAACTACAAGCTCCGTCAACCAGAAAGGCATGAACGCAGCCTGAGAACAACTTCTCCACCCCGTACGTGCAAACGCAGCTCAGAGGACCCAACGACTCTGACTTCTCATAATAACCCAACACGATAACAAAATACCTACAGATGGGAAGCTCGCCCACCTTTCCACTTGGTGTTTATGAACCTTGTTTCTTACTCCTCCGCCATTAATCGTGCACGTGCCCAGTGCCTTACCTCTCAAACTTTCACACACCCGAAGAGTGATTTGTGGCCACCCAACGACCCTGCCATCCGTCACATCTACCATCACGTGAATCCTAAGAAGGATATTTGTCAGTGCCTCACCTCGGGGAATTTTTATTATTATTTTATTTTTATTTTATTTTTATCAAGTTAAAATGTTTTCATTACATTATTCTTTTAATTTAATTTTTATTTTTATTTTTATGTAATCTGACTTAGACAAAATGTTGAACTTTACATTACAACGTCTCTACCATTCGAGAGCACCTCTAGTTGTAATAAAATATTTTGATTTTGAAATAAGTTTTGGTTTTGGGGGATCGTATTGATGATAAACCATGGTATTGGCTCATGGTATCGTAACAAAGTCTATATATAAGTTAGTGATGTCCATGGTAAAATGGAGTGAATATCTACAATTACAAATCTTGTTATTGTAAGTTTATTGCAAGGATTAATTTTTTATGTGCTTATTAATTAAATTTAAATATAGTTACATATTCATTATTTTACACCACTACATCTCTCATACTTTTTTGCTTTTAGATTAAATTTTAAATATGTTATAAATTAAATTAAATTAAAATATTTAAAAAAATGTTGACATACAATCTTTCTTACATTACCTCTTACTCATGCACATTTCCCCTATAATAATAATAATAATGGTTTTATTGTTTTTTAAAGAATAGATTTTATATTAATGGTTGGTATTATGATATCATTCATTTATTATGTAAGATTAGCCATATGTTCATAATTGAAGACATCCATTAATCAAATTTCAATAGGTTTATTTTTAACAAAAAAGTTTGTTAAGAAGGTTAAATGGTTTGACAACTACAATGCAAATGGAAAATGATAATTGGTGAATGTTATAGATATTTCTTTTTTGGGATTATCTCAATGTTTGTCTATTCACATTTTTATGGAAATGTTAGTATTCATAATATAGTTATAATTCTCTGAGAGGGTGATTGTGCCCTATGTCTAGTGCATTCTATTATTGAGAGGGTGATTGTGCCCTATTCTAGTGCATTGTATTATTAAGGATAATAAGAATTTTATTGTTTTTTTAATTAATAGTTGGCTTTGTGGTATGATTAATCATTCGTCCACTATGTAAGGTTAGCCATATGATCATAATTGAGGACATTCATTAATCAAGTTCCAATAGGTTCATCTTTAATAAATAGATTTGTTGAGAGGGTTAAATGGTTTGACAACCATATGTCAAATGGAACATGATTATTGGATGTGTTTTGGTTGTACAATCTTCTACCATTTATCAATTTTCCAAAATAAAGAAATAGAGCCAAAATAGTGAAACCAGCATTTGGATTTTAAATTCCAACCCTAGTTGGCAATAATGGTCATGAGATAAAGATTTTTCAAAACAACTCTCTTTCTAATATATTTCCAAGAATTTCCTCGATCGGGGTGCGATGAGGTTCAATTTCCATCTCGGGATTTGTGACATGATTGAGAGGACCCTTGGCAAGGCCGAAGGGCGGCCACCTTCCAGACTGCACATGTGTGATAGATTTAGTGGGATGGTAGAAGGTATAGGTGTGATTAATGTGGCAGGGATGAGTTATAGAGATCTTAAATTCCAAGTGGATGGGAAGGTTAACCTCCTGAGTGCATATGTCCTGATCTGGTGCGAGGCTCTAACTGTAATTTCCAGACATTCGTCTCATACAAGCATATCAGCTCGACTTGGTTGGCATTGTTGTGTTCAGGATGGGCTCACATCTCTCTGGTTAATGGTGTTGGTAACCGAGTATGTCTCCTTTTCTAACCCTTTGCCTCGACGACTGTGGTTGGTTTGATACGTTCTTCGCTGCAATGGAAATAATGCTCTCGGTAATTGGCATGTTGGACGACTTAGTAATGGGTGTTTGGATAATTGGAAAGTCTATATAGTTTCTGTCTTTTCTGTGTGTGATGTTTCTATACCAATGTTCATTCACTTTGGCATCTTAATGTATAGAATAGGTATGTATGTCTGATTCTGGGTCCACTGTTGTGTAAAGAAGGATTGTATCGTCGACAGTGAGGGATATATGTTTGTTGTGTCAATTTTGAGCATAACAACGAAAGTTCCCTTCTTATATTTGGTTTATACTGTGCATGAGGTGGCATGTAAAGGTTTGAGGCTTGGGGAGCCAGTTTCTGGTATTTGGTTTTTGTATTAGTCACTTTATCTCTATATTTTTTATGGAAATCCTGAGAACGCAGTGCTGAGTAATGGTTTAAAATGGTGTTGGAGGCCTCCTTGGACAACTTTCAACTTTTCTACTATGATTTTGCCCAATAGTCTTTGTTTCTTGCCTCTTTTTAATGTATTTGCATAAGTTTATTTTAATATGTATTTTATTTGTGGACGCGTGTACAAAGACCAGAATTGTTCCTCGACCTTCCTTTTATGTTGGCCCACTTATATTTTGGTTAGTTTGGACATAATCAGAATGGTTCTCCCATCCCCTAGTGCTAGCATGACTGATAACAAAGGTTGGGACCATGATAGGAAGAATGGTAACCGGGGCAATAGAGGTTCCTCCTCAGCTTGGCCATTGAGGAGAAGCGGTCACATAAAAAATGCTTAGGTAATACAGTAAGCGGTTCAAGCATACAATGTCATCACTCCGACCCAAGTGAAACAATTGATCTCATCATGGGAAGTTGAGCTAAAATAGCAAGCTAAAACTGAATTGCAGGTGGAGGATTAGTGAGTTCTTGCTCCAGATCCAGGCCATACCCGTGGCCTCACTACTCAATATAAATAGATTATGCACCTTTATTGTCTTATGAAAAGTATTATGGCTAAAGCCATTATGACTTTGTCGGTTAATTATGGTAAATCAAACCCTGGTCTTCAGGAAATTAAGAAGGAATTACAGTTGATTCAATTCCAAACCTAGCAACAAGATGTCTGCCTTGGGCATATTGAAAAGCACATTTTGTGCCTCCCTCAATCAAAATTGCCTGGTTCTAGTGCAAAGGACCATGCCCCTGTGGAGTCCTCTAATGACGATTAGTGTTTAGCTCTGTTATGGCTATTTTGGTTTATTTTGTAATTTATATGTCATATAGTTTTAAATATTGTAGTTTTGCAGATGTAGATGAAAATTGGTTTTAGACATTCAGGCATATAAGGTTATGTTTGACAAACTTAAGGTGTTGAGATTTTGGATGGCTTATAATGTGTTTTGGTGGCCACCATATTTGCTTTCCTAATGGGTAGTTTGAGGCCACCGAACATCTTTCATGGTTTTAACCTGCTTTTGAAATGAATGAATGAAGAGGACCTACGAAGCTTACAAAAAATATGTATAGCTCCAAGAAATGAATTTAGCCAAAAAAAAAGAGAGGTGTCCTTCATAGTTTCATTGGTCAAAGTTTCAAGGACATTGTTCCTACATGTGCTAAAGATTTGATAAATTCCCTAGAATTATGCCCTCTTTGGAAATTTTTTATTTGTCAAATTCCATTAAGATCGACATTTTGTAAGTGATTTTCAATCATACATATGTTGCATCTACTATGGTGAAATTACTCGTGGCAGAATAGAAAAGGTTAATGTTTTGATCCTTTCAAGTTTAGCCAAAATAATGGGAGTAAAATTGGTAATTCTCAAAATAAAAAATAAATAAATAAAACTGAATAATATCTCTTTTTTTGGATTTACGAGATTATTAATATAAAATACATGGAACACCCAAATTTCAATATGAAAGGGTTTTTGAAGTCATTAAGTCTAACCATGCAAATAAAATCTATAGATTTGACATATTTAACAATAAACTTCAACAAAATTGTTTTATTAGATTCCACTAAAGTAAATAGGTCAAAATGTTAACCTTATAACAAATTCCAATAATTAAGATCTAAAACGGCATGTTGCTTTACATATAAATTTGATAAAAAATGTGATATCATATCATAATTCTACATGATCAAATTTCCATATCACAGTTCTCTCATCTAACACTTCAAATATGCAAAATACATCAAATCACATAAAAATTGGATTTCTATTTCATAGGATTTCAATAAGAATAGTATTTTTTAATACATTGTGTATAATCCTTATAAAACACCTATGAGTAAATAATGTATGCTTTAATGTATTTCATTTTGTTACATTAATAGGAAATAATAATGCAATGCAAATGCATTGTTTGGAATTTGTCAAATAAAAACTACTTTGAAGATATAAATATACATGCAACACATCCTAACACATTGTCGTGATACTAAGAACTTAAATTATTTTGTAATTTGTTATTAAAAAAAAACCAAAAAAACAAAAATAAATATATATAATAAATATATTTTATTATATTTTTATTTAATGTAATAACTTTGAAAAAAAAATATAACCATATTCTAAATAAAAAAAAAATTAAAAAAAAAATTATTTAACCATAAAAAAAATTGCAATAAAGTTATAATTAATATATATATATATATATATATATATATATATATATATATATATATATATATATATATATATATATATATAATGTTGATTTTGAGTTATCCTTTCAATGCTAACGGATTCCATGTATTTCTTCAATGAGTTGTCCTTTGAATGCTAACGGATTCCATGTATTTCTCCACTTGAAAAAAAATGGAACAAGAAATTTGCAACGATGTGGCATATAGAACAGTTTCTTTTTAACTTAAAATTATGTGAATTCTCTTTTTAAAAAAAATTATATACATAGTTTTTAAAATGAATTTAATTTTTTTAAATATAAAATAAAATTATATTTTATATAAAACTCTTTCTTTGATGGGGTGTCGGTTCTCTAGACATGCTTGACGTGTGCACAATGAAGGGTGTCACACGACATTTGGGGAGGATGACATATATTCTGATCTCTCATTACATAAGGTGTAAGATGAGAGGATCTACGAGGCGTGCGAGAATTCATTCGTCCTCCAGGGGAAGGTACGCTGATCAGGTAAGGCGATTAATGGCGAACATTGGGGTTGTTGTAGGTTATATTGGGCTGGCAGTGTGGAGGCTGGTAGAATTTGGTCCGAGCACCTATAGTTTGGTTGGGTTCTTTGGCCCTTGAGTAGTCTTGGAGTGGTTGAGAAAACATCATCGTCACTTCCTCCATTGTGAACAGACAACAAAAGCTTCAAGTTTTAGTGCATGTACCCAGTTCGCCTCCATCAGCGAGTTGTGGGAAATTTGCATGGTAAGGTGGTCGGACTTGGTGTCCATTATTGCAGTGCTCGGTGGATATTTCTCTGAGTGTTCTCTATGGTTGGGGTGGTGCTTGGGTATTTTGTCTACAATGGGTTTTTGGTCATCCTCCTCTCTCCAGTTTTTTCCTGGCCTTCTAAGACGCATGCATGTTGGGGTATAATCTCCTAGGCCTTGAGGAGGAAAACTCCTGAAAACCGAGGTAGTGGGGCTTTGGTTTGGCTTGTTTCGAGCGTGGCCAGAAGCCTCGCTGGTAATTTGCTCAATTGGGTGACTATCTTTTGGTCTCATAGGTCGTTGGGGGTTTGGTGGTGTTTCCTCCGTATTTTACTTGGCTCTAGGCAGGCTTTCGGGGCACTACGCTAAACCAGATGCATTACTTTTAATGCGAGGTCAGAGAAAGGATTGTGGTGATTTATTAGGGGCAAAATTTGCTAACAGAGAAGATCAAGAAGCTGGAAATGTGGCTTTCTCACTTTTAGCAACATGTTAGATGTTCATACTGCCCCCCTCCCCCTCCAGGAACTGGGTCGGATAATCCAACATTAATTACTCTTGATGATTGACTATGGTCACAGGGGTCCTTCTGGTTCTGTTTGTCTTTTTGTGCTTTTGGCTTGTCAGACTTCAGAATTATAATATGCTTCTCCTACTGTATTTTTGTAATACGGTGATAGCATTCGTCAACAAACCCGGTCGGGGTGAGACCACTTGCATTTTGATAACTGTGTACTCTCCTTTTGATTAATGAATAGATCCTCGACTTGAAAAAATATATATATCTTTTTTCTCACGAAAAAAAATAATAATATTTTTTTCTCTTTTCTTTTCTGAGAGAAAAAATAATAATATCATTTGTTTAATAAAAATTAAATATAATAGTAATAAAAAATTATGTTATTAAAAATAAAAGTGAGAACTAGTAGAGAATTTATTATTAAATTAATTCAAGATAATATTATTATTATTCTTAATTTATAAATAAATATAATAATAATAATAAGTCAAGTTATACAAAATGGAAGTGGAACTCATAAAAAAAATTATTATTAAAATAATTTTAAAAAATAAAAATAAAAATAATAATTCATTTCTAAATAAATAAAATAATAAAACTAAACTATACAAAATGGAAGTGAAAATTATGAGAGAATTGATTATTAAAATAGTTTAAAATAATAATTTTTTATTATTTCTTATCTCGATGCGGGTGGATGAATAAGGTACAAACAACTAGGCTTGGGGTGGAAGGGACCATGTGGTTGACATGTGCAACAAATGTAAAGGGTGGCTAGGACAACTATTGTCAGGGCCATCGAAGCCTTGAGAAGGTGAAAGCAAGGTATAAACTTAGGATGGTGTTTGGTTTTCTCTGCTTATGGTGCTTTGGTATGGGCAATATTAGAGATGGTATAATTGACGTTGAGTATGCATAGGCCACCAGCAGACTCGTTCGACTAGTAAAATGTGCCTTTGTCGTTGTTGTTGGGCGGGGAGAGATACAAAGAGTGTTGGCTTGGAAGCCCTTTCGCACAATGTGGGATTATGGGGAGAGGTTTGACGACCGTCTCTAGTGAATTTGCTTCATGTTGATAGGGCATGTTGTGGTGTTGTTCAAGTGAGAGGAGACCGGTCGACGACCTGTTTTCAGCAAGCTTGGCGGCACTCTAATAAGTTTGTTATTGTGGAATTTGGTTCTAAAGAGTTTTTTCTATGTCTTACTTTTGGTAGAGTGTTACTTGTGCATTTACATTCTCCTATACCGTGTGTGGTGCCTCTGCATGGAGAGAATTTAAACTTGGGCACTAGGGTCATGGGTGCTAGGAGGTAGGCAGTTGGAACCTGGCTTATCGTAGTGGTTCTCTTGATAGATACTTTCCTTTGGTGGTTTGTTTGTGTAGTGCCCCAGAAGGGTGGAGGCAGTGTTGGGAATTTGGATGTGGAGTTTGGACGCTTGAGTTGAGAGGTAGGACAATTATTGTGCATGCAAGCCATGACCTCAGGGTTTACTGGAGCGGGTATTGTGTTTTTTTGTAGTTGAGTTCAGGTGCTTTGTTGCCAATTTGGAGATGTTGAGGTAGCAAGGTCAGGCCCAAAGAGGAATGGGGCCTTGCAGCCAGTCAACAAGCAGGGATGAACATGTGGACACAGTTGAGGATGAGGGGGTTTCGGTGCTATGTTTGTTAAGGAATGGGCTCAAGATCGGGTTTAGTTACTAGGTCATTGATCCGGGTCCATCAACGACCGAATTTACCTATGATATTTTACTTCTGCGATGTTAGAATTGAATTTTAAAAGAGCATAAAATAACACATATACATGCTTAAGCAAGAGGAAACAAGACAACCATCGGCAACATAAGAACACAAGACGTTGATAACGGAGTTCACCCAGTGTGGGCTATGTCTCCGGGACCAGTGTCAAAATGGGGTAGGCCGCTTCTTATAGTCCTGGAAATGGGAAGATGTACATGGATGATGTTCTCTGTCATACAAGGATGGCCCTCAACATGAGTGGCTTGTCTCTGCACGAGACGTTCCGCTACAGGAACTCTCACTCACAATGGACCTCTTATCAGCATGACATAATATCACATGAAGAAAAAACAAATATCCCGCAACATGCATCAAGTAAGGATCTAGAAATCATAATACATCTCACAACAAAAAGAGGCACATGATCAAACTGCATATACATCAACCCCTGAAGTTGGCTGAAGAAGCAAATGCTTAGCTACTGAATTTGGCTACACCATCGAATTCATGGCATCGAGGGGCATAGAAATGACTGTCCACACTTGAGAATCAGACACCATCACTCCAGTCTAGAAAATGGCCAAAAAATGGGAAGCTTTGTTGTTGAAACAGACATCGCCATCAGATTCCTATCGCCGAGAGGTGTAAAATCGACATAAAGTTTGTCGAATTCTAACTCCTGCAGGTTTTGGGCCTCAAGGAATCTTTTTGATGCCCTCAAGATACCCTAGGGAATGGTTCCACTGTCTCCATGGCTCGTGGTTTCGCCTGCAAATAAAAAATAATGTATGTCTCGAACTCCTCGCTCTCTTATGCCCGAGCGCATTTGCGATGAGGGTTTTTATATTGCATGGTGGGCGGAGTTTTTAAAGTTAGCTCATTGGATTGTTGGTTAAAGCAGAGGGTTTGAGGCGGGTAGGTACAGGGTTCCAACCCTACCGACCTCCCGCATTGGAAATTTGTTTTAACTCCCGCGGTTAAGTTTTTGTGTTGTGTTTTAAATTTAGCATCGTTGCATTTCAGTTGGGGCATGCAGTTATGTTTAACCGTTGTAATGTGATATAGTTTTTGTTTGTTGTTTGGGTTGGGCCGCCTGTGGACCGGGCCAATCTATGTGGCTGGGCGGGTTAGATTCTCGCCGGCCCATTTAATATGTTGCCATAATGGTGGGGCGTGGGTTGGGTCCACCGAAGGTGGTTCACCCACCGCCCATGTGACTCTAGTTTATGGTGGATTTCGTGGAGTTCGGCGGGTCATGGGCTGCTAACCCAAATAGATTTTGGTTCTATTGTAATGTGGATAAGATGGGGGTGGTGAGGGTCATGGCCTGCCACCCCTTATTTTTTTAATATTTTTTTGTTATTTAAATAATAATGGTAGTTTTTGTATTTTTCGAAAATAAGGGTTATTGGGCAAATTAAAGAGGCCACAATTTTGCCCATTTTCGGGAGCTAATTTCCCTGCTGGTTGATGGTGAATTTGTGGGACACTTAAATCTGGCACACTGCCCAACTTTGACCAAAACTTTTACTCGCTCTAACTTCTCCATACGAGCTCGGATTGGAGATTTGTTTGCACCGTTGGAATCAGGGCGACGAGTAATTCAGTATGAACCTAGTTCGAGAGCAATTTGACACTTTGAATTTTGACCATTTCTGAGCCCTCTTGATCTCCTAAGGGTGTCTGGAGCCATCTGGATCAATCCTCCCCACTTAGGAGCTTTTGATACGCCAAACGCATGGACATAATCTGCAACTACTTTGTACCTTATCTGCATCACAAGTGTCCTGAAAGGCCATCCTTCATTCTCTTTCACCTTTGTCCTTCAGAGACATAAGCGATGAGCCAACAACTGCATCCTCTGCAAACCTGTAGTACAATATTTTGAAAACTACATGTTTAACTAAGTGACCAATCTATGACCCAAGCACTTGCCACGAGTTTATAACCATACTATGTGGTCAAGTTTACATCAATGGAATCAATACTCCTGCTATCTATACAAGGCCAAAATATCATTGTTGCTTCATAAGTGATGGAAAACGCATCATCACTTTTACATTTTAAATTGCAACATATTATTTACAAAGTAAGGCCATGACAATATACCACACCTAGAAAAACCATCTCCCACTTATCAAAGTGAATGGGTCATCTCTCTGTGGCGCATTTGCTTGTTGAACAATTGTTTCAACTGGTTCATGTATGTACACTTTTCCCTTGAGACGTTGATCTAGATGGAGCCTCCAACATGTGGCTCTCTGATGGCCACTTCTTTCTGTAAATTTTTGAAGATGTTCTATGCTTGATGCAACTTTACTTTTATCCCAATATTAGTCAGCAATCACATAAACAATAAAGTAAAATGTTGATAGAACATACCAGTAGATTGACAGAAGACAAGCCAAAATATATAAGTGTGTTGGTGCGTTACGGCGGTCAGCAGGTTGCTTCAACTAGCAAAGTCTCAATACGGTCAGCCAACCAAAAGTGTCACACAACCCTCTAGGACAGGCAAAACAGTCAATGCTATAAGTCAACGGTCAATGCAAACAGCATCAGCAACAAGGTCAACACAACCAAGTCAGAGTCAGCGTCCAACCTCGGTAATTGTGCCAAAAAATGTGGATTCAAAAAATTGAAAGTTTGGGAGAGTTTCAAGTCAATTTGACCATGCATTGATCAAAGTCAATGCTAGTCAATGTTGCGGTAAAACCCTAGGCCGAAAGCATAATTTTTTTCTTGCTGAAATTTCCCACGTGTGAAGAGAAGAGCCTCCAAGGTGATCGAACCAATCAGATGAGGAGAGAGAAAATGTGTGCGGATGAGATGAGTGAAAATGTCCTCCAACGTTGACCAATATATATCCAACAATGAGGGTGTGTGACACAACTGCTGGGGCACTAAACCTTCAGGCTGACCTGCACATATTTTGAATAAATTCAAAATAAATGTTCTACTCATCAGATCAAGATGATATTTAGATCGATCTTGCACCTCTTCGAAAGAGGAGTCCAATAAAAATATTGGCATCTTCATCTGAGCATCACAACATGGAGTTTGGACCTAGTTGTCCAAAATTAACACTCCCTCTCAACTAGGGAGAACTCCATCCACCTGTGAAATACAAACATCGTGCATCATCCCGCTGTAACTTGCTTTTCTAGCTTCTTTATTTCAGAATAGAGGTGGGTAAGTCACAAAGACATCATTCCCGACTGACAGATTCATCCCAGAGGTCTGAAACCTCTATAGGACTCAAAAAGAGTCTCATACCAACCCGAAGTGGGTTTACCTGACCCGAAGTCAATTGGAGGTCCGAAACCTCACTATACTTGATCCCAAATCAAGTGGTTGGACCGTGCCATCCTAGATAGAGAGTACAACAATCTATAATGCGTCCATTAGTCTTTGCTACTAGTCTCTAGCTTTTCCCACCTCACTGGCTAAATGAGAGGTACTTCCCTTTAGCCCTAAACTCAATGGGTAGGATGCATATGAGGCACAAATCATGAGAGGTGAACTAAACCAATCATCATAACGGTGGGGCAGAAGAACACCAACAAGGTTCGGCAAGCCTAGCCCTGTGTTTGCTTATAGCTCCGAGAAGCTATCCCCAAAGCCTTCCAGAGCTCCAAGATCTCATCGTCCAACAGGACCCTTAGCATAGGGTCGTTCCACGATACCAAGATTCTCATGGAAGGTTAGGAACTTGACCTTCCCCAGGGGCTTTTTGAGAATATCTGCAACCTTCTCATCAGTTCCTATATGATCGAGCCTTACGATGCCTCGCTGTACCATATCCTGGATAAAGTGGTACCTGATATCAATATGCTTGGATCGATCATGGAACACTGGATTCTCGGACAACCAAATCCCACTCTGGTTATCACAGAGTATCACGGTGGTATCTAGCACATGCCCGAATATCTCAATGAAGAGATTTTTCAACCAAACTGCTTCACAACAGGCCAAACTTGCTGCAATGTATTCGGCCTCCATGGTGCTCAAAGCCACTGACTTCTGTTTCCTGCTCATCCATGATATCGAAGCAGAACCAAGTGTGAAGCAGCATGCCGATGTGCTCTTACGATCCACCACACTGCCAGCCCAATCGACATCAATATATCCATGGAGTATCATACCCCCAACAGTGTATCTCAGCCCATGGTTTATCATGCCCCAAAGATATCTCAACAAATTCTTGGCACCAACCCAGTGAAAGTGATGAGGCTCAACCATATGTTGACTCAAGGTGTTCACTGCAAAACATACGTCTGGATGGGTGTTTACTAAGAACACCAGGGCCCCTACGAGTTGACGATACTTAGTAGGATTTGCTAGCACAGGCCCAGTAACGCTGCCACTCAACTTCTTAAAGTTGAGCTCCATCGGTGTCGACATAGACTTACAGTCCACCATACCAAATCTTTCCAGAAGCTTCACAATGTATTTTCCTTGAGAAAGGAAAATCTCGCCAGGTCTCTACTAGACCTCCAGGCCTAGGAAGTCACGCATCAGTCCTCGATCCTTCATCTCGAGCTCAACAACGAGCTCCCTCTTGCGCTGATGAATGAGAGGGTCAACACCTGTCAGGAAGAGGTTGTCCACATACAACACCAGAATGAGAAGCTTTTCTCTATCAACCTTGAAGTAAAGGTTCTGATCAGCATTACTATGAGTGAAGCCCAACTTCATCATGTAGCTATCTATCCTCTCGTACCAAGCTCTGGGTTCTTGCTTCAACCCATAGAGGGCTTTCTTCAACCTGCAGACATGGGTGCTCCGATCCTGGACTTCGAACCCTAGAGCTTGCTCTACATACACCTCTTCCTTTATCACACCATGCATAAATGCGATCTTCACATCCATATGATGAAGACTCCATCCTTGCGTAGCAGCAAGGGGTATGATAGATCGGACAGTGGTATATCGGGCCACAGGTGCAAATATATAATCATAGACTACGCCTTCTTTTTGAGAGAATCCATGGGCAACGAATCTTGCCTTGAACTTTTCAGCACTTCCATGAGATCCATGCTTGATCTTGTAGAGCCATTTCGAGGCGACAACAACTTTGTCCTCCAGTCTTGGAACCACATCCCAGACATCATTCTTCATTATGGACTCATAATCTTCGTGCATAGCATCCTTCTAGACTTGATGCTTTACGACTTCCTCAAAAGATCCAGGCTTAGATTGTACGATAATACTAATGGCTGCTAGATACCCTTGGTATCTATTGGGCTTCTTGCTTTCACGGAATGTCCCCCTTGGGGCCATATGTCCCTCGGCATCCTCGAGAGTGTCCTTGAGCCATGATTGTCTCTTCCTCATCGAAGGAGGTGGATCAATTGGGTC
Organism: Pinus albicaulis; assembly: GCA_034641835.2. Classification (NCBI taxonomy): domain Eukaryota; kingdom Viridiplantae; phylum Streptophyta; class Pinopsida; order Pinales; family Pinaceae; genus Pinus; species Pinus albicaulis. The sequence goes on along the minus strand of CM076581.1, from coordinate 1,290,857,903 downwards.
CATCGGTCCTTCAACATCAGGCATCATCTCATCCTTCAGTTCTTCTTGATTTCCAGGCCTTGCTTCATGATCTTCCTCAAATCTCAGAAAATTGACTAATTTTCTCATGGAAGCATCTTCGTCAAAGGTGACATTGTGGCATATCTCCACTTCCCTTTGACTAGGCACATAGACTCTATAGGCCTTCGAAGTTTCGTTGTAGCCCACAAACATTCCCTTCTTCCCAGAAGCATCCAGCTTGCTCCTCTTCTCCTTCGACACATGAAAATAAACAGGACATATAAAAAATCTAAAATGTGAGACATCAGGTTTCTTACCAGAGAAAACCTCTTCGGGACTTTTGGAGTCCAGAGCGGAATGCGGGCATCGGTTTTGTATGTACACAATAGTGTTCGTAGCTTCTCCCCACAGAAACTTCGGTAGACCTTGGTCACATAGCATGGCACATGAAGCTTCCACAATGGTCCTGTTCTTTCATTTAGAAATGCCATTTTGCTCAGGAGTATAGACAGTTGTGGTCTCTCTCTTAATGGCAGCTTCTCTGCAAAAGTTCTTGAACTCGTTCGTCTCATATCTAGTGCCATTATTGGTCCTCAATATCTTGATCTTCTTCCCTATCAAATTTTCCACCAAGGCTTTGAAGGTACGAAACCACATGAAAGCCTCATCCTTATTTTTCAAGAATTATATCCAAGTTTTGCGAGAGAAGTCATATATGAACATCATATAATAAGAACATCCTCCCAAGGATGTCACGGAAAGCATACCAAATAGATCATAATGTATCAATTGCAAGACATCATATGTCTTTGTGACACTTGAGGGGAAAGGTCCCCTTGTATACTTTCCTTCGGCACAACCCTGACATACACCTTCATGATTATTTGAGAACTCAAACATCCCCGTCACCACCTTCCTTGCTTCAGGAAGGGCCTTGTAGTGAAGGTGTCCAAACCTCCGGTGCCATAGTTTGGTCTATTGGATAGTATCACACGTCATCGCTCCCAGTGGAATTGCTCCAACTTGGTAGAGTGTATCAAATCTAAACCCAATTGTGATAGTTTCCTTGAAACTCTTCTTCTAGATACGCACCTTCCCATCAATGAATGCCACATTGAAACCTTTGTCTTCCATGGCCGAAATAGACACAAGGTTTTTCTTCAAATCGGGTACATAGAGTACATCCTGCAAACGGAGGAATTGACCTTGAGACAAGTGGAGGGTCACAGTCCTTGTCCCTTTCACGGGATATGTGGCATTATCTCCAAGGATAATTTCTAGATTAGTATCCTTCTCAACCATATCAGAAAAAGTGCTTCCTTGAACCCAGTGATGTGCCTTGAGGCACCATTATCTATTAACCAGACATCCATGGTGTCGGGTGGAGATGCAGCAGAGAGGGTAGATACAAGAATGAATTCATTTCTTTTATCAAGAACATTTGATTCCTCATACCTGGAATTTCTTGACCTTTTGAAAGGTTTCCCATTTCCACCAGAGGAAGCCTTCCTCTTTCCCTTGAACCTATTGTTCTTTTGATTGCCATTCCTCCGGTTGTTGTTGTTGTCATCATCATTGGGAGAATCCTTCTTGAAAGGGCATTCTCTAGCATAGTGACCTGGCTTGTGACAAGTGTAACACTTGCCTTTCTTTCCTTGGGCCCCTTCTCTTCCTTTGTTCCTTGGACCACCAAAGTTCTTCTTCTTAGTATGAGCAGCGAAGGCAACATTTCCTTCATTTTCATATTCCTTCATCCTCCTCTCTTCTTGTACGCATCTTGATAGTACTTTGTCAAAATCAGGTATCACATTGTTATTGAGAATGGTAGTGTTGAATACATTCCATTCGGATGAGAGACCTCCAAGTGCGGTGAGAACCATCTCTCGATCAGCTATTGTCTCCCTAATAGTGAGAAGATTATTCCTGATTTTGGTCATCTTCAGAAAATATGATTGAACAGACTCATCCTTGCATTTCTTTAGATTCTTCAATTGGTTCTTGAAGAATAGGACTTGATTCGCATTGTTGGCCTTGAACATGTTGGCCAACTTATCATAGATCTCCTTGGATGTACCCAGCTCAAAGATCTAGGCAACCAGACTCTTATGAATTGAGTCCCTTATCACCAGCTTTGCTTTTATTTCTCCCTTCTTATACTTTGTTTTGACAACAACAGTTGCAGTGGATGGAGGCTCTTGAATTTTACCCTGAACATAGTCCATGACATCTTGTTCTTCCAACATAAGATCTAATGTCATCTTATAGGCATGGAAGCCATCCTTCCCAGTCAATTTTTCATCAGCCTTAAAGCCACTGTAGTTAGAGGAACCCATGCTCTTCTTCGGTGATTGCTACAAACTAGGGCTTTGTCTTCACCTCAACTCTGATACCATGTAATTTTTTGAAGATGTTCTATGCTTGATGCAACTTTACTTTTATCCCAGTATCAGTCAACAATCACATAAACAATAAAGTAAAATGTTGATAGAACATACCAGTAGATCGACAGAAGACAAGCCAAAATATATAAGTGTGTTGGTACGTTACGACGGTCAGCAGGATGCTTCAACCAGCAATGTCTCAATACGGTCAGCCAACTAGAAGTGTCACACAACCCTCTAGGAGAGAGAAAATAGTCAACCCTAAAAGTCAACACTGTTAGTCAACGCAAACAACAACAACATCAAGGTCAACACAGCCAAGTCAAAGTCAACATCTAGCCTTGAAAATTGTGCCAAAAATTCAGATTCATAAAATCGAAAGTTTGGGAGAGTTTCAAGTCAATTTGACCATGTGTTGACCAAAGTCAATGTTGGTCAATGTTGCGGTAAAACCCTAGGTCGAAAACATAATTTGCTGCTTGCTAAAATTTCCCACGTGTGAAGAGAAGAGCCTCTAAGGTGATCGAACCAATCAAATGAGGAGAGAGAAATGTGTGAGGATGAGATGAGTGAAAATGTCCTCCAACGTTGACCAATATATATCCATCAATGAGGGTGTGTGACACAACTGCTAGGGCACTAAACCTTAAAGGCGACCTACACATATTTTGAATAAATTCAAAATAAATGTTCTTCTCATCGGATCAAGATGATCTTTAGATTGATCTTTCACCTCTCCGAAAGAGGAGTCCAATAAAATTATTGGCATCTTCATTTGAGCATCACAACATGGAGTTTGGACTCAGTTGTCCAAAATTAACACTGTCGCAATAACTGCAATGAGTCTTCTTCCTCCAAACCTACTTTACCTTCTTCTTTTCCTGCGGTGGAGAAGGTTTTTCACGCCCCATCCTCTTTTGTGTTACCATTATTTTCCAACACTTAAAAAAATATATGGTTATGTAATCCACAAAAACTACATGTTTTCTGATCCCATGATCTATGTTCATTGTTAGCGACATGCTTGTAATCAAAATGAACATTAGAATACCGAGACTTTTTATACCTTTCTTGGTTGTCTCTAGTGTGATCATGGTGGCGAGATCTTGTCGCAACTCTTTCTCAGCAATGTGCGTTGTCATAGGATGATGGTGAAGAGTTCCCATCAATATCTTTCCCTAATGGTTTCAACCATGCATTGGAAGCTTCTGACACCTTCGAGCATTGTCCTTCAGTGTATCCTAGACCTGCTAATTGAGGTCTTTGCATGATCTCCAATGGATGAATCATGCCTTGGCCATTAATGCCAAGTCCTCCTCCTTTGTATCCTACCTTGGTGAGGAGTCTCATGACAGTTCTTGTAATGGGTATCTCCACATTTCCCACAGAAATGATAACTTGTGAAGATGAAACTGAAGAAAAATCAACATTGTTTACCTCAGATGTCAATTCAGAAATAGGTGATGATAGCATCTTCAAGCCTTTTTTGCGCTTCAACTCCTCGAAGGCCTCTTCTGCGGCTTGTAGTTGAAGCTGCAGTCTTTGCTTATCCTCTTTCTCTTCTTGTAGAAGCTTCCTTAATTCAACATCCTTTGCTTGAAGGCTCTAGTTTTTGTGCTTCAATTCTTCCAGGATTGCCTCTGCGTATTGCAATTGAAGCTGCACTCTTTTCTTATCATCTTTCTCCTCTCATAGAAGCAATTTCAGTTCAGGGTTATTTGCTTGAAGGCTATGGTCAATCTCCTCATTCGAATGATGAGAAGATGATGAAGGCGATGAATATTTACTAGAAGATGTGGATGAAGCATTGCTTTCTACTTCTTCTTTCTCCTGTCTTTCACAAGATTCATACATCATGTCCACCATTTTTGACATCCTGATCATGGCCCCTACATGTCTTTTCCATCCTCCATTGCTGCACGTTCAATCGTTGTTCACACTCGCAATTTGCATCAGCAAGAAGACTGCTCCGATACCACTTGATCTGGGTCCGTCAAATACCAGATTTACCCATGATCTTTTACTCTTGTGATGTTGTTAGAATTGCATTTTAAAAGAGCATAAAATAACACATATACATGCTTAAGAAAGAGGAAATAAGAAAACCATCAGCAACATAAGAACACGAGATGTTGATAACGGAGTTCACCCAGTGTGGGCTATGTCTCCGGGCCCGATGTCAAAATGGATTAGGTCACTTCTTATAGTGCTGGAAATGGGAAGATGTACATGGATGATGTTCTCTGTCATACAATGATGTGCCCTCAACATGAGTGGCTTGTCTCTCCATGAGACGTTCCGCTACAGGAACTCTCAATCACAATGGACCTCCTATTAGCCTGACATAATCTCACATGAAGCAAAAATAAAGATCCTGCAACATGCACCAAGCACAGATCTAGAAATCATAATACATCTCACATAAAAAAGAGGCACATGATCAAACTGCATATACCTCAACCCCTGAACTTGGCTGAAGAAGTGGATGCTACGCTGCTGAATCTGGTTGCACCGTCAAATTCGTGGCGTCGAGGGGCATATAATCGATTTTCCACACTTGTGAATCGGACATCGTCACTCCAAATGGAAAATGGCCGAAAAATGGGAAGCTCTACTGCTGAAACATACATCACCATCAAATTCCTGTCGCCGAGAGGTGTAAAATCGACATAAATTTTGTTGAATTCTGACTCCTGCAAGTTCTAGGCTTCAAGGAATATTTTTGATGCCCTCAAGATTCCCTAGGGCATGGTTCCACTATCTCCATGCCTCGTGGTTCCGCCTGCAAATACAAAAAATAATATATGTCTCGAACTCCGTGCTCTCCTTTGCCTAGGCACATCTACGGTGAGGGTTTTTATACTACATGGTGGGTGGAGTTTTAAAGGTAGCCCGTTGGGTTGTTGGTTAAGGCAAAGGTTTGAGGCGGGTAGGTTGGGGGTTCCAACCTCGCCGACCTCCTGCATTGGAAATTTGTTTTAACTCCCGTGGTTAAGTTTTTGTGGCACATTTTAAATTTAGCATCGTCGCATTTCAATTGGGGCACGAGGTTATGTTTAACTATTATAATGTGATATGATTTTTCTTTGTTGTTTGGGTTGGGTCACCCATGGATCGGGCTAGTCTATGTGGTCGGGCGGGTCCGATTCCTGCCGGCCCATTTAATATGGTGCCATAACGGTGGGGCATGGGCTGGGTCCACCAGAGGTGGCCCGCCCACTGCCCATGTGGCTCTTGTTTATGGTGGATTCTGTGGGGTTTGGCGGGGGTCACGACCCGCCGACCCAAATATATTTTGGTTCTATTGTAATGTGGATACGACGGGGTGGCGGGGGTCATGGCCCACCACCCCTTATTTTTTTAATATTTTTTTGTTCTTTAAACAATAATGGTTATTTTTGGAAAATAAAGTATTTTCCAAAAATAAGGGTTATTGGGAAAATTAAAGAGGCCACAATTTCACCCATTTTCGGGAGCTAAGTTCCTTGTTGGTTGACAGTGAATTTGTGGGACACTTAAACCTGGCCCACAACTCAACTTTGACCAAAACTTTGACTTGCTCTAACTTCTCCATACGGGCTTGGATTGGAGATCCGTTTGCACAGTTGGAATCAGGGCGACGAGTACTTCAATATGAACTTGGTTCGAGAGAAATATGACCACTTTTAATTTTGACCATTTATGAGCCCTCTTGATCTCCCAAGGGTGTCTGGAGCCACCTGGATCAGTCATGTAGACCAACGACCTTCCATGGAGTATCTCAATATGCATATGAGAAGGATAATGAAGTTGTCACATTTATGAATGACTTGTAGCAAAACTAGTGGGACATCCTTGACTGCTTGGCTTCTCTGCGAAGGAGCTTATAGAGGTGCATCAATGATAGACTTGATGATGGAGGCATGCCTAACTCATGTCAAATTCCATGTCCACCATGACCCAGGAGCTCTTGTTGCTCTGGGTGTTGGCCATGCACCCGATTTTCCCCATTAATATGTGATGATTGTTGGGTGTTTATTGAATATCTATGTTTTATGGCTATCTAGTATTTTTACTTTTGGTTATGTAAAAAATAACAATTTCTCCTCACTTTTTGTATCACTCTCCTAGCCAACAAATCCAGTTGGAGTGAGGCCAAGAAAGCAAGAAAATTCACATATATCCTATATAATTTTTTATATCAATTAATAGAAAATTTTGATAGACAAAAAAATTATTATTATTATTTCTATTTACAAATAAATATAATAATGATAAAAAGTTTTAAAAATTACTATACATTTTTTCTATAATTATTCTAAAAGGAAAAAAACTAATTTACTAAATAATGAAAATTTATTAATATTTAAATAAAACAAATATAAAAATACATGTATATTTCAACATATGATGTTATGCATAAAAAATAGAATAAATTAATTTGTGCATATCAATACTATATTAAATAATAACCAAAAAAACATATAAATATTATTTATTTAAATATAATAATTTATTTAATATTATTAAACAATTTTTCTTTTTTTTCTAGAAGAAAAAACAAATTGTTTCTTTAAGGTGTAAAAAACAGTTTACATGAGTTCTGCATATTCCATCATATCTGCATATTTTGTGCAATATACATGCATTCAAAGAGGTGAAATTTACTGACATACCCTCTAACAATAGAGAAAGATAAACAGTATGAAGTAGTTAGGTGATGATCATTGTAGCACCAGAAACATCATATAGTGCATTAACTACACATGAGACAATGGCATGAGATCATAAAGGAAAATAGATCATGTGTCTTTCATCTGAGAAAATATTCAGTATCAAACATCCAACACATAACAAAAAGGAAAGAGATATGAACAAAAATGAGGTGAAAGGATAGTCATGGAATATGGATGTGGCCTTGGTCCACCTCTCAACCAAAAATGGTGTGAACATAGTGTAGGATACCCTCCTCCATCTGCAATCCCCATTTGGACATAAGATCAACCTCTGAATTATGTTCCCCGTAGATATGGTCAATAGGAGCTAACCGGAAAGTCCTGAGAAGGTCCTCCGTCCTTCTACGCCAATATCTGATTCGTGGAGGGTCAAAGGAATTTCTACCATTGAAAGCCTGAACGATGGTCTATGAATTACCATATATGTGTATGGGATCAATATACTTACTCCTAGAAAACCATAGAGTGGCCCATAGAGCCAACAACTTCGCCTGTATATTGGTCCCCTCCCCACCTCCCCAAGATAAAGTGAATTTATCATCCGCTTCCCTATATAAGACAACACCACAAATACAAAAACCGTCTTTCGCGCCCCATCAAAAAATCCATTCGGCATCAAGATAATTTTGTGTTGCAAACACATAGACATATATCGATTGCAGACCTTTCGAGGGATCATTGAATCAACCCATGACAAAATATAAGTGGCAAAAGGGTAGTTGAGAAACAGATCTTCCACAAACTCCCCATTAGATCTACAGAGTGAGCATAAACTAGGTCCCAGATAGCCTCTATGACATAAGTTGTCCCATGTAAGTACTTTGTTATGCCATGTAAGCCAAGAAAATAAAATAATCTTTAAAGGCATATTCATCCCCCAAATGTGCATAAGCCAGGTCCATTTTGGATTCAATGCAGGAGATTGTAAGCATCTACATATGTCTTGAACAATGAGAGTCCCACCCCAGGCAGGACCATCCAGACGATCTCATCTCTATTTCCACAACTCGTCATGCCAACCCTTCTTAATTCTGCAGTGAACAGGTCCAATTTAGAAGCATCGTGTCTAGTAAGATGAAGAGAAGCAACATCCTTCTAACTGGGCATGTTGTCATTCCAGCCATTAATGGCATGGGCTAGTGTGAAGATACCACTGTAGTGTAAGGATGAAATAGTGTCCACAGAGGGATGTATTGGAGTTGGGATGTCGGAAATTAAATCAAAACCCATCATAATATCGTTCCCCTTGCCAAAAGCCCATCTGATTCGTCTAAGAAGGATGAAAACTCCTCCATATATATGAGCCCTTTCCGAGAACATACTGAGGAGAACTAATCCAACATGAAAATGTTGACCATGTAGATATTTGGAAGAGATAACATTATTCCATATGCCATCTTGTGAAAGAACATGCCACATAGATTTAACAAGGAGAGATAAGCCAAAAACTCGGGTATCTAGTATACCCCATCGCCCAGTGTTTTTTGGCCTTGACTATGTATCTCAGGCAACCAGATGAAATTTGTGGTCCTTAGCACCACCTGCCTGTAAAAACTGAGACAACTTGGACCGAATCCTAGTAATAATCAAGGAAGGAATAATAAATAAATGCATCCAGTAAGTGGCCATCTGTTGTAAGACAAAGGTGATGAGAGTAAGTCAACCACCGAATGATAAGAACCGGTAAATCCACAAACTAAGCTTCTAATCAATGTGAGATAAGAAGTAGTCCCAATTGGCTCCATGCTACCTTAAACACATTATAAAGTGCAACATTTTCCCTCCCTACAATAAATGGAAGATATGAAAATATTTTCCATTCAATTTAAATATGACTCTTTTATGAATAATATCTCTAAATTTCTCTCCAAATAATAAATGAAAATATCTTCCATAAATTTGAAAATGGCTTTGAGGTGAGTATTTTGAAATTATTTAATGAATTTGAAAATGATTTTTTTATAATATGATGTACTTATTTGACCTATTTTCTATTAAATAGTTTATATATATATATATATATATATATTACAATCTTAAATATAATGATTAAATTATATATGGGATTGTTAAATATAATGATTAAATTATATATGGGACTGTTTAAATATGTTCCATAAAATTTGAAAACGATTCTCTTAGGAATAATATCTTCTAATTACTTGTAGAGTTGAAAATGACTAATTTTACAAATGTTGTATATTTATTTGAGGCATTTTCTATAAAATGGTTTATTTTTTAGTTTGATTTTTTTTTAATATTTAAACAATTTATTACCATTTTAAATATTAATGACTAAAATTATTTAAAGGTATTAAATATATTTATTTTTAAAGTTATATAAATTTAATAATAATAAAATACAATTTTACCTAATTTCAATAATAATTTGTTAATTTTTTTTTAATAAAAATTTAAAATTATTAAAATTTAAACCTATTGTATTTTATAAAATTTAAATTTTATAAAATACTCATAATTACTTAAAATATGCTCCATGTGGTATTCACTTAAGATATCCTTGATGTAGTTTAAACATGATTAAAGCATCTATAAAAATTGAATATAATTATAAGTACTTTGTTTACTCAACATATATTTCATATAGTCAATGGGATTTATTTTGATAGTGAAGAGTGTGTTGTTAAGACACTTATGATGAAAAAGTCACGCGTTCCAATCTCTCTGAAAACAAAAAAAAATCCAGCCATAATAAAAGTTGGTATGGTCAAGACTAAGTAACTTTGATTCTCAAACCAAGAATTTGACATAATATCATATTAGAACCCACGTAACAAAAAAAACATATAGTTTAAACTTAAACTTAGCATTTTCCTTGATTAAGCATTATGAATACTTTAATCAGTGAGACTAATTCTATATAATATTGCGAAAAGACCTTAGACAACGTAACGTTGCGAAAACGTTATATGCTGAAACGGGGAACACGGGACTACGATTTCGTTACTGTTTGCTTCGATTCTCGTAAATGTATTCACCGTCACGAGAATAAGCACTTCCAAGTTAACGAGCGTGTGGGTTTAGATTAAACCGCACTCATTTCGAAATAATATTTTTAATTCAACTTTGGTTAGCTAAGTGTGCTCTCGCTAGTTCCTTTGCGTACGTAACACTCTAACTCATTGCATTCACAAACGTAGTTCTCAATTACCAGAGAAATCTCTCCAATCATCACAATAATATATTTTTGTTCCACATCGGTGTGGACCAATGATGGGACATATATCAAGAGAACGTATTTCTTATTAAAATCGCTTGACCTCAGATTTGATAAAGATACTAAAAAGTTTGTATGGCTCCTGGCTGCATTCAATGGTTCACATGGAATGCAGGATGGGTGGCAGGATAGGAACGGAGCAGATCTTCTCGTGAAGCTTTTATGCGAATATATTATAACCATCCGTTTCACGCGAAACTTCTCCATAAATATCTAAAAAGACGATATCTTCAAAGTGCTCGATTTCCACAATTTCTCGTAGAACCTTGGCCACCTCGATCGACAAGCACATGTCCAAATAAAGTATATTTAAGGGAAGGTGTTTGAGTCGAAAGTATAGATATAAAATAAATATATTTTAAGTTAGATAATTGTTTTTAGAATTAATTATATTATTAGTTAAATTTTAATGATGTGATTAATTTGAAAGATATTTATTTAAATTATATATCATAAAAATCTTAAATATATTTTAAGTTGTTTGAATTGAAAGAGTATATATATAAAAAATATTAACAATAAAAAGTGTTTTTTTTTAAATAGTTATAAATTAAATTGTATAATATTAATAGTGATTTAGTTATATAATAAGTATATATATATTTTTTTTAATGAAAGTGGGTAAATTAATGGAATTTTAAATATTAACTATTTTGTATCTTTAAATCTATGCTTATTTTTTCACATTTACTTAATATAATTATGAAATTATTATGTAAATTATTAAATAAAAAATAAGATCTGGTATATCAACAAAATAACAAATTATTAAATGATAAATAATAAATTATTATATTGTAAATTATGCAAATTATCAAACATTATAAATTTAATAAGGATAAACACCTATACACATCAATTTTGGATAAACATCAAAACATGTACTTCATGATACATCTTGAAGTTACCAAGATTTAAAACTAGTAATTGCCCCAAAAGGTGCAAAGAGGGGCCGATAGGATTGTTAAATTGGAAAAGTTGTACTTTTGTTTGAATTAATAATTGTATTAGATTCAAGTTGTTTAGTGTATTTGGGTTAATTTGAATGATGATCATATGCGGTCTTTCATTGTGTTGGTTGGCAGTGTTAGAGCTAAGATCTGTATTCAATTTCACACCCAATTTTTATGCAATTAGATTCCTCTCTCATTGTCGAAAGGATTTCATTGATAATGATGTCATGAAAGCAACACCAACTAATGCCCAAGATCTAGTAGATTGGAAGAAGAGCGTAGCAAAGGAAAAGAGGATCATTCTAGAGGAAGTACCAGACCATATTGTCTCTAATCTCCATGGGAAGGAAACTCCATATGCAATGTGGTAGACATTGACAAAGTTGTTCTAGAAAAGTAGTGACCACAGGAAGCAGGCACTAAAAGATAAACTTCAGAATATCAAATTGCAAAAGGGCGACACTATGCCACAGTACTTGGGCAAGTTCACACAATGTCGTGATGAACTTGGGAGTGTTGGTGTTACAATCGTAGAAGATGATCTGGTAAGCTTAACACTTCTAGGCCTTCCCAAGAGCTGGCACAACTACCAGGATGCAGTCAATGGGAGGGAGAAGCTACCAAAATGGGAAAAATTATGGTCATATTTGGTGCAGGAAGAGTTCAAGCGGAACACCAGAGACGAGACCTCATCCATGGTTGAGGATGAGGAGAACTATGCCTTGGCTGAAAAGGCAAAGAAAGGGAAAGGGAAGAAATCCCAATCCAAAGGAGATTATAGTTAGGCGGGCAATAAGAAGGACTTGTTGAAGATTAAATGTTTTCACCGTCATGAGTTGGGACACTATGCCACGAAGTGTTCGCACAAGAAGGCCATCAAGAAGCCCTCAAGAGGAGCAATAGGTGAAGCCCTTGCTTCACAATTCAAGTTGGATTTCACCCTCATTATATTCATGGTGACATCAATGACGGGTAGAGTGTGGTATCTGGATAGTGGAGCCTCATTCCATGTGACGGAAAACAAATATTTTTTCAGCGACTTGGAGGAGAGAGACCTCCAGATGCACATCGAAATGGGAGATGATGGAATGTATAACACGAACGAGATTAGTACAATTACTTTTCAGAGGGAGTATGGTTCTCCTCACATTGAAAGATGGCATGTATGTTCCGGTTCTGAAGAAGCATTTAGTTTCAGTTGCTATGTTGGAAGATCGTGGCTAAAATGTGATATTTAGCAAAGGAAAGAATTTCCTTCATCACATCTCCATGGGACAAGTGAAGCAGATCAAGGTTCAAGTGAAGAACCTCTACACATTGGATGTAGAATATTGTGTTGCATTGAGCACGAAAGAAGATAAGGTGCATAATCGAGACATCAGTGAATTATGGCATAGGCGACTTGGCGCACCATGAAGATTTGAAGATCATGCAACATATTTCTACAGGACATCCCAAGGGTGCACTAGAGCAGTGAGATACATGCTAAGGGTGTACATTGGGGAAGTACACCAAATCCACCTTTCATGACAAGGACAGTAGAGCGCAAAAAATCCTTGAAAGAGTTCTCTCAGATGTGTGTAGACCTTTCTCTATAGCCTGCATGACCAAGAACATGTATTATGTTATATTTGTAGATGATTTATCACGTAAGTGCTGAATTTTCTTCATGTAGAAGAAAGGCCAGACATTCTCAATTTTTTGTGAATTTAAAGCACTTGTTGAGAAAGACACTGGCAGAAAGTGAAGGCTCTCAAGAGAAATAACAACGGTGAATATGTGTTGAATGAGTTCAATAACTTATGTGCAAAAAAAGGCATTTGATGGGAGTTAATAACACCCCATAGCTCACAACAGAATGGGGTTATTCAAAGGAAGAACATAAGTATTGTGGGAGCTGCACGGGCGATGTTGCATGATCAGGGCCTGCCATTGCACTTGTGGGATGAAGCATTCAACACAAAAATATATGTTCAAACAAGATTCCTCATCAGATTCTCGGGAAGAGAACACCAGAAGAAGATTTTTTGGGAAAGAAACTAGATGTGTCACACTTCAGGGTCTTTGGTTCATCAGTTTACTTTCATGTTTCCAAGGATGCAAGGAAAAATCTAGAGTCTACAACTGAGTTGGGCATATTTCTGGGGTACAGTAATACACCTCATAACTATTAGGTGTACATTCCATCTCACAAGATGAAATTTGTTCATAGAGAGATGTGAAGTTCGATGAAGAGAAGGCCATGAGATGTTCCCTTGAGAGGGAGCTTCATTTGCATGCATATGAGGAGCTTTTGGCTCCAAATGAAGAACCTCAGGATGTTGTGGAGCAACCACAAGTAGAGGAGGAGAGAGTGGAAGCACCCACTCATGCAAAGACATCTAGATATAAAAGGAAGTGCACCAGGGAAGCTAACAGATTATTGCATGATGCTAGACAGAATGTGGGAGAATCCACATCACAACGCAGGTGGAGGAGGTCACCATATCGGTACACTAGGTACATGGCTTTGATGAGTGAGCTAGTTGAGACAAAACCATCCTCATTCGAGGAAGCAATGCAGAAACCAGTATGGGTTGATGCCATGGTAGAGGAATATGATTCCATAGTCAGAAACAATGTTTAGGAAGTGGTCCCAAGACCAAAGAACAAGTTAGTGGTAGGTTCGAGGTGGATCTACAGGGTGAAGCAAGCAGCAGACGGAAGCATCAAGAAACACAAGGCCAAATTTGTGGCCAAGGAATTCTCTCAGGTGGAGGGAATTGATTACGAGGAGACCTTTTCTCTTGTAGCAAGGTACTCTTCTCTCATATCAATTCTATAACTTGTAACACATATGGGTTGGAAGATCCATCAAATGGATGCGAGAAAAACATTCCTCAATGGAGTTATCAAGGTGGAGGTGTACATTGAACAACCAGAAGGATTTGCTACATTCCATAGGGAGTCACATGTGTGCAAACTCAAGCGAGCGTTGTATGGAATGAAATAAGCACCTCGTGCTTGGTACATCAGGATTGACAACTATTTCACTAGGTTGGGCTTCACAAAAAGTGAAGCTGATGAAAACCTTTACCATATTTTTGTTGAAGGTAAAATTTTTATTATAGTATTATATGTCGACGATTTGATTTTAACCGGTGATGAGAAGTTGATAAATTATTGCAAAGAGGTTCTTGCAAGAGAATTCGACATGAAGGACATGGGACTCATGCATTATTTCCTCAGTTTGGAAGTATGGAAAGGAGATGGGGACCTATTTGGCTCTCATGGAAAGTATGCCAATGAGATACTGAATAATTTTCGCATGGATAGTAGCAAATCCATTGACACTCCTCTAGAAGGCAGTTGGAGGAAAGTGGATGCCACTTCAAGTGAGGAGGTGGAGACCACTATTTACAGGAAGCTTGTGGGTTCACTCATGTATTTGGTGAACACATGACCAAACATGTGTCATGCAGTTAACCAAATTAGTCAAGAAATGGTTAATCCAACCAAACTCTATTGGAAGGTGGCCAAACATGTGTTGAGATAACTCAGAGACACTACTCAGTATGGTATTTCGTACTAACAAATAAAGAGAGTGAAGCTTCAAGGCTTCATAGATGCAGATTGGGTAGGCAATCCATCAGATATGGAGAGCACTTCAGGAGGAGTCTTCAGTATTGGGCCAAAATCATTTTCTTGGTATAGTATGAAGCAGAGATCAGTTGCACTTAGTTCAGCAGAAGCATAGTACATGGATGCTAGTCAAGCAACTTGTGAAGCTATCTAGATGACGAAGATTCTTGTTGGGTTATTTTTTCAGATAATGGAGCCTACTGTGATTTACTGTGACAATCATATTTGTATCAAAATCTCTAAAAATCCATTATTTCATGATCGGTCCAAGCATATCGAGATCTGGTACCACCATCTACGAGATTGTGTGCAGAGGCAGATTACGTTGTTGGAGTACGTTCCTATAGAGGAACACGATGCACATATTTTGACAAAGGCCTTGTTAAGAGGAAATTTCAAGTTCCATAGAGACATGATTGGGGTATATGATAATCCATTTCTTGTTGAGAGGGAGTGTTGAAAATGGAAAAAAAATCTTGATTTAATTTTCCCTTGAATTAAATTAGGAGAAAATTGTAATTCCACATCACAAGACAACAAGAATGTGTTAACAAAGTTAGAAATACTTAGTTGGCTTAGTTAATTCGAGTTGAGGACCTAGCTTGAGTCATGTAGAGTGGTTCCTACCTTTTAGGAGCCTAGGTTGAGTTTAATTTGAGTTGTAATAATTTAATTCAGTCAAACTGAGTTAAAGCTAGTTAAACTAGTTCCAACTCTTGGAGGAAGTAGTGTGAGGTCTAGTAGTGGGGTGTGTACTCTGTGATCAACCAGTTAACTGATAAATCAACCATAATTAACTCATGCATGTGTGATCTATGAGTTAGTTGATATTGGAGTTAAAGGGTAGTGTACTATTTGTTGTATAATTATCCTAGTTATACATGTGTTGCATGCCATTAGAGAAGGGCCTATAGGGATTGCTCAGTTATGGATGAGAAATTTCCCTAAATAATAGGGGAGAATTCCCAAGAAAAAAATGTAAGGAAATAAGAGCTTGGGCGGGCAGGAAATTGGTTAAGTATTGACCAGAGAAGGCTTATGAAGTAGTGAGATAGATTATACTTGTGCAAATATTGTTCACGCTTGAATAATCAATGGATTTCTTCTCTATTTTTTTATTAATTGGTTAAGTATTAACCAGAGCAGGCTTGTGAAGTAGTGAGATAGATTATACTTATGCAAATATTGCTTAGGCTTAAACAAGCATTGTATTTCTTCTCTATTTTTTATTATTGCAATACATATAGGAAGGGGTTTTGAGCAGTGGTTTTACCCTAGATATTTCCTTGTGTTATGTGTGTTAATTAATGCACGTTTTTGATATTGCTTCTCGATCATGTTTTTCTTTTCGGCTGAAGAGTAGAGTAGATTCAAGTCTATTGTTTTAGTAAATTACAATTAGCAATTTGAATCTACAATAAATTTCTACATTAAGTGGAAAGTATAGACTTGCATAAATTTTGGAGGGTAGTAACCGCTAAAAGGTCTACACATTTAAATTTTTACTCCTACTTATTTGTTGAAAAAAAGACAAATAAATGTGGGCAGTAACAACTCCCAGTAAGTGCATTTATTTACATGTTTAAGTATTGAGGGGTTTTCACAGTGCAGTATATTAGATATCATTTTTTGGGATTCAACTGCATTAAGTAAGTCATTCATCTATGACAATTTCTTAGATATCATTTTCAACTGCGTGAAGTAATTCATTCATCTATGACCATTTCCATGAGAGGTAGTCGTAATTGACAAATTTCTCATGATTTTTGAATAGTCCACTTAGCACTCATTGCATTGCGTGATGCTCACAAGGGTGAAGAAGTGGGATTGAAACTAGTGAAATGAATCACATAGCGATCACATAGCATCAGTCATCACTTCTGGGGCTTGCACCCGGTAACCAAGACTTCCCAGGAGGTCATCCATCCCAGATCGCCTCTGGATCAAGCACGTTTGACTGTGGAGTTTTCCCCACAATCAAGCCTACTTAGCTTGCCACCCCATTTGCAAAACCTTAGCAAGTATTGTGCCTCATGAACCATTCAAGTAGAGCTCCCTGCACTCATTTCCTCATTTACATGTTGTTCATATCCATTTTTTATGCAAATACTTGCTTAAATTATGGTGGGTAGTAATTGATGGTAAATATGTTATTTAGGTGAGTATAAGCCATTTTCAAGGATTTTAATTTTTGGTGGTTTAGTATGAAGCTTAAGAATGAAAATCTAAAAGTATCTAAAAATCATGGCATAAATATTGCAACTACCAAAAATTATGGCAGAAAAATCAGAGGCAATTATCCACAATCATTACAGAATAAGAACTGAACCAGTCATATTGCAGATAAATAATTTTAAATATTGATAAAAAAATAATAAATTTCATCCATAATCTTAAACTATGGAGAAGATGCAAATTTTTGGCCAAAAACAAAGTAATACCAGGTCAAAGGAAAAATTAAATGTGTAATACCATGCATCTGATAATAATAAAAAAATTATTTTTGTCTTTTGGTTAAAAAAATGTATTACTATTTTTGGGTTAGGGAAAGAGCACATTGTTGAGAAGTTTATGTATTAAAAAAATCAAACATTTTATCAACATATTATTGAAAAATTCTAGATCTATCTTAATTCTGTATCTACCAAGTGTCGAGAGAGATCAATTAAAAGAGGTTTGCATCTCAAGCGATTTTATCCCTTGGTAGATCCAAAATTAAGATGGATCTAGGTTGGTTTAATTTCCTCATTTAAATAAGCTATATTCCACATGAATACCATGGGTCAATAACATGAAGTTATTTTTATTTTAACAATTTTTTTTTGACGGAGTATATATATATATTAGGCTAAACTATATTAGATCATAAAAGAAACTTTACATAGGTAATGGGTTGAGATGGTGGGCATTGCTTAGCCTATCCCAACCTTGGTGGCTTTAAAAAATAAGCAGGTTTGGGACCGTCTCCAAGGAGGAAACCAACCCCTTAATGGATTCAAACAATCATGATTTACAAAAAGTTTAGTAACACATAAAAACAAAAATGATGTAGTATGTCCGAAGTTGGCAGAAAACATAGATGAGTTGAACTACCACGCATTCATGGTGTGTCATCATCATCTTCTGTAGTAGGGTCCTCTCCCTCGATAAAGCAACCATATTCTCGCGCAGTCATGGTGTGCCGTCATCATATTCTGTAGCAGGGTCCTCTTCCTCGATAAAGCAACCATATTCTCGCGCAGTGGCCTCCTCCTCAGCAGTTGGCTCGCGCGAGGGCTTCCGGACGAGAGCGCAGTAGATAGGAGCAACATGGTACTCTGCATCTGGAACTCTGGTCCATACTCCATCCGAATCCATGATCCAAACATCAGTCTCCTCCTACGCTGGCTCGTGGACAAGGAGCGGTTTGGTTTTTCGAGAAGTGGGCAGCTTAGAATGTACAATGGTGGACTTCTTGGGACCTTTTTTACCCCTTGGTTTCTCTGGGGTTAAGACCATCTCATCTTGGGAGCTGTCAGGCATTTGAGTGGAATTTCTGTCATAGCTGCTCGAAGAGGAACCCTCAACGGATTCCAGATGCTGATCTTAACCACGATGATAGTGCCCCAAGAAAGCACCTCTTCGGCTACCCTTGATGGGCTTTTGACGTTGTCGCGAAGCCATAGGGAAAATGACAAGCAGAGCAGTGAGATGCGTCGTAGGAGCATGAGCAATAGAGGTTTGTGAAGAGGGGCACACAACAAGGGGTCACGCAGTGGGGGGGTACGCAACAGAGTAGTCCATCGCCAATATCACGCAACGGGGAGAGGCACAAGAGAAGGGGATTTCCCAGAGGCACTCAACCAAGGGCGTGCAACCAGGAGGGTTACAGAGGGAGGGCTACACTGCAGGAGGGCTCACGATAGGAGGCACGCGTGAGGGGGAGTGCGCAGCAGGAGGAGCGTGTAGAGGAGCTGGGGCAACAACGAGAAGTCAATGGAAATAATAGAAGTGGCTCTAGGGACCGGCTTGAGCAACAGAGGGATGGTGAAATGAGGAGTTGCAGGGCCTTTTGAAGATCCGAGGCACGAGCGCAAATGCGGGAAGGGATTATGGAACACTCGCAGATGCGATGAGGGACAGGACAAGTGGGTCAGCATGTGATTCAGAGTGTGGCTGGAGATCCGGTGCAGTAGAGCACAATTATAAATGATTGATGAAGTGAGTTTCCACATCAGATTGGAGTTGGTGTTGCAGGGCGTCATCAGCCGGCATATGGGAGGATATGTCCTTGCACGATCGGGGCATGTCACCCGCATCCGGGGTTGATGGAGTAAATATTTCTTCATGTTATTAATTTTAATTTAATTTTTATTTTTATATAGTTTGACCTAGTCAAAATGTTTGATAAGACATTACAACACATCTTCCATACTTGGTTGTGTTGGGTATGTGTTATATTATTTCCACGACTAATCACGCGCGGGAGGGTAAGAGGGGGGGCGATAGCCCCCCCTTTGCGCTGGGCGCAACGGGGGGGTCACAGGGGGGGCGGTAGCCCCCCCCTGTCGGGGGCTGGGGCAGCGTCCCGACGAAAATTTTTGGTCCTTAATTTTCGGTGGGCGGTCCGCACCCATGGTTTTGTGCATGGTTTTGCTCATGGTTTTGGGGTACGATGGTTTTAGGCCCCTGGTATTTTGTAGATCCGGTCAAGGGAACTATGGTTATGATCTAATCCAGGGTTAATGGATTAGGATTTATGTATGCTTTGGCATGCATATATATGTGTTGTAAGGCTAAAAGGAATATAATGAAAAAATCAAGCTGGTCGTCCCGATTTGGGATCCAGGGGAAAATCTCTATGTTTATCTGTTTTATGGTTTATGCTCTCACTATTGTTTATTTTATTTTATAAGATTCGTGTGTAGATAATTTCTGTTCAGGGTTAAAACCTACATTTGGTATCGGAGCTGTTTCGGCTTCAAGGGGACACCTTTGCTGTTGAGGGTTTTTTCTTCGGGCCTGAGGTAGACCCTGTTCAATGGGAGATCCGTGGGATCGATTCTTGCAGTGAAAGAAGATGGAAAGCGACGAAAAGATAGAGATCAAGAAATTTAATGGTCAGAGTTTTGAGTTGTGGAAGCTCAAGATGGAGGATCTGCTGGTGGATAAAGATCAGTGGATCGCGGTAGATCCAGGTACTAAACCAACGGCAATGTCAGATGAAGACTGGAAGAAACTGGATCGGAAGGCTAAGAACACAATACGGTTGTGTGTCTCAGATTCAGTATTGTTGAATGTATCTGGGGAAGCTACGGCGAAGACCTTGTGGGAAAAACTTGGGACTTTGTACCAATCTAAGTCTCTGGTGAATAAGTTGTTCCTGCGGAAAAAGCTGTATAACCTGAGGATGAAGGATGGAGACTCGGTGACAAAGCATCTGAACGCCTTCAATACTGTGGTAAGTCAGCTGTCATCTGTTGATATTAAAATCTCAGATGAAGATAAGTGTATCAATTTGTTGTGTTCTCTACCAGACTCGTGGGACAGTCTGGTTATTGCAATAGGTAGCAATACAACTACCTTGAATTTTGATGACATTGTCTCAACCTTGTTGTCGGAGGAAGTGAGACAGAGAAATATGGAGGGCCGGAATGGAGATGCCTTATCTGTACGAGGAAGTTCCCAAAAAAGAAACAAGAATAAGGTTTCGAGTGGGAGATCCAAATCTAGATGGAGATCTAAATCTCCTGGAAGGTTTGTAAAGGTATGCTGGAAATGCGGAAAGGAAGGGCACTACAAAAAGGAGTGCGCATCTAAAGTTCTGAGAGTTGAAATGATCTCGATGATGCTCCTTCAAGAGAGGCAAAAACCAATTCCTGATGAGGTTAGTGGTGATGTGTATTGGCTTCTCTTCAAATACACATGTAGATCATGAGTCATGGTTTGCCACTGTACATCCTTTTCACTTCACTCCCATCTGAGTGGTCTCGCGAGTATGAGAAATACGATGGCGTGTTGTCTTCCCTAGGGGATGATTTAGGAAGGCCCGAATCGTCTGACGTGGAAAGTGTGAAGTCAAGCTGCAAGGTGGAAGGATTAGAACACTCTCGGTGTTCTCGCATATTCGCATTGGCCGTGTAAATTTGATTGTAAGCAAGATGGATGATGCAGGTGTAAAAATAGGGTTCGAGAAAGATGCCCGCAAGATGGTTCGGGGAGCATTGGTATTAATGCGGGGAGTTTGAAATCAAACTCTATACAAGCTAAAAGGTAGCACTGTTATTGGTGGGTGTAACAGTTTTGTGGTTCCTAAAAGTGGAGCAGAAAGCCTAGCTATCTCTAGAGAAAACACCATGTTGTGGCATCAAAGGCTTGGACATATTGGAGGAGAAGGGCCTTTGGATACTACATAGAAATGGTATGGTAGAAGGTATGCCTAATTTCTCTTTGGATTTCAATTTCTGTGAACATTGTGTATATGGGAAGCAGAATCGGGTGAGTTTTCCTTCTGGTGCTAAGAGGGTGAACAAGATATTAGAACTGTGCACAAAGGATGTGTTCCTGACCGTGTCAGTCCATCACTAGAAAGTTCTGTACTATGTTTATCTAGCGATGAATTCTCAAGGAATACATGGATATATTTCTTGAGGAAGAAATTGAAGTTTTTGGATGATGAAGAATTTAAGGCTCGGTGAAAACTAGACAGAAGAAGATAAAGGCGTCGAGATGAGCACAGGGTGTTCAGAAGAAGGAATTAAGAAGCTCTAAGAAGTGTGTATGTAATCCAAGAAGACTACTCCATACACACCTCAACAAACGGAGTTGGCAGAAGAATGAACACAATACTATTGGAAAAGGAAAGAAGCATGCCCAGGGTACCTGGTTAGGACAAGAATTCTGGGTAGAGGCAGTGGAGACTGCATGTTACTTGGTTAACATATCACCTTCATCAACGTTGGAGGATAAGACTCCACATGAGGTATGGACTAGTAAGAAACCCTCTCTTTCACATCTAAGGGTATTTGGATGTGATGCATATGTACATGTTCCAAAGCAGAAAAGGACCAAGTTGGATAATAAATCTGAAAGGTGCATCTTTATAGGGTATAAGGATGGTTTAAAGGGTTACAAGATTTGGAACCCAGAAACAAGGAAGGTTGTGTACAACTGAGATGTGGTGTTTAGAGAAGTGAAAGATGTTGTTAAACATGAAGTCCTACCAAAGGAACCTGAGAAGATAGAATTTGAGCGAAAGGAGGATGAATCAGAATCTACAACAGAAGAAGACTTAGAAGATGGAGAGCCACAAACTCCAGCTATTAGAAGATCAGTTCGGGAAAGAAGGCAACCAAAAAGTTATAGTCCATCTGCTTGCTGTTCAGGTTTTGCCTTAAATATAACTGATGATGATCCTAAAACTGTCAGGGAGGTAGTAGATTCAGAGGATGGAAAACTCTGGAAGGAGGCCATGGTTGATGAAATGGCATCCTTGCACAAAAATGAGGCATGGGATCTGGTGGAGTTGCCGGTTGGAAGGAAGCCCTTTGGGAGCAAATGGGTGTTTAAGAAGAAGATGAATGTAGAAGGCAAGGTGGAGAAATACAAAGCTCGGTTGGTAGCAAAAGGTTATTCCCAGGTGCTGGGAATTGATTTTGGTGATATTTTTTCTCTTGTCGCCAAAGTTACTTCTATTATATTACTTTTATCTGTTGCTGCTGCATTTGATTTTGAGATAGAACAGATGGATGTGAAGACAACATTTCTTCATGGGGATCTAGAAGAGGAGATCTACATGAAGCAACCTGAAGGCTTTATGGTGAAGGGTAAGAAAGCATTGGTATGTAGGCTGAAGAAGTCTCTGTATGGGCTAAAACAATCACCAAGGATGTGGTATCAAAAATTTGATACCTATATACAGGGACTTGGCTTCACTAGAAGCAAAGAGGATCACTGTGTTTATTTTAAATTAATTGGTGACCGTGTTATTTATTTGGTCTTGTATGTGGATGATATGTTGTTGTTTGGAAATGATAAAGAAATTATCCAAGATTTGAAGACCCAACTGTTCTCCAAATTCAACATGAAGGATCTTGGTGCTGCAAACTATATTTTGGGCATGGAAATTAAGAGAGATCAGGCAAAAAGGATGCTTTGGTTAAACCAGAGGAAGTATGTCGAGACTATATTGTAGAGGTTCAATATGCAGGATAGTAAACCGGTGAATGTTCCTCTTTCTGTAGGTGTAAAGTTGTCTGCTGAACAGTGTCCCAAGACACAAGAAGAAGAGGAGGATATGTCTCGTGTTCCATATACAAGTGCAGTGGGTAGCCTGATGTATGCAATGGTCTGTACTAGACCAGACATTGCACATGCAGAGGGAGTATTGAGCAGGTTTATGTCAAACCCAGGGAAGGAGCATTGGACAACAGTAAAGCGGGTTTTCAGATATTTACGTGGCACTAGTGATTATGGCTTGTGCACCAGGGAAGACCAGGATTGGAAAGAATGTTGGACATTCGTGGTTTTGTTGATGCAGATTGGGCTGGAGATCTAGACCAAAAAGTATCTACAAGTGGGTATGTGTTTAGCATATTTGGAGGCACAGTCATTTGGATGAGTAAAAGACAGTCTATAGTGGCTCTTTCAACTACAGAGGCAGAATACATGGCAGCCACTCATGCAAGCAAGGAGGCAGTTTGGTTGCAGAGATTGTGTTCAAGTATGGGGTTGGTACAGCAAGCTATAAGGATAGACTGTGATAGCCAAAGTGCAATTTTCTTGGCTAAGAACCCTGCTTATCATTCAAAGACAAAGCACATTGATGTTCAATATCACTTTGTTAGAGATATGGTTGAGGCTAAAAGGGTGTTGCTGGTAAAGGTGGACACTTTGAAGAATTTTGCAAATGCATTGACAAAGTTTGTGAGCACTCAGAAGTTCTCTTGGTGTAGAGAAACAATGGGTGTTGAAGAATTGGGCCAATGAATAAGCTCTCCTGTGGCCCCCCGCGGAAAGAAAACAACAAGTGGGAGAATGTTGGGTATGTGTTATATTCTTTCCACGACTAATCACGCGCGGGAGGGTAAGAGGGGGGGGCACAAAAAATTTTGGTCCTTAATTTCTGGTGGTAGGTCTGCCCCATGGTTTTGTGCATGGTTTTGCACATGGTTTTGAGGTACGATGGTTTTCGACCCCTGGTATTTTGTAGATCTGGTCAAGGGAACTACGGTTATGATCTAATCCAGGGTTAATGGATTAGCGTTTATGTATGCTTCGACATTTATATATATGTGTTGTAACACTAAAAGGAATATAATGAAAAAATCAAGCTGGTCGACCCGATTTGGGATCCAGGGGAAAATCTCTGTGTTTATCTATTTTATGGTTTATGCTCTCGCTATTGTTTATTTTCTATTATAAGATTCGCGTGTAGATAATTTCTGTTTAGGGTTAAAACCTACAGGTTGGGTGCAATTAAAAAATTCAAAACTTTTATCATTCCTCATGAATATTACAATGTGTGAAATAGAAAATAAAATATTACTTGTAAATTTAATAAAGACATTTAATGAATATGTTAGAATATTATGGGTATGGTTATTATTATTATTATTATTTCCTATGGTTTAACTAATACACAAAAATGTTTTTTTTAAAATATTTTTTATGGTTAATTTTGCTCAAAACTTGGTAGATATTTTAAGAATCACTAGTTAAAGTGTCTAATGTGAAAATTTTGAGTGCCTCAAGGGTTTTTTAGGGTGATGAATCTATTTATCCATTCAAAAGTGCATTTTAAACAACAAGAAATCACAATCTTGCTCGAAATTGTATTGTTGGATTCTAGCCAAAAATATCATTTCGTTTATTAGTTAGACTACACCTTTCTTTTGTGACCAAATGATCGACAAGTGGGCCAATTTTTTATTTGTGTGATACAGGGCCAATTCTAACCGCTACCACCATGACCTCTAGTTGTCTGACATATGCCCCTTCGACAAACATAGATAAATTGGGGGATTTGAACCTTGCATCTCATGGCAAGGAAACACTTCATTATCACGCAAATCAACACAGTATGGTTTTTGTTAAAAATTATTTCATTTAAAGTTGGTTGGCTAGTTGGGGAAAATGATATTATTCCCATCCCTAACTCAAAAATATACCTTGGCTTGCACACACACACTTACATGTTCATCATGCATGGTTACATGCTCACCATGCAAATTCATTGGGACTTGTAACCTTCTCATAAAAAAAAGAGAGGTTAAATCTCCCAAAACAGGAAGACTTGAAGTACAAGACAAAGTTGGTTAATGGAAGAGGCAAGAGAGCAATAGGGCCTTCAACCATGTTAGACAAAGTGTTCACAACTTGTCAAATCAAATGTGGATCAAAGGAAGAATTCCAACCTAGTACGACTTAAGGAGTTATAATTTTTCCTTAGGAAGGAAGATGATTAGGAGGAGTTTGGAATCCTTTCTCAAAGGATGAAGGAAGTGAGCTGTGAAGCCATGAAAATGAGCAACTTCTTACAAGCTAAAGAAATTAATGGACTATGAATGACTAGTCCTAAATATCATAAGGTCATTATCGCTAAAGTCATTCATACATCATTTCTTGTTTTCTCAAGCCTTAGTCCAATGAATGCATTTTCATTTGACCAAGTTGCTATTTTTGAGAGGGTGGTGAGTCAAAACAACATTATAAATATTTTCTAGAAGAGAAAAAACCAAAAATACTAAAAGACTTGGTTATGAAGCCACCAATATTAACTCAAACTTCAATAATATCTATAAAGCTAGTTTATCCACACTTTGAGATTCATTATACTCATATATAAGGTGATGTCATCATGATGCTAAGAAATAACTGATTATAATGGGCTAATTGAACATTATTTGAATGGGTCTATTAACTTGTTGATGGCAGACACTAGGTTAGTTCCAGAAATAGTGCAGTTGTTAATCAAGATATCATAATCCTTGTGACTTGATAATTCTTATTCTTGTTTCATTTGATAGAATACACAAATATTGATGGGTCTATTAACTTGATGAGAGTAGACACTAGGTTAGTTCTATAAATAGTGCGGTTTTTTATCAATGTATAATAATCCTTGTGACTTGATAATTATTATTCTTGTTTCATTTGATAGAATACAGAAATGGGAATTGTTATCTCAACTGTGTCGGGAGTTGGGGTTTTAAAAATATTCATTATTTTGTCTAGCCCTTGCTATGAAGAGTTGTTTGAGGGCTATCATTAGTTTGAGTATTTGGATTCCTATAATCTGTCACGGTCGGTATCTTCTTCCCTCCGTCAGAGATCAAAATCTCTTTTGTTGCATTTCATTTTAGGTGTCTCATTCAGTTCAGTCATCTACATTCCATTAGGAGCATGGATCATCTGACGGAAGGGTATTTTCACTCATATCCCTCATGTCTTGTACCTGCTGGCCTTGGATCAGGTCTGTTCATCAAAGTTCATCGAAATCATTTACAGTCATTTACAGTCCTGTTTGGTCTCTTGGTCAGCAAAGAGTCATTTTAGGTTTTTTAGGTCTCATTAGGTCTAGGGTTTCGTTAATTTAGTCTTCAAAATGACTAATAATGTCAGCAGGCACATGAGGGAGGTTCGAAATAAGTTTTCATTGCAAAAATTTCATCGTCATATTGCTTGATAATGATTTTTCTTCAAAACTCTGTTTTGAAGTAAAATCGTCAATTTCGTCTTTTGTAATAAATGCCATGTAATTTTAAAAGTTTTTAGTTGTGAAGTTCTTCAGGCGCAGCCCTGGTCTCCTTTGCCAAGATCTCATGCCAGCTATTCCTGCAAAACATAGACAAGAAATTCATCATTCAGGCAAAAAATCAAAGTGGAAACAAAAGCAGAGTTATGTGAAAAGTGCCAAAGTCTGCAACATTACAAAAGTGGGTTTTCTAAATGAAAAATATAAATCCTTTTGTATATATAAGATATTTTCACCAATCAACAATTCATTTGCAAACAAAATCCTCAAAGAAGCCGAGTTAAGTCGTGGAAGATCAAAACAGGGTTTGAAGGCCGGAAGTGTTAGTGAGGTTACAGTCGCGGCGTGTTGGGAGAAGGTCGTGGCGCACATAGCAGTCGCGGCGCATAGAGCCGCCCATAACCATGCTATTTTGAACGTGCGTGGCGCATACACCAGGCGCGGCACACTGGGTTGTGCATGCGGCGCACAGGACCAACAAACAAAAATTTTACCACTGCTCCACAAATTCAAATCGACTCAACCTTCGATGCTCCGAGTAAGTTTATGAAATCTTGAAATTGCCATTGATCGGTGTTTGGTGTGGTTTCAAATATTGGTTTTGAGAATTTGTAATGTCAAAATTTAAACCCTATCCTTTTGTTAAAAAAAATTTTGCTCTCTTAGGGTTTGAAATTGGTGTTTTAAAATAGTTTGTGCCACATATCCCATTCTCTGTTATCTCCTCAATACACCATCCTCTTACATCCCAAGGTCATTCACTCCTAAGTCCTATTATCCCTATCCCTAAACCCTACCATTCCCTATCAATCTCCCTCTCTCATATCACTTATAAAAAAAATATTCCTAAAATCCCAAGTTCCCCAAACAATCAAGTGACTGTCCTCACACTTCAAATTTTACTTGATTGAACCACATTTTCCCCACTGTCCTATTTCTCCCATAGTCCTTTCCCTTTGGCACATATTTGGCATTGAAACAAAAAACAACCAAATTCTCATTTCTCATTTTCAACAAGCCAAACATACACCTTGCATGGACATTATGGAGACAGACACTGAAACTTCAATTTCGCTCTTTTGGACATAAGGATATCTGCAAGGCATGATGTTTGGAGGAACACTTCCTGGAATCAAATGAATAGCACGATTGTGATCATGAATTGGTGGGAGTCCTTTGGGAGTTTCAAACACCTTGGAATGATTGTCCAAGAATTTTTGGAGATCTGGAGAAATAGATGATTTTGATGTTGGAACTTCTAGTGAGCATAATTATGCAACTACGCCTCATTTTTTTTCTTCAGAAGCTTTGTCATGAAATTAGAGCTTATTATCTTTCCCGGATTCCCTGCGATACCCCGTAATTCAACTTCCTTTCCTTCCAAATTTTTTTTCAAGAAAAGTTCTTGAAAATTAAAAGCTACCGTCCCCAAATATTGTAACCATTGTACTCCTAGTACAACATTAGCACCTCCCATTGGAATGGAAAGCATTGGACTATTCAATACATATTCCCCCATGGTTAGCTTGATATTATGGAATATTCCGAAGCAATTTATAGTTACTCCATTTGCAACCATCACTTGACACTCTAGTGCTGGGTATAGGAAGAAAATCAATTCCTTGGCTACCTTACACTGAATAAAATTATGGGTACTACCCGAATCAATCAACACTATTACCTTTTTCTTCTTGATATGTCCTTCTATCTTAAGAGTTTGAGGAGTAGTAATTCCTGACAATGCATTACAAAAAATTATTGGTCTCATTTCTTCTTTCTCTAGGGTTGGTTCATAGTGTATATCATCTTCTTTTGAAGTTTCTTGTTCATTTTCTTCTTCCTCTTCACAATCTATTTAAAATAATTTCTTTTCAGCACACTTACGAACTTTAGTGTATTTGCTATCACAACTGTAGCAAAGCCCTTTTGCTATTTTTTCTTCCAATTGTTGTGGTGTCAAACTTGTAAGTTGTGGAAGTCTAGGAGTAGCAATACTTCCATATTTATAGATGTGAGTGGTAGGCTTCCTTGTCGATATAATTTTACATTCAATTTTTCTTGCCAACCTGAAAAAATTCTCCAATGAATCAAGTTCCCAAAGGTGAACCTCATGTTGGATGTTATCCTTTAAAGTCCCTATGAAGACATTAATCCTGTGTTCCTCTGAAGTATCAACTACCCTCATATTCAATTTTTGTAAGTCCTCAATGTGCTCCACCAATGAACCCTTTTATTTGAGATTTATCAATTGGCTAAAGAAGGTGTTGCTCTTTGTATCCTCATAATGTGTTATCGGTTCCTCCTTAAAAATTGACTAAGTGATAATTTTTTTACGGGAGCAAAGCCATCGATACCCTACAAATGTATTTTTTTCTAAATATAAAGTTGCAATGCATAACTTTTGTGTGTTTTTCACATTATTGAGATTGAAATATTGCTCCATCTGTAGTATCCATGTTACGGGATCCTTGCCATCAAAATTCCTCATATCGATCTTTGGAATATGGTGGGTCTTCAATCCAACATTAGAGTTTATGAAATCATAATCAATATTTATTTTTTTCTCATCATGAGTTTCCTCTACTATATTTTCACCATTAGGAATCATTTCTTGTATCAACTTTGTCAAACCTTCCTCCAAACCTTCCATGTATGCTTTTATATCATTCTTCATGTCTTTCATTTTTTTTGTCGATGTCATCCATCTTAGCTTCCAGGTTATTCATTTAAGATTCCATGCTTTTCTTCAAACCATCCATCTTAGCTTCCACGCTTTCTTCAAAACTTCCATTTCATTTTTTGATGCTCTTTGCGAGAGCGAAATTTGGTGCACTTGCTCTTGTAATTTTGATATATCATGTTGCACTTCTTCCTCTTCATGAGTCATAGTAGAGTATTCTGAGGGCTTAATGGGTGTTGAATTATTTTTAGGGGGCATTTTGGAACACAATACTAATATCTATGCTTCAATATGCCCTTAAAATCACTTCAAACTGATTTTTCAAACAAGACTTATGTAATTTAAAAAAAAATACACACCTTACTCTTGCTTTTGAGGAGATCGATATTGAAACTGAATTATATCTTTTATTTCGGATCTTCAATTTATGAAATTTGGTTATGTAGTAGCCCTCTGAATCTTCTTTCGAATGCCATAGTTTTGACCTGATTTAGATGCTTCAAGACAAAGTTACGCCCAATCTCCCCCAATGTCCTAATTATGGATTGGTTCAATATAGATAACTTGTATGGCGTGCCACATGTTACTGGTTCCTCCTTCGTCTCTGAAATTGATACACAGGAAACTAAATTTCGTTTAATTTAGTTGCAAAAACTTTAACTTCCACATATCATATCTCCAAAAATATTGTGAACCAAGATATGAAATTTTTACACGAAGTTACTTAGGAGTTCAAATTATCGTGGTAAAAATTTCCTCTTCTGAATCTTTGTAGAAAAAAGTTATTGTGAAAATGACACGATGACTTATTTGGAGCAGCGAAACCCTAAAATCCAAAGCTCTAATACCAAATATTATGAAACCAGCTCCAAAAATAGAAGAAAAGAGATATCAACGCCTTATAAATAAGCCACTTCGAGGGGGAAACCTCCTTTACATTACATAAATGAAAAATTCTTGGATGATTAAAATGACACAACCTCCTTTCTATATATAGGAGTCCATGGGGTCACAATATAATCCTGGCCGACATAACAATAATAATGTAAGGGCACAACAATAACAATAGTGGGGTTTATGGGGCACAATAATAACAATATGGGGGCTATAGGGGTAAAACAATAACAATAAAGGGGGCTATACTACCAACAATAAGGGGCTACACTAGTAATATAGGGACCTAACAGTCTCCCAATACCACCATTTGACAAATTCCCCTTGCTATGGCTATTTCCAACCCTTGCAAAAGAGCCAAATATTCTGCTTGATTATTGGCGGTTGATCCCACCCCCCATGCATATTTTATCTCAATTTATCCATTGGGGCGTAATATTACCCAGCTAGCTCTTGCCTGCCCCAGATTTCCTTTTGATGCTCCACCGAAAAACAATATATGTTTTTCTAGATAACCACACCATTCCTTGAATGATATCCCTCTATTATTATTTGAAATGGATGAGTGAAACTACTTGAATTTAAGTTGGGGAGGATGTAAGCACCTATCTCACAGGATTCAGTTTCTCAGGGATTAACTTGCAACAGTTGGAGAGAAGCCAACTAAAGACGATTTAGTGCACATAACATTCAATCGGTTTATGAAGGAGTTGCATACATTCGTCCATGTGATTTCTAGGTAAAACATACTTCTAGGATGGGAGCGCCTATGGAGTGATTTCACTCAGGAGGAGTTGAGGCTCATCTTTATTGAAGGCACTACCAACAGTAGTGGGAATTGAAAAAAGGTGAAGGAGGTGCAAGAAAATGTCACTCTTGTCAGAAAAGGAAAAATAAAGATGGTGTAGAAATTATACATCAAGCATGTATATCTTGGATTGAATCTGATCTAACAATGTACTAAAGTTAAATACAAAATCACTTCTACAAATCACTTACGGAAATTAAACACAATCACCAATTACATGAAGCAAAGAAAGAATCAAATCAAACCACAACATAGATAATTTGCGGGGGAAAGCTTACTGCTCAAAACCCCACTATCTTCTATTGTATATTCAACATGGATACATGAAAAAAATACAATTCCTTCTCTTCTCACAAGAGTGTCCAACACTCAACTATCTGTCTCACAATGTCCTCACAGAAAACTAACCAATACTTAGTCAGTTTCCAGCCTCTTGACAACTTGCCTTGCTCACGCAATTCATGAGGAATGAAATCCATAAATAATAGGAGATCATGCCTTCTATAATTGTGCTGAGTAACTTGGGAAATCCAATGAGTGTTTGGGTGCATGGGTGCAACCCATAATTATACCACTGATAGTCAACATCCCTTTCACCTAGATCTCAACTGGGTCTCCACTGAAACTGACATGCATGCAACTAATAATAGTAAATCTTCAGTTGCATGTGAGATCATATATTGTGAATTAAATAGTATTTAATTCACTTGATCTCTCACTAGTGTATGTAACAGTTACAACTAGCACAACTGAGTTTAACTCACTTAATTGAGTTAAACTGATTACAACCTGCATTAACTAATGCACCACTACACTTCGAACTCTGTTACAACTAGAATTACTCTGCATGCCTCACCAACTACCCTCAACTCAAAATTCATGAGTTAACTGAGTTTATCACACTCAGTTAACTATTAAAAGTTATTTTGAGATTTAGATTACAGTTTATTGTCCAATTTAATAAAGGGATAATTAAAATAGACATGCACCAAATTTAGCCCTGTGGGCCCCACCCTAGTGTAGTTGCTTAATGCACTATGCATGGGTGCTGAAATTTTCTTGTTGAATCTCAACACTCCCTCTAAACAAGAAAGGGATTATCCTTCACCCTGATCCTGCCTCTATGGTATTCGAATTTGCTCCTGGTGAGCACCTTCGTCGAAATATCTGCATCCTGATCTTCCGTGGCAATGTACTAAAGCAACATTATTCTCCTCTGCACACAATCTCTGAGATGATGGTACTGGATATCTATGTGCTTGGAACTATCATGAAACACATGATTAATTGAGAGTTTAATGCAACTCTGATTATCACAATGTATCACTCTTGGATCCATCAGAGAACCAAACAGACCAACCAATATCTTTCTCATCCAGATAGTCTCACATGTAGCTTCACATGATGGCATGTACTCTACTTCCGCTGAACTAAGTGCCACGGATCACTGCTTCCTGCTGTACCAATAAACTATTGTCTATCCAATGCTAAATATCCCTCCTGATG
Organism: Pinus albicaulis; assembly: GCA_034641835.2. NCBI lineage: Eukaryota > Viridiplantae > Streptophyta > Pinopsida > Pinales > Pinaceae > Pinus > Pinus albicaulis. Next base: position 1,290,825,373 of record CM076581.1, on the reverse strand, counting down.
TTCTCTTTTTTTCTAATGGACTTCTAGCCAAATCTGCATCCGTGAAGTCTTGATGATTCACTCCCTTTGTCCATCTGTACCATAGACCATACTTTGATGTGCCCCTTAGGTATCTCAGGACATGCTTCCCCGCCTTCCAAAAGAGCTTGGTAGGCTTAACCATAGCTTGAATTAGCTGGTTAACTACGTAGAAAATGTCTGGTCTCGTGTTCACCAAATACATTAGTGAACCCTCTAACTCCCTATAGACAGTAGCGTCCACTACCTCTCCAAAAGTAGCATCCTCCTTCCTCCAACTTCCTAGAAGAGGAGTCTCCATGGGTTTGAAAGTATCCATGTGAAACTTACGCAGTATCTCCTTTGCATACTTGTATTGAGACACAAAAATTTCACCATCCCGGTGCCATATTTCCAAGCCAAGGAAATAATGAAGGAGTCCCATGTCCTTCATTTTGAACTCTCTCGCAAGACCCTCCTTGCATGAAAGTATCAAATGCTCATCACTTGTCAAGATTAGATCATCTACATACAGTACAATAATCAAAATCTTACCATCAACCATAATCTGGTATAGGTTTGCATCCGCTTCACTTTTGGTGAAGCCCAACTCGTTGAAATAGCTGTCAAACTGAGTGTACCAAGCACGAGGTGCTTGCTTCAACCCATATAGTGCTCTCTTGAGTTGACACACATGCGACTCACTGTTGAAGATCTCGAAACCTTTAGTTTGTTCTATCTACACTTCCTCCTGAATAAGTCCATTAAGGAACATAATTTTCACATCCATCTTATGAGTGCGCCACCCCATCTGCGCTGAGAGGGTAAGGATAGATCTGATGGAATAATACCTTGCGACTGGTGCAAAGGTCTCTTCATAGTCAATCCCCTCAATCTGTGAGAATCCCCGGGCCACAAATCTGGCCTTGTACTTCTCCACACTCCCATCAACAACTTGCTTTACCTTGTCAATCCATCTAAATCTAACCACTGATTTGTCGATCAAGCTTGGGACTATCTCCCATGCACTATTCTTGACAATGGAGTCATACTCCTCTACCATAGAATCAACCCAAGTTGGTTGCTGCATTGCTTCCTCAAAGGAAGATGGTCCAGTAGCAATACATTTTCTCAAAAGAGCCATGTATCTAGTAAACCTATCTGGAGACTATCTCTATCCGCGTAGTGAAGTAGGGGCTCCTACATTCTCTGCTACATCAAGTCTCAATCTATCAGCTTCCATGGTGCGCCTTCTACCATTTTTTATGGATGGCTCTGCATGAGTGTTTTCCTCCACTCCATGATCCTCCGCATGTGGCCGATCCACATATGGAGGTTCATTCTTGGGAACCAACAGTTCCTCCTCTGCATGCAAGTCCTGCTCCCTCTCAAGGGACAACCGCATGGATTTCTCCTCATAAAATTTTATATCCCAACGCACAACAGTCATTCTGCTGTTTGGAAAATACACTCGATAATTATGGGGCGTTTCAGTGTACCCCACAAAAATCCCAACCTTAGCTGTTGGTTCCAGATTCTTCTTGGTGTCTGTGGTCACATGCACATAAACATATGAGCCAAAAATCTTAAAATGTGAAACATTAGGTTTCTTACCAGTAAAAGCCTTTTCAGGTGTACTTATGCCAAGTATCCTATGAGGACAACGGTTCTGCACATGTACCACTGTGTTTCATGCCTCCGCCCACAGATGTAATGGTAGGCCCTGATCATGCAACATCGCTCGTGCTGCACCCATAATCGTTCTGTTCTTTCTTTTAGCAACCCCATTCTGCTGTGGGTTATGAGGTGCTATCAATTCTCTTCGAATTCATTTTTTGCTGCAGAAGTTCTTGAATTCATTAGGGATGTACTCACCACCATTATCGCTCCTAAGAGCCTTCACTTGCTCCCCCGACTCTTTCTCCACCAGTGCTTTAAACTCAAGAAACTTTGAGAATGGATGGTATTTCTTCCGCATGAAGAAGATCCAACACTTACGAGAGAAGTCATCAACAAATATCACATAGTACTTATGTTTTGCTGTCGAAGCAACAAGGAGTGGTCCACACACGTATGTGTGACCTCTCTCAAGGATCCTCGAAGTTCGGTTCTCCTTCTCATGAAAGGTGGACTTTACATACTTCCCCATGGTAAACCGCTTGCATGTATCTAAATGAGAAAGTGTTCCCATTGGAATTATTGTATAAATTTGCTGCATGAATTTCAAGTCTCCATGGTGTAGATGGCCCAATCTCTTGTGACATTACTCACCCTCATCCCGGCTCACCACTTTATTCGCCTTGCCCATCATTGCTGCACAGCCATATACATCCAGTTTATAGAGATTATTAAGTTGAATCCTTATCTTCTTGGCTTGTCCTGTTGTTTTGTGTCGCAGGAAAGCTTTACCTTCACTGGAAACAACATCATAGCCTCTATCCTCCAACATTGCAACTGAGACTAAATTTTTCTTCAAACCTGGTACATGCATTACATATTTTAATTGAAATGGTTTACTTGAATGTCTCTGAAAGGTAATATTACCAATCCTGGTAGCACTGTACCATCCAACATCCCCTATTTCTATATGCATCTATAGATCCTTCTCCTCTAGGCTACTGAAAAGTTCCTTGTCTCCCGTCATGTGAAAGGAAGCACCACTATCCAAGTACCACACCGAACCCATTGCACTTGACACCATGCATGCAATGAGTGAGAAGTCAAGCTCAAATTGTGAGGCCATAGCTCTCCAACTGCAAATCCATCAGCCTTTTGTTCTTCTTCTTTTGTGGACAGTTTGTGGCATAATTCCCCTGCTCGTGACAGTGAAAACACTTCACCTTGGACATGTCCTGCTTCTTTCCATTTTTGGACTCAGATTTGGAATGGAATTTATTCCCCTTCCACTTTTTCACCTTGGCAGCCAAAGCACAATCTTCTTCATCCCCATGCTTAGATTAAGATCCATCTATGGTATTCCATCTAAACTCCTACTGCACCAAATGCAATCATAGTCATTCCCAATCTAGCAAATTTTCCCTTCCATTGATAGAGTCTTCATAATTGTGCCAACTCTTGGGAAGTCCTAGGAGAGCTAGGCTCACCAAATCATCATCCGTGACTGTTATTCCAATGCTCCCTAGCTCATCCTGACATTAGAGAAACTTTGTTAGATATTTTGGAATGGCGTCGCCCTTTTCCATCTTGATCTTCCTAAGTTTATCTTTGAGCGCCGATTTCCTATGGTCGTTGCTGCTCTGAAATAGATCCGTCAAAGCCTTCCACATTGCATATGGTGTGGCTTTCCCATGGAGGCTTGAGATAATGTGGTCTCGTACTCCCTCCAATAGGACCCTCCTTTCCTTTTCCACTTTCTTTTTCCATGCATCAATATTTGCAGCATCTGTCACAATGGGTTTAGGAATGTCATTGTCGATGAATTCCTTCAAGCCATTGTCTTCGAGTACTGTCTCCATCCTGTATTTCCAAGAAATATAGTTAGAGCTTCCCTCGAGTGCATACTCCAACCTCAAGCCATTGAAATCCATTTTGATCTAGAATCAGCTGTCGCACCAAGAAAGTCTTTCTACAAATTCGAATTTTATTCAATCACAAACTCAACTTCTTCTTTACTGTAGTAATTTCCTGTACTCCGATACCATGTAGAAATAATACAAAAAGCATGTATATCTTGGATTCAATCCGATTTAACAATGTACTAAATTTAAATACTGAATCGATTCTACAAATCACTTGCGGAAATTAAACACAATATCCAATTACATGAAGCAAAGAAAGAATCAAATCAAACCACAACATAGATAATTTCCCAGGGAAAGATTGCTGCTCAAAACCCCACTATATTCTATTGTATATTCAGCATGGATACATGAAACAAATGCAATGCCTTATATTCTCACAAGAGTCTCCAACACTCAGCTATCTGTCTCACACTATCCTCACAGAAAACTGACCAATACTTAGTCAATTTCCAGCCTCCTGACAGCCTGCCTTGCTCACGCAATTCATGAGGAATGAATTCCCTAAAGAATAGGAGATCTTGACTTCTCTAACTATGCCAAGTATCATGGGAAATCCAATGAGTGTTTGGGTGCATGGGTGCAACCCATAATCCTACAACTGATAGTCAACATCCCTTTCACCTAGATCTCAACTGGGTCTCCACTGGAACTGACATGCATGCAGCTAATAATAGTAAATCCTCAATTGCATGTGAGATCACTGATTGTGAATTAAATAATATTTAATTCACTTGATCTCTCACTAGTGTATCTAATAGCTATAGCTAGCACAACTGAGTTTAACTCACTTAACTGAGTTAAACTGTTTACAACCTGCATTAACTAATGCACCACTGCACTTTGAACTCTGTTACAACTAGAATTACTCTGCATGCCTCGCCAACTACCCTCAACTCGAAATTCATGAGTTAAGTGAGTTTATCACACTCAATTAACTATTACAAGTTATTTTGAGATTTACATTATAGTTTATTGTCCAATTTAATTAAGGGATAATTGAAATAGACATGCACCAAATTTAGCCCTGTGGGCCCCACCCTAGTGTAGGTGATTAATGCACTAGGCGTGGGTGCTGAAATTTACTTGTTGAATCTCAACAGAAGGGTTCGAGCTAGGGACATGTATCAAAAGGATAAAAGAAGAAGAAGGACTTATTGAAATTCAAGTTTTTTTGTTATGGTGTAACTGGTCACTATGTCAACCAATATCATAAGAGGAAGAAGGAAAAGAAGGTGAAGTAGACAACTACCTCAATAGAGTTTGAGGATTTTGTCCCAAGGTCACCTCTTTTAGATGAAATTCGAGAGCCTGCAAACACCCTAACTTCCATAGATCATATCTCTGAAAATATTGCGAAGCAAGATCTGAAAATTTTACACGAAGTTCCTCAGGATTTTGGCTTCTCGTGGTAAAAATTTAAGCTTTTGACCCTTTGTAGAAAAAAATTTATAGCGAAAATTCCACGATAACCTATTTGGAGCAGCGAAACCCTAGAATCCAAATCTCTAAAACCAAATGTTATGAAATCGGCTCAAAAAATAGAAGAAAAGAGAGATCAAGGCCTTAGAAGTTAGCCAATTTGAGGGGAAACCTCCTTTACATTACATAAATGAAAAATTCTTGGATGATTCAAATGAAAAAATCTCCTTTCTATATATAAGAGTTCATGGGGTCACAATATAATCCTAGCCTTCCTAAAAATAATAATGTAAGGGTACAACAATAACAATAGTGGGGTTTATGGGGCATAATAATAACAATATGGGGGCTACAAGGGTACACAAATAACAATAAGGGGGCTATACTACCAACAACAAGGGGCTACGCTAGTAATATAAGGACCTAACAGTCTCCCAATACCACCATTTGACGAATTCCCCTTGCTATGGCTATTTCCAACCCTGTCCAAAGAGCCAAATATTCTGCTTGATTATTGGCAGTTAATCCCAATCCCCATGCATATTTGATTTCAATTTATCTGTTGGGGTGTAATATTACCCATCTAGCTCCTGCCTCCCCCGGATTTCCTTTTGATGCTCCATCGAAAAACAATATATATTTTTCTAGAGAACCATGCCATTCCTTGAATGATATCCCTCTATTATTATTGAAATGGATGAGTGAAACTACTTGACTTGAAGTTGGGGAGGATGTAAGCACCTATCTCACAGGATTCAGTTTCTCAGGGATTAACTTGCAATATTTGGAGAGAAGCCAACTAAATACAAGTTAGTGCACATAACACTCAATGGGTTTATGAAGGAGTTGCATACATTCATCCATGTGATTTCTAGGTAAAACATACTTCTAGGATGGGAGCGCCTATGGAGTGATTTCACTCAGGAGGACTTGAGGCTCATATTTATTGAAGGCACTACCAATAATAATGGCATTGTGTTATCACTCTGAAATTTCCAAATGTTGTTTTAAGCGTTAAAAATAAATATCAGAGGTAACTACAAATCTACTTTGGAGCTTAGGATCTAGCCTTCCTAAACTCAGAGAGAGCTCTCTCTATATGATTTAACTTTGTTTTTTAATGGATTAGGAAAGTTATGTATGCTTGGTTGGGTTGGTTTTTGATTGGTTTTGGTTGATTGGTGGAATTAATGATTTAGATGAAGAGGTGCTTATCAAATTTTCATTGGGCTATGGAGTCAATGTGCTTTGAAACATAACTGAATCAATTAATTATAAGGAAGGTGTTACAGGGAAAGATAGGTGAGCAATATCAGATCTCAAGGCTGAATGGTGAAGTTATTTTTCAATTGGGATCAAGGAGCAATTAAGAATTCCTTAAACCAGATAATGAAGAAAGGTGAAGAGGTCAATCAGGATCAGAGGGCAATTAAGAATTATCCAAACTGGATATCAAAAGAAAACACATAAATGTATAATAGTTAAAAGCAAAGTGTAATATTTAAGCAAAATATGCAGTAATATTCCTATTATAACATTCAAATTTAGAACACACAAAATTTTATGGAATACTTAGAAAAAGAACATGAACAATTGAAATTTTATACTTCACTGAGATATCTCAACACATGAATCCTGTAAAGAAGTTTCTTTATAACTTGTTCAGTTTGTTGACTGGAAATTGGTACCATAACCCTCAGCCAAGAGATCAGTCAGCTATTGAAATATTCGGAAATCCACACTTGACCGACCCTTGATACTTCAAATGATGAAGTATTTATACAACATATTACAAAATATCTTGGCAACTGACTAGGATTTATTCTAGGAAAATAAAATATCTTTATGCAAAAAGATAGTGACACCTTTCAACAGACTGATATCTGGCCCTGATTCGTTGCTTGTTGTTATATGTCTATTCTTTCATCTGTCTTTTATTTCACCCTTTATAGTAAATCACACCACTTCTCCCACGTTTCTTCATCTGGGATTTTGATTTTCATCATCCTGCGGTAAATCTCACATGCCTCTGAATATTTGGCAAACGTAGGCTTATTTGCAAAAATATGATTTACCTCATGCTGGAGGTAAAAGAAGTTTTCTAGAGTTCGTAAGAGTACCTTGCCTGTGGGAATTCCCTTCATTGAGGAAATGTATGATGTTTCTTTGGCCACTTCCCTTAACTTCTTGACATAATCCTCATGTCTCATGAGTTTGTCATTTATTACTAGAGGATTAGGCTGACCCTTCTGTCTCAATACATCAAAATTTCTAAAAAGTCTGTTCACTGTGAGTTCCATGGTTTTACGTTTCTCTTCAAGCTGTAGCAATAGATTTATTTTGGAAATCACTTTCTTTACTTCTAGGATGGTCTCCGTTCTATCAACTATCTCGAGCTCTTCCGATTCATACTTGTTTTTAGAATTTAGAAATTTGATTATTTCAGAGGCTTCCTCTAGTTTCTTTCCAAGTTTGGCTTTGACTTTCTGAATTTCCTCACTAGCTTCCTTGACTAAGTCATTCTGCTCAAATATAATATGTATAGAAGGCCAAATATCGTTAACTAAGTTAATGATATTGGCCCACAATTGACGTTTTTCTTAGGCTAAAGGCTATGTTAATGACAACTCTTTCTCTAGCTTGTGGATTTTGTCAGTTAGTCTACTGGCTTTTTGTATTTCAACTTGATACCTTACTTATACCAATTTCTTTTCATCCTCTAAGCTCTTTACCTATTCTTTGAGTTTATTAATCTTTGTAGTCTGAATGGAAATATCTTCCATTCCTTTGTTTAATTTTCTAGCCTCATCAGTGGGATGGGTTGTTGGTATTGCTGATGCTGGTGTTGATGTAGATACTGGTGCTGATGTAGATGCTATGGGAATAGCAGTAATGGGAATTGCTTCCATGCTAGCTTGTTTTACTGTACAAGCTTATCCATATCTATCTCCATTTCCTTAGCTGAGCTGTCAATTGGATGATTAAATTCATCATATCATCCTTTTGATTGTTTGTCTCCAAAATCTCTTTGGTTTGTGGATGTTAAGTAGTTGGTAATTTTTTCTTCAGTGCAACTATGTCTGCATTTTTATTTTTTATAAGTTATTCTGCTGCCTTGATGTCAGTTAGATTATAGCCAATTTCAATTACCAAGTCTTCCAGTGACTTAATCCTGTTGTCTTTTGCTTGTGATGAGGCTCTCTCTAGCTATAACTGTGACCATACATTTGCTAGGGAGTTCCAAAACTTCTAGACACTTAGAGCTTTATGTGTCATGGTTGAATATATCATCTCTCCTTCTTTCTTGTGGAATTAAATTTGGTCAATTGGATGCACGTCCTTGGCAGGAACTTCAAAGCTTGTATTTTTATAGTATTTTGAAGTTTCGGGGGCCTGTACTTTCGGCTGTAGGAATGTCATCTGCATTGTATTTGTCCTGAGGTCAAAACCTGAAAGCAACCTACTCTGATCACTGGGAGTTTGCTTCCAGTATTGTGCATATGTAACAGTCTTCAGTGCTTACTTTTTAAATTTAATCTCTTTATATTTCTCAATGATATCCTTTTCTTTTTCAACTGGCTTACTGGATGTTGAAATCTCTGCACTATTTTGCTTTTGAAAGATTTCTTCCCTGGAAGATGATGGCAGAGGTTTTTCTTCTGTATTTTGTGTAGGTGTATCATCTCTGATAATAATCCCTTTCTCTGTTTCAATTGTCTCTTCTTGCTCTATTACTGGGTTCAAATTTGTTTTCTTTCTGTACCTAAGCTTGAATTTATTATCAGATGTAGCTTCTGCTGAGTATGAGCTTTCTTCTCTAGACCTTTTTGAATTTCTATCCCGTGGGTCTGGAGTAAGCAGGATGGAACTAGTGTCAAGCTGCTCCTCCATCTCCTTTAGAGTATTTTCCAACCACTCTGACTGATTGGAATATTTCTCTATCTCAGGCTTAGATTCATGGATGAAAGGGGTGAGTTTAAACTTAATTCTTAATTTGCTTATGACACCCAAGGGATCATATGACCATTTGAAACTGCTGTTGAACTTTAACTCTTGTAGGCATCTGTCCGCTTCCTTTCCAACTGTTGCATACAAAGGGCCCTAGTTGGTTGGTTTTGTTTTTTTTTTGTTTTTTTGTTTTTTTTTTTAAAATCCTGAACTGAGTTTTCTTTTTGGATGAAAGGAATTTTATCTCATCAGAATTCAATATCTGTCTAATATACTCTAAGGAAAATATCCTCATTGGGAGGTATTTGGGAAGCTTGTAAGGGACTAGTTGGCTTCCATACACTCTGATCTCTATGTGATTGTGGTATAAATACCAGTCTCCTGTCTTGCTCTGGTAAGATAACTGTAGAAATTTTCTGATTTCATCACTGATTCCGGGTTGAATACTGTTGCTGAGCATTAACCACTGGATATACAAAAGAATTAATAAAGTCTTTGAAACCAAATTCATTTGAATCCTTTCTGATCAAGGATGTCCAAAAGATTACAGACTGGGGATTACACTCTGTGTCTAGTTTTTGTAGATTGACTGTAAACCTTTCAGACTGAAAGTATATGAACAAATGAAATAATACTGAGGAGTATTTGAACACTCCTTCTTCTGGCAGTTTGATCAGTTGATCATGCATGGCATCTGCCAGGAATTTTGCAAAGTTAAAAAGCATAGCTGGAGGCTGGCCTGTGCAAAAGGTAGAGAGGAAACCAAGGATGGTTTCATCTACACACTCATCAGTAAAATATCCTAGGATACAAGACAACATGGTCATAATTTGTCTGGTTCGTTATGAAAACATGGTAGTAGAGTATGGTGGGTTATTTTTAGGAGTTTGTACTGATTGAGGGAGGAAAGTCTGAAAGATTTGAAACCACTTAGGAAAATATAGCTTTAGGTAAAGCTCAAAGAGGGTTTCAATGGAGAAAGGCACTCCCTCTAGTTGTGATGGAATCTGCAGCATTTGATTAATGGATTGGGCAGTGATAGTGATTAGGATTTCTTGGTCAGGGGTGACTATGGCTCTTTCATTTGGAAAATAACTGAGTTGGAAAAGTCTGATGACTTCAGGGAACTGGTAGGTCTGTGGAACTGTGTATTTTGGCAAGTTAGAGTTCCACAGATGTATATCATCTGCATGATCAACAAACTTGTCATGGCTCCAACAATGAAGCTCCAAGAGATTGCTGTCAGTTACAGTGTCTACAATTTTAAAGTCTTTATTGGCCAGTGGAGTATGGTCGACATCTAACAAAGGTGGTTGCAAAGGGTTCACTATTTGGATGTTTTTAGAAGCCATAAATTTTATTCTTTTATTTATTAAATTTCTTAACTGATGGAGGTGGGTACTCAGAGTTACCTGGAGTATTGAAAATTTGGTTGTAGAAGGGGTCCGAGTAGCGGCAGACTTCAATTCTGGTTGGAAATGGTGGTTTTGGTCTTCTCCGCAAGTCCGCAAAGGTAGGGAAATGAATGAAATAGCATGGTTTTATAATTGGAAAATTGGTGGTTTATCGCATTGCGAAGGGTGGTTTATCGCATGGTGCGGGGTGGTTTGGGTAGGAGGGGGTGAAATAACATATGTTAATGTCGCGTGGTATGGGAGCGAGTGAATAAAACCACCCATTTCGCACTCCCCCCCCTTGGCTTTAAACATTTGAATATCGGGGGTTGCGAAAATGATCGTGGGACGTCCGATCTGTTCAATGCTGATTGCATGGTAGGCGGAGTCGCGAGTTTTTAAAAGGAGGTGGGGCCAGGAAAAGATTTAAGCAGGGGTATTAAATCAAAGTGGGGTCAGGTAATATATTAAGCGGAGGTTTTAAATCAAAGTGGGGCCGGGTAGGCTTTTTACTCTTTTAGACTTTGTAAAATGGGTTTTTTTCATTTTTTATGGAAAACATAAAGTTTTTTAAAGGGGTAAAGGGGTTTTTCAAAGGGGAAAAGGGATTTTAGTAAGGGTAAGGGGTTTTCAAAGGGGAAAAGGGATTTTAGCAAGGGTACGGGGGTTTTAAAAGGGGAAATGGATTTTGGTTAATTAATGGGATAAGCTAAATGATGCTTATATAACTTTTGATAGTATTCTACCTACCCTTTTATTCATGCTAACACTTTTTCTTTTATTTATTGGGTGCATTTGAGCTTGGTGACCCTTTTATTTTATTTTGATAAGCAAACTAACTTATTTCTAACCTTATATCTTCCAATGGATCAGATTAAACTTATGAGCTCATTTTTATTCTCTATCTAACTACTGATTTGCCAAGATTAGATGGTTTGGTTAGATATTTATTCACTAATTATCATAACATAAAATTTAAAGCCATGAATGATCAAAATTAGACTGCATGATCATAATGAGTTGTGGCATTTTGAACAAGCTGCACACTATTTATTTGCAGAAGTAAACTTAAATTAAGAGTAGTGGCATTTGAATGTGCAACATTTTCAGAATTTATTTTTGGTGGGGTTTATAATCTTATATCTTTTTATTCTTTTCTTTGTTTTGGTCCTTTGATTATTCTTTGAGAACATATTGATGCAGGAGCATCAAGCTCAATTTCATTATTTGATTATGTAATAAGGGGGGTGATACATTTTAATTATTTTATTAATTAAATTGTTTATTTTAATAAATTAAGAGAAAAGGTGAGGATTTTGTAGATATTCTTTTACTAATTAAAAGGATATGAGTGAAATAGAATTAGGTAGCAAACTTAGGGAGTAGGAATTCTATGTACGGGACTTTGTTGAGTCCACACCTAGAATGAATCTAATTTAGATTTAGTTGATATTTGTGTGGAGAGATTTTTAGAATGGAGTAAATCCATATTTGTGTATAAATAAGAGAGTTGTGTAAAGAAGAAAACAAGGAAGAGAGGTGAGAAGTGAGGAATTAAGAGAGAGTGTGAATAGTTTGAGAGCTTTTGCAAAGGGCCAAGAGCTGAGAGAAGCTCTCCATTGTAATATGTGGCCAAAGATTTATTTTACGTTATTAATATCTACATTTTGTTTGAATAAGCTCTCTTTTGATTTGTATATTTGACGTTGAAGTTAATGGCATTTTTATGTGACTGCTTAAGTGTTTATGAAATAGAGGAAGGATTTATTGGTTTATATGCGGGAATCTGATTTAACCCAAAATCCCTACATTATTTGGTATCCGAGCCTGCAGGAGTTGTGAGTTGAGATCATCACAAATAGTTGAAAGCGTATGGAAAATATGGCATCAAGCACGACTGTTAAAAGATGTTGATGCACGTACAACGTTGAAGCAATTGTTAGAGGATAGTGTTGAACAGACTGTGGTGTTGCCAATACAGTGTTGAAGTGACTGTTAAAAGGTGCATTGAACTGGTGCTCATTCGAGCCATAGACTCAAGAGAGTCTGCACAATTCAATGAACACTGTGAAATTACAGCCAACAACAGAATTTTTATGAAGGATCGTTGAAGTCGTAGAACAGTGGATCTTTGTTTGGCTGTTGGTAAATGTTGAATGGTGTAATTAACACCAATTCCCAGAACGCAGTTAATGAAGTCGACATCAACAGGGATGGGCTTTGCATATTGTAGATTGCGTTGCAGCCTGTGCTGAAGGAAACAATGGCATCGAAAGTTTAAGAGAGCTTGGTTGACTTCGCATGTCTGTGGGTGAACCACATTACCACTGTTTAGTGAAAGAAGTGTTGAAATGCTAGATCAACTTCACCAGTCAATGGTCCATCCACAAACGTATTTAGATGTCGATCATCAACGCTGAGAGGTGAATTCCTCTATTCTTCTGACCTGCAATTAAAGATGTTACCAGTCCAGCTGAGATATCAAAGGAGATTTCAAACTCTATGCTGAAGGGAACCGATTTGATTGATGGTAAATTAAATCTACAAACAAATCAAAATCCTCATGGTACATTTCCAAATCTTCCATAGGGCTTGCCTTATGTTTCTTAGGATATGACATTCACAAAGGAATTGTAAGTTTATTACATATCAGTCTCTTCATTCAGACACTTGGAACTCTGGTATTTAATAATTTTTCAGGAAAGTGATGCTAGTAGTGCATTATGGAAAAGCCTTCAGTCATCTGATATTTCAACGTTTGCGTTTTCATTATCAATACTAGCAGTGATGCTAATGAAATCGTGAAAGGGTAATAGAGTTTTTCGAGTCGTTGGGGTTTGTATTACCACTCCCTAAAGGCATTTCCGACTTCCTATGAGAGGTGACATTGCGTAAGGATCAGGAGAAATATTGGGTAGATCAAGGACGAAAGAGAAGAACACGGGTTGCACAGATCGCCGAAAATGATGCGTTAATGATAAGTAAGGGCCAAATACATTTTTTTGATGTGTTTGTTGAAAAATCGTATAAAGATTGAAATGGTGAAGCATGGGCCCGAATGAATATATTCATATGATTGATATGTCAATTCATATTTTTTAAAATGATATAAGGTGGTATTTTTTTTAGGATTGGAAAAAAACAAAAGAACATCTTAGCTGCCGCATAAAAAGGTAACTGGGGTCTTTAATTGAAAACGCATTTTTATGCATAATATGTCGGTTTTGAAATTTGCGTGAGTGGCATTTGTGTGAAGGAGTGTGAATGATGTACCATTTATAATATGCAGTTGGATGGTGCATGAAAGTACAGGTGAGAGATGGAACAAGATCACACAGAGATATTGAAGGTGAGTTGATATGTTTTATTTTAACTCTGGTTTGAAGATAATATTGCAGAATTCAGGTTGCAGATCTCAGCAAACGAAGATCACAATTTTAAAAGTACTGATGAAAGAGACTAGTAATAGTTTCTGAATGAAAGCAAAGTGTGGAGCAGAACCTTGAAGAATTCCAATGGAGATTGGATAAAAAGGATAATTGGGTTCTTAAAAAGTGCAGGTGAGTTGAAGCCTAGAGGGAGTAGAGAGGATGCTCAAGAGGTTCCAGAGAATAGAGAACTGGTGCTTGCCAAAGACCAAGTCTAGAGAGAGGATTGGTGAGGTATGTGGCAGCAGGAAAGACTTGCTGTTATAGAGGCTTTAGTACAACTCATGATGAATGAGTGAGGAACTCATGAAGATAGAGAAAAGGATGACTACTGAAGGTCATTGCAGAGGTTATAAAGAAGACCACAACAGAGGAAATGAGAAGAAATATTCCAAGTCAAATGGCATGAGAATGAGTCAAGAGCAGATTGACAGAGAGAGAGCTGAGATAAATTTCCATCTTGAGTTGTTGATGGAAATGTTACAGAGAGGTAAAGTAGACCAGAGATGTGGATGGAATATGAAGAGGAAAGTCACATTGCAGATGCTGCAAGTGAAGTGGGAGCATAGAGTGAATGTTCAACTGAAGGAAGAGTTACTCATTTTAAAGGAATATTTGATATGTGAGCCAGAAATTGGTCCATTAATTTCTGAAAGTAATGATGAGACAAAAGAGAAATTTACAGTGGAACTGAATCAAATGAAGGATTCAAAGCATCAAAGAGAGATGTAGATTGAAGCATTTAGTGAGACCATAAGGTCTATTGTTTTTATGACTAATGATTTGTGTGTGATTGCAGGTACATCACAGGATGTTGAAAAAACTTTGAAGTTTGTTAAGGAGAAGAAGTTGAATCTGAAATCTATTCAGAATGATGCTGAGATAGAAAGATCTCAGAAAGAAATGAAGACGGAGGGGTTTCATGGAAATATTCAGCAGAATATTGAAGTAGAGGAAGAAGGGCCATCTGATGATTTGTCAATAGCAAGTGAAGGTATGAAAAGTTGTGTAAAATTTCCAAGTTCTACCCCAATTGAGGTAGTTAAGTTATATAGAAAGTTAGATCTTCAGAGAAGAGAGTTGGAAAAGCAGAGGATCTATACTCAAGGTGAGTTGTTGAAAGAGAAATACAAAGAAATTGTTCTGAATAATAATAAGGAAACAGAGAGTAGGGAGGTAGGAATGGTTCAACAATTCGAAGAAGTTCATTATTGTGAACCAGAATAGGGAGACATTCTTGAAACAGATGATATGGAGGAGGGACTAGCTGATAGTCTCATGGAGGATTTAAATCAGCATACTGATGTGCTGATGGAAGAAGAAATTTCCGAGTAGCATACTGAAATTTTTCGAGAGGAGAAAGAGGCACTAAGGCCTTATGTTTTTTATTTTAATAATTGTTTTGTGAGTACAAGTTTTATTGCATATGCTGGATGTTACACAGCAATTTGTCACCGTCCCTACAATCCCCATCCCACACATTGGAGGGCTCATTCCGTGACCTGTGGACAGAGTTAAGGCTTGAAAATACTTTCATAGCATCCCTCTGAAGATGAGCTTTATTACTAAAGTAATGCAAAAGCCCTAAAAGCTAGCTCTTTTTTAATTAGGTTCCTTGGATTATTCACCGAGAGGGGAAATCCTCGAAAAGGAAGTACGCCAATTGAATAAAGACTCATCATAGAAACACTTTGCATCAACCATCAAATTAAAAGTGTTTTAAAGTAAAGGCGGAAGTTTCACCCTAACAAATTCTTGGATTGATTTCTATCTTGAGTTGGGAGGTTTGGCTACGGATTTCCATAGAGAGGAAGTGGTTTGCCACCTCTCATGGAAGCTTCCTTGATGATAGGGCCAATCCCATAATTATAGGGATCCCAACTCCCCTTCCTCCTTCTATAAAAGCTTGCCCATTCCCATTTGCAAGCTAGTTCCAAAGAGTGGCAGAATTTCTAAGTTCCTAAGAGCTTTCATGCTGCAAAAGCCTTCTTGATTCCCTAAGGCCAAATCCAAGCAAGGAGACTATTGCCAAGTATCCGGAGAGAGAGGCTTGTCCCATCCCTGACAGGCTTTATCGAGACATGTTGTGCTGACGACCCGCTAAAGGAGAGTGCTGCGTCGAAGCTATGGTTGTATACTTCTTTTGACTCTTTAATGATAAGTGACTACCGGTTATGGTTCCACTCTTGTTCTTGATCATGTTCATGAGTTATGTCCTCTTCGACTGATATATAGTTGTATGCACTGGATTTTATGCTTGCGTTTATGTTGTTTCTTGCATGTGCAGGTGTCCGATCACGAAGATCGTGAGGATTGTGATCTTCCAGGGCAAAGGAACGGGAGCACCACCTCTTCTACATACGACAACGTTGGATTCCAGGTAAGCCTTCCTCGCAAGTCGGTTTATTTACAATTAGGAACCTGCATTGTAGCGTGTTTGATTGTTGCTAGACCCGATTTGGGCTAGTAGGGATCGCCTCTGTCCGTAGAGGGGATTTACCTCCTCAACAATTTGGCGACTCCGCTGGGGATTCAACTTGTTGTTTTATTTGCAAACTATAGAGGGAGTCTGAAGCACAGCCAGATAGCCTTCGAAACACTTTTGCTCTGCATTAGCGGAGTAGATCAACGCTGCTTCAGTCGATCTCCGGTTTGGTTTACGGACTGAACAACTTGGAGTTTTGTCTTCTCTTTCTGGTTAACTTCTTGATCTTGCTTGCTTGGTCAACTCTTTGGACTGGATTTTCTTGTTTGTTTGGATTTTTTTTAGCCTTGTTTTCACTTGTGTGTGTTTGAGATTGCTTGTTTTTTATTTTTTCCATAGTAAACTTGGCTGGCGCGCTTTTTAGCGTGACAGTTGCGCCCATTGGCGCAGGTTGCCTGTGTATAGCCCGCGCCATTGCCTTTCTGGCGCTAATTTCAAGCTCACATTCGCGCCAATCCTATGAGCTATTAGGGTTTGCTGTGTTTCAAGCTTTCTGAGGCTGACTTGTGATTTTGATCTTGTTTTTTCGGCTGTTTGAGTGCACTGGAGCCTAGTTTGACTGGTTAGAACCTCCTTCCTTTGGTTGTTTGCCTATTTCTTTCGATTTTGCATACGAGCCCTAGGGCATCTAGGTGCCTTTGTGAGTCGAGCCTCCCTTGGGAGTTTTTGGTTTCCGTTCGTTCAGTCGGCTGTGGGATTGCTTCCTTGCATTTGTTTGACAGTTGTCTATCATATTGTTGTGTTTTTTGAGTGACTGAATTCGTTTTCATTCGAATTTTGCTTTGCTTCATTTTGGGCCTAGATCACACGGCTCATTGGTGTCTTTGGGACTTTTCTTGGTTTTGAGAGACTTTTTGTCGATTTGAGATCTGATTGTTTGTGCCATTGAGTGAAATTTGTTTGTTTTGCTCTCTTAATATCATTTCTCGAATTGCTTCTTATTTTTTTTCGGTTTGTTTAGTGCATCTAGCTATCAAACATTGAAAATAAAAAAAATCTCTTTTGCTTTTGGTTGATTAGTGCAAATTGAAATCTTTTCGATTTTACTAGTATTTAGTGAATTTGAAAGAAAAGTTTTTAATTTCATTAGTTGCATTAGAGATATCATTGATTGTCTTCTGATCATTTTGTTCTTGTAAAAAACTCTCAACTCTTTTGTAGCTAGTTTTCATCGAACGAAATGATGTACTGTGGCATGTAGTTTTTCATTTAGGAGATTTTTGAGACAACACATTCGTTAGGGCCTGAAAACTGAAACGTAATTGAAGATCAACTTTAAAATTCACTCAATTTACACTAAGGCAGCATTGAAATCTAACAAAACACATTTAGAGGTCTAGGCTAGAGACGTGTTCCGGCGTCTTTAAACCTAGTAGCTGTCGTTCGCCTTTTGGCTTTAGACAGCGCTAGTACGGACTTGTGCTCCCCGTACCGTCACGTATATAAAGGGAGACCCCTCTAGGTTTCAATCCTTTATCCACAGGAAGCCGAGTCTACCGCCCTATACCCGTGATATACTGGACACAGCATTCGGGGAGATTGCCTGCACGTACGGAAAGTCCTTGGTTGATTTCTCTTTCATTATTAAAACCAAGGTGTATATTGCAGTTCACGGTTATTTGGTACACCCTTTTGCCTAGTATTCATGAGCAGCCATTTGATCTTTTCTGACTCCCTAAATTTGAAAGGATCACCAAGCGTTTGTCCTTTCATGCTTGTGTCAAATCTGAAAGAGATAGAGTCACCTTTTTTTACCGTTTCTCGACTCTTAAAACATGAAACGATGAAGTTTCTTATTTTTCAATGTGGTAAAAAATTAATCACCCACGATTACACGTCCTGTTAGATTTTGCTTGTTTACCATTTGATCGTGTGTCTTGACTCTTTTTCAGCCCGTGTGTGTGTTTGATCTTTTCTCTTCTCGTTTTTGTCACAGTGGCGGAACCCTCGGTTTCGTCTACTAGTAGTCCTTACACGGACGATTCATCAGAGGTGTCCCAATCCTTTGCTGAACCACAGCAGCCCATTGTTTCCGAGTTTCCTGACGGGGGACCGGTTCTTTCCGAGCAACCCTTTGGGGGACCAGTTGAGTTCGATTGGCCCTTTTCGGACCCTGTGTCTGAATTGAGATTAGGAGCTGATTTCCTTTCTCTTACATCGGGTTCGCCTTTTATAGTTGCTGTTTTTCCTCCTAGTCCTCGCCGTCTATTGTGAGATCTAGCGGCAGGCTCAACCATGAGTGATTTTGGTGAGGAAATCCCAACATCTGGTGAAGACTATCAGCTCTTCCCACGAAGATTGTTTCCGGGAGACAACTCTGAATCAGCTGTTATGTCAACGGTAAGTCCCTCATTACCACCGGGGTACAGGTCTTTCGGTCAGATCATTTCCGCTGCTGCCTCTATGGGAGTGTCAGCTCCTTCTCCGAGGCTAGCTGCTCCTTCACCGGGGGTGCCTCCTCAGACGCCCGTTACTTCTGTACCCGTTCGGCCCACTGTTTGTGTGGCCGCCTCCACACCCGTTGTCACGACACCCTCCGCCAGGGCTATGCCGTCTCCTGAAGAAATTTATCTAGCGACTGCTATACCGGAGAATATCTCTCCGGAGGAGTATCGGTTGTCCCTGCAACAGCCGAACCCCGAGGTTGGACCATCCTCCCAAGATCCCAACCGCGCTTACTTTTCGCACTATGCACAGGATGGTACGCCCGTGTATGCTTTTCCAGGTCAGTATGATGAGCACGGGGACATTTTATGTCTGCTCGCTCCTGAGGCTTACCTCCATGCTCAAGGTTTACCTTATAACCAGGCTTATAACCCGCAAGGGCAGCCTTTCCAAGGCCAACTTCGGGCCAACCTGGCTATCCTTATGACCCACAGGGGCAGCCCGTGCAGGGCTATCCTGCGGGCCAGCAAGGGCCATCGTACAGTCCGCAAGGACAGTATTACAGCCCTTCCGGTCAACCTGTACAGCCTCAGCCGGGGTACCAACCGGGACCGGTCTATGGTCCTGGGGGGAAAATCCATCCTTCTCAACCAATGCAACCGCAGTATCCTGTTGTTTCTAACGTTGCATATCAGTCGAGACCATCCTATGGTTCTGCTCCAGGTCAAACCAGTTACCAGCAAACACCTGGCCCTATTCCTCCACCAGGCCAACTGGCCCATCCGGTACAACCCGAGAAGCGCCTCTTCAGCCAATCGGCCCATCCGTACAAACCCGCCTTACACTGTGTCAACTCGCGCAACCGGAAGGCCGCTCTCTTTCTATCCGGGTCAACCTGTTCATTCAGGGCAGCCCTCTCAGTTGGGTCAACCTGTTCACTCAGGGCAACCCGCTCATTCTATTAACTCTGCCCAGCAGCCGATTCATTCGATGTCGCAGCCAAATCAAGAGCTGCGCCCTAGTTATCAGGCTCCGCAGGGTTCCACCTATCAGCAGCTGACTCATCCTCAGGGCGGTTATTATCCTCATGGTCAATCTCAACCGAATTATAACCATCCCAGAGGCTCTCAATATTATCCTCCTCCACCCGGTTACACCTATACTCAGCAGCCGAATCCAAATTCTGCTTATACAGGGCCGAATCCTAACCAGGGCCCACACTCTGGTTATCAAGCCCCACACACTGGTTACCAGCATCCAAATCAGTCTGGTTATACGACCTGCACCCCCTACGATCAGAATCCTACGGGACAGAACCCATGGGGGCAAGGATATTCACAACCATTGCGGAGTATGGGTACCGGTCCTCATCCCAGGCCTGGCATGCCGGTTAATCCGCCATTGCCGTTCCTGGCCACCTTGGAGTTGCCGGATGTTTCAAAATTGACCAATGATCCGATTTTACATAATCCGTATTGGCCTCCGTTCCTACCAAGATACCAGGTGATTGCCCCAAGTTTGAGGGAAAAGCTGGAGAGGACCCCCAAGCGCATGTGATGACGTATCATCTTTGGTGTTCATCTAACTCTTAGGTTGACGATTCGATTCGTCTGCACCTCTTCCAGCGCACTTTAACTGGAGCTGCTGCTAAGTGGTACATCGAGTTATCCCGTGGTATCTTCCAAGATTTCAATTCCTTAGCCATGGCTTTTCTCACGCACTTTCAGTTACTGGTTCGTTATGAAGCCGGGACACACCTCCTGACTTCTCTGAAGCAGGATAAAGCCACTCACATTTCTGATCACTTTCATGAGTGGCGGCGCCGTCGTAGACTGATCAAGTTTCATATACCTGATCAGATACTAACTCACTG
Organism: Pinus albicaulis; assembly: GCA_034641835.2. Taxonomy (NCBI): domain Eukaryota; kingdom Viridiplantae; phylum Streptophyta; class Pinopsida; order Pinales; family Pinaceae; genus Pinus; species Pinus albicaulis. Next base: position 1,290,804,902 of record CM076581.1, on the reverse strand, counting down.
GTTCACTACCTCCTTCGTGAATAAAATCGCCCAAGATATTGCAATGGGAGCGTGTGTGACGGAGGAACAAGCCATTGCGCGTGCCCAATATCTGGATCTTGTATATTATCAGTCTGGCACACTTTATGATATCTTGCCTGATGCCCCACGGTCCGGAACCTCTAAGGCTCCACCTACCCCCACAGTGGATGGTGTCATTGGTTCTGTATCTCAAAATTCGAAGAAATCTTCGAATGGGAAGCAAAGTCTAATTCTTCTAACAATACTCCTGCTAATCCCGCCCCAGCAGATTCTGGCAAAACCGCGGGGTGAACGCCGTTCAGGCCAATCCTACAGAGAAAGACTCCAAAAGGAAAAAGAAGGGCAAAGGTAAATCCAAATCCGATGCCCCGAGGCCAGAATCCAAATCTCGTACGGAGGATGGTTCTTAGCGTAAACCAAAGTACCCCTGCCTCATTTGTGAAGGAGACCATTATACTAAGGATTGTCCACGACGATCCGAGGTTAGTCAACTTCTCAAGGGATCAAAAGGGACTCCGGTAGTTCTTAAGGAGCCATTCTCGTCTCAGCAAACCCAGATGGTCGAACAATCGTCACCATCTGCACCATTTGGGTCCCAAGTTTTCATGATGAAGGTTGCTGCACCTATTTCTGTCGCTACGCATTCGAAGGACTACAAAGAATCGCGGCATGCACCCGGGAAGGCAGTTGCGGATGGACTGCCTCCCCCACCTGTCTTCAGTTCGTTGGAAATCAAGAAGCCTACTCCTGAACTCGTTGTGAAGCCACCTTCTAAAGGTGTTCTTCGAAGATCTTCTTATAATCCGAATGCTCGTGCCGCTCAACATTACAACATTGTTGAGGATTTGGCCCAGGCACCTTCTGCTATGTCTGCACTAGAAGTTATTCAAAGTTGTCCTTCGCAACGGAAGGTTTTATTGTCTGCGATCGGTGGCATTGATCCCGCCGATTCGAGTCTTCTCACCTTCGATTTAGAGAATTTCTCCCCCTGACTTCCACATCAGATAGCTCTTGTTATTCAAGTCGGGATTAACGGTCTTAACATCTATAGGGATGTTGTGGATGAAGGTGCTTCTACCTGCGTCATGTCATCCGCTTGTTGGAAGGCCATTGGCTCTCTAGCCCTTGCGTCATCTCCCAATGCCCTTGAGGTATTTGATGGTCGGGAATCCAAACCCCTGGGTGTTCTCGAGAGTTTAGCGATCACTTTACAAGGGAAGACTGTCAACGTGGAAGTAGAAGTATTCGACGCCAGGCTCAACTACAACATACTTCTTGGCCGTAGCTGGACCCATGCCATGCTATGTGTGCCATCCACCATCTTTAGACTTCTTAAGTTCCCTCACGAGGGAAAAATCGTCACTGTGGATCAGTTTTCCTTCTTCACTTCCACTTCCGAGAACAACGTACCATACGTGGATCAGATTCCGAATCCCCCTAACAGTGTAGGACTCGGTCTCTTCAAGGACCCCGTCCTCATGGGTATCCTTCCCGCACCACCACCGCACACCTCTCAAGTTAACATGATTTCCAGGTCCGATGACCCCTGTCTTATTCCTACGCCTGAGCAGGTGTTTGAGTTTGGAGAATCAATGCCCTTGACTCCAGTAGAGATCAACTACTGTGAAATTGTTGCCGCATCTGATCCTCCACCTCCTCAGCATGCTCCTTTGAGCATGGCTCTAGATGTTTACTCTCTGTTAGCCATCAGTATTTTTTACATGTTAGTGATGACTATATCTATAGCTGAGTTTTCTAGAAGTTGATTTCCTTATGTCAAATTTTCATCTAGAAAACCCTACTAAAATTTTTTTTTCACCCTTCTACTTTTCAGTCCACCCATGTCAAAATCAAAACCTCATTATCACTATCCTATCTAGCTTCGGCCCTATTGGTTTACCCATCAGCTTTGAAAGAAAAATCCAAGTCTGTTTCAAAAGTTTCCCCTATGTTAGGAAGTGGCGCTTTAAAACATTTTACCCTTGGCAATCATCAAAAAGCCAAAAAGCCTCCATCTGCTACAGACCAACCATGACTGACCTCCCACTCTGCAAATGAAATTGATAAACAGCTCTAAGTCGCGCCACTCACACCCCCTAGGTCTCAGCACTGCATAAACCACAGTCTCAAGCTGATTACTAGGTGTTTCACAGTGTTTTATGGATTCTACAAAGACAGGAAATATAACTTCATCTCAGGAGGAAATGCTTGAATCTACAGTTAGAAGAACAACTGCTTCTAAATGTAACATGAGCCTGAGATATATCTGCAAAGCAAAGAGTCACTCATCAAGACTTTGCAACTTCCTTCCAGCATGAAAAATCACAGGAAGAGAAGAACACCACTGTCACAACAAACTGGTAATTTGTCATGGCCCAGAACCTCCTTCATTTACAAGCAGAGGGTTAGGGCGCCTCCTTCATCTATAAGCAGAGGGCGCTGGCCAGTATTGACTTTAAGGATTGCAAAAGCCCAGTTTTTCTTTTTACTAAGCAGTGAAACACAGACTCTAGGTTTTCTAAGTATAAATGATAATCACAGCAGCGCTACAGTCTGAAGTATGCAAGTTAAAGGGAAAACAGAGTTCAGGTCTTGTAAAGCAAGTCATTGGGAGTTTTCAAATCATGTGAAATTGTTAAACTTTATAGAGGCATATCATTAATAAAAACCATTCTAATCATAAGCAACCTGCTTTTCCACAAGACCAAATTGAAGAGATGCTGACAAATCATGTCCTTATCACAGGTAGAAGAAAAGGCGTTTGGTTATTCAAAGGGTGCTAACCTTCCTACTCACAGAGATTATCTTTCAAATAATTTGTCATAAGTTGACCAAGGCAAATTGTGACATTTCAGTTCTCCTCAGCAAAGAGCAATATAATAAGACAATGAAAGACCTCCTTCACAGGAAACAAAAAGGGCATCTCTCTTGATTTCACTTTCTAACTCTCATGCATCATCCCTTGTTTTGTATTTCACCCACAATCAAAGGAGAAAGCTTAAACAGACCTAGCACTTGCATCTACAGTCAAGCAAAACCAGTCACCTGATTAGATTTACATTGCAGGCGAGATTCTGGTATAAATACCCAGAGCAGAAAAGTATTCGACCTAGTTTGTCTCTTACAAACAGGTATACCAGATCATCATATGCAAAAAGGCACTTTGGTATATTCTCAGGTTCTGGAGAAAACTTCAAAACAAACATAAGCATGTTCCTTCTAAAAAGGTCAAAGGTACCTCATCAATGCCTTTTGAGTAAAGGAAGAAGTGTTGAAAAATTTCCTTTTAAAATGGGCAGAGGTGCAAAAGTCTGATTAAATACAGTTACGTTTGGCACCCATTGTCAGAAAAAGAACCCAAGGAACACCTAACAGTTACATCTTTTTCACAGTAGAGCTTCTTCCTCCAAGATATCAAAAAGACCTCATATAACTCGAAGTGGCAGTGGATATGGCATATGAAAGGCAATAGCTAGAAAGGAAATTTGAATTTACAGTTGAGTGCTTCCTCCTATGCAAAAGAGTAGTTGCATTCAAAGGACATTATTATAAATCCTCCATACAGTTCAGAACATTTTTGTTCCGCAAATGCAGATATCAAAAGGGGAAACATTTGTTCATTTCTCATCGAGAAACAGTGGAAGTTTCACAAATCCTAAAAGGTATCAGTTATGTCTTGAATGGAGAATGTTTCAAGTGCTGAAAAAAGGGTGGTTTCAAACGAAAAACCCTCACCGATCAATATGAAAAGGACTTCGGATTTTTCATTTTCAAAAGGGTGAATTAAACGTGGCAAACCATTTCGAAATTCCTCAAAACACCTAATGAAGCCACCTTGTTGTTTCTTTGGACCAGAGAAAGAAGATTCAAATAAGTTAACAGAGTTTTTGTTGGGTCTTGCGCGGCGCGCCTGGAGCAAAAAATACAAAGGGCCATAACTAAGGCGCGACGCACCTGTGCGTGTTGGTCCTGTCGGCCCGACAGTGACCCGACACCACAAACTTGCGCGCCACTCTCCATTGCAAACGTGCCGCGCACATTCAAACAGTCCAAATGTCCTCAAAACACCTTTTAAGGTTGCTCAAACGTGCCAAGAACGCCACCATCAATTTTCAAGACATTCATGCATCTCCATGATCTGTTCAAAAAACTGTCAAAGTGATGGAGAAGGGATGAAGTTCACGGTCTAAATCACAGCATTGAGTTTTGATAAGAGGTATGTGTTTGTGTTAAAAACTCAGAAATTTCTATATCACTGATAGTCTAATGTCTGCAAAATAGAATTGGTGCGTTCTGGTGGTATTAGAAACCAAATAACCAAGCTCAAAACAGGAGGAAGGATAAAGCAGTTTTGGAGGAAGTAACACAAGGTTTTAAAGGGCAAAGCAGTGGATTCCTATTGATGATTAAAAACCTCACAAAATGTCCCCTGAGCAATATTAAAAGGTAAAAACATTGTTTGAAGGCAGAAAAACAGTATTGGAACAAACGAAGCAGTGGGCTTATTTTCAAACATGGTAATCAAGCATATATTGCTAAGTCACTGTTAGAGGTCATCTCTGTGTGATAGAAAGCAAAGTCAATGATACCTTTTCTGTCAATTAAAAAGACTTTAATAAGGGATTGGATGTCTTTTATTGGCCTTATAGCTATTCTTGAAATAGATTTATTAAGTAGCAGGCAAAGGATAAAATAGTGGTTTGAAAAGAGCAGGGAATTTTGTGTTTAAAGGGTCATCTCAGTAAGGTAGAAACAGGAAAAACCACTGCCACTTCTTTGACCTTAAAACAAGCTGAAGTATTTAAAGCTGACATCCCCATTTATAGATATATGTCATAATCTATGTGAGGGAAAAGCAAAGACAGATCAGTGTGTTGATTATGAGAATTGGTTGTTGTGGACTAACTACAGGGTTGTTTTTGTTCACACCAAAACTCAAAGAACTAGTGACTTTACACCATCACAGTAACCCTTTGAATGTTTAAACTTTTATGGACTGTGTTTTATCCTTAAGTCTACTTATTGAGATTGCATACAAAAGAGGAAAGGAAGTGTTTCAGGAGCACATCTATATCAAGGTGCCCCTCTAGGCGAGACAACAGGAGCATCATGACAGTGGTAAAGATGAGCAGCAACAGGAAAAAGAGGAGAAGAGTGCTGAACAGCAGTAACTCAGTAGTGATAAAAAGCAGTTTCAAGAAGCGCCCGGCACGAAAAGAGGAGAAAAGCACATCAGCTCTTAACATTTTGACCTCAGCTTCGGAGCATGTTGCTAGGGACCCCTGAGGGTCATGTGTGCCAAATTTGAGCCCTTTTCGACAACTTTTTGTTTTTTGGCATTTTTTGGGTTTTTGGTCAAAAACTCATAAATGCGCCATTTCAGTTTGAGGATTTTTCAAGGGAGGAGGATGATACCGATGGATGCCATAATTCTATGATCAGGTCCCCAGCAATTTTTAGAGCATTTGGAGATCATTCGCCCCCTCAAATTGGCGAAAAATGCCCTCTTTTTGCACATTCTGCTCGCCATATCAGCAGTCTGCTATTTCCTGGTTTTTTGCACACAGGTACAGTTTTGGGAAACTTCTAGGCATCAGATTGAGATTATTTCAGTTGCGCCGGAAAGTAGACACAGAGAGCTTTCCAACGAGCTATCATGAGCCTCGTTTTGACATCGGGAAGGCTGCCAATTGCCTCCAGCAAATCAGGGGACCTTTTTCAGACATAAATATGAAGTATTTTTGTAATTTTTGAACCTCAAAAATCTGCTTTTCCCAAATGTGCGTTAAGCTATTTTTACACTTGGGAAATGATGTAAAGTCAATATAATTTCCGTTTTTAGCAGTTTTTTAGATATTTTATAGGATATTTTGTGCCTTGGGCTTTGCAAAGCCTCAAGGACAAGTTTAGATATTTTAACTTGGCCAATGGGATACCTAGTTGCTCCATGAGGTTTTCCTTCCTCTAGCCTATTTATTCCACAAGGATTCATTGTAAAAAAGAGGCTGAAATTGAGAGAAGAATCAATATATTGGTCATATGAGCTTTGAAGAACATACTTGTGTTATGATTTTTGGACTGCCTCTTGGATGCTTTTGATGAATGATGAAGGATTGGTGATGGATTCCATGACATGGTAGAATGGCATAGTGTTTCTTGCTATGTTTTTGTCTTCTAGTTTTCATTCATAATACATGCTTCTTGCTGCTATAGATCAGTAGAGATTTATTTTGAGATATGCCCATGGAGGCACCTCAAAATTCCTGAATCTTCATAGCTTGATGTTTTCTTCTTCCTTAGTTATGCTAAAGAATTCTTAACTGCTCTTTAGTAACTTAAGGATACTGTTTGCTAAGTTTTATTTACAAGTTCTATGCATGTTGAGTAGGATGTATTGTGTGCCCTGCCTACCTATAAGCTGTCCATGGTTCTGTCCATAAAACTTTCTCTTTGACTGATTAGTTGATCATCTTGTTGAACCAAGGAGGCCTAGTCCCGATCTAGCCCTTTGCCTAAAACTATGAAAGCTTGTTTGTCAAAGTGCCCAATAACTTAGATACTATGTTTAGGCGTTCCGGCATAGTATTTTGAGTTGTTAGTCCTTCTTATGTGTTTTCCCCAAAGTCTGATAGCCATTTCCCAAAGTTAGAGGGTCTTATACTTCTATGCATGGTTGGAATGTTTGATTTCTATGTATTAATTAGCTCATAGTTACATTTAGCATGATTAATGGCTTGCTATAACATGTTTATGTCTGCTATCAACTAGTTACACTTGAAATCCCCCGTCTTTCACAAGCTTGATGTCCATTTACTCCATTCTGCCCAAAGATCCCTTCTACCGTGAATCAAATCGGCCCTACAACAACCTTGCATCATCATCTCATCGCTTCCTTGACCTGTTTGACCCCATAGCCCAATTGATCTGACTTCTTGTTATCCATTTTTACATCTTTGATCAGTTTAATCCCTCACAAACTTAAAAACCAAAAAATAAAAAAACTCACTTCATAACTAGCCTAATATCAGAACACCATAAGCAAACACACCGATATCTTTTAGATCTAATAGAGAGAGCCCTCTCTGAGTCCAGGAAGGCTAGGTCCTTGGGCTCCAAAGCTTGGTTTGATGTTACATCGTCATTTGGCTCGCCAATCGGCCAAATCACGGGACCCTAACATAATGGCGATCACGGTGGGACTTATTGAGTTCATGATAGTCTAGCGAACTCTTTTAGACTCTTTAGTCCTTCAATCCTAAACTCAGACCATCAGCCTTTAGAATCATTTAGTGTAAACTCTCTGTTTCACCATCTTAGCAAAGTGATGAATCAGTTTTATAACACTCTTACATCCTAGGCTGCACATAAAACTCAGAAAAAACCACAAAAACTCCCTTAGATTGGTTTTTGATAGTATTGGTGGTGGACCATACAAATATACCTCAAAACAACTAAAAATCCACCTGGCGACTCCACTAGCCTCCAGTAGGCCTTACTACTTTGCTAAATTTTAGAATACCATCCGATTTAGCCACCTCATCGCCACACTAACATAATGGCGATCACGGTGGGACTCTGAGTGATTAAAAAACTTAGTTTCCCTCATCTTTAGAGACTTTTTGAGATTAATAGCTGATTGACTTATCCCACCGCTCACTAACATAATGGCGATCACGGTGGACATATTGAGTTCATGATAGTCTAGCAAACTTTTATAGACTCCTTAGTCCTTCAAATTTCAACTTAAACCATCAGCCTTTAGAATCATTTAGTGTAAACTCTCTGCTTCACCATCTTAGCAAAGTGATGAATCAGGTTTATAACACTCTTACATCCTAGGCTACACATAAAACTCAGAAAAACCCCAAAATACTCGCTTAGATTGGTTTTTGATAATATTGGTGGTGGACCATAGAAATATACCTCAAAACAACTAAAAATCCACCCGGCGACTCCACTAACCTCTAGTAAGCCTTACTATTTTATCAAACGCTAGGTTACTATACAATAGACCTATCCCATCACTCACTGACATAGCGGGAAATGGTGGGACACTGAGTACATAATAATCCAGCAAACTCTTATAGACTCTTTGGTCCTTTAGATACCTTAAACAAGCAAGCAGCCCATAGACCCATTTAGAGTAAACTCTTTTGTTCTCATCACCCTAGAAAAGTGTTGAAACAAGTCTAGGATACTTTAAACCATAGGCTGCACATAAAATCAGAAAATCCAAAACATTCCCAGATTAGTTACCGGTGGTGGACCATAGCTAAATCTTTTCAAAAAACAAACAAGTTCCACCTGGCGACTCCACTAGCCTCCGGTAGGCCTTTTTCCCCACTAGTCCTTATAAAGACTCCTAGGAATGCGGTAAGTAAACCCAATCATCCTGATGGAGGAAGACATGGCTCAACACCTGAGGACACAAAGGAGATATGCTCCGATGAGCAGAGAACATATCCCTGGTTTCCCACACAAAATGCCCATAGATGTAAATTGGTTCGAAGACTTATCTGTCTTTCGAAATGAAAATATTGACAACCCATTTTTACACCTCATAAAATTTCATATGCATGTATGTAGCTTAAAGGTTGAATGGCATGAGGACTGCCTTATGAAAATGTTCATGGGTACATTAGAAGAGGAGGCAAGAGAATGGTATGAGAACCTAGAACCTCGCACCTTGTTTTCTTTGAAGGATTTCCACAAAGTATTTTTTAAACGCTATATAGGGCATTTTCCATCTCTATCATTGGCTGAAAATTGTTGTGATCACTCTGAAAAACTCATACAACACCTTGTAAGCATTGAAGAAGAATACGGAAATTGGCATCCTGAAGAGTTTTTAGAGGAGGTCCATAATTTTCTTACCCAAGCTAACAATCAAGATGACCAAGAAAAGTTGATCCTAGATGAAATCCATCAAGAAATAAGAGAGGATCCACAAGAACTCTGTGAAAAGGTTGAAACAGATAACAATCCATCTTCCCTTTCATATAAAATACAAGAGGACATTCAGCCACAAGATCAACTTCCACAAAAGATGGAAAGAAATTGTTGCCCCATCCAAAGAAAACAGAAAATACCTTCTCCCTTAACTGAACAGGAAATAGATCAAATAATAAACATGCAGACAGCCTCTGAAACTTCATGTAACCAAAACTTTGCTGATTTTTCTCCTTTAAACCCTGCATATCATAAATCAGAAAAAATATTTGTAAATCAAGTTGAAGAAAAGCAATCTGATTGTCCAATATACATGGTTGGTGACATTACTTATGTTAATGATTCTCCAATGTTTGATCAATATGTTGATGATTATGACTTCCAAACAGAAACTAACTTTGCAGAAGATTCGGTTTTTGATTGTCGAGAGGAAGCTCAGTTTCATGAACATGAGAAAAGTAAGCAGCCATTACAGATCATCTATGAAACTGATGAGGAGAGCCTTGAAAGTTCAGAAGTAAGTGAAGAGTCTCAGACTCTTTGCTCTACTTCAGTTCAGTCCATCAGAGATAACATTCACATAATTGGAAATCAGCAGTTTTTCAGCTTTGATGATGAGGTTGAGGAAGATGGTGAAATTCTTGAGCATGTTGTAAATGAGAAGCCTTTTCCTGAAATGGTTGAGGAAATCATTTTGGACATAGAATCTTCCTTAACTCCAGGTTTGCAGTTACCCAGTTCCATTAAGTTAAAAATTGCAGATGATGAAGTAGAGGTTGAGAAACAAATGAGAGTTGTCACACTATCCTTTGAAGATGATTTGCTGTCAAAGTGTATCCCTGCTCATCGACCTCATGACCTTCACACAGTTTTCAGCCCGCCCTATCAAAACACATCAGCTTGGATTGAAAACTAACTGCAATATATGATGAGTCTGATATTTCAAGTGATCATGAGCAAGGGGAAGAGTTGCTTTACCAGGAGAGTCCTAGATATAGCCAAGTGGAAGAAAGAGTAGTCCTAAATGAAGCCTATGTCTCAAATCCTCTAGATCAGGTATTATTCCAAGATCCATTTGTTGTTTTCCTTGAGAAGTCTAAAGGAGTAGTGGGTTCTATCATGAAAAAGTTTCTACCTAGAATGAGAAAAAACTTAAGCATTACTGTCCGGAAACAAACCAAATGGGAGTGGCCTTTTCATTATTTCTGCATCATGAAAAAACTAAACCAAAATCCCCCATGTGATCATCTACTTGACTGGTTGCATTGGAAAGAAGAGTTCACCAAATATATGTTGTGTACAGATTAGATTAGGATAGAAAGACAACAATAGAAAATAAGCTTAGCCTGTGAACACCTTTTCATTTGTAGCTTGTTTGAAGAAGAAGTGAAAAAGCAGAGAATACAAGAAACAGTGAAAAGTAGAAAAAGAGGGCAGTTTCTAAAAAGTAGTGGTAAAGCCCCATGTTCCAAAAAATAGTCCCTCGGAAAGCGAGCAAGTCTAAATGCCGCTACTAGTACTTAAATGTCTTGTTCAGCTATCTAGCCTAATCATAGCTGAGCATGTTTAAATTTATTTGCTGATAAGTTAGTGAGTGCAAAGATAGTCAACATTGTGTAAGATTGACTTATCACAGAGCTTAGATTAGGGAGAGATTCTGGTTCCACATGCCTAAAACAAAACCAAAGAGAGAAGCGAGGGATGAAAATATATTGTACATCTTAGCCCCGCTTGTCTAGTTTCCCTTTATTGCAAAATAACATTTGTGTGCAGCTTGTTTTTTATGCCGCAAATGCATGACAAATCAGACTGCCTAATCCTGATTTGATCATTTTGAATTTCATGTTTTAGATTAGAGAATAAAATCCTGTCAAACTGCTTAATCTTGACAGTCGATCTAGCATTAGGTAGAGTAATGAAGGAGTTCATCAGTTTAATCTGAACTCCCGGCAGATATAAGAGTAGAAATAGATAGGTTCATTTTGCAGAAAGAAAAAAAAATATACTTTGTCAAAAGGCTGCTAGTTCAAATGCGCCAAAGAGAAGAAAAAATGTTAGGAAAGATAGTTGGGGTAGGTAGAAGTATCATTGATGTTAACCATGCTGTCACTTTTCAGAAATAACATCAAAAGAAGGGTAAATTTTGCGCCAATGGATAAGGCACTGGTCTCCATAAACCAAAGATCTGAATTCTGGACACCTCCTGACGAGGAGCTGCCCTCCCCAAATGGAGCCACTGTTAGCCATCAGTATTTTTTACATGTTAGTGATGACTATATCTATAGCTGAGTTTTCTAGAAGCTGATTTCCTTATGTCAATTTTTCATCTAGAAAACCCTACTAAAAAACTTTTTTCACCCTTCTACTTTTCAGTCCACCCATGTCAAAATCAAAACCTCATTATCACTATCCTATCGAGCTTCAGCCCTATTGGTTTACCCATCAGCTTTGAAAGAAAAATCCAAGTCTGTTTCAAAAGTCTCCCCTATGTTAGGAAGTGGCGCTTTAAGACATTTTACCCTTGGCAATCATCAAAAAGCCAAAAAGCCTCCATCTGCTACAGACCAACCATGACTGACCTCCCACTCTGCAAATTAAATTGACAAACAGCTCTAAGTCGCGCCACTTATATCCCTAGGTCTCAGCACTGCATAAACCACAGTCTCAAGCTGATTACTAGGTGTTTCACAGTGTTTTATGGATTCTGCAAAGAACAGGAAATATAACTTCATCTCAGGAGGAAATGCTTGAATCTACAGTTAGAAGAACAACTGCTTCTAAATGTAACATGAGCCTGAGATATATCTGCAAACAGAGAGTCACTCATCAAGACCTTGCATTTTCCTTCCAGCATGAAAAATCACAGGAAGAGAAGAACACCACTATCACAGCAAACTGGTAATTTGTCATGGCCCAGAACTCCTTCATTTACAAGCAGAGGGCGCTGGCCAGTATTGACTTTAAGGATTGCAAAAGCCCAGTTTTGCTTTTTACTAAGCAGTGAAACACAGACTCTAGGTTTTCTGAGTATAAATGATAATCACAACAGCGCTACAGTCTGAAGTATGCAAGTTAAAGGGAAAACAGAGTTCAGGTCTTGTAAAGCAAGTCATTGGGAGTTTTCAAATCATGTGAATTGTTAAACTTTATAGAGGCATATCATTAGTAAAAACCATTCTAATCATAAGCAGCCTGCTTTTCCACAAGACCAAATTGAAGAGATGCTGACAAATCATGTCATTATCACAGGCAGAAGAAAAGGTGTTTGGTTATTCAAAGGGTGCTAACCTCCCTACTCACAAAGATTATCTTTCAAATAATTTGTCATAAGTTGACCAAGGCAAATGGTGACATTTCAGTTCTCCTCAGCAAAGAGCAGTATAATAAGACAGTGAAAGACCTCCTTCACAGGAAACAAAAAGGGCAGCTCTCTTTATTTCACTTTCTAACTCTCATGCATCATCCCCTGTTTTGTTGCATTTGACGTGAGGTTTTCATCATTGGCCTCCGATCGTGTGATTCTACGGGTGTTCGACACCAGATCATTGATTCACACACCGTAGATTGTACCTATAGTACCTTGAGGGCCATTGTCATTATTGGTGGTTCCTCTCGCGTCTGTTAACATCTTTCATCATTGGCTGGTAATTAGACGATGTTCTTGCATGTTCGACTTCAGCTCACATATTCGCATGCTTGAACTTGTACTTTTTTCGGGTCGAGATGGAGGGCAAGACCCTGGATTGTGTCTGTTGTAATCCAGGCTGCGATATTGTGGATTATTATGATTATTTACATGACTCACTGATTGGATGGCTGCGACCATACTTGAGTCTATTTATCGATCTTCATTGGATGGCTGCGTCCATGCCTTGGATCTAGATTATTGTACACTCTGTTATGGATGGCTGCACCCATACCATGCATATATATCATGTATCTCAGACATCAGTTGTACTTCGCTCCGCAGGTTTTCCGATGGCGGTGTTTTCGGTCGGCATATTCTCGTAAAGCATTTCACCCCTCTCTCTCTTTCGGGCCTCATGCTTTAGGGGGCATCTGTTACACAAAAATTTGTCACCGTCCCTACAATCCCCATCCCGCACATTTTAGGGCTCATTCCGTGACCTGTGGACAGAGTTAAGACTTGAAAATACTTTCATAGCATCCCTCTGAAGATGAGCTTTAATTTCCCTAAAGACATCTCCCTGCAAAAAACCCTAAAAATAGCTCTTTTTCCATTGACGCGGTTCCATAGTTCAGCCCTTGCGCCAAGAGGGAAATCCTCCAAAGAGGGCGCACCAATTGGCGCTCTGTCATAGAGCCGCACCCGCGCCAACCATATTAAGAGGTTTTTTTTTTAAATAAAAGGCGGAAGTTTCATCCTAACAAATTCCTGGACTGATATCTATCTTGAGTTGGGTGGTTTGGCTATGGATTTCCATGGAGAGGAAGTGTTTTGCCACCTCTCATGGAAGCTTCCTTGATGATAGGGCCAATCCCATAATTATAGGGATCCCAACTCCCCTTCCTCCTTCTATAAAAGCTTGCCCATTTCCATTTGCAAGCTAGTTCCAAAAAGTGGCAGAATTTCTAAGTTCCTAAGAGCTTTCATGCTGCAAAAGCCTTCTTGATTCCCTAAGGCCAAATCCAAGCAAGGAGTCTATTGCCAAGTATCCGGAGAGAGAGGCTTGTCCCATCCCTGACAGGATTTATCGAGACATGTTGTGCTGACGACCCGCTAAAGGAGAGTGCTGCGTCGAAGCTATGGTTGTATTCTTCTTTTGACTCTTTAATGATAAGCGACTATCGGTTATGGTTCCACTCTTGTTCTTGATCATGTTCATGAGTTATGTCCTCTTCGACTGATATATAGTTGTATGCACTGGATTTTATGCTTGCATTTGTGTTGTTTCTTGCATGTGTAGGTGTCCGATCACGGAGATCGTGAGGATTGTGATCTGCCAGGGCAAAGGAACGGGAGCACCACCTCTTCTATAGACGACAGCGTTGGATTCCAGGTAAGCCTTCCTTGCAAGTCGGTTTATTTACAATTAGGAACCTGCACTGTAGCGTGTTTGATTGTTGCTAGACCCGATCTGGGCTAGTAGGGATCGCCTCTGTCCGCAGAGGGGATTTACCTCCTCAACACTGGAGAAGATCTATTGGACAGAGAAATTAGACTGATAAGGAGGATAATGATGAAAGTATCCCAGAAGTAGACAACGACAGTTAAAAAAAGAAGAAGAAGCAAGAGGAAGACAACAGAAGACTGTGAAAGCATAGCCAGTGGGGCAATGCAACATAAAGTGTGGAGACCTGGAGAAAAACAACAAACAAAAGCAACAAAAAATGGAGAATTGTAGCACAAAATATGGGATCCAGGAAGACAAAGATCCTAAACACATGATCAGGTGATCATGGTTAATTTCAACCTTGGGAGTCTGATGCAGGAGCATCAAGCTCAATTTTCATTATTTAATTATGTAATAAGGTGGGTGAGACAATTTAATTATTTTATTAATTAAATTGTTTATTTTAATAAATTAAGAGAAAAGGTGAGGATTTTTTTATATATTCTTTTAATAATTAAAAGGGTATGAGTGAAATAGAATTAGGTAGCAAATTTAGGGAGTAGGAATTCTATGTACAGGACTTTGTTGAGTCCACACCTAGAATGAATCTAATTTATATTTAGTTGGTATTTGTGTGGAGAGGTTTTTGGAATGGAGTAAATCCATATTTGTGTATAAATAAGAGAGTTGTGTAAAGAAGAAAACAAGGAAGAGAGGTGAGAAGTGAGTGTTGAGATTGCAACAAGATGATGAGCTTAGTGGAAAGGAGTCGCCTTCACTAAGTGGGCCCGCAGGCTATTTTTGGCGCAAAGTCTATTTTTAGACATATGGATCATGTTCTGTGAGTTGCAGGATGCTATTTGTGGATGGTTGGTCAAGTCGGAAAAAATAGATGGACTTCTATTTTTAGACATACTGGGCGGAATCTATTTTTAGATTGCCAGTCTAAAAATAGATATGTCGAATATTATTAGCTCTTAATAATATTTAGAATCTAAACATTATCTTATTCTCTTGGAGCACTTCAGTTAAGTGCACAGATGTGGCACAGGAGCTGACAGAAGGAATTACGCTATTCCTGAGGGTTATGTGGAGCTATTGCATGGATACTTCAGTTAGAACTCATGTGACAGAGTTTGGTGGAGTTGATTGAGGAAGTTAGTGGAGTTGTGTTCAGTTTAACTAATCTAAACATAGTTGATCTATTTGTATCTAGTTTAATTGATTGATACAATTAGTGAGAGCGGTGTGAATTAATTATTAATTAATTCACTAATTATAAACTCATTAATCAATTAAAGAATACATCAGTCAACTTCAGTGCATGGACAGTTTCAGTGGAGACCAGTGCAGAGATAGGTGAAAGAGCAGGTTAACTATCAGTTGTGACTATACAGTTGCTATTTGCAACACACAGATAGGTGGAGAAGCCCATGAGGATTGTGCAATACAATCCAGGTGGTTTATCTATTTAATGAAGCCATCCCATAGCATTGATAATGCAATAGAGGTTGGCTATCAAGTGGCAAAATATTGGAGCATGTGTTTTGCTAGATCTAGCTTGATAGTGTGTAGCAATTCGAGGTTGTGCTGAGAGCTTGTGAGGAGCTTTGTACAATGATTGTTACATGATCTCCATGACATATAATATACATATAGTTGGGGTTTTCAGCTTTAAGCTTTCCCATTAAATACTGTGTTCATATGTGTGATTGTTCGTGGTTTTAATGTATGCATGCAATTGATTTTATTTCCGCAATTAATGATCAATGGTAGAAGAGATTCTGTATTATGCATGAAGCTAAAATAGTGTGTGATCAGGAGAATCTCGGTAAATAATATATCAGTTATTCAAATTTCTACAGTGAGGAATTAAGAGAGAGTGTGAAATAGTTTGAGAGCTTTTGCAAAGTGCCAAGAGCTGAGAGAAGCTCTCCATTGTAATATGTGGCCGAAGATTTCTTTTATGTTATTAACATCTGCAATTTTTTTGAAAATCTCTCTTTTGATTTGTATATTTGACGTTGAAGTTAATGGAATTTTTATGTGATTGCTTAAGTGTTTATGAAATGTAGGAAGGATTTATTGGTTTATATGCGAGGATCTGATTTAACCCAGAATCCTGGCATTACATACCCTCTTTTCATTTTTTAAAATGGAAAACATTTGCAGAAATGCAAAGGTATGTACAATATTACAAGACTTAACATAGCCAATTCAAAATTATGATCCCTATTATAATAGGAACCTAATAGTGGCTCCACTTGGGGATGTCATCTC
Organism: Pinus albicaulis; assembly: GCA_034641835.2. Classification (NCBI taxonomy): domain Eukaryota; kingdom Viridiplantae; phylum Streptophyta; class Pinopsida; order Pinales; family Pinaceae; genus Pinus; species Pinus albicaulis. Next base: position 1,290,788,577 of record CM076581.1, on the reverse strand, counting down.
CTTGTGATATGTCAAGAACTTTCTGATCAATGGCCTTAGAACTTTGTCTTTTCTTTGCTTGGAACTGATTTCTGTGGTCTCCTTTATTCAAACATATGATGTTATATCTTTTAAGGCTTGGGGTTTCCTCTTCAGGATTCAACTTTACAAGATAATCATCCACTCCAATCTAAACTTTGCTATGGTATTTACGATGATTAAAATAAAATCAAATGAAGTATTGGTTATTCTGGTGAAAAATATTGCTTCAGCACCTGGTAGATATGTTCCATTTAATTATTTCAAGAAAAAGGTGTTGTTGCCTCTGTAACCATAAATAATGTATGGACCTTTCCAGAGATAATCAAATTTCCCATGTTTTCCTTTGTATTCCCTTCTGGAATCCCATTTTAGTAATTGATCACCTATGAAGAAATCATCTTCTTTAGTTTTCTTATCAAAATCTTCTTGATTTTGTCTTGAATAACTTTGGTTTTGATATAAACTTCTTCCGTGGTTGGCTGTAAATGAATTTTTTGGTTTATCCTCCTTTGGATGTCATTTGGTTCTAGTTGCAACTCTTGAATCATTTTCATTACTGGCACTCTTAATGAATATGGAAAAACAATATCCATCCCATATACTAATTGATAGGGAGATGTACCAATGGATTTCTTAATAGTTAGTTTGTCTGCCCATAGGCCATTGACCAAATTTTTATTCCAGGTTTTCTTGTTATCCTCTAACAACTTCTTAATGATGTTGACTAGGCTTTTGTTTGAAGTATTTGCTAGTCCATTACCTTGAGGGTAATAGGCAGTGGAATGGCCTAGGGTGACATGGTATCGGTTATAAAAATATATCATTTTATTGGATCTGTAGGCAGCGACATTTTCAGTGATGAGCTTTTGTGGGCATCCAAATCTAGAAAGGATGTTGTTCTCAAGAAATGAAATAATGACAGAGTCTCTAGCCTGTCTAGAAGGGATGGCTTCTATCCACTTGGTAAAATAATCAATAGCTGTCAATATCCATTTATGTTGGGCAGAGGAGGGTGGGTGAATTTCACCAATGAAGTCTAAACCCCATTGTTGAAATAGCATCTCTACTGAGATAGGTTTGAGGGGTAATGGTAAGAGTTTCTTCTTCCCTTCAAATATTTTACATTTGTGACAGGAGGTCACATACTTCCGCACATCTGCAAAAAGGGTGGGCCAGTAAAAACCTTCCCTCAAAATTTTGTTACCAGTTGTTTTCCAGTATAGGTGTCCTCCACAATCTCCTGCATGACTTTGTCGCTTCATATTTTAATAAACAATTTAACAGGATGCCGCCATGATCTTTCCAAAATAAAACATTATCTAAAATACAATATTTCATTGCTTTCATTTTTAAGAATATACTTTTGGTTCTAGATAAACTAGGAGGAGCTTGTAAGTTGAGTAAAACAAATGTAAGGTCTGCATACTAGGGTGAATCTATAAAAGATTCATTTATTTGTGTAGTCACCATCTCTTCCTAATCATCTATGGCAGCAATGAAATTTATATATAAGGCCTGACAGTTCGATTCAACCATGAGTTTGGCCAAACCTTGGCCTTTAATAAATTTTGTAGGCTTGATGTCAATGCAATATTCTAGTATTGTGGCAATCCATTTGCCTCTTTTTCCATCAGGCCCATTCTGAGTTAGAATGTCCTTTACAACTGAGTTTGGAACATATGATATTATGTGAGAATATAGAATGTATACTCTGGAAACTTTTATGGCTTTCACTAAAGCAAGAGCTTGTTTTTCCATGATATTATACTTTAGTGTTGCATATCTCAAATTTTTACTGAAGAAAACAATGAGTTGTTCATAGCCCTCATCGTTTTTTTTGCAACAAGACTGCTGCAATGGTGTGCTATGAAGCAAATGAAAAAATTATGAAATCACTGTTAAAATTAGGACTTATGAGGACAGGTGTTTTAGTAAGGGCTTCTTTGACTGCTTAGCTTATGTTGTCCACTTAAGTATTGAATCCTTTTTTAACATGCTATTTAAATTTCTAATTAGTTCTGCTAAGTTAGAGATGAATATTTTAAGAAAATTTGTTTTGCCTAAAATTGCTTGTAATTATTTAATGTTCATAGGATGACTGATATTTAGGATTGCTTATATTCTAGTTGGATCAATTCTAATTCCATCTTTTGAAATGATGTGTCCCAGAAGTTTTCCTTCTTCTAATCCAAAAAGTGACTTTTTAGGATTTAAGGATATGCCAAACTTTCTGCATTTTATGAATACTCTTCTTAGATGATCTAGATGTTTATTATCTGATTTTGAAAACACTGTGATATCGTCTAGGTAAATGACTAAAAAGTCATGGATTTCCTTTGAAAAGGCTATGTCCATGGCTCTTTGGAATGTTGCTCCAGCATTCATCAGTCCAAAGGGAATTTTCAAGTACATGAAAGCTCCCCAGGGAGTGGTGAATGCAGTCTTAGCTTGATCTTTAGGTTGGACTAGGATTTGGTTGTATCCAGAAAATCCATCGAGTAATGAAATTCTAGATGACCCTATTACCCTCTGGAGAATGTGGTCCATTTTAAGGAGGGGATAGTTATCCTTAAGTGATACTTTGTTCAAGTTTCTGAAATCAACACAGAGTCTGATTTCTCTTGTTTTCTTTCTAGTGGGGACTAAATTAGAGACCCAAACAGAATATTTGATGGGTGCTATGATTTGAGCATCGTACATCCTTTTAACTTATTTCTATATTAATTGCATAAGAACAGGGTTAATTCTCCTTAGCTTTTGTTTAAAGGGCTTCTGATTTTCTTTAATTGGTATCTTATGCTGGATAATGCTGGTATCATAAGACTTGAGGTCTTCATAGTTCCAGGCAAAGATATCTTGGAACTCTTTAAACAAGCTAATGTACTTCAAATTTTTAGCTGGAGGTAATTTCTTAGATATCTTGATAAGCTTGGGGTTTCCCTTTGTTCCTATGTTGCATTCATCTATATCTGACCTTAGAGGCTCCATTTTAGGTTTTCTAGCTACATCATTGGAGCCAAATAGGTCTTCTAGCGGGGCTAATCCCTTAGGAAAAATGTTATCTTTAAGGTTTAAAACTTCTGATTCATCATTGATTAATTCCTTAATTTCTACTGTTTCTAATTCTTCTATTTCAAGTTTAGTGAATTTAGTTGGTTCTATCTTATTTACATCATCTACATATATTTCATTATTTATGGTGTAATCTAATGTACACTCTGTGTTTATATTACCATTTTGAAATTCTCCTTCATAATTCATAAAATCAAGAATTTGTTTGTCTTGTGAAAATATTTGCCAATACTTTAAATTATCCAGTATAGTTGGTCTATGTCTTACCTTAGCTGTGTACTGATGATTTTGCTGAAAGGGTAACCTGCATGTGTTGGCAAAAGTGGCCAAGATATGAGATTGCATATGCTGCTTTCTTGGAATAATAACAAAGTCAGTTTCAAGGAAACATCTTATCATGTCTAGGATGGTTTCTCTGTAACACCTAAGTCTAGGGTTATTAGTAATGTACTCTCCCTTGAATTGTTTTATAATGAGTTTTGAGTCTCCCATGATGGAAACTCTTTTAGCTCCAAGTTTTCTTACGATTTGAAGGCCTAGCACTAATGCTTCATATTCAACCATGTTGTTAGTGCATTTGAAATTCAATTTGTAAGCATGTCCTTTTGAATGATCATTTTATAAATTTTTCCATACTCCAGCTCCTGCTCCTAATATATTTACAGAGCCATCAAAATTTAAATTCCACATAGATTCATGTGTTATATTTTCAGAATCAACTTCTTTGTGTTTCTTTTCTACAACTGTGATTTTATCTTTGTCATTGTCTGAATTACATAAGATAAATGAGTCTAGATCAATGCATGGAATAGATAGAGTAATTCTGTGGTCTGTCTGAACTGCTTACCATGTATTTCATCAAGGTTTATCTATATAGCTTCCTTTGATGAACAAACACAGAAATGGTAGCATATGACATGTCTAATTGTAGCGATCCTTGTAACTTTTCTCCCCATGAGCGAGATAATAACATACCATATTTGGGTGGGATATTATCAACTACTATGTCCATAACGATACGCTTTGCTGGGCACTGGACTAGAGTTACACACAGATATTTTATTAGGCCAAGGAATTTGACTTGACTAGAATCAAAGGAGAACAAGTCCTTGTAGGGTCTGGTGATGTCTAAGTTTAATTTTTCCATGACTGCCTTAGGAATTAAGTTATGAGATGCTCTTGAATCGAACATAGCATTATGTAAGATTTTATCATGAATGTTTAAGCTAATATAGAATGGAGGGACACCCCCTTGTTGATGTTTTCCATTTACTTCAGGACCAAATAATAACTCAGGTTGATCATCATTGAGGTTGACAACATCTTCACCTTCCCCTATGTCTAATGTTTCAGTAATTTGTGCCTTGTATGAGTCATTTTTCACCAGCTCCGTTAAAGAAATTGGTGTTTTTAATTTGGCTATCTCAATTTTCATATTGAATGGCATTTGAGTTTTTCCTAATTTAATCATTTCATCTTTACCAATTGTGGTTTGTGTGGTTTTGTCTTCTTTATTAACAGTTGGTAATTCAGTTTGTGTGTCAACTGTTTTGTTTTCAACTTCTTTGTCAGGGAAGGTTTGAGTAGCAGTTGATGTGATTTCTACAATCTTTGAGGTGGAAGCATTCTGAGTTTCTCTAAGGAGAATTTGTAGAATTTTGTTCAGAGGAGCTTCTATTGTTTTCTTAGTTTGGGTGTGGAATCATTTCTTAATAGGAACCTCTGTGTTATTTTTGCTTCTAAGGCTATAATTTTTATGAAATCCGTAGATAGCAGATTCATAGCCTTGTTTGTAGTCAAAGGACTCTCCAGATTCTAATTGTAATTGTTGTAACATGTACAACTCTTGTTCTTCCTGGGTAAGAAAAATGGCATCTTCATTGTTTACTCCCACCAAGTTTATCTTGGTGTCCTGGTCTTCTTCATGCTCTTGTGAACTTTCAACATAATTTTCTTGGAAAGGTGGTCTAATCTATTGATCGGGTACGAATTTTCTTGGTTTACCAGTATTAGGATTTTTCCTAAAGTTGGGGTTTCTAATTTGGGGACCTTGTTGATTTTCCCACTGAGGTTTTCTTTCCATGTTCTCTAGTCTATTCATTATTCTTTCTACATTTTTAACTAAACTATATATCTTAACATCTGAAGTGGAAGGTTCTTCCTTAATGATCACTCTCCTCTCATTCCTCATCCTAGCTCTTTTAGCTAGTAAGTTAGCTTCTACACTAACTGCATCATTCTGCATATGTTCTAAAGTTGCAGGGTTTCTTTCCCTTAATGGATAGGACATGTCATCATCAAAACCATCTGGAAATTTAATTAGGGCCAAGCATGGTGTGTTATGCGGATTAATCCCTCTTGCAGACAAGAGCGATCTCCCTAGTATCCTACGGATAGCTAGAAACAAACATCCATTTGTAAATCGTTTTCTCAAGATTATATGTGATTCATAATTATTATAAACAAAGAAATAGGACATGCTCCTACTTTGAAATTTGACGTTCGATGCAACCTTTTATCCAGTCGATCCAAAGAGGCTTCTTTAGTAATGAGAACTTGTAATCAAAGACAGACAAAAGAATTAAAAGCACCTGCAACATATAATAATTGAGAACAACTAATCTAACTCAGTGATCAAGGAATCCAAGTATTGAATTATTCAAATAGACACAAGAACTCAATGAGAAAAGGAGATCCATATGTATTATCTTGTATGAAAAGAGTAACTTTACAACCTGTCGCCTTGATGTTGCACAAGTTCCTTGCGGGGTCCTAAACAATTGTTCCTCCTTCAGATTGACAAGCCTTCCTCTCTCTAAACTAACATGAAGTTATGGACATGAGTGTGTGATCATTCTCATACCAATAATGACTAGTATAGAGAGTATGCTCTATTGAGAATTTCTTCAGCAGCTAATATGTATGTCTACCATCTCTATAGTCTACCCTTGAGACTGAAACATGAGCTCAATTTATAGAGAAATGGAGGTAGTTTCAGTTCCATGAAGAGGGGGATGGATTCCTCTCATGAAGGGATTTGAGCTCCATAGACCAAGGGATAAGCTCCATGAGTGGAGGGATAGAGCTCGAACTGATCACGCCTCTAGAAGCTTCCAGTTGGGAGAATATTCGACCAACTGGGCTTCTAGAACTTACTTTTTCCTTTATTTGACTGTTTACAGGGGTCCGCAGGTTTTATAAGCAGAACGTGCAGGATGTGCTGCAGGTTTTATAAGCAGAATGTGTGAGATGTGCCGTAGGCTATAGAAAAAATATCTGCAGATCCGCAGGAAAGAGATAGGAAAAGTGCAAAGTTAGAATTTTAAGGGTTTTATTGAGCTTTTCTCCAATTCCAAGACTTGGTTTAGGAAAATTAGGGTTTTTGACCTCTAAGGGAGCAAAATATAGGTGATTATGAACCTATATAGACAGTCAAATGTCATGGTGACAAAACAACGTGTAACAGATTGCCCCCTAAAGTGTGAAGTCCGAGGTAGTTCTGAAAAGTGAAGTGCTTTATCATTTCGAGGATTGGATTGCAGTCACACCGGTCGAAAATCTGTAAAAAGATTCAATGCAAGCATACATATGCATATCATCGCTGAGGTAGGAATTCCCATACTTAGATCAAAACTAACTAAATGTTTTGGTACATAAATGATTTTAAAATTACATCAATAGTAGACATAGGATGGGCGCAACCATCTGTTATAAGTAGTCTACTGTATCATGAATAATAAAACTCCTCGCAGCCTAGATGGTGGAAACTAGATCCAGGGTCTTGATTTCAGCTTCCTGAACTAGTACGATTCTATCCATGCGATGATTGTGTCGAAGTCAAACATGGTAGAAACCACTTGATTACCAGTCAATGATGTGAACTATCAACAAGTGTGAGAGAAACCACCAATAATGGCAATGGATCTCAAAGTACTCAGTACAATCCACGAAGTGTGAATGAATGATTTGCAGTCAAACACTTCACAGAATCATTCGATCAAAGGTCAATGATGTAACATGTCGTTGAAGGCGGGGAACTTGCCATTAGGGCATGCAGATCCCAAGGTACCGATAGGATTCTAGATCAAATTTCTATATGATGACCTGTCATCGATAGAAAGTGATCTGGAGTAGGAAAGCCCATGACACGAAACCATTAGATCAAGTTTTAAAGAAATATTTGCAAGGACTGACTCAGGGATGGTCAACGCGAATGGAGACAAATGTTTGTAATGAATGGTTTATTTGAACTGTCTCTTGAACACATAACAACACTGCAGATGGATTGGTAACAATTGACCTAAAGCTAATACCCAGAAACCGAATAAAGAATTTCAATGTTGTTTGATTAACTGTTAGACAAAGGATTTTCCCAACCCAGATACAAGTGTGACAAAAGTGTCGTGTTCAAGAGTGCTATACTGCTTTTAAAACAATGGTGACAACTGGATTTCTTTTCTCTTTTTCCCCCAACATTACTGGCAAGTACCTCTTTATTTTTGACAAGCTTTGAGGAGGATAAAATTTTCTTGTTGTATAAGCTCATCCTTCAGATGAGTCCAAATTAGTATTAAAATCGAACCCTAAGAAGGAGTGGTTCATTCCTGTTTGTAATCGACAGGTCCTTTACTGTTAAATTTTAACGAGTCCAGTATAGGAGAAACTCGGTGTTTTTCCGTTTTAGGGAGTTATAAGAAAAACATAAGTAAACTCCGTGGTTGTACTTTTTTGTAAATTTAGTCTCTCAGGCCCGAAAAAGGATAAAATAATGTAGGAGAGAACTCTATTGACCATGATTAGTCAACGAATACCTTTTTCGTAAATAGTCCATTTCAGTCCGGAAAAGGGGTAAACTTATACTGAAGGGATGACTGTTCATTTCCTTTAACGAGTTCTAATAGTCAAGTACTCGACGATATTTTCATATTTAGAGAGTCTGAAAAGGGCTTAAAAGAGAACTCCAGGGTTTCACTTTTTTGTAATTTTAAAGAGCCCGAAAAAGTGATAAAAGTGTACTTAGTTGGCCGACTTTCAATTTAATTTACGAGCAAGAAAAGACGAAAAGAACTTGGCATTTTCATGTGTTTTACGAGAATGAAAGACAGCAAAATAATCTCGGGATTTTCATGAGTTTAATGAGTCTTAAAAATAATAACCAAAATGGACTCAAGATAGGTTTCATTTTTATACAAGCTTGAAACATAGGAAAAATTACGCTTGAGAGTGGTTTTATTTTTACACAAGCTTGAAACATAGGAAAACTGTGCTTGAGAGTGGTTTGTTTCATTTTTACACAAGCTTGAAACAAAGGAAAAAATCATGCTTGAGAGTGGTTTGTTTCATTTTTACACAAGCTTGAAATAAAGGAAAAAATCATGCTTGAGAGTGGTTTGTTTCATTTTTACACAAGCTTGAAATAAAGGAAAAAATCATGCTTGAGATAAGTTTCAATGCCCCCCAAGCGTAACCTGCAAGAGAATATTCCCCCCAAGCTTCATTTCATTCATCTAAGTGGACTGCTGGTTACTAATAGGTGGATGAAATTAAGGTTCATTTATGAGATCAGATGAAAGACTCGACTTGACACTTACGAGATCTAATCAAAGACTTGACTCAATTAGGAGAGGATTTGTTTCATTTTTTAATGAGCTTGACACAGGAAAAGAACTATGCTCATTTCCTGATTCATTTTTTAATGAGGTTGACACAGTAAAAGGAACTCTCCTCATGGATCCCTATTTCATTTTTTAACGAGGTTGACACAGTAAAAGGAACTCTCCTCATAGGCACCAATTTCATTTTTAATGAGGTTGACATAGGAAAAGAACCATCCTCTGGACATGTTTCATTTTTTAACAAGGTTGACATAGTAGAAGGAAATCTCCTCAAGATGAATGAATTCATTTTTTAACGAGGTTGACACAGTAAAAGGAACTTTCCTCTTACCCACTGATTCATTTTTTAACAAGGTTGACACAGTAAAAGGAACTTTCCTCTTACCCACTGATTCATTTTTTAACAAGGTTGACACAGTAAAAGGAACTTTCCTCATGGTGACCCGATTCGTTTTTTAATGAGGTTGACACAGGAAAAGAACTATCCTCAAGGGAACCTGTTTCATTTTTTAATGAGGTTGACATAGGAAAAGAACTGTCCTCAAATAACCTTGTCATGGCTTCCAACCGAAAGAAACACATGTCAAGGGACACTCCTCAATCATGGCTTCCAAGAGATCTTCATCAGATGGAAGAACAATTCTCTAGAAGGAAAACATGTCAAGGGACTCAATAGGGATAAGAAAAACGCCTTCAAATAATCCCATAGGGTTTTCCATGTCAATTACTAGATCTAAGTGAAAGGAAGTAGAGCAAACAGTGAGAGGCTTGCTTGCATTGGTAACTAAAAACATGGGACTGGTTGCCACATAATTAACCCGTGGTAGGGTAGATACCACTTTTGGATAAGGAAAATTTAGAGGTGTCGGATGATTGGTAGTCGAATTAAGACTTACGAATGAAAGATGGTCAACAGTCACAATGTTTCCATTGTGAGGGGAAACATTGTGAGGGAAAGACATCACGCGAAAGAGTGTCGATACGAGAGCTTTCATTACATAGATATAGTCTCACCTGAGGAGAAAATTGAATCCAAGGGGCCTCAGACTACCATAATATCAATACAGACAATTTTACCTTCCAAGGTAATAGGAAAATTAGGAAGGATCCCTAAAGGTTCACTAATGGTTATGTTAAAATCTGACAGATTCTGCATAACAAGCACAAGTTGAGGGGAACCCAAAGCTTGCCAAGCAGTTGAGGATAAAATACTAACAGAAGCACCTTCATCTATATTTGTGTGACGCACATTCTTACCACAGGCCTTCACAATGATTTGGAAAGGGATGGAAGAAGGAAGACGAGATTCTGTCAGTCTATTCTAGTCAAAGGAAAATATCTCAGTACTTGGAAGGGGTTCTGTATAAACAGGGGAAATGCCCCCTGACGAAGAAGAACCTGAGCGGTATGAATTTCACTCTCTATAGGGAGATTGGGATCGACCGTATGTGAATTTGAGTCGACCACTTCATCAACTAATAGATCATCAACCTGCGTGATATGAGTTTCACTCTCCAGTGGAAGAGTGGGATTGAGTGTACTTGGAATTAGATTAATCACTTCGTCAATTGATGGTAGGTTGGGAGAAAGTATACGGTAACTAGTTGGAAGTTCTTGCTGTGGAATAGTAAGGTTTTCCAAAAATTTTGAGGCTTCATCCATGTGAGGGAAAATGTGAGTTTGATGACTCCCTTTGCATAACCTACAAGGAAACCTAACTTTACCCTTTTTCCCAGGAACCTGACAATCACTAGTTGATGGATCAACGGTAAGTTGACGAGAATTTTCTGACCATACTTCCAACACCTTAGGAATATCAAGACATTTGATAAGGAAGTGGTCACCCTTACAAAGCTTTCAAGGGTATTGGGGTTTACGATGCATGTTGGAGGTTTCCTCAACACTACCAACACTTATAGCCATGGTTGGTCGGTTGACTTCCTTATTATCTTGCTTCTTCTTCTTCTTAGCCACCTAGTTACTAGCATCAAGGCTTTTACCAAGCGAAGAGGAGGAAAGGGAGGAAGACATTTTGGGCGAAGAAGGTAAAGGGTCAACATGAGGTTGGTGAAATTTTTTGAGGTGAAGCATCTGGTTGAGGTGGAAAAATTGGAGTATTTGAGGCCAACGAAGTTTAAAATAGCCATACCGTAACCTATGGTAAATCCAGGTAATGACAATGTAGCCACATAAGGAGGACAAACGTTTCCAAAGCAAGGAAAAGTACTAGGATTCTCGTTAAGAGGGGTTCCTTGGTTGGTAAATTCTGGAACTGTTGCCATTATATTCAACTTCAGTGAATTAATTTAAAAATATTAACAATTCAAATTCACAATCCACAACTAATGTCTCTAAAAAGTAAAAACAAACAAATGAACACACGCTATCAAATCTAAGAGTCAAACCACACACAAAAAATTTGTTTTCACAGTGAAATCACTAGTTGGTGATGAAATCCAACGTCACATAGATCAATGTGAAAAAATAGCAGTCGGAATAGTTACCTTGACAACCTGCTTAATGAAACAGTCTGGTGCAAGTACCTCCACTATGCCATCTCGAAGTGAAGTGCACTCTCCGGAAAGTCCTAGTGTGTCTAGTCAACGTCTGCTCTAGATACAGTGGGACCTTCCCTCCATCATCACCTTGGGAAAAATCCTAAAGATTATAGCGACTAAGGTCACCATCTGAGAAAATTATACTTGGGGGAACAATCTACGATCCGATATACACGCAAGGGCAGAGTAACAAGCTCAATCCCATTGACGGTTCCTTGATACAATCCAAGGTTTACCAAAAAGTGACCCCAAGCTCTTCGACAATTGTCTATTCGAGGTTTACCATTTTTAATACGTGCACATCTGTTATCTTTCCCAATGAGATAGGTACGATTACCTCACTGGTTCCGACATGATCTCGTGCTTGACTCTTTTAAGAAGAGCTTCCCAGAGCACAATTGCAACAATTGGAATTTTTCCTACCGCAAGATACTATTGTTTGTTTAGTTGCTTTGGAAAGTTAACTACAATCTATTCCAAAGCACTAGCCTAAGCTAGATTGGTGGAAAGATCCCTAGAAAATGTAAAAATTACTAGATGAATTTTAATTAAGCGCTGTGTTATTTGGGCTGTTATTACTCAAAGGGTAAATCGATATGAAACCAATGGTGTTATGACCTGACCAAAAACTGAATGAAATCGAATATGATAGTGTAATATTTTCAATTTGATGAATCCTAATTAAAGTAAGGAGAGAGATTCCATTCACTTCCAACAATGCAAAGATTAAATAAGAGAAAATACAACAAATTCTCTAATGCACTAATTTTATCTAGAAAAACTAATGCAAATCAATTCCAATTTTTTTATTTTTATGTTTTTAAAACAAGCATAAAAAAATGTAAATTTAAATCAAATAAACTGATCTAAATCTACGATTTATTTTTCCAGAATGTAAACTGTGCAGTTGTAATCTATGCACAATTCACTTGAAAACTATGCAAATGTAAACTATGCACATTTTTCATTCATATTTTGAAAATGATAATTCTAACTATGCAAATGTGATCTATGCAAGAGAATTCTCATGCACAAGATGATTCCAATGCAATCTAAAGAACCAATCAAGTGTAATTAAAGAAAATTGGGTGAGAATTCCAAAGGTCACAAAACAAAAACACTCAAAGGTGATTATCACTCAGACACAATTTTTGCAAAAACAAAAGCAAAAATATGAAAAATTGTTAAGAGACTGAGACACACCTCGAAGTAATAACCAAAGGAAATCAAATTCAAAAAAGAATATTCAAAACACCCAATTAACTTAAAGGAGACTGATGAGACTGTAAAAGTTGCTGAAAAGAAATTCACACATAAGATTTGACGGCTAAGATAGAGTGGGGCAAACAGAAAGAATCATGTAATCTGGTTCCTAAAAAGAAAATTTTAAAATTTTCAAAATTTTTCCAAGGGTCCGCAGTTTCTAATGGGGAACAGAGTGGTACCGCTCAAATGATAAATCAAATTGAATATCCTCTATGCTTGATAACTCCTTAGGAAGTGAATTTGCTTTGATTAACTCACTACTACTTCCTTGACACTCTACTTTTTAAGGTTTTCTTAAAATTCTGTTAAGATCATCAACAATTGTAGCAAGCTGTGGATCAGGATGAGCCCTTGTATAATATGTTCTTTTATAAGCCATAATTTTAACTTTCTATGATGAATTCAAACAACCTTTTAAAATATTAATGCAAAAAATGAGGAAAATTGTTTCCTTTAAGATTTATTTTAACTAGGGACTGATTTTCCCCAGTATGGTCGCCACTATGTTATCACTCTGAAATTTCCAAAGGTTGTTTTAAGCGTTGAAAAGAAATATCAGAGGTAACTACAAACCTACTTTGGAGCTTAGGATCTAGCTTTCCTAAACTCAGAGAGGGCTCTCTCTATATGATTTAACTTTGTTTTTTAATGGATATTAGGCTAGTTATGTATGCTTGGTTGGGTTGGTTTTTGATTGGTTGGTGGAATTAATGATTTAGATGAATATGTGCTTATCAACTTTCCATTGGGCTATGGAGTCAATGTGCTTTGAAACAAAACTGAATCAAATTATAAGGAAAGTGTTACAGGGCAATATAGGTGAGCAATATCAGATCTCAAGGCTGAATGGTGAAGTGGTTTTTCAATTGGGATCAAGGAGAAATTAAGAATTCCTTAAACCAGATAATGAATAAGGATGAAGAGGTCAATCAGGATTAGAGGAAAATTTAGAATTCTCTAGACCAGATATCAGAAGAAAACATAGAAATGTATAACAATTAAAAGCAGAGTGTAATATTTAAGAAAATTCTGCAGTAATATTCCTATTATAACATTCAAATTTAGAACACATAAAAGTTTATGGATTACTTAGAAAAATAACATGAACAATTGAAATTTTATACTTCACTGAGATAGCTCAACACATGAATCCTGTAAAGAAGTTTCTTTATAACTTGTTTAGTCTATTGACTGGAAATTGGTATAATAACTCTCAGGCAAGAGATCAGTCAGCTACTGAAATATTCGGAAATCCACACTTGACCGACTGTTGATACTTCAAATGATGAAGTATTTATACAACATATTACAAGATGTCCTTTCAACTGAATATGATTTATTCTAGGAAAATAAAATATCTTTATGCAAAAAGATAGTGACACCTTTCAACTGACTAATATCTGGCCCTGATTCTTTTCTTGTTGTTATCTGTTTGTTCTTTCATCTATCTTTTATTTCACCCTTTATAGTAAATCACACCAATTCTCCCATGTTTCTTGATATGGGATTTTTATTTTCATTGTCATGCGGTAAATCTCATCTACCTCTGAATATTTGGCAAACATAGGCTTATTTACAAAAATATGATTTACCTCATGCTGGAGGTAAAAGAAGATTTCTAGAGTTTGTAAGAGTACCTTGCCTGTGGGAATGCCCTTCATTGAGGAAATGTATGATGTTTCTTTGGCTACTTCCCTTAACTTCTTGAAATAATCCTCATGTCTCATGAGTTTTGAATTTATTACTGGAGGACTAGGCTGACCCTTTTGTCTCAATACATCAAACTTGCTAAAAAATCTGTTCACTATGAGTTCCATGGTTTTACATTTCTCTTCAAGCTGTAGCAGTAGATTTCTTTTGGAAATCACTTTCTTTACTTCTAGGATGGTCTCTGTTCTGTCAGCTATCCCAAGCTCTTCCAATTCATACTTTTTTTTAGAATTCAGGAATTTGATTATTTTAGAGGCTTCCTATGGTTTCTTTCCAAGTTTGGCTTTGACTTTTTGAATTGCCTCACCAACTTCCTTGACTAAGTAATTATGCTCAAATATAATTTGTATAGAAGGATGAATATCATTAGCTGAGTGAATTATATTGGCCCACAATTGCTGTTTTTCTTGGGCTAAAGGCTCTGTTAATGACAACTCTTTCTCTAGCTTGTGGATTCTGTCATTCAGTCTATTGGCTTTCTGTACTTCAGCTTGATACCTTACTTCTGCCAATTTCTTTTTATCCTATAATATATTTACCTGTTCTTCGAGTTTATTAATCTCTGGAGTCTGAATGGACATATCTTCCATTGCTTTGATTAATTTGCTGGCCTCATAAGTGAGATGGGTTGTTGGTATTGCTGATGTAGATACTGGTGCTGATGTAGATACTATGGGAATAACAGTAATGGGAACTGCTTCCATGCTAGCTTGTTTTTCCTGTACAATATTATCCATCTATGTCTCCATTTTCTTTAGCTAAGCTGTCAACTTGATGATTAAATTCATCATCTCATCCTTTTGATTGTTTGTCTCCAACATATCTTTGGTTCGTGGATGTTCAGTAGTTCGTAATTTTAGCTGTTTCTTCAGTGCAACAATGTCTACATTTTTATTTTTTTATAAGTTCTTATGTTTCCTTGATGTTTGTTAGATTATAGCCAATTTCAATTGCCAAGTCTTCCAGTGACTTAATCCTGTTGTCTTTTGCTTGTGATGAGGCTCTCTCTAGCTATAACTGTGACCGTACATTTGCTAGGGAGTCCTACAACTTCTGGACACTTAGAGATTTATGTGTCATGGTTGAATATATCATCTCTCCTTCCTACTTGTGGAATTCAATTTGGTCAATTGGATGCACGTCCTTGGCAGGAACTTCAAAGCTTGTCTCTTTATAGTGTTCTGAAGTTTTGGGGGCCTATACTTTCGGCTGTAGGAATGTCATCTGCATTATCTTTGTCCTAAGGACAAAACCTGAAAGCAACCTACTCTAAGCACTGGGAGTTTTATTCCAGTATTGTGCATATGTAATAGTCTTCAGTGCTTCATTTTTAATTTTAATCTCTTTATATTTCTCAATGATATCATTTTCCTTCTCAACTGGCTTACTGGATGTTGAAATGTCTAAACTATTTTTCTTTTGAATGATTTCTGCCCTCGAAGATGATGGCAAAGGTGTTTCTTCTCTAATTTGTGTAGGTGTATCATCTCTGATAATAATCCCTTTCTTTGTTTCAATTGTCTCTTCCTACTCTATTACTGGGTTCAACTTTGTTTTCTTTCTGTACATAAGCTTGAATTTGTTATCAGATGTAGCTTCTGCTGAGTATGAGCCTTCTTCTCTAGACATTTTTGAATTTCTATCACGTGGGTCTGGAGTAAGCAGGATGGAACTAGTATCATGCTGCTCCTCCATCTCCTTTAAAGTATTTTCCAACCACTCTGACTGATTGGAATATTTCTCTATCTCAGGCTTAGATTCATGGATGAACGGTGTGAGTTTAAACTTAATTCTTAATTTTCTTGTGACACCCAAGGGATCATATGACCATTTGAAACTGCTGCTGAACTTTAACTCTTATAGGCATCTATCTGCTTCCTTTCTAGCATTCCTACTGTTGCATACAAAGGGCCCTAGTTGGTTTTTATCTTGAACTGAGTTTTCTTTTTGGCTGAAAGGACGTTTATCTCATCAAAATTCAAGATTTGTCTAATACTCTAAGGAAAATATCCTCATTGGGAGGTATTTGGGAAGTTTGTAAGGGACTAGTTGGATTCCATACACTCTGATCTCTATGTGATTCTGGTATAAATACCAGTCTCCTGTCTTGCTCTGGTCAGATAACTATAGAACTTTTCTGGTTTCATCACTGATTCTGGGTTGAATGCTCTTGCTGAGTATATTAACTACTGGATAGACAAAAGAATCAATAAAGTATTTGAAACTAAATTCATTGGAATCCTTTGTGATCAAGGATGTCCAAAAGATTATAGTCTGGGGATTACCCTCTGTGTCCAGTTTTTGTAGATTGACTGTAAACCTTTCAGAATGAAAGTATATGAACAAATGAAATAATACTGAGGAGTATTTGAACACTCATTCTTTTGGCATTTTGATCAGTTGATCATGCATGGCATCTACCATGAATTTTTCAAAGTTAAAAAAGTATATCTAGAGGCTGGCCTGGGAAAAAGGTAGAGAGGAAACCAAGGATGGTTTCATCTACACACTCATCAGTAAAATATCCTAGGATATAGGACAACATGGTCACAATTTTTTTGGTTCATTCTGAAAACATGGTAGCACAGTATGGTGGGTTGTTTTTAGGAGTTTGTATGGATTAAGGGAGGAAAGTTTGAAAGATTTGAAACCTCTTAGGAAAATCTAGCTTTAGGTAAAGATCAGTGAGGGTTTCAATGGAGAAAGGCACTCCCTATGGTTGTGATGGAATCTGTAGCATTTGGTTAATGGATTGGGCAGTGATAATGATTAGGATTTCTTGGTCAGGGGTGACTATGGCTCTTTCATTTGGAAAATAAATGAGTTGGAAAATTCTGATGACTTCATGGAACTGGTAGGTCTGCGGAACTATGTATTTTGGCAGGTTATAGTTCCATAGATGTATATCATCTACCTGATCAACAAACATGTCATGGTTCCAGCAATGAAACTCCAAGAGATTGCTGTCAGTTACTGTGTCTACAATTTTAAAGTCTTTATTGGCCAGTGGAGTATAATCGACATCTAACAAAGGTGGTTGCAGAGGGTTCACTATTTGGACGTTTTTAGAAGCCATTAATTTGATTCTTTTATTAATTAAATTGCTTAACTGATGGAGGTGGGTACTTAGAGTTACCTGGAGTATTGAAAATTTGGTTGTAGAAGGGGTCCGAGTAGCGGCAGGCTCCAATTCTTGTTGGAAATGGTGGTTTTGGTCTTTTCTGCAAGTCTGTAGAGGTAGGGAAATGAATGAAATAACATGGTTTCATAATTAGAAAATTGGTGGTTTATCACATGGCGTGGGGTGGTTTGGTGGTTTGGGTAGGAGGGGGTGTGATAACATATGGTTATGCCGCGTGGCAGGGGAGCGGGCAGATATAACCACCTATTTCGCACCCCCCCTTGGCTTTAAACATTTGAACATCGGGGGTTGCGAAAATTATTGAGGGACATCCTATCTGTCCGACGCTGATTGGACGATAGGCGAAGTTGCAGGTTTTTTAAAATGAGGTGGGGTCGGGAAAAAAATTAAGCGGGGGTATTAAATCAAATTGGGGTCGAGTAATATATTAAGTGGAGGTTTTAAATCAAAGTGGGGTCGGGTAGGCTTTTTGCGCTTTTAGACTTTGTAAAATGGGTTTTTTTGTGTTTTTTTTGGAAAACATAAAGTTTTTTAAAGGGGTAAAGGGGATTTTCAAAGGGGAAAAGGGATTTTAGTAAGGGTAAGGGGGTTTTCAAAGGGGAAAAGGGATTTTATTAGGGTAAGTGGGTTTTCAAAAGGGAAAGGGATTTTAGTTAATTAATGGGATAAGATAAATAATGCTTATAGAAATTTTGGAAGTATTCTACCCACCCTTTTATTCATGCTATCACTTTTTCTTTCCTTTATTGGGTGCATTTGAGCTTGGTGACCCTTTTATTTTATTTTGAAAAGAAAACTAACTTATTTCTAACCTTATATCTTCCAATGGCTTAGATTAAACTTATGAGCTCATTTTTAATCTCTACGTAACTACTCATCTGCCAAGATTAAATGGTTTGGTTAGATCTTTATTCACTAACTATCATAACATAAAATTTAAAGGCATGAATGATCAAAATTAGACTGCATGATCATCATGAGTTGTGTCATTTTGAACAAGATGCACTATTTATTTACAGAAGTAAAATTAAACTAAGAGTAGTGGCATTTGAATATGCAACACTTTCAGAATCTATTTTTGGTGGGGTTCATAATCTTATATCTTTTTATTCTTTTCTTCTTTTGGTCCTTTGACTATTCTTTTAGGACATACCCTCTTTTCATTTTTTAATATGGAAAACATTTGCAGAAATGCAAAGGTATGTACAATATTACAAGACTTAACATAGCCAATTCAAAATGATGATCTCTATTATTATAGGAACCTAACACAATGGAAAAAAGGTGAAGGAGGAACAAGAGAATGTCACTCTTGTCGGAAAAGAAAAAATTATGGTGAAAAGGAAAAGAAGAAGAAGGACTTGTTGAAATTCAATTTTTTTTTTTATGGTGAAATTGGTTAGTATGTCAACCAATGTCCTAAGAGGAAGAAGGAAAAGAAGGGGAAGTAGACATCTACTTCAATATAGTTTGAGGATTTTTCCGCCAGATTGGAGGATGAATTCACACTTATAGTAGCATTAGACACATGAGGAGGAGGAGTATGAGACTCCAATATGGTATGATGAGCAGGGCTCAAGGAAGGAGAAACAAGGAGATATAGATCATATCCAAGGATGGATTGATCAGTAGATCATATCTAGTTGTTGTATATGATTCCTCAGGTGAACCATTACCTTTTCTATGGGAGCCCAAGTATAATAGTAATATAAATATCAATGAGATCAAAACTCATTATTAGAGTGATTGTAGCAGTTCAGAGGTAGTGCAAGGGAATATGTAGTGTGAGATCAAAGTAACATAGTGGAAGCACAAATTTCTTTAGCTACAATTTGTAGCAGGTGAATTAGAGTAGCGCAATGATAACATGGTGGACAATGATTTCCAGAGGATTTTCTTCATAGAGATTTCTAGTTTCTTAGTGGAAGAGGGAGATTTATTTGTAGAAGGAGGATGTAGTCTCTCCAAGAGTGCAAGTTTACTGAGGAAGAGGCAGTTTCTGGGGAAAGAAGGTACTTTTCTAGTCAGATCAATTTGCAGAGGAGAAGCAGTTCTGAGGTTTATGGTTCGATTTTCAGTGGCGGCTGATTTATTTTCCTAGTATAGTGCATTTTGCGAGAGAGAACAACGTGAATTTATGATACAAATACAAAGGTCGATTTAGGGTCTTAGAGGGAGGACAAATTGATTCAAAGGGGTCGAGTTTCTTCAGGGATCTCCGATCAACTAACAAGAGTGAAGGAATAAATTTACTGGAGGTTTAGAAATTTATGGATGTTGAAAAATACAACAAGAAGTTCTCAATTTGATTTTTCCTTGATTAAATTGAGAAAATTAGAATTTTCACATAAAAAAACAACTTTGATGTAGTTAACTGAGGTGACATGGATCTTGTCACTGAGTTAACTAAGTACAATATTCTAGTTAGAGGAGTTATAGTTGAGTTAAGCATATGTGATTTCTAATTTCTAGCAATCAAGGTCAATTATTTCAAGTTGTTTTCAGTTAAACTAGTTATAACTATTGGAGGAACTAGTGGAAGGTCAGTTGTGCAGTAGGACTTCAGTCTAACTCAATGATCATCTAGTTAACTGATCAATCAACCAAAAATATCTAGTGCATGTGTTGGCCCAAAATTGTGAATTACGGATAAATCATGCTTCCCTAGACAGGTGCTTGTCTAGAACAACAGGTGAAAGACTATACGACTATTTCTCCTAACTCAGAACAGATACACAAAGAGGATTGGAGTCTTACTTGTTTAGTCACTTCCAAATAGTTCCTTTTGCGCTTCCATTGCAGCTTCAAATTCAAGCGGTTTGTAGGCTGAATGCTTCCTGCAAGAAAGAACACTGAAACAACAAAAGATGCAATAATATAGATATATATTCAAGCTAATTAGCTAAATCAGTAAATAATAAACCATATACATCAACCAAGATCTTGCAATATGGAAAATCAAATTCAATACAGATGCATATAGGGAAAAATCAGCAGTACTCTTTATTGATGATAGAAGGAGAGGTTACAACCTAGTGACTGATTTGAAGTGACCTTCCAGCAACATTCCCAAGCCTCATCACAGTATAAATCTCTCCAACAGTAGCTTCACAAATCTAGCTCTCAATTGAAAATTCTTCGGCATTTCTCTACTCAAATTCTTCCTCTTCAAGCACTTAGATCTATGCTCAATTTATAGATGAAGTGTAGGTTTTTTTTCAATCAATAACTTTCCAAAAATAGGAAAGACATGTTTCCAGTCATGTATATGTCAAATGGACACTTGGATCCAAAGCTTGACACATGTGAACTCTTCTAGAAGGCACTGGCCAAGTGGAGATTTTGGAACAATGAGAATTTCGCTCCCAATGTGACCAACACACCTGTGAATGTCGGGAAGTGCTTTGCAGAGTCGCCTTGCATGGGGCTACCTGCATATGCAACACACTTAGGCCCCTTAGAGCCTGCGTTGGTGAGCTCTCATATGTTATATAATAAGCTTCAAACCATGGAAACCTTTGCTTGATGAAAGTATTTCTTGATTTGTCTTGTTTCTTGTATTAGGGAATTTAGCAACTGAAATGATAGGGAATGATAGAGCCTTGATCATCGGTCCTGGAGATGATGCCCAGTTAACCAGGTCATTGGGAATGGCGCCCAAATTTACCTATAACAATTGCCCCTAAAGCATGAGCTCCAAATAATAAGAACATTTGATTGAGATGCTTTACACTGTGATGAGCTTGGAAATGAAGTGGAGTGGTCACCTGCATCAATCTTACAATACATTACATCATGATATATCCTCTTTTGATCATAATTGCTGAGGGTAGGCATTCCCATGTTCAACACATAAACAATCTAATAACATGTACATAATTCAGAAAGTCGTTGACATTGGAATTTTGCCCAGATGCAGACATGCCTACAGATATAGGCCCATGTTTGGATGAAAATTTGTATGTAAGGTCACTGTACATATGATGTGTACAACAATCTTGAAATCGCAGCCCGGATGACTGAAACTAGATCTGGGGTCTTCTTATCTGGTTCACTCGATCATTTGGGTACAGGTCTAGCCATGCGAATATATGATTTGTAGTCGAACATGGAAAGACATCGTTTGATTACCAGCCAATAATGTGAGTTGTTAACAAACACGAGAGAACCACCATTAATTTCAATGGCCCTCAAGGTAATGTAGTACATTTTGTAAGGCGTGAATAGATGATTTGATGTCGAACGCAAAAAAAATCTTTCGATGAAAGTCTGGAAGCGAGGATCTTGTCGATGCTGTAACAAGCCTCATGGTACTGGAATCTAATGTTTCTAAGTGAACTTCTTGGATATTGATTTGTCGTTGACAAGGAGTCACCTTATTGAAAAACAGGAGTTACTGATTTCAGAGACAAGGGTATGACTTGATATAACAATTTTCAGGGATGGTGGTCATGAAAATGAAGGTTTACAAGTATTGCAGAAGGATGAGTTTTTAATCACTGGATGACTTCTCTTGAACATATCGGCGACACTGTGATGAGTTGGCAGCATTGACCCAAAACCGAAGTGAAGGTATGATGAACCATAGGCGTGAATGAACCGTCAAGATGATTACCCAACCCAAACAGTCGCGAACATGGAGTGAACAAAATGTCATGTTCAAGAGCGACTTGCTACCAAAAAGAAACTTTTGCTTACTTTTCCCAAATTTTCCCCTGTCATTTGTCGACCAGTACCTCTTTATTTTTTAACAAGCTTGAGGAGGATAACATTTTCTTGATCTATAATTCAACCCTTCGGGTGAATAACGTATTACTATTTAATAATTTAACGAGTCTAGTGATGAATGAAACTCGATTCTTGCCATGATCGACAAGCCCGTCACTATTTTATGTTTTAACGAGCTTAACGACAGTGATAGCCCGATCGTTTTTAATATTTAGGGAGTCTGAAAAAGAGGACGAAAGAGAACTCCAAAAGTACTTTTTCATAAATTTTTCTCTCAAACCCAAAAAAGTGTAAAATAATACCTGAGAAAACCTCTTTGGTCATGTTTAACCAAGGTATTCTTTTTTCGTAAATAATCTATCTCATTCCGGAAAAGGGTTAAACTTATACTGATTAGATATCAATTCATTTACTTTAACGAGCTCGAAAAGACAAGTGCTCGGCAATATTTTCACATTATTGGAGTCTGAAAAGAGCTGAAAGAAGACTCCAGGGGTTCCTTTTTTGCTATTATCGAAGCTCGAAAAAGAGATAAAAGTGTACTTCAAATCCTTTTTCATTTTTAACAAAGCTCGAAAAATAAGGAGAAAAAGTATGCTTTGTGGTCAAGTCATTCTTGAATAAATCTGCATGACTAATCTGTTCATCAGTTGTATTTCCTATTCAGAACAACATCAAATGGATTAAAAATACATGTTTCATGATAAAAACATAATAAAACTATAGCCATAGCAATAAATTTAACTTGCAAATAATTAAATGACTATTTAAAAGTAGTTTCACTATTCATTTTTACCATTCCATAGTTACCATTTGTATTTTGGAGCTCTGAACCTGATTTTGCCCCTGAACTTCAGCGGTTGATTGCATGCAATTGGTAAGAATGTTTTGAATGCCCCCTGCAAAAGTACATGTCGAATGCCCCCTATAAGAGAAGATGCCCCCCAAGCTTCATTTCATTCACCTAAGTAGATTACTAATAGTTAGATGGAATGAAGGTTCATTTACGAGATGACATGGAATACTCGTCTTAATTAGGAGAGGATTTGTTTCATTTTCAAACGAGTTTGTCATAGGAAAATAACTATTCTCATGACCCGTTTCATTTTTTAACGAGGTTGACACAAGACAAAAAAAAAAAAAAAAACTATCCTCAAAGGCACTTGTTTCATTTTTTAACGAGGTTGACACAAGAAAAAAAGAAGTATCCTCAAGGTGCTTGTTTCATTTTTTAAACGAGGCTGACACAAGAAAAAAGAACTATCCTCATGAATCTGTTTCATTTTTTAACGAGGTTGACATAGAAAAATAACCATCCTCATAACTCTGTTTCATTTTTTTAACGAGGTTGACACAGAAAAATAACCATTCTCATTGTGCAGTTGGACTAGTGAGTGTGTGTTGGAAAAGACGTAGTCTATCAGAGTCATCATCTAAGGAGTTTGATGAATACCGCAAATGATAAGTCATAACATGCATTGACGAGCCTTCTCCAGGGTTTTCATTGAATTTAGGAATGTCTGAGGGTAGCATATGTGGTATCACCAACCACCAAGGAGAGGAACCAGATAGGATTCTAGATTACGACATGGGTGAATTCAATGGACAAAACATCGAAGATGAAGCAACAATAGATGTTGTCGTAGCTGAAATATATGTTTCAGTCTGGGATGTTATCTCAGTCATGGTCAAATGACCCAATGTATACCCTATATAATCTACGGGAACTCGAAGTGAAACAATATTAACAAAATCAGAGGAAGGTGATTAAGGAAAATATTTGTACAGATAAAGCTCCTACTGAAAATGAGTTGGAGTTAAAGGTGTCTTGTCTTGTGATATTTGTTCAATCAAAATTAAACCAGGTGGAAGCACTTTGCTGTCTGGCCCAAAATATGCTTCAGGTGGTTGACTACATGATATGGGAGACTCAATGGCTACAATAGATTGTGGAGTGACCAATACAGAAACAACTTCCGGTTGTTCGACTTCAGGATCAAGCTTTTCTCCACTTAGGGAATATAACAACTGAAATATAAGGGGATGATAGACCCTATTTCATTGGTCCTGGGGATGATGTCCAGTTTGACCAATAACAACCACCCCCTAAAGCACAATGGGATCTGGATAAAATTCCAGTTAAACAACGTCGGGTTTGGGAGGTATGGTCTCACAGATTGGATGGATTGTGACCACGGGTAACTATGAGGACTCTGTCTTGACAACAGTAGACAAAACGGGATTTGTAGAAACAACTTGTGCCAACTCTAGTATATGGGAAGATGATGCTTCACCATAGGTACAAATTGTACTTGATTCGGAAGATCGTGATCGCCTTCGCCTACAAGAAGTAACTTCCAGTGGTAAAGGTGGTTTTAAAGCTAATCTACGTGAACGACGGGGGATAGGATTTTTTTCTTCCACGATTACTGATTTGTTTTATCCAAAAACAAGTAAACAAAAAGAGGGTAATGCTAGGCAAAAGGGTTTAACAAGAAACTGTGAACTGCAGAATACCTCCTGGCAAACCAAGAAGTACGGGTAGGTAATCTCCCTGAATGCTGTGTTCTGTGTATCACAATTTCAAGGCAGCCGACTCAGTTCACCTAAAATTTGTCCTCCCAAATATACCTGAAGGTACATGGAGGCCCAAGTCCGTATTAGCGCTGTCTGATGCGAAACCGCACAGTGGGAGCACCCCTTTATACTTATCGTATTGTAACACTGCCCGATATACCCGAAAGTACATGGACGAGCTACAATATACTTACATACGTGGAGTAAGGTATCACACTCGGAGTGTATCACAGACAAGTTAATGACAACTGCTATGTTTTACGACGCCGAAACACGTCTCTAGCCTAGACCTTCGAAATGTTATCGTTATGGTTCCAATGCGTTGTTAAGTAAATTGAGATTAATTTTATGTTGATCTTCCTTAACAATTTTCCTTTCAAAGGTTCACCATGATGATGTGTATGAAATTCCTAAAATGTAGCTAAGAATGATAAACAAACTTTCACTTTTAGCTTTTTCAATGAAGAACCTAGCTACTAAGGGAAAAGAGTAAATAATTTGAGAGCAAACAAATCAATGAACAAAACAAATCAATGAATCTCAAACTAAATGCAGATTTCCTAATGTTCCTTTTGCAAAACACACAAAATCCTACATGCAAATGCAAGTTTTTATTTTCAGTTTCCTTAATGTTATGAATGCATAAAAGAAACTAGGTGCACTAGATCAATAATTCAAATGCTTTTTACTTTCAAGAAACGAAGAATACAAACAACAATTTCTCTTTTGAAGGAAAAACGAGGATTTCAACAACAATTTCTCTTATCAAGGAAATGGAGATTTTACGACAATTTCCTATTTCGAAAGAAAATAATTCTTAATGCGGCCATAAAAAAAATACTTTGAAATCAACTTGTCAATGATAAAGAAAAACTTTTTTAAAACAACATTGAACAATTTTTCAGTCAAAGGAGAAGAAGTATATAGAGTCACTGGTCAATTGAGCATCAAAATTTTTCAGAACACAACAACAAACAAAACTGAAGTAAGTTGCAGAGTCAAATTCAAGGGAATTTGGTCACTTTCATGAGTCAACGCAGTCTCCAAGGGGAGACAGTGCTCTGCAACGTAGGCTAGGAAGGGAGACAGTGCTATGCAAAGCACTGTGTCCAGTCTAGGGGTGCGTTGGGCGCAGTAGACAAAGAAAAATAATATTGTTTAACTCAATGTCTTTGCAAATTAAGCTCCGAAAATTTTTAATCTTTACGTGAAAGAACTACTGGGTGGATAAACAAAGAAAATCAGAGGCTTAAACACCTAGAACTAAGAGAAATTCTCCCCAGCGGAGTTGCCAATTTGTTGGGCCAGAATTGTGAATTACGGATAAATCATGCTTCCCTAGACAGGTGCTTGTCTAGAACAACAGATGAAAGACTATACGACTATTTCTCCTAACTCAGAACAGATACACAAAGAGGATTGGAGGCTTACTTGTTCAGTCGCTTTCAAATATTTCCTTCTGTCGCTTCCACTACAACTTCAAATTCAAGCGGTTTGTAGGCTAAATGCTTCCTGCAAGAAAGAACACTGAAACAACATAAGATGCAATAATATATATATATATTCAAGCTAGTTAGCTAAATCAGTAAAGCATAAACCATATACATCAACCAAGATCTTACAATATGGAAAATCAAAGTCAATACAGATGCATATAGGGAAAAATAAGCAGTACTCTTTATTGATGATAGAAGGAGAGGTTACAACCTAGTGACTGATTTGAAGTGACCTTCCAACAATGTTCTCAAGCCTCATCACAGTATAAATCTCTCCAGCAGTAGCTTCACAAATATAGCTCTCAATTGAAAATTCTCCAACATTTCTCTACTCAAATTCTTCCTCTTCAAGCACTTATATCTGTGCTCAATTTATAGATTAAGTGTAGGTTGTTTTGCAGCCAATAACTTTCCAAAAATAGGCAATACATGTTTCCGGTCATGTAGATGTCAAATGGACACTTGGATGCAAAGCTTGACACATGTGAACTCTTCTAGAAGGCACTGGCCAAGTGGAGATTCCAGAACAATGAGAATTTCGCTCCCAATGTGACCAACACACCTGTGAATGTCGAGAAGTGCTTTGCAGAGTAGCCTTGCATGGGGCTACCTGCATATGCAACGCATTTAGGCCCCTTAGAGCCTGCGTTGGTGAGCTCTCATATGTTATATAATAAGCTTCAAACCATGGAAACCTTTGCTTGATTAAAGTCTTGCCTGATTTGTATTGTTTCTTGTCTTAGGGCATGTAGCAACTAAAATGATAGGGAACGATAGACCCTTGATCATCGGTCCTGGAGATGATGCCCAGTTAAATAGGTCATTGGGAATGACGTCCAAATGCATAGAATTTGAGTTCCCCAGCTGTGGTGGATATTCTAAGGCAGTGTAACATTATTTGTACACTAGTATTGAGCGTATAGGTGTTGCATGCAATTAGATGATCAACCTTTGGAATTATGAAATCATTTTGGAGGAATTTCGTAAATAATAGGGGCCTAATTTCTCAAGGAATTGTGCAAGGAAGTAGGGGCTCAAGAAGAAGCATAATTGACTAAGTCCGGGTTAGATCTTAGTGAGCAGAGAGATATGTTATTCACTTGAAAGTTGTACTTAGTTGAACAAATCAATTGTAATACATATCTATTCATCAAATTAATGCAAATAAGCAAAGGGATTTTTAGTAGATTTCTTTCCCCTAGAAAAATATTGTGTGTATGTGTGTTATATCTCATTGCATGTTTATGATTGATGTTCTAAATTGTGAATTGAATTCCATGAAGCTGTAGAGTAGGTTTGTATTTTGTGATTTTGATTAAAATTTCATGAGAAATTGCAAATATACACCATAATTATAGATGGTATCATAGTAGGATTCACATTAGAACAAAAATTTTGAAGTTGTTTCTTAGGAGGATCAAATTTGTAGTTCAATTCAGCAGGATCTCTACAGAGTTGGGAAGATGACCTTCAACAGATTGAGGTTAGAGTATGCATTTAAAGGCAACTCCAATTGCATTGCATGGAAGGATCACATGGAGGTGGTGTTGGATGACGATGGATTTTTGGACTATGTCAAGACAAACATTCCAAAACGAGGATAAAATTATGCTCATAACCTAGCTTGGTGGAATAAAGATGTAGCCAAGGAGAGGAGAATAATCTTGGAGGGAGTACAAGATCACATTGTTGAAAAACTCCATGGAAAAGAAACTCCATACTCAATGTGGAAAGCATTGACAAAAATTTTCAGGAATAACCATGATCACAGGAAGTTGGTGCTCAAGGATAAATTTTGACCCAAGTACATTGTTTCACATGATAGAGTGTAGACACTTTTTCAGTGATTTGGAGGAGAAAGGTCTTGAGATCCACAATGAGCTAGGGGATGACGAAAGGTATAGTGCGACTAGGATTTGTATAGTCATAATTTAGAGGGAGTCGAGCTCCCATCTCAGGCTTAAGGATGTCATGCGCATTTCAGGCCTAAAGAAAAATATCATCTTTGTTGCAGTTTTGGAAGACCGTGGTTATTATGTGATCTTAAACAAACGAAAATAATTCCTAAGACACATATCCACGGGACAAGTGAAGCATATTAGGGCTCTCAGTGAAGAACCTATATAAGTTAGATGTGGAAGACTGTGCTACATTAAGCACTAAAGCATATAAAGTGCAGAGCCACGATGTCGGTGAAATTTGGCACAAAATACTTGGCCATTTGTATCATGACACCTTGAAGTTTATGCAAAAAATAAACACGAGCCTCCCTAAAGGAGTACTCGATCAAAAGGATGTATGCAAATGATGCACCTTGGGGAAGTATGAAAAATCCACATTCCATGACCAGGACAACAAAGCACATGTAGTATTGGAAAAGATCAACTCTGATGTCAATGGATGTTTCTCAACAACCTCCACTGTCAGACAAATGTTTTTTCATTTTTATTGATGACTTATCAAGGAAGTTCTAGATATTATTCATGCAGAAGAAGGATGAGACATTCTCCAAGGTCATAGAATCCAAGGCACTGGTTGAGAAATAATTCGACAAGAAGATGAAGGCTCTCAAGATCAATAAAGGAGTTGAGTACGTGTGGAATGAAACAAATAAATTATGTCCAAAAGAAGGAATTCGATGAGAGTTGACTTGTAGGTGTTTGTAACTTCATGGTTACTAGCAAAAGCTCTTCTTCGAAAGACAATTGTTAGTAAATATTTGGTTTAGAGATAGCTGAAGGCCATATATTCTTAGAAGGAATTATGGAATCCTTGATTCATCTTTCAATGATTGATATCATCCTTTGAGTTCACTTCTCATGCCCTGAAGTATGGCTTGTGGGTTATTGGGATGCAAGAAA
Source organism: Pinus albicaulis (assembly GCA_034641835.2). Taxonomy (NCBI): domain Eukaryota; kingdom Viridiplantae; phylum Streptophyta; class Pinopsida; order Pinales; family Pinaceae; genus Pinus; species Pinus albicaulis. The sequence goes on along the minus strand of CM076581.1, from coordinate 1,290,759,531 downwards.
GGCCATGGTGTCACCCATTTTGTAGTTGGGCGGAGAGTGGCAATCAATTGCCTAGTCTTACTTGATGTAAATACCTATCCCGATTTCTATACGTAATGGATCTCATGATTGTAGCCTAAAACTGTTTAAATGCCAATGGAATGGATATAAGATGTTTCAATATAGTATATAAGTGTCTAGAAATAGTTTGGAACACTAGTTAACCACCCTGTCCTACAATGTCACTATAGATGTTTTCAGACAAAGAAAATGGAAGCCTAGGCCTGCTCTTCTCTTCCATTTCTAAGTTCAGGGATAGTACTACTACTAGCCTTGTTATAGGTGAAATAGGATAGCAGTTCATAATAGGCTTTCTTCACTTATATTTAGATTTTATAGTGAAGATTAGGCCTTGGAAGTTTGACCTTCTTGTTAGAGAAGTTGATCCATAATGTTATCACTTGAGCTTTGTGATGTATTATATGTTTATTGACTTGGGTTTCAGGTTTTCTTGAATATGTGTCCCACATGTAATCTCCTGATTTGTTGTTATTTTCATTAAATATTGTATCCTTTTTTGTAGAAGTTATTTGCACGTGCTAAATAGAATGATGTATCTTTAATAAATAGATGCATCCATAGAAACTATAGAGAAATATGCAAAAACTATTGAGAAGGGAATTCCTTATATGTTTTAACATAAATAAGATCTAGAAAGAAAAACTATTATAAAGGCAAACCTCGCTTCACATAGACCCATCAACCTTAATACAAATTAAAAACAGTTACATTGCAATATAATATTTTCACTTCTTCATGCTTCTTAAAAGTTAATTATAATTTATGATGTGGAATTTTCACCCAAATAAAAGCTCAAATAAATATTGGACTAACTTTATCACATCATAAGAGAAATAATAAAATATCTTTTTGATAGGCACTTAGGTTAGAGGTAATGGTTGTGGTCCATTGTATGGGCAAGGACATTAACATAGCATTAACTAATGTTGCTATGCTAAATAAACATTTAACTCGAAGTTTTTTATCTATTTTAAAATGAAGATTTTTTATCTTAAAAAATGTGTAGTAACATATTTTAACATAGTTTTTTAAAATTGTGTTGTAATGTGATTATTATTATTTTTAAACAAGAATAATGTCTAGTTGTCATCAATTATTATTATTATTATTTTTTTAATAATTATTATAACTATTTTGGATAGCACTATATAAAATAATTGACCTCAATTGAAAAACAAATATAGATGGACAAGGGTTCAAAAACAAATTTATTCAATTTATATTTGATCTCTGTTCAAAACCAAATATAGATGGACAAGGTTCAAGTTCCTTGTTTTCAATGAATGAAGACGGATTTTGACCCCAAATTATTCAACTTTCATATCTGTTATCTCGTTCAAAAACAAATATAGATTGACATGGTTCAGATTCACCTAAATTAGTCAAATTTCATACATGATCCCAGTTCAAAAACAAATATAGATAGACATGATTCAGGTTCTTTGGTTTCAATGAATAAAGATAGATCAGCCTCTTGGACATCTAGTAAGCCATGTTCATATATTGTCACTTAAATTATAAATAATTACCTCATTACCCCCAACAAAACCCATATCTGATATACACCATATCTCTCATTCTTTCAAAATTAAACTTGTGGAACTTATAATCATCAATGTTGGTAGCCTTTATATGAAAATATTCCACAATTTATCTGAAAATATTCCACAATAGATTGTGGCATCTGTGCAACCTCTCCGATCCTTCCGTCATCTCCCTGATCCAATTTAGGCTTCTCTATCTCCGAGATAATAACAACATCCAATTTGGGGATATGATCCATCTCCGATCTAATTTTTATGCATGAAGCTACAATCACTCGTGACCCAAAAGTGAACATCACATGGAACCTGCACCAAACATCCACACCCTCACCCTCAAACGGTATGAAAAAGGACGTCCCTTCTTGGAGGTTGAAACCAGCTACGCTCAACCTGTTAGAATTTGTTATAATTTCTGTTCATAGCCTCCTAGTACAAGGTATGCTTTGAAACAATAGTGAGATGAGGATCCAGATTGGGTTGTGGAAAGTTCTGTGGCAAGTGTCCCGTTGTACTCCACGACTTCAAACTCAAATAATAAATTTATACTCTTATCTGACTGTTCCATGTAGTGACCATCACTATCACTTTATATGCATATCCCTCTCCAGCCATGATGTTCATGGTGCTGAGGTCATAACCATACTCGATTTCAGGAACTTGTATCAACATTCATCTAAGAGGGTTGCAGACAATAAAAACGATTAGATGGGTATCATGTTGAGGATATTCGACGGACACCAAGAGAAGGCCGACCGTCGATCCGTGAATGCAGAAGGCGGTGACATCATATGTTTGCGAAAAGAAGTCAAGCGAGAGTGTTTTCTAGGTATTCGTGAAGAAGCAGTAAGAAGTACAATTCAGTGAGTGTAAGTCATGCTGCAATACAAGCAATGGTTTTTTGGGAGGTTCTGCAACCCAATCATTCGATATGAATTGTGTGGATGAAAGGATGGCGTTCCACTCTTTACAGACGCTGCAATATCTACTAAACTCTTTCACTAGCAACCATGGAAATACCATCTCCTTGAGATTATTTGGCAATTGAGACCACCACGTTGAGCACTCCTGAGAATCTTCCCTTTCTGTTGCCATTTCCATTTTCAATGAACAACACTCCTTCAGTTCTTCCCTTTATTTTTCCATTTTCAATGAATAACACTTTCATTCTAGCTGAAAGCTGGTTAAGACTTTGACATTCTATGACATTCTATGAATTATATGTACTAGTGAACATGATAAATTGCCCGACCTTTCCTTGTCCCACATATTCTATTATAATAACTAACTTTCATTATTCGACACATTCCATAAATTTCCTGACCTTTCCTTGTTCTACATATTCTATTATAATAACTAAGTTTCATATTATGAACATATTCCATAAATTTCCCAACATTTCCTTATTCTACATATTCTATTATAATAACTAACCTTCATATTATAATAACTAACTTTCATTGTTCCACATATTCGAGGCACATTCTATAAAAATAACCAAGTAACTTCATATTGGGAATAGGGTTTTTGAATTTTTAAATTTAAATATTATTATTATTATTATTATAACGTTTTTAAATTTAAATTTTATTATTTTTATTGTGGTTGGTTCATTAATGGGTCCAAAATAGTTGTTATGTTTTCTTAATAATTCTCAATTTGAAATAGGGTTTTTGAAATTTTAATTTTTAATTCTTATAAGGTTTTTGAATTTTTTATTTTTATTTTTATTTTTGTGATTGCTCTCTTTTAGGGTTTTTGACATTTTAATTTTATTATCATTGATAGGGTTTTTGAAATTTTAATTTTATTATTATTGTGGTTGCTTCGCTCATGGCCCAAAATGGTTGTTATGTTCTCCTAGTAACTTAATTTGGAATAGGGTTTTTGACATTTTAATTTTATTATTATTGATACGTTTTTTGAAATTTTAATTTTATTATTATTGTGGTTGGTCCGTGATTGGGCCCATAATAGTTGTTATATTCTCCTAGTAATTCTCACTCTAGTTGTAGGAGAGAGGAAAATCCTCTCCAAAAAATGGTAATTAAATATCATGAATGTTACAAATATCTATTTAAAAAAATGTAACAAAATTCTTAATCATGTAGATTGAATTTACTATAGAGATTATTACCATGTAAATACGTTTTGTTACAATTTGGTACAATGCTATGACTTATCAATGCAATATGTTTAAAAAACCCTAATTCATTTCTTGGATATTTGTAATAGGGTTTTTGAAATTTTAATTTTATTATTGTTTATTAAGTGAATATAATCAATTGATATCATGAAGGTTACAAATATATAATTTTAAAATATGTAATAAAATTATTAATCATGGAGATTGACTTTACTATAGATATTCTTACCTTGTAAATATGTTCTGTTATAGTTTGTTACAATGTTATGGCTTAGGGATACCTTATCTTTAAAAAACCATAGATCTTTTAATTTTTTGAGGAAAATCCTTGAAAGAAAAGGCCAAACTAGATCCACCCAAAGGGATCACATCCCATTGATTGAACTAATTGAACCCTAATCCAAACGACATCAAACAATTGACCTTGTGACCTCCCAAAGACAAGGTGCTTTAGCAATGGGACCTCAACCAATTGAGCTAACCCTTAGAGGTATCAAGTTTTCACTTATTTTTTTAACATTTTTAAATTAAATTGAAAATAAAAAATGGTATAACTACCTTTGACATGAATCTCAACCCTATATCCTACATTACTACTAAAAATATTTAGTGAATCCATATCATCCACCTATTAAAATAATTATAATTAAATTAAATTTATGAAACCTATTTAAAATAGATATGTCTATACATCTATATAATCATTTAAAAAAAAAATAATAATAATAAATCATTTAATCAATTTTTATGATTTTTTTAGTCTTTGCAATCTAAGATGTATTACAAGATAAGTGTTTTGATGCCTATCATTCGCATCGACATTCACCAACCATTTAATTTATATGATTGCACTATTTACAACTCAAAGTGTACTAGGATGACCCACCATGTTCATGAATTATTAAAGAAAGTTAGATAAAATGATTAAATCACTCACAAGAGGGTGGAGGTATTTGCCATGAAAAAATGTTTCTTAACTAGAATAGTGAATTCCCTAACCTTAAGAAAACGAATAGCATATATCACAACATTCAAGCCATTATACAATTCATTATGAGGAGACAAAACTTGACGATGGGGTTTGGGTGTATGAAATGTGGGATGATTTGGTCAAAAAATCAAGTTTAAAGAATGCTAGTTACACACAATTATTGAGCCCAACCCAATTTTGGGGTGGTTATAATCATTTCTTACATTAATTCATGAGATATATAACTAAGGGGAACCTCTTGTTATTTAAGGAATAGGAGTCATCCACCTACTATTCATTGTTAAATTTTTTTGTTTGAGTTATTTTAGGAGGTGATTAGGATTTTTTTTTTTAATTCATTTTTCTTGAAGGAGAAATGGATCTCTACCACTTCATGCCAATTTTAGATAAATTATTGAGTAAAATGTGGATCTAAGAAAATAATTCATACTTAGTAAAAGGAGTTGAGCTCCAACCTATGTAAGGTTTTCTATTCTACATTTTTAAAGTGTGAGTTGAAAGTGTTCATGACCAAGGAAGTAGCCCTAATTCATAATGGAAGGGGGACCAACATTAATAAGTAGATATGTTAATATGTAGCTTCAACACCCTTTGAGCAATAAACAACTAGGGTACTTCTCCATAATGTCATAGGAAAATGGATTTTCATATGCTAATGCTCGGAAGGTACACATGCAATATAAATCCTTTAGCGTTTTTTCCCTGGATTCATAATATGGTTGAGGTGCCACAAGGGTACCACAAGCTTCAACTATTAACCATGTATAAACCCCATACTAACAAACTATAGTATCTGAATACATGGGTGTCTTATAGAATCTCTTGTTCAATAAAAATATATATATCAATATTTTATTATAATAAATGATTTCAGACACTAATATTAATTCTATATGTAGAAAATCCATGTAGATTCAAACTGATAATTGTAATACGCAGAAACAATATACTTGAATCTACTCTACAAATTGTGGAAACTAATTACGATCACAAAATCACACGAACAAAATTTCAATTAAGGGAAATTAAATTATAATCCTTTGCTCGTTTCCATTTTCAACACTCCCTCTCAACAAGAAATGGATTGTCTGCTACGTCGATCCTGCCTCTATGGAACTCTAATTTTCCCCTTGAAATTGCCTTTGTAAAGATATATGCATCCTACTCATCTGTAGGAATGTAATCTAATGACATAATCTTCCTTTGCACAAAATATTTGAGATGGTGGGATCAAATGTCAATATGCTTGGACCTATCATGAAAAACTAGATAAACCGAGAGTTTGATGCAACTCTAGTTATCACAATAAATCACTGTCGGATCCATCTGCTGACCAAACAACTCAACAAGGATAATCCTCATCTAGATAACCTCACAAGCTGCCTAACTGACAACCATGTACTCCACTTTTGCTGAATTGAGTGTATTTGATCTATACTTCCTGTTGTACCAGGAAACTGCTGCTAAACCAATACTGAAGATGCCCCTTGATGTGCTCTTCCTGTCGGATGGTCTCCCTTCCCAATCTGCATCTGTGAAGCCTTGAAACCTTAATCCCTCTTTCCGCTTGTACCAAAGACCAAAATGAGTGGTGCCTCTTAGGTATCTCAACACATGTTTGGCTACCTTTCAATAGAGCTTGGTTGGGTTAACCATTGCTTGAATAAGTAGTGCAGGCGATGGTTAATGAACGAAGAACCATGAGTAGGAAGAGTGAAAGCTAACACAAACTATAGCCATGCCAATAAGGAAAAATAAGAAGAAATCAATGAGGTAAAACACATCAACTGAATTACAAAACAAAAATCACCTCTGAATTTTGGGAAGGACTGAGTTGACCAAGGCTGACCCCTCCTTTGGAAACAATGGATGGAGAAGTAACCTTGCGAAGGCCCATACCAAACATTCAAATTCGAGAAGGAGTAACTGGTGTTGGGACTGCAACAAAATGAAGAGTTAGCAACTTCTAGAAATCACACTTGAAATTCAATAATGGTTACAGGGAAATACAAATTTTACCGAAAAATATCAGAAATAACACGACTGGAGAGACGCAGAGGAACTTACAAGACAACCTGTTTGAAAGAACGACCACCATGATTGTTCAGTTCGGTGGAATTTTAAACCCAACACAGTCAATCTTGTAGAATGTATTCATGCTTATCGTAAGGAGCACCATAGTAGTGGTACATTACTAAAAGAAATCCAACTAAGGGAACTGTTGAAAAAAAATGTAAACTTCACATTGTGGAACCCCATTTCATGCAGGTTAAAAAGTAGATATCTCATGGAGGAGGAGCCAAAAATGCCAAGACTGTAGATGAAATCCAGCTCCCATAAATGGGTAGCGCATGCCTACACTAGGCTAACTAGAAGAAACCACGAAGCCAAAAAAAAAATTAAAATGCAACATTTGGCCAGGCAAATGAGTGGTAGGGTAGAGTAATCACATCTCCCCCGTCCGATTTAGGCAGAGATATCTTCACAGTTTAGTTGAATGGGATTGACAACTAATGTGAACATCACATGGGCAGTGGGATCGTGGCACCCTTTTATTCGAGCTCATAAACTCAAAGGGATAATTACCATCTGAAACTTTGAAACCCTAAGACTTCACATTTATGTGGGGAATTCCCAGTTATGGTAACTATTGGGTCAATTTATTGTTGCAAACTAGTGCAAGTATTTATTATCAATCCAGGTTAGTGAAATTTAGAAGCATCCCCAAAGTATATGGGTTTCAATTGTGATCAATTTAGAAGATGGTTTATTAATGATTAGGGAAATACATATTACAAATATAAATGTAACTTAAACAATTTCTAAATTCAGATGTGTAATTAGAAGCAGAAGAATCTCCTAACTTAAGAGATTTGTTTGTCCTTCTCTAACAAGATTACCATGTGATTTAGAAATAAAAAACTACTTAACTACACAATAGATTAAGATAAATGAAGCAATAATTGAAGAGGCTCTTCACTGAAGAGGTCTTGATTGTCCTTCATCATTTATTCATTTATCAATAATGCTATTGTTAAAAACAGGAATTCAGAAAAATAAAGAAAGATGGATTGTAGTTTCTAGTTTCTTGATCAAATAGAAGAAGTATTTAACTTAAATACTAGGTTGGCTCTTCATATGCATAATAGAAACAAGATTAAGATCCATCAGCAACCATGTAAAAGCATGTAAAGATGAATTCTAATTGAAGATCTTGATTAGATAGAAAGAATATTTAACTTAAACATTTGTTTTTCCTTTCATATGCAAGTTAAGAATGATCATTAGATTCATCAATACTCAGAAATAATCAGCATAAAGAAATTAAACATAAGCAAACTAATTCAGAAATTTCAGCTACAAAATAAACTAAGAAGTGCACTTAGCTCGGTGTGGGGGCCCTCCACCCTTTCCTCACACAATGAAGGTGAATTCAACTACTTAAGACTTCAATCAATCAACTAGCATATAACCACAGAAAATATGATAGAACAAATCTTCAATTATGTCTCCAAGTCTCAGAAATAATAATATTAAGCCATACAAGTTCTACATATCAATGTCTTCAAAGTTTGAGGCTTAAATAGATAAAGTATCTAACAAACCCATCTAAAATAGCTCAAATAGTCATAACTATCCTTATCTTATCAAATCAAGTCGAATTCATCCATAAGATCCATCAAAATCTAGAAAATCTCACAAAATAAGAGTTTTGACCTAGTTTTTAGGGATCCTCTATAAAGATAGGTCCTGTTTGACTGCCTTTGACTGGGCCTATTAAAGCTCAGTTTGACTGTACAAACATGTGTACACTTATTCTTAGTTCCCGAGCCTTCTAGAAATGTATCCAGCTCAAGCCCAAGTGTCCTGCACATATGCAAACCATAAGGCCATTACGGGAATTTCTGATGCTGCCCAAAATGCACTTAAATTTCAATTTTTACAAAAACATCTAATAATTGAAAAACATAATTTAAATACCTGTATATGCATCTTTTGGTCAAAATAAGGTGGATATGATGGTGAATAGGTGGATAATATGGAAAAATATGGTGTATTTCATAAACAAAAAGAGATAAAAAAACAAGGGCCAACATCTCCCCCAAACTGATGATCAAGCATGTCCTCATGCTTGATTTTTCCTTTTTGACCTTCTGAGCTCTGATGCTGATCCCATTCCTGATCCTGAAACTTCTTGCTGTGCTGCATATAGAATAGAATCCATATCTTTTCATTACTCTTCTTTGTAAATGGAGGTCTTAACCTTTTGTTTCTCATACTTAGCCTTCCAGGAATTTTTCTCCTGAAGCCACCTGAATTCCTGTGTATAGAGAAGATTGTTTTTGGTTTTCAACTTTCCTATTTCTCCACTTATCTTCTCATTTTCTTTAACCAATTTCTCATTAGTTATTTTATAAGTTTAATTTTCTTCTTTCAGGTGCCTCTCCATGATTTTGCTTATCTCCAGGCTATCAATTAATTCTCTAACTCTACTAAGGTTTTGATATTCCTCCTTGGTATTTTTATAAACTGAAGTTTCCTCCTCATTATTTTCAAAATAGGAATCTTTGTCTACAGGATTTTCATACACTTATTGTTGCAACCTCTCAAGGATTTCATTGGCTTGTTTCGTTAAAGGAGATGTCTCCATGACTTTCATTTCTGGTTTTGCTGAATTCTTATTTTTCTGTCTTCTAGAAATGGTTAAAAATGTGTTTCCCTCTCTACCATCTCTGTCTCATGATGTTTCTTTGACTTATTTTTAGGGTAAAGAGGTGAATGCACAATATTTCTAGTTTCCTGTATTGGCTTAAGTTTGTTTTCAATGACTTGTTCTACATACTTATTTTTAATCAGAAAATTTTCCCAAACCATTCCCTTAACTTTTAGCTGATAATCCACAAGGATTTTTATAAGCCCCTGGTGAAGAATTTGGGCTTATTTGGGCTTGGTGTCATATTTTACACTCTCGATCATCTTCATCAAATTTTTATAAAATAAATAGGGCAGATCGATCCTTATATCTTCTTTAATATGTTGTAGTAACCTGACATGATAAAGGTGTACTGCACTATGTCTGTTCTCACAAGTGAAGAACTTTTGAATTATCAAAACTAGCTTTGCCCAAGGTTCATTGAACCACTCCCTTGGAATTCCCTTTGACCTATCAAAATAACCCTTCCTCTTTTTATCCAAGAAGAATGTCCAACCCTTTTCTTTGAAATGCAATCCCTTATGATATATTTTTCCTGATGATGGCAACTCTAAAGCTTCAGAAATATACTCTGGAGTTAAAGGATTATGTAAAATACCCATCATGGTTTCATATTTTTTGTAATTGTTTATAAATTCTCTTGTGACATCCTCATTGTGCCCTTTGAATTTTTGAAGAAAGCCTATTAAGCTTGACTGATAGAGTTTTTCAACTGTTTCCCTATTCCAATGTTCAATTTGAAAGGTTTTGGGTTCTGATCTTGAAGTCATTTTGTCTGAAAACCATTTTATGTACCCATCTCCTGGCATTAAGTTCATCTTTGTCAACAAAATTTCAAGTACTGGATGTTATCACAGTAGTAAGGCTTAGCTCTTGTTTACTGCTCTTGCCAATCAATCCTCTGTTTTCCTTTTGAAAAATGTGAGCTTAATACTTCAAATAAACACAAGAATTGATGGAGAGGTATAAGAAAACATAAAAATTCATGTCTCTATTATCCTACTCTCCATTTAATTCTCTGTCCTCTTTAAAAACAATCCTCTGCCTTTGTTTTGTATGACTGTGTAAAAAAAAATTGACTTTTTTTTTTATACAATAGTGTCTTGTCATTCTTCAATTTCATATAAAATTCTTTTTCAAAACATAGCATGATGTATATAATTGAAAATCACTGTGTATGCAAGACGATAGCTCAAACATTTCATCAAAATCTGATAATGAGTTCATTGTTTTCCTTCAAACATTCACCATAATCTATCCTCTGCTATGTAAAAATAAAAAAAACATGTTTGACTGTGTCTTCTAAACCAATATTTCTCCACAAATCCTATTTCGAATTCTTCTACTGAGTGTGCTAATAAAATTAATCTATTACACAACTAAATTTAAAACAAACTCACTGTGCAATTCGAACCAGAATTCTTCATTCTCTGTTTTCCATTTATTTTGAAATAGAAGACTGTATATGAGGACATGTTCAAGCTTACCTGTATTTGCAATGATCCTTGTGATCTTTTGTTGTGATCCTCGTGATCTTCCTTCTAGTTTAATTGAGGTCTCTGTTCGTTTCAATCATTTCCAATCTCATTAAAATCCTCACTCATTTACTCACTTAATCAACAAAATATTTAATTTTTCACTGATGGGAGAGTATTTATGAATGGTGTCAAAGTGTTTATGAGTGGTGTCAAAACAAAATATAACACAATGAAAATATTTTAAGGATCGAACTAGAGAACTCCTTTTATAACTCTCAGTTCTTTTTAACAATCCCGAGATCTATTCATGCAATCATCGTTATTTTGAACAACTAAATCTGAGTTTTACTTCTTACCTTCTCCTTCACAGGATTTCACCTCCTGATATCGTGGTTGATTGATAAATTTTCCGGATTTTTTGGCTTTGAAACTCCAGTTAATTCCCTTATCGCTCCCTTCCTCTTCTCTGCTATATTCTTTGCCTTCTTCACTGTGTTTTATCTCTTCTATTCTCCTCACAACTTCTTCACTGTCTTCTCTCCACTTTTGCATTTTTTTTTTCACAAAGTTGTAAACATGGAAGCGTGCTTTGATTGCATGCCCTCCCTCTCTTACTAAGCCTTTGGAAGGCAATGATGGTGAAAACACAACGTATATCAGTTGTTTCAGGTCTTAGCGATGGCAGACATGTTCTCATAAGTTTTTCACAGTGTTGTGTTATGGAATTTGAAATTATTTTGACCGTTCACTAACCGACGCTTGATCGGTTCATGCGTGTCTTTCCCTTGACTGTCATGCTAGATCTGATGTACATTCAATCCTTTTTTTTACTTATTATGCAGCTCCTTTCAAGTTTTTATTTTATGACCATGTCTGCTTCCACACTCCACATCATCTCCATTTGCATATGTGCCATCATACTGGTTGTATTCACATTACCATATGCTATCATTTCTTTGTTCCTCCACTGCTGCATGTATTACGGTCTCATCATAGTTTCATAGCATAGTATACATCATTTTCATGCATCACATCATATTTTAGGTTAGTTGCATTCACTCTTTTTATTTTTTCACAGAGGAAAAATTTGTAATCTTTCATTGAGTAGAAAAATTACATGTTACATTTTACCGAGTATGCTATCATGTAGCTGCAAGATATATGCTGACTTCATAGTATTAGTAGTAATGCTAATAAAAAAAAGTATGATAATCCAGTATCCGCAAGTAAGTTTGGTGCATAACTTACTGGATTGGAAGGTGCCAAAAATAAATGTGAAAAAAAACATGATATAGCTACCAAGATATGTCCTATAAATAACATACAAAATGATCTCCCATGAGATAAATCAAAATCTGCTGTCATGTATCAATAACCCGAAATTCCTGAAGATCCTCAATGAAGGGCCTATGGAAAAACCTGTAAACCTATTCACCATCATGTTCTGTGATATGCCAGGTACCCCATATCAACTCCACGACTTCTTTGGATAGTTTGTCTGCCACTTTGTTCTGAGTCTTGTAAATATGATTGAAAGAAATGGATTCAAATTGTAATTTGAGGTGATTAAACTCCCTTAGAAGATAAGTCAGTGTGTGCGTGTAGCACATAACATTTGAGTTGAACCAGTTTATCACAATAAGAGAGTCTCCAAAAATCTGAATGGAGTTGCAGTTTTTTTCCAGGGCAAAAATCAGAAGGAGTCTTAAGCATTGAAGTTCGGAAAAATTGCTCGTCGCGGGACCCAAACCCATATTAATATGAGAATGGTGCTATTCGGTTAAATAGATTATAGCCCCCCCCCACATCCCTGTTGATTGGCCGTGCCATCAAAGTAGGCCCATGGTCGAGTGTGATCTATAATTTCAGGTATGTCAAACTTCTCAGGTTTTTGGTGGACCTCATCAGGTATCATGCTGTAGGTGGCCATGATCGCCGAGTAGATGCGATCTTCATTCACCTGTTGATTGTCAAAAATGTATTTGTTGTGGGTTATCCAAATATTCCAACCAAATATTAAGGGGAGATTACACAATTTTGTGATATTTGCGGTTGACTGCAACCATGCTGTCCATGCATCCAATATTGAATTCCCTCTCTAGTGTAATAGACATCCCAAACCTTGAGTGAACAGTTCATAAATACACAGGATGGCATGGAATTCAAGGAAAATATGCGAGGTGTCTTCCTCGTGCATCAGGCAGAAACAACATCTTGAGGGTCCTTGTATTGCGCAACGATGGAGATGTTCCATAGTGGGAATGCAGAGATGAAGAATGCACTAGAACAGAAGTATGTATTTGTGTGGCGCTTTGAGTTTCCAAATAGACAGCCACCACCAGAGTTTTTCTTGAGGTTCCATTGACGGGAAAATCGGTCCTGCCAACAGCAGGGGATCTCCCCGGTAAAAAGTCCCAACTAGACTCTAAACCGTTTGGAATAGGGATCCATTCCGGGGTGTGGGTCCGGCTAACATTTAATTCTCCTTTCCTTGGGTCTCAGTAGGACTCTATGAACCTGCGGACACATGATTATTCGGATGATACAAGACACATGATTTATTAATTAAATGAACATACAACACTATGCGTAGCAAGATGAATAGTAAAGCATGCAGCCAAAGGAAATGCTGTCAACAACATATCATTAGGGTCATGCTTGTACACTGTTCTGACCATAGAAGAAACAATTCTTTATGGCATAATACCCTTCACTTCCTTAAATGGTTTTGGTGATAATGTAAATGTCGGTAAACAAAGTTATTAACATTCATTAAGAAAGCAAAGTAAACTTAGCACCATTGACACATGTTTAGAGAACTATAATGCATAAATGATGTAATTGGAGACACAGTTTCATTAATCAAAATATGTTAGAAACTGAAAACTAAATACTCATAGTGTTCACACATCAAACCACATCAGATCCAAAAAGAATTTAACAAATATCTGTATTCATATTCAAAAGTGTGTAGTCCTTCTATTACAATGCTCTCTATCTCTTTGAGTCCCAAACATAAGGTCCTTGTACAATCTTCCGAAGGAAGTATTTATAAAACAAACTCGCCCTTTTGGTTTCCCTGACCTTTTGTCTTCCTAACCGTTGGGCTGCCTTGCGACTTAGTAGCTTTTGTGACCTGCGACCTCGGGCATAGTTGCGACCTGCGACTTCACTGGATTTTGCGACTTGCGACCTCGAGCAATCTGCGACCTACGAACTTAATCAAATTTGCGACCTGCGATCTTAAGCAATCTGCGACTTGCAACCTTCTTTTGGTGATCTCTGGATTTCATAGAAATATTCCTTATCCCGCATCCCTTGCTTTGGAAAAAGGGCCCTCTTGCTTGCTGGGAAAAACTCCGGCTCATTGTGCAACCAATAGCTTCCACCTGCAGTCACATAGCTTAGGTTACATGTCTTCATTGATCGAATAATAATGTTAGGGGCGTATTTAATTAATTGCATAAGTGAAAATGATAACTTTAGACCCCTGTGTGGTCAAGTGTTGTGTCATTAAGTCATCAAAGAGAATGGCTTGTGTAGGCTTTCCCTATGCCCCTTTAATCACTGTACTTTATCCCCAACATTTTCTCAGACTCTATCAAGCTGAAGCTATGCTTGGCATGAGGAAGCGCTTCGCTCTCCTCATGCACAGTTTCATCTAGTTCACTTAGGTGTTGAAGCACACTAGTAGATAAGGAGTTGCAAACCATGTAAATTTAGAAATGGTCTTGAGCGATACTCTTTTAAATAAAGGCGCATGCTCATCTTCAAACACCTTGTATCTCTTTGATGGTGCAACGAAAATAAAAGAGTCTTCTCCCGAGACTGATTCCCTGGTAAATTCTATATTGCCATGTAGGAAAAGCAGCACCACAATACGGACGTAGGGACCCCCTTTCAACGAAGAAACATTATAGTGGGAGGAGTCGAAGAGTAAGAAACCCTATGCGACTTAGATGTATGAGCCAAAGGATAGGTCAATCCTATGTGAGTTGGCGTTCAATATCCCCCCGAGCCAAGCTCTAGCATTGTTAAATGTGCAACACCATTTTAAACTATGGTTTTAAAAACCATTGTAATGCCACCATCAATAAAAATTTCCAACGTATATTTAACCCACCATTATAAAATGATGCCCACCATATTAACATATGCTTGTTGAATAACCATAGGCTCCACGTGAATTATTAATAAAGGTTTCATGTAAATGTGCAACACCATTTTAAGCTGGTTTGGAAGATGATGGATATCGATTTTCGTGTGTAAACTAGCCTGTTTCCACGACCTGGCGACCTGGTCGCATAGTCGCATGGTCGGGTGGTCGCACGTTGGGCGACTTTGCATGTTCTGCGACCTGGCGACTTGGTCGCACAGTCGCATGGTCGGGTGGTTGCACCTGCTGGTAGACTCCGATGTTTGCGACCTCGCGACTCGGTAGAGGTCATGGAGTCGCATCTTAGGGATGGGTTGCATTTTCCCTTATGCTCACAGCGTTGCACGTCCTTCAATGGACTGTAGGCATATTCACTTACGGCTTTTCTCATCAGCTCGAAACCTATTTCGTCGTGCACAACCTTACTCTCTTTCCTTCGAATTGTGCTGGCTCCCAATGGTCTTCACCGGGCAAACATGGATCTGCAGGTTGGTTAATAAGGTGCGCGTTTCATACACGGGTTTGTGCCAATGCCGCATCATGACCCTTGTCATATATCAATATAAAACTTATCCTGCCCTTCGGTAATTTGATCTGTAACTACGCCGATGCACCATAACTGCATATGAAAACGCGTCGGATTTGTTGTTAAAATTAGTAGGGCGATGTTAAATAATTGTAGGGCGACGTTTGATTAAAATTCCTTTGAAAATTTGCTGGTGTTATTATCTCCCGCGCTTTACTGTAGGTTCCATTTTTCCTTGTATATATTTACGTTGTCTTTGCGAATGCTGTCTTATATAGATATATACACTATATTTGAAAATGATGTCTCGTATATATATATATATATATATATATATATATATATATATATGATGTCTACACCAAATCCCCTTTTAACTATCTTGATATGTATCCGCAATGTCTCGGTCCACGTTGTCTTGGTCCACGTTATCTCTATATGTATCCGCACTTAAATTCATAACAATGATCTCAATTCATTGTACTTCCTGCGATGATTTTTTCTCTGTAATCTATATTCCATTCATTATCCTTGAAGCCTCCCACGTGAACCCATATATACAGGTTGATCCATTCCTTTTTCAACAGGATTTACCATATGCGGAGGCTTTGCTTAAAACGACATATTTTGATTATTTTGGTGGCCCTTACAACTAATTGTCCAACCAGCTAATGCCTGAAATATCCCTTTTAGAGAAAAATCGATAATTGCAAATAGGTCTCACTTTCATGTGATATCATGCATGGAGAGAAAAGTCAAACATTAATATGGGTGGTTAAAGAATATCATCCAACTGCGCCTTTAACCTCTCAGGAAATTCTCGGGTGTACTAAACGCAATGTTTGGCGTTTGAAACTTTCTTTCCTCATAGAAACAAAAAAAACGATAGTGCTCATGCTTCATGCTGGGTCAAACATATCCTTTCACACGTGGAGGAGGGCCAAAGTTCATGTCGTGGACTACTTCATGCCAGATGTTCTTGCACTTTTCATGGTCCCAACTAATCACTATAATAACATGTCCAATGGAGACAACAAAGGGGAAACCACCCTTCGTGTGGGACTTTTAAGGAGTACAGGCGGGGCATCAATGCTTTCCACACGTAATTATCATCACCAAATATGCAGCAATAAAACCTATTACATCCTCCTGCGAATGAAGATGGGCCACACTATATTTTTTACCAATGCTGGAGCCATACTTAAAAATGTGTTTTACTAACTCCCCTGCAGGTTTAGCAAATCAACAAATCATAACATTCCATAATTAGCCAAACATTTGGGCTGCTTCATTGGGGCGGAGCCTCTTGTGACAATTGATTGGAAAATGTATCCCATCAGCCTCGAACATTTTTAGGGAGGACTTTTCTTCACATCAACTGACAGGAGACTAAGCTTTAAATTGTAGAGTCAAAATTATTACCCATATGTTGCCAAAACTTTTCAATCATGACTCTTGGTAGCTTTCTAACAATCCCCACATCATGGTTAAGCAAATCAATAAGGTGATCTTCGTCATATATATCCTTGAACTTACTAGGGTCCTGCCAAGTGATGCGAAAGATGAGAATTTAGAAAGCCAAGGGTTGCTTTCAAAAGCCCTGTCGCAGCTACTGTATTGCAAATGAATGCCTTTGGCTGCTTCAAACCACCACCTTCGTTAATAGATATACCTGTTTGAATCAGATAACCCTCCCATCCGAAAAGGTGTGGCTCAACCGTGATTTACAATTCCCCAACTAACGCGTTCTTGTTATTTTAATTCCAATTTCCTTCTCCTAGCGCGATGGTAATATTGTTTGGTGTCCCACCTGTGGGGTCAACTTGCATGCAACATTATAATATTTATTAGTTCAAGTTACCTTTTAGAGAATGATTTCCCCCACATAATTTTACATGAGACTATGAACTTAATTGAAGTACCCAAACAAAATGCATAATGATCTATGGTGAGAGGGCTTCTAATGTACATCCTTAATACACAAAAAAGTTCCTATTTGAGTGTATGCATGGTGATTCCCCCCCACACATGGCGCGGCTGCAGCAAAGGTATCTTGTCACGAAGGTGAGAAGGTTTGCGAGGGGCTGGGAATAGGCCACGGGGATGTCACTGATTACAGGCCGGGTGAGAACTCTAATGGCTTAAGCGAGCAGAGGGGGACCCAAATTTTTGAATACACCCAAAATTTGAGTGGTGTTGTACGAGCTACAACAAATGGAGAACCACTGGTAGAATCTAGCATCTCTGTCAACATCACAACAATAGTCTGAGTCCAGATAGTGATGCAAGGGAATATTGAACAAGTTCTGCAGGTAGCCCTTTGTATTACTTTGGCCTTTACTGATATGCCCAATCCTTGTGCCTTAGCTAGGTCTCGTTAATCATAACACATCAAAGCGGAAGCTCACGGACGCTAATAGCTTGTTGATGATGTGAAGAGCAAGGCAACGGGTTTATTATATTCACAATTTTTTAAAGTAAGCTTCTGGTGTTGCTCCACTTCTAGCAGGCCTGGACAGTACCCCAACGGAGTCACTTCAAGAAATCACAGCCGTTGCTCCACTGCCAGCGAGCCTGGTCAGTACCCCGGCGGAGTCGCTGCATTAACTCTCTGCGCAGGAAGCCTTTATCAATCCTTTACCCTTATTTGTTTCATGTGCTTGTAGCACTTATTTTCATGTGCTCGTGGCACTTATTTTTCATGGGCGGATGAGGGATCCCGACATATTTTATGAGCAAGAGAGGTTGTTTCTTGTTTGACAGAAACTGAAAGATATCCTGATTTGGGTTTGCCTTCATGCCAAGCCTTCACATCCCATCTACCACCCACAGGCGAAGCGTGAAAAACAGATCATTAAGATGTTCGAGACTATGCTAGGCACAAGGCTTAGGTCATGGGTATGGGCCATTCACACTCGCTAGGGTTCCCCACAAACAACCGGTTCATATCTCCCCGGCTAATGAATTTAGACTGATAGGCATTTTGTTGAGAATGCGACTTTGATGACCTTTCCTGAGAGAAACTGCCCCTTGAGGTAGCCACCGCAACCTCATGCAAACAATGGGGTTATTGTTTCAGCAATCGGGGCAAAACAAGTCCGCAAGGTGGTCGGGTTTCAATGAGGGCTCATGCCATGGTATGCGATATATCGATGCTTTGAAAGCTATGTCAATAACCTGTGCAAATTATGCGAGGAAGAAAATGAACGACAGGATGCAATGGACGGGGCTCATGACGCAATGCAATGCCATGTGCGAGAATGATCAACAAGTTGCGGGCGAGACACAAGCAGAGATTATTTACGCAACAATAAGCAAACTAAAAGAGAAATGAGTGCAAAACAAATGTAACATGAAGGATATTAATCGTAAGAAAAAATAGCAGACACACTTTTAAACTATAAAGTAAAAAATTCCGCAAGTAAACCTAATTAAAAACTTTGAACTAACAAATTTTTATTAACAGATCCTAGCTAGCCTACACCTAAAACCCTAGTTTAACCAATGAGGCGGTTGGGTTATGTGAAATCAGCTTTCCAGTGCAACCACCGCATTAGTTCCCGTCCTGCAAGAACAACAATGTTCAGAATCAGAGCTAGCTTACAAAAATGTGCAACAACAACAAAACTTACCTGAAGAGCATGTGCAACAGCAGGAAGATCATGGATACTTACCAGAGAACATGCCAGAGTGGATTGTGCAAGCTGAATTCCACTCTCATCCTGATATACAGAAATATGTTTTTGAAACTTAAAATTATTTATAAATAACAAACATCCATTGGTGCGCAACCCTAGGTCCAACAGGAGGGGGTAAGCCATTGCCTATTTGCAGGTAGATTCATCAGATAGGACCCGTCGAACCAAACGAAAACCCCATCATGGTGTTGAGGATGATCAATTTTATGGGATGGAAACAATAAGCATGTGCCAGGCGAATTATAGACGCTTGCACATCCAATTGCATAAACCCTAATTTTGAAAACCCTAGTTCGGAGTTGCTCCTGGGTTTTGTCAAGGGTATGAGGATCCGAATCCATGTTTAGTGGAGGCTGAAATTTCTCACCGTCTTGAACAAGCTCCGGACCTTCGAGCTGGGGGCTTCCCAACTTTGATGGTTTGGCGAGATCAATAGGCGAATTGTTGTGATCATGAATTGTGGTGATTTGAAAAATTTCAGTGGGCTTTGTATCAATTTGGCCAAATTTTTACGCACTGACAGATTGATAATCCAATGTATCAGATTATGTAGATTTGCCAAGATGGGGTGAATTTACCGGAAGGTTTTCGGGCAGTTGAGATATTTGCCAAAAATCACACGTCTGTGCCTGATTGCAACTGGTACTGGCTCGGCAACAACTGAAAATATTAGAGACAATGGTCGGTGTTTTCCTTCCAGTGAATAAATTAGGGTATATCGGTTGTTGCATACCAGTTGTTAGGGGATAGGAATATGTGCTCAGAGAAACATCACTCGAATGGAAGACCCTCCCGGATGAGCTGATATCCGATGTGGTTATGCTGAGAAGATTGTGCTGCGTGGGAATCGTAATTTTAGAAACCCTAATCCGAGAAACCCTGGTTGGATTTGTTTAAGGGATCTCATCAGGATCGAAAGAAATTTGGGTAACAGTCAGCAGAAGCTGAATTGCTTTGATTTCCTAATGGGTCTTTGAATCTTCACAAAGCGGATTATCGAATTTTTGTGGCTTCATATGGTCGGTAAAGAGATACGAGTGACAGTCCTCAGCGGTGTGAGTGAATATGTTTCAGATAAGCAGTGATTACTGGAGCCATTAATTTGATCAGGTTGGCTACTCGGCATGTTAGGCTCCCTGGGGGTTAACGATTGGGATGGGTCAATAAAAGAGACATCTTGAGGTTGCCAAGACAGGAATTTACTCCTTTGGCTGTTTAAATATTTCGGATGAAAAAGATCAGATATAAGAGATTCATCGATTTTGTAATGTGATTGTGAACCACCACTTGCGTGCTTATGTTTGTCGCTGGTACAAGTACAAGAAAATTTTGAATGACTTGAAGAAATTACTGGTGCGGAAATCTCATGAAATAAATCAGAGGATGATGGATGAAACGATTCAGATGCGGAGGTATCAACCGTGCAAGGACTTTCATTTTTCACATCAGTGTCATCCGGAGTGAAAAATGGTATTGTATACCTAGGACGGTCCAATGATTTTGTAAAGTCCACTTTATTCGGGACAAGGGTCAATTTATTATTAGCAGGTGAATAAGATTTAGGACTGTGTCCAGAGAAACATTCAGTAGACTCGAGATAGGTTTCATGAACTGGGAGGGATAATGGGCCGCTATGGTTTTCAAGCTCTGACTCGACACGGTGCGTGAAAGATCCAGAGGTGGCACAACAGGTTTTATCTTCTTGCACACGTCTATCATTGCTCCGAACTTCCGAGGTCACAACTCCACTACACGGAAAGTCAGGAGGACGAACATGAATATCACAAATAGTAATATTGTCCTTGGAGGCCTAAATGTGGTCTGTACTCGGGGAGATGGACAAGGAAACATTAGGGATGAAGTTTGAACAACTGGAAACTTGCGGGTCGTCATAGGAAACACTAGGATCAGGCGCGGTTGCTAATTGAAATTGTTCAAGGGAAATGAGAATCACATACCTGAACTGTTCACTTAAAAATTTCCAATCAACATCTTTTTCAGGGAACTCAAAACAATAATGAACAAATCTGATAGAGAATTCATCTAGAGGTTCCTGAGGTTCCATTCTGATGTCATTTAACTTTATTAATACATTCTGAAAATCGTACCTGTGAAAAGCTTGTTGTAATTCACTGGCGAGTTGCTCATACAAATAGATAGAAGCTTCCGGCAATGTGCAACACCATTGCTTAATGCGACCTTCGAGAGTGAGGAAGAAAAGCACAGAAGTCAACCCTTCATTGTGAATTTCGTAGCACTCACAAAAGTCACAGAAATCTGAAAGGTGTTCAGTTATGGAAACTCCATTTTCACCGTAGAATTTTAACTGGGACAAGTGATACATAAGTTCATCGGGGATTAAGCATCGAGACTCAGAAAAATCTGGCAAACATCTCAGGAGAATGATTTGGGGACGAGCCATTATAGATATGAGATTAACTACAGGTTCTAAGGGCTCAGCTTGTCATCTGGCCCTCCTTCTAGCGCCAATTTTGTTGACGGGAAAATCTGTCGAGCCAACAACAGGGGATATCCCCAGTAAAAAGTCCCAACTTGACTCTAAACCGTTTGGAATAGGGATCCCGTCCGGGGTGTGGGTCTGGCTACCGCTTAATTCTCCTTTCCTTGGGTCTCAGTATGACTCTATGAACCTGCAAACACACACTTATTCGAATGATACAAGACACATGATTGATGAATTAAATGAACATACAACACTATGCGTAGCAAGCTGAATAGTAAAGCATGGGACCAAAGGAAATGCTGTCAACAACATATCATTAGGGTCATGCTTGTACGCTGTTCTGACCATAGAAGAAACAATTCTTTATGGCAGAATACCCTTCACTTCCTTAAATGGTTTTGGTGATAATATAAATGCCGGTAAAAAAAGTTATTAACATTCATTAAGAAAGCAAAGTAAAATTAGCACCATTGACACATGTTTAGAGAACTATAATGCATAAATGATGTAATTGGAGACAAAGTTTCATTAATCAAAAGATGTTAGAAACTAAAAACGAAATACTCATAGGGTTCACACATCAAACCACATCAGATCCAAAAGGAATTTAACAAATATCTGTATTCATATTCAAAAGTGTGTAGTCCTTCTATTACAATGCTCTCTATCTCTTTGAGTCCCAAACCAAAGGTCCTTGTACAATATTCCAAAGGAAGTATTTATAGAACAAACTCGCCCTTTTGGTTTCCCTGAACTTTTTTCTTCCTGACCGTTGGGTTGCCTTGCGACTTAGTAGATTTTGCGACCTGCGACCTCGGGCATAGTTGCGACTTGCGACCTCACTGGATTTTGCGACTTGCGACCTCGAGCAATCTGCGACCTGCAACCTTAAGCAAATCTGTGACCTGCGACCTTAAGAAAATTTGCGACTTGCGACCTTCTTTTGGTGATCTCTGGATTTCATAGCAATATTCCTTATCCCACATCCCTTGCTTTGGAAAAAGGGCCCTCTTGCTTGCTGGGAAAAACTCTGGCTCATCGTGCAACCAACAGCTTCCACTTGCAGTCACATAGCTTAGGTTACATGTCTTCATTGATCGAATAATAACGTTAGGGGCGTATTTAATTAATTTCACAAGTGAAAATGATAACTTTAGACCCCTGTGTGGTCAAGTGTTGTGTCATTAAGTCATCAAAGAGAACGGCTTGTGTAGGCTTTCCCTATGCCCCTTTAATCACTGTAATTTATCCCCGACATTTTCTCAGACTCTATCAAGTTGAAGCTATGATTGGCATGAGGAAGTGCTTCGCTCTCCTCATGCCTAGCTGCGTCTAGTTCACTCAGCTGTTGAAGCAGACCAGTAGATAAGGAGTTGCAAACCATGTAAATTTAGCAATGGTCTTGAATGATACTCTTTTAAACAAAGGCGCATGCTCATCTTCAAACACCTTATATCTCTTTGATGGTACAATGAAAACAAAAGAGTCTTCTCCCGAGACTGATTCCTTGGTAAATTCTCTATTTCCATGTAGGCAAAGTAGCACCACAATACAGACATAGGGACCCCCTTTCAACGAAGAAACATTATAGTGGGAGGAGTTGAAGAGTAAGCAAATCTATGCGACTTAGATGTATGAGCCAAAGGATAGGTCAATCCTATGCGAGTTGGCGTTCAATATCCCCTTGAGCCAAGCTCTAGCGTTGTTAAATGTGCAACACCATTTTAAACTATGGTTTTAAAAACCATTGTAATGCCACCATCAATAAACTTTACCAAAATATATTTAACCCACCATTATAAAATGATGCCCACCGTATTAACATACGCCTGTTGAATAACCATAGGCTCCACGTGAATTATTAATAAAGGTTTCATGTAAATGTGCAACACCATTTTAAACTAGTTTGGAAGATGATGGATATCGATTTTCGTGTGTAAACTAGCCTGTTTCCGCGACCTGGCGACCTGGTCACATAGTCGCATGGTCGGGTGGTCGCACGTTGGGCGACTTTGCATGGTCTGCGACCCGACGACTTGGTCCACAGTCGCATGGTCAGGTGGTCGCACCTGCTGGTAGACTCCGATGTTTGCGACCCCGCGACTCGGTAGAGGTCGTGGAGTCACATCTTAGGGATGGGTCGCATTTTCCCTTACTACCCAAAACGCGACTGTATACTCATAGCGTTGCGCATCCTTCGATGGACTGCAGGCATCTTCACTTACAGATTTTCTCATCAGCTCGAAACCTATTTCGTCGTGCACAACCTTACTCTCTTTCCTTCGAATTGCGCTGGCTCCCAATGGTATTCACTGAGCAAACATAGATCTGCAGGTTGGTTAATAAGGTGTGCATTTCATAAACGAGTTTGTGCCAATGCCGCATCATGACCCTCATCATATTTCAATATAAGACTTATCTCGTCCTTCGGTAATTTCTTCTGTAACTACGCCGATGCACCAGAACTGCATATGAAAACGCTTCGGATTTGTTGTTAAAAATCAGTAGGGCGATGTTAAATAATTGCAGGGCAATGTTTGATTAAAATTCCTTTGAAAATTTGCTGGCGTTATTATCTCCCGCGCTTTACTATAGGTTCCATATTTCCTTGTATATATTTACGTTGTCTTTGCGAATGTTGTCTTATATAGGTATATACCCTGTCTTTGCAAATGATGTCTCGTATATATATATATGTTGTCTACACCAACTCCCCTTTTAACTGTCTTGATATGTATCCGCAATGTCTCGGTCCACGTTGTCTTGGTCCACGCTATCTCTATATGTATCCGCCCTTAAATTCATAATAGTGATCTCGATTCATTGTACTTCCTGCGATGATGTTTTCTCTGTAATCTGTATTCCATTCATTATCCTTGAAGCCACCCACATGAACCCATATATACAGGTTGATCCATTCCTTTTTCAACAGGATTTACCATATGCGGAGGCTGTGCTTAAAACGACATATTTCAATTATTTTGGTGGCCCTTATAACTAATTGTCCAATCAGCTAATGCCTGAACTATCCCTTTTAGAGAAAAATCATTAATTGCAAATAGGTCTCACTTTCATGTGATATTGTGCATGGAGAGAAAAGTCAAACATTAATATGGGTGGTTAAAGAATATCATCGAACTGCGCCTTTAACCTCTCAGGCAATACTTGGGTGTACTGAACGCAATGTCTGGCGTTTGAAACTTTCTTTCCTCATAGAAACAAAAAAAAACGATAGTGCTCATGCTTCATGCTGGGTCGAACATATCCTTTCACACTTGGCGGAGGGCCAAAGTTCATGCCGTGGACTACTTCATGCCAGATGTTCTTGCGCTTTTCATGGTCCCAACTAATCACTATAATAACAAGTCCAATGGAGACAACAAAAGGGAAACCACCCTTCGTGTGGGACTTTTAAGGAGTACAGGCAGGGCATCAATACTTTCCACACGTAATTACCATCACCAAATATGCAGCAATAAAACCTATTACATCCTCCTGCGAATGAAGATGGGCCACACTATATTTTTTACCAATGGTGGAGCCATACTCAAAAATGTGTTTTAATAACTCCCCTGCAGGTTTAGCAAATCAACAAATCATAACATTCCATAATTAGCCAAACATTTGGGGTGCTGCATTGGGGCGGAGCCTCTTGTGAAAATTGACTGGCAAATGTATCCCATCGGCCTCGAACAGTTTTAGGGAGCACTTTTCTTCACATTAACTGACAGGAGACTAAGCTTTAAATTGTAGAGTCGAAAGTATTACCCATATGTTGCTAAAAATTTTCAATCATGACTTTGGGCAACTTTCTAACAATCCCCACATCATGGTTAAGAAAATCAATAAGGTGACCTTTGTCATATATATCCTTGAACTTACTAGGGTCCCGCCAAGTGATGTGAAAGATGAGAATTTAGAAAGCCAAGGGTTGCTTTCAAAAGCCCCGTCGCAGCTATTATATTGCAAACAAATGCCTTTGGCTACTTCAAACCACCACCTTCATTATTAGATATATACCTGTTTGAATCAGATAACCCTGCCCATCCGGAAAGGTGTGGCTCAACCGTGATTGAAAATTCCCCAACTAATGCGTTCTTGTTATTTTAATTCCAAGTTCCTTCTCCCAGCGCGATGATAATATTGTTTAGTGTCCCACCTGTGCGGTCGACCTGCATGAAACATTATAATATTTATTAGTTCAAGTTACCTTTTAGAAAATGATTTCCCCCACATAATTTTACATGGGACTATGAACTTAATTGAATTACCCAAACAAAATGCCTAATGATATATGGTGAGAGGGCTTCTAATGTACATCCTTAATACATAAAAAAGTTCATATTTGAGTGTATGCATGGTGATTCCCCCCCACACATGGCGCGGCTGCAGCAAAGGTATCTTGTCACGAAGGTGAGAAGGTTTGCGAGGGGCTGGGAATAGGCCACGGGGATGTCACTGATTACAGGCCGGGTGAGAACTCTAATGGCTTAAGTGAGTAGAGGGAGACCCAAATTTTTGAATACACCCAAAATTTGGGTGGTGTTGTAGCAGCTACAACAAGTTCCTTGAACTGGAAAAGTGTCAAGTATCCCATTTTAGGGGAGTATTGTCCATTAGGAGAGATAACCCAGATCAGCTGATCCTCCTGCACTGTCAGACAGATGTGCGACACTTGTAAAGCTTTGATGTAAGTTTCCCAGGCCTGTAGTCCAGCATGTGGTATATCCAGATCCTCTGCCGATAACCAAGATTGAGCATGCCAATTTGTGTGGGCCTGGTCAGCTATCTGCGCAAGGTTGCAGATACCCAAATTAGCCAAATGATCCGGGATCCAAGCATGTAGCTTATAGTATTCCCCACTCCTCGACCATGAATCAGTGCCCACTGGTATAGATTCACCAGTTCCAATTTTCCAAGAGAGTCCTCTTTGTATAAGTGGGGCAGCCTTCGTGATTGCTTTCCATATGATGGAGGCACTAGGTGTGAGCTCAATGATACCTCTGATCCAATCAAGAGTGTTTCTAGGAGAAATGTATTTTTCAGTGATGACCTCCTTCCAGAGACTGTAGCCAATGTCTAAGTGCCAACACATTTTAGCAGCCAGAGCAATCGAAAAGAGGTGGAGTTCCTTGATACCCCAACCACCCCACTGTTTTGGTTTGCTGATACAATCCCAAGCAATCCGAGCAAAAGTGTTGTCCTTTTCCTGATTTCTCCATAAAAAATGTCTGTATATTCTTTTTATACGGTTTGTCACACCAATAGGTATCCAAGCCAATGACATCCAATAGACAGGTATGGCTTCAAGTACTGATTTGATTAGGACCAAGCGTCCACCCCTCGAAAGCCATCTATGGTACCAAACGTTGATTCTGCGTTCCACTTTAGCAATGAGCTAGTTCCAATCTTTGATTTTGATGCAGGAAAACCCTACAAAACCCAGAATCTCTCCTATACTATGCATATAAAAATGCATCTTCAATAACTACCCCAAATAAGACTCCAATCTGGGCAATTTCATAAAATTTTCAATTGCGGAAGCTTCTATCTAATAAAGGTTATGAAACCCAAAAAACATATAATATGCTTGTTTTTATAAAACTTCAACAAATCTCATATTTCAACTTGATTAAAAATAAAAGTACCGATACCAATCAGTTTCTCCTTCCACTATCACCAATCTGAATGTAATTGGATTCCATGAATATATATGTGCGCTTTTGCTTCTTTAAACAAGCTGGACATGGGTTAATCAAACCAAACCATATGGAATTATACATTCCATTATCAACCAACTTTCACGGCAAACCATTTAAAATAATATTTGACCCCACACAGAATCACACTCCTTCGATCCTTGGATTACCCATTCCATTCAACGCCATAATAACCCTGGCTACGGTAAATACAAATGTGCTTACCTCGCAATCTCCAAAGCTCGATTTCGTTTGTCCTCATGCACCAGCAACTATGAGCGTTGGCACACACATTAACTCGACCAACACCAGTTTATGCAGCGTGATACTACTGTTCAACACTGGTTATTTTACTTGCTTCACGCCATTCAACGCACAATACAAACTGTTGACTCAATCTCACCAATCATAGGCCTTCAAAATAAAACGCAGTTTTCTTGTAATTCAGTTCATCATAGATAAACGTATGAACTAGATTCAACAAAGAATTCTTCTCTTGCATGTCTTCCAAACCCAACGCATAGTTTACTCCTGCGTTCGCTTTTTCATAATTATCAATATCCATCTGCTGGGTCAATATCCACGCTCAACCTTCGCTATGGCAATATTATAAACACAGGCTTTGATTAAACATCAAATGCCGACAATTTTCTACGCATTAATTTACCTTCTCCACCGCTGGCCAACACTGCAATTTAATTCTTCAATTGCACTCACCTTCGACTTGCCCTTTTAACACTGTGTTCTCCTATGCTGTTGCACATTCAACAACCAGAAATCGATGCAAATACTGCTTACGTCTTTCGTCAAAAGGCCGCACCTCATACCGTTCAATAAACATAAAAATCAATATCGATTTATATAAATCGAATTCTTTCTTTTCCCAAACTCAGGTCCTCTTCAATCAGAAACTATGTCTCAATTTGAAGCTCCTGAACCACAACAATTCATTCAGATTCTCATTAAAGCGATTGCGCCCTCCATGAAATCGACTTTTCAAAGCCGATATGTCAACACCACTTAATTGATATTCGATCCAATCCTCCTTAAGGATGATCAATGCCTCTTTCCTGCGTCTTCTTCAACAATTGCAGATTTAATTCAATTCAAGCATGAATCGATATTAATTTAAAATCGACTCCCTCCTCATATGCTTATTCACAGAAATTCAAACATTCTTTAAACAAAATTTAATCAATAACATATATAATTTCACACAAAAAGTCCAAGCAAATTCCTCATTGATATAATCAATTGCAGTCAATTACAAAAACCCTCTTGATTCATGGCCAGATTTCCAAAATAATGGCCCTTTTACAAAAGCCCGTAGGCTTACAAACTTTGCTGTCCAAACCTCACTATCTATTCTCTCCTGATCTATTTGGCCTTTGAGGCTCATAAATTTATACAAATTGAATTGAACCAATTTAGGTTCAAATCCCTTTAATCACTCAACAAAGTCCTCAAAAATCTCAACACCCCTACAATCTAGAATTTATCCCTAAAATCTTGAAACTAAATCTAACTTAAGCTCATAATTAATTCTTAAATATCTAAAATCTAATCCCTCTCATGTTTTCCAATTATTTGGAAACATTAACAAATCCTCACATATAATTAATTAAAAATATAATTTAATCACTAAAAAATCTCATTAATATTTACATAAAATTAATATTTTCTCAAAAACATGAGACCCCTAGGTTTAATAAAAATACAAAGTATTTTTCCAAGCTAATGCTCCTGCATCAGACTCCCAAGTTTGAAAATGATCATGATCTCCTGATCATGCATTTTAAGTCTTTGTCTGCCTGGATCCCACGCTTTGTTCTGTAACTCATCATCAATTTCTGCTGTCGTATGCTACTTTTCTCTAGGTCTCCATATCTTATGCTGCCTTGCTCCACTCGCTGCACTTTCACAATCTGTCCTTGTCTTCATTTTGCTGCTGCTGCTTCTCTTCCTTACTGATGTCTTCCTCTGAGACACTTTCAACATGATTCTTCTGATTAATTCAATTTCTCTGTCCAATAAATCTTCAGATTGTTGATTTCTTGCTGCCTGCTGAGCTCTTACTCGCTCAGTTCTTACTTCCACCAAATCATCCATGCCCTCTTGTCTTCTTTAATAGAAAACTTCTTCTCTGCCTTCTCCTATCAGCAACTTACTGGACTGATACATTGTGTACTCCTTTCTGCTATCTTCATCTCTCCGCATCTGCAATTCCCAACTCTGAAATTGAGATTCCTCCTGCACTGAATTTTGATTATTCAGCATCCTTTCCAGCAACATAACGTCCTCATCCCATGGATTTGAAATTTCCACATAATTTTCTTCTTCCTTTATTTGACTGCTCAACTGAGTCAAATGTTCTTCAGCACCTGCAATAACACCTGCATTCACAAAACACTTGTTAAAACAAAAATCATAAGGCCTCAGTGCCTTACTTTCCTTCACCAGCACTTCAGTATGCTGTTCTAAATTTTCCATCTCAATCAACACATCAGTATGCTGATCCAAACTTCCAAAAGAATTCTCTGTAGAATTCCCAAGACTATCAACTAGTCTTCCTTTCACATCATCTGTCTCCATGATGTCTTTCTTCTCTTGTTCACTGTACTGAGCTCTTTCTTTTGCTGCAATCTCTCTGTCATACTCTAAATTTACTAACAATTATTCCAACAATGCAATTTCTCTATGGCATTGCTGAAGCATTTCACCATCATGTACCATCCCCGCATTCACACAAAAATCTTCAGTTTGTAAATCACAAAGTTCAACAGTCTCAACTGTTGGTTCATATACCAGCTCTTCAAGCTGATCCTCTTCTTCATTCACAAGAACTTCCTCTTGTACTGTGACAGCTTCAAGTACAAACACAACACTGCTTTCTTCTCTAGAGTATTCATCTTCTGAAAGATTCTTTTCCATACTTGTGACAACTTCACAAGATTGCACATCCTCCTCAGTAAAACCTGTAATCATATCACAATTGTAAGCTACAAAAATACACGGTTTTACATTATCCAGCTGATCTGGATTTACCCAATAGTTCAAGAAATCATTAATGATCTCCTCTTTTGTTTCATCAATGGAAACCTCCACTTTCAACTCAGCGGCTCTAAGTTCTTCACATCTCAACTGTATACTCATCATCTCCTCGAGCTTCCTCAACTCTTCTGTTAAATGCATGTTTATCTGTTGATCTCTTTTCTGTTGTAGCCTCTGCCACTTCAATCTCTTCCTCATGAGCCAACCCACTCTCTGGATTTCCTCTATCCTCATCTTTAGTTTGTAAAACTGTTCCCTGATCTCAACTAACTCTTTGTCATATTCTGCATTAGCTAACTGCTGCCTCATGCCATTTTCCTTGGCATCTTTCTCCCTCTTTCTACTGTGGCCTCTCTCTGAACCTCTGCTCTCTCCTTTATGACTTTCAGTAGTCATCTTCTTCGCCATGAGTTTCTCACCCATGAGTTTCACCAAGCCTCTGCAACAGCAAACTCTCTGGCATACTTTGATACTTACCTCTGTCCCTTCCTCGAATCACAGTCTTTGGTAATCACGGGTCTCTCGCTGGGACAGCCTGGTCATTTCTCACTCCCGCCCCAGGCTTCACTCATCTGCAACTTTATTCAACCTCTATTGAATCTTCAGGTTCTACCACTCTCTCTAAGAATCCTTTGTTGGAATCCTCCATCACTGCTCTCCAGCTGTGATCTACTTCTTCCTGCTGAGATTTCTTCACTATGCCTGTAAACCAAATTATTCAAGCATAACCTTCAAACCAGAGTTCAATAATAATGAGTAAAATGCAACTAACCTCCACGACCACTGTTGATCTAGCTTCTTACTGGCCTGCCCCGCATTTATCTTTGTAACCTTCCATCACAGTTTCAAAATCTGATCTTAACACATGCAATTAATTTAAAATCGACTCCCTCCTCATATGCTTATTCACATAAATTCAAACATTATTTAAACATAATTTAATCAGAACCACTATATAATTTTCTACAAATTCAGCAATTCTCATTGGTATAATCAATTCAGATTAATTTTAATAACCTCTTGATTCCTTAAACCATATTTCCAATAATGGCCCTTTACAAAACCATAGGCTTACAAACTTTCTTGTCAACCTCACCTATCTATTCTCTCTAGATCTATTTGGCCTTTGAGGCTCATTCATTTATACAAATTGAATTGAACCAATTTAGGTTCAAATCCCTTTAATCACTCAACAAAGTCCTCAAAAATCTCAACACCCCTACAATCTAGAATTTATCCCTAAAATCTTGAAACTAAATCTAACTTAGGCTCATAATTAATTCTTAAATATCTAAAATCTAATCCCTCTCATGTTTTCCAATTATTTGGAAACATTAACAAATCCTCACATATAATTAATTAAAAATATAATTTAATCACTAAAAAATCTCATTAATATTTACATAAAATTAATATTTTCTCAAAAACATGAGACCCCTAGGTTTAATAAAAATACAAAGTATTTTTCCGAGCTAATGCTCCTGCATCAGATTTGATAGTCGTTTGGTTTTAGGTGGAAACCCAAGTATTTCAATCCCTCCCCAATGTTGTTTGGTACATAGGCAAATAAAGCCGAGGTGATACCCTGTTCTTGAGCAGAGCATCGAGTCATGATGATTGTGGATTTGTTGTTGTTTGGGACCATACCTGTCGCTCTGCAAAAACTTTGAAGAATTTTTCCAAATTGTATAGAATCCTGTCCAGAGCCATCAAGAAATATAAGCACATCGTCAAAAAATAAGAGG
This sequence comes from Pinus albicaulis, assembly GCA_034641835.2. NCBI lineage: Eukaryota > Viridiplantae > Streptophyta > Pinopsida > Pinales > Pinaceae > Pinus > Pinus albicaulis. The sequence continues at coordinate 1,290,727,262 of CM076581.1, read as the reverse complement.
TTTGTGAGATACATAATCTCATTAATGTGGAGGCCATGGATGACCCCATCTGCTTTAGCTTTTTTAATAAGCACAGAGAGGCCCTCCATAACTAGGACAAATAGTAGTGGTGAAAGAGGGCACCCTTGTCGCAGACCCCTTCCAACATGAAAGAAATCTGATGCAGTGCCACTTGGGAGAATTTTGAAGGATGCATGGCATATACATCCCATAATCCAGTTAATGAAAGTGGGGGGGGAAACCAGTTTGCAGTAGGATGAGGTGAAGATAGCTCCAATTGACCTGATCAAATGCCTTTGAAAGATAAATTTTGAGGATGGTGGATTTGATTTTTTTGGTTTTGATAGAGTGAAGTGCTTCTTGAGCCGTACCAATGGCTTCATGGATCTACATGTGGTGGATAAATGCAAATTTTTCTTTAGCGATGTGTCAAGATAAAAAGGGTTTGATGCGATTTGCAATAATTTTTGATATAATCTTGTAAATACAGTCGCAGAGAGATATGGGTCTGTAATCTTGAAAATTGATAGGATGATCAGTCTTAGGTATGAGAGAAATGAAGGTTGAATTGAAAACATCATAGATCCTGCCCTGAACACGAATGTCTTCAATAGCAAGAAGGAGATCATTGCCCAGCAGCTCGAAAAAATGTATGAAGAATTCAATGGGCTAGCCATCAGGACCAGGGCTTTTATCTTTTTTGAACCATTTAAGCACCCCTTCAATCTCACCCTTTGTGACCGGAGCATTGAGGTCCTCCTCCCGATCTTGTTCCACATATCTTTTGAAGGATCTGGTAATTTTCATAATATCTGGTAGGTCATAATGGAGAGGGGCTCGATAAAGATTGGAAAAGTGCTGTATTCCCATATCAACAAGTTGCATATGAGTGCGAGCCACAAATCCGTGGTGGTTAGTAAGTTCCCAAATTCTATTGCAGTTTCTACGACCATTTGCATTTTGCTGAAAAAATTTGGTATTCTCATCCCCGACCTGTAGCCAGATAACCCTGCTTTTAAGCCTCCAATCCGCTTCCTTTTGACACAGGAATTTTGTTCTGGCAGCTTCAAGGGAGATGAGATGCTCTTTTGTTACACTAGATTGAAATCCCAACATATCAGATTCATTGAGATGGGCGATCTCCAATTCGATCCTTTTTAGCTCCTCTCCCTCCTTCCTTATTTTTTCCCCAACCCATTTGATGGTCAAGCCTTTTATCCGGTTTAGATTGTCATTTATAACTCTGGCAGTTCCTTGTCAGGGAATTGGTCGCAATTCTGCCACTTCTGAACCACCAGATTGTGGTATTCCAGATAAAGTAGCCATCTGGAGTTGAATTTGTATGGTGGACAAGCTCTTAAGGGGCCAATCTCAAATTCCAAGAAAACAGGCAAATGATCTGAAATCCCCCCATGACCCACCCATTGTCAAGCTTGATCTAGAATCTGTAATAGAGGCTGCTTGATCAGGAATCTATCCAGCCTACGAGTCAATGCTGCATCACCCGTCCTTCTGTTCCTCCAGGTAGGCTGAATCTTGGTCATCTGAAGGTCAATAAGATCAGTTAATTCCAGTTTAGAAATGAAGAAGTTGGCCAGCGGATTCGGGATAGCATGTGTACCCCAAGATTCAAAGATTCCTAGAGAAAAATTTAAATCTCCTCCCATGATGATATGTGGATGATTGATCAGAGAGCAGTTCAACAAATATTGCCAAAAGTCCTCCCTTTTAGTGCAAGGCCCGTAGACATTTATCAGGGTATAGGGCAGCACATTATTTCCAAAGTTGATGTCCATGCCAAGTATACCTACCCGACTCCAACAATTGTTCATTCGGGTGGTTCTGTTGTTTATGCCCAAGGCACAACCACCCGATCTACCCCGAGCATCCAGAGTAATGAATTTCCAGTTAGGTAGTAGTGAATTTAGTAAGTAGGTAACCGAGGTAACATCCCCTAGTGCTTCCTGTAGGAAAAGTATATCAATAGGTTTCTGAGCTAGTAGCTCCTTGAGTGCCAATCTCTTATCGGGGTTGGAAAATCCCCTGCAGTTATAGGTGAGACAAATCATAATGGAACCCCTTTATTGGGTTGACTTGGTCTAAGAACCCGAATAAGGGAGGACTGAGTACCAGCCGCAACTTCAAAATTTGCACACTTGATGGCTTTTTCCATTTCAGATGGTCGGCCCCTCATTTTGGTTGGGATACTGCACTGCCCAGGGCCGATACCAAAGGCATCACAAGGGTGTGGGAGGGAGGTAGATATAAGAAAATAGGAGTGCTACGAATTAGTAGAATCCGAGCTGTGTGAGGTGTGGCATAATGACTGGTCAGCAGATGTGTGAGGTATGGTGGGAGTAATAGATGAAGGGGCCAGTGTGATAGTGCAGCTGAGAGATGGAAGATTATAAACAGAGTGATGTGGAGCAGTAGACAAAATAGGTGAAATAATGGAAGACGAAATAGGCGAAAAAATGAAATGCAGAGATTCGGATATAGGGGAGGTACCTGGAACCATAGAGTGGTGCACAGTGTCCGGTGCCGATGGAGAATGATTTCTGGCTTGAGTGATAGGCCAGGTAGGTAGTGGTTGAGTCAAAACCTCCGAAGAGACAGTCGGTCAATCTGGCACAACCCCAGTCATCCCTGCCGAAAGCTAGCATTGACAAGTGATAGGATCAATATGAGTAGCCATCAAGTGCGTCTTCTTTTGGGTCGGCTTTGCAAAACCCATCTTTGGACAATCTTTAAACAGATGCCCCACCTCGTGGCATTTCCTACACCGAAATGGAACCCCCTCGTAATCCAGGACTTGTTGCCACATCATGCCCTCAAAGAACATGTTATAATTATCATGCAGGCCATCCCTGGTGTCTAGGAAGATCAGGATTCGGGCCATAACTTTGTTACACGTGGCTAGGTAGGATCGATCATGGTCAAGGTAGTGTCCAAAATCATCCCCAATGTTCCGAAATGCTGTTTCATTCCAGAATTGGATTGGTAGACCAGGGATTCACATCAAGATGGGTCCAGCCCCCGCATTTTCTTTGTTAGGATCAAAAGCGGTGTCCATCGCTTGAGAAGTACAGGGTGAAATTCAATATGCCAGTACTGATTGAGTACCCAAGTAGTCTCGTCTGGCAGAGCAAATGACAGTGAAAACCAACCATAGGAAAGTAGTAGGACCTCCAGGAGGGTCTCAAGTAATCCACGCCAGATTTCCCTGGTCCATTGATTGAGCCTCGCAGTAGAATATTTACGGCCACGCACTTTGCCCACAAGCACAGTGGCAGCAGTATTCTCCAGATCATCCACGCCTCTGTCGCGCCCGAAGTTTGAGTTTCTACTGAGTTTATTCTTGGTAGTTTTGTGCTTCTTTCCCCTGTCAGTGCACACTAGTATTTGGTCACTCCTGCCCTCCGAGTCAGATGATGGTGGCTGTTTATCAGCATCCAGAGCATTCGCAGGAATGTTTGCAAAGACCCACGATGCCGTGACCGGTGCACCCTCCTCAGCCGTATAGGTGGATCTTTTCCTGCCAATTTTGAGGTTTTCGAGCATCTGGGTCGTGGCACCGATGTAGGTTAATACCACCTCCTCATATGGTGCCGAAAACCCAGATCCACCCCAGGTATGCTTGATATACCCAGCGGTGATAAAGCACATATTCCGTTATTCGATGGGGAGGGAGTCGCGAAACTGATGGGCTCAAAACTGTCACCAATGGGGGATGTGAAGCCTGCCACGAGGATGTGGTCGGTTCGAGCAGGTTCCGAAGTAACTGGGACATGTACCATATCTATCATTTCTTCGACCACCACATGTTCTTTGTGACCGCAAATGTCCACTCCTGCCAAAGGGTCATCAGAGTAATCCACTACCTCCTCATATGCAGAGTCGATAGATAATTTCCCAGAAATAGGTCAGAGAGATCCCCAGGAACCCGTCAGATGTAGGATGAAAGTAATCATAAGGGCCCGCTCCAAGACAGGCTGCAGTGATACACCAGAACCACTAGCAAACAAAATGAAGCGCGGAAAGTGAGGGCGCTGTCGGGATAAGTCGTTAGGTGGTGATACTGGTCACTACTAGGGCCTGCTCCAATAAACGGGGGACCCGAGCCACAAACAAATAACAACAGTCAGTCCGCAGATAGCGTGATACACAGATAGAACCCCACCCTGCTGTGGAGAATCTCAAGAAACACTAGAGAACAAGTTAATAAAAAAGCAATGGGTACAGATAATGAGACCACAGTTGGAGAAAAAGCCGAGCAAGAGATCAGTGTGTAGGTCATACAACTAGTAAACAAATGCATAAACCAATAGGGGCCGTGTACAAGTCGAGCCAGAGTAATCCAAGGTCCAAGCGTAGGTAACATAGCATAATACTCGCCCCGATACACCAGAGGAGGTCCGCTGCCATGGCTAGGGTTTATCTGTAAACCCTTGTTGTTCCCTTGCTATTCCTTAGCCGAGCCTTTGTTGTGCCCCTACTGTTCCCTTGCTATTCCCTTGCAGTTCCCTTGTTGTTCCCTTGCTGTTCCAAAACAAATTGAAGTGCGGAAAGTGAGGGCGCTATCGGAATAAGTTGTCAGGTGGTGATATTGGTCACTACTAGGGCCCGCTCCAATAAACGGGGAAATCGAGTCACAAACAAATAACATTAGTCAGTCCGCAAATAACGCGATACACAGATAGAACCCCACCCAGCTGCGAAGAATATCAAGAAACACTAGAAAAAAAGTTAATAAAAAATGATGGGCACAGATAATGAGACCATAGTAAGAGAAAATGTCGAGCAAGAGATTAGTGCGTAGGTCATACATCTAGTAAACAAATGTAGAAACTAATAGGGGGTGTGTATAAGTCGAGCCGTAGTATTCCAAGGTCCAAGCGCAGGTAACATAGCACAATACTCGCCCCGATACACCAGAGGAGGTCCGCCACCATGGCTAGGGTTTTCCTCCTAACTTGATGCCCATTCACTCTTTGTATTATGATTACGCAGTTTCTCCATTACCTTACCTTGTCACCTTTTATGATGTTGCTCTTTGCATTGTTTTTTCAATTGAAATAGTTGCGCTATCATATAAATTTTGAACTTTAGGTTTGCTCTTTTAATTTAATTTTTAAAACTGACCAATGAAATGGTCACATTTTTAAAATTAAATATTTATAATGATACTAACCTTTTTTGTTTTACTATAGGTCTTCCAAGGGTTTAATGTTAATCTTTTGTTTATGATTCTCTTGTTTAGAAAAATAGGGTAGGGTATGGTATGGATAGATTATGTAATGTTTTATTGAGTAGTTAGAATAGTGGTATGGATATGAATATGGATAAAAATCATAGATGATGGAATGTAGATGAAAGTATAGGTGATAAAATGTAGATGAAATGTCGAAGATGTAGATGAAATGTAGGTAATAGAAATGCATAACTAGTACTAAATTAGCTTTATAATTCTAGAATATTTTCGAAAAAAATTGAATTTTTAAGAGCAATTTTTTCATTACTGTACTTGTATTCCCTCAAACCATTTGATGTTCATGATGGTCGAAATTGTGTTTATTGTTACGATGGCTCTTGTAGACTATGTAGAGCTTTTCAATTTTCTTTGCATTTGATTTGATTTGAAATGATGTTGTTCAAGTCCCTTCTGCAGGTTAAACTTTGACATTTCAGGTCCCTTCTGGCGTATTTGCAATAATGTTTGAAAATTTCTTTTGTCGTAATGATAGAGGTCCCTTTTTGAATAATTTTCTCAATAAAAATTTAGGTCCCTTATGTATATGTCAAATGATGTACCAGGTTCCTTTGTAATTGTAGTTCATATTCCGTCTTCAATTCAGCTGCTGAAAACTATTTTCAAAGTTTTTTATTACACACCTTCCCCCAAGCTGATTATTTGACTTGTCCTCAAGTGTGCGATGTCTTGGAGGGTATATCTACAAAAATATTAAGTAATGTAAAATGAAAAAAAAAAAGAGAATTCATATTGGCAAAACAAGTTGTTTTCCGACATGAATTTGAGTTTGTATTGTGCCAGTTTCCTGGCTTCTCACAACCAAACTCTTTTATTATTTATTATTTTCTTATCTTTCTTCTTCTGCTGGAATTATGGAAGGCATATTGCTATGCTGCCCCATTAGTTCCAAATTTGAATCGATCAAATTTTTCTTAGAAAATACTCTTTATTTATAGGCTGATTGTAAATTTTAAGCCTATGTCCATTGACGACAAATGAAACAGATGCTTCGTCAATTGTTTTTATCTCGACAACTCCATTGTAAAAGATTTCTTCAACCTCATATGGCCCAAGGCAATGAGTCGTGAATTTTTCTTTGAAATATTTGAACTTTGGAGTCGAACAAGAGTGCCCAATCTCCTTTCTGAAACAGTTTATTCTTTATGAATCAATCATGCCATTTGATCCTTTTTTCTTGGACAAGAGATGTGTGTTCGACTGCTTGCTGTCGTATCTCATCCAATTGGTTTAATTCCATAATTCTCTATTGTTGTGCCTTAGGCAATTCCATCCCCAATTCTGCTGCTAGCTATATGTATGTATTTGAAATTATATGGGTAATAGGACTTCTTTTCCATACACTAACTGATATGGACTGAACCTAGTTGTGTTTTTCTAAGTTATTCTATATTCCCATAGTGCATCTTTCAATTTCTCTGACCAGTCCTTTCTATTCATTTGTACAGTTTTTGTCATGATGTTCTCTAGAACTTTGTTTGTTGATTCCACTTGTCCGTTAGCTTGAGGATGATACAGAGTTGATTTTCTATGCTTGATATTGTATTTCTCCGTAAGATCTCGAACAAGTTTTGATGTGAATTGTGTGCCTTGGTCAGTTACTATCTGTCTTGGAACTTCATACCTTACAAATATCTCTTCAAACAAAAAAGACACAACAGTATCTTCTGTTGCCCGTGCTACTGCCTTTGCTTCCACCCATTTACTTACATAATCTGCACATACCAGGATGTACTTCTTTCGATTGGATGAAGGGTTGATTGGTCCCATGAAATCTAAAGCCCACTATTCAAATGGTTCAATCAGTACTTTTGGCTTCAATGGAATTTCATTTGAGGCCATTGGTCTACCAATTTTTTGGCAGTTGTCAGATATTTTCACATAGGCCCTGGAGTCTTTGAAGATGGATGGCCAGTAGTAGCCAAGTTTCAAGACTTTGTATGTTGTTATTTTATCTGCAAAAATACCACCACATGGTTCATCATGACATGATTTCAAAATTTAAATGATCTCATCTTCTCTAACACATTTTCTAATAATTAGATCAACACCAGTATAAAATAGATCTCCATTGACCCAAATATATCTAGCACTTTCTCTAATTATTCTTCTTTTCTTCTTGTTTGTGTAATGAGATGGTAAGATGCTAGATGATAAATAATTAGCTATATCTACAAACCATGGAGTTTTGACATTTATAGAAAATAGATGTTCATATGGAAAATTATTTGACACTAGATTTGGATCACGAGGTGAATGTATTCTTGACAAAAATTCTGCAACTTGGTTATCTTTTCCTGGTCAATATTGTACCGTAATGTTAAATTATTGCATTAATAACAACCATCTAGTTATTCTGCCATTTGTGATTGATTTATTCATTAAATAGTTTATGGCAGAATGATCCGTGTGGATATAAAATTGAGAACCTGTTATATAATGTCGAAATTTATTAACTGCATGTACTACATCTAACATCTCTTTCTCTATAATAATGTAGTTCAATTTTTCCGGTGTTAAGTTTTTGCTTATGAAATATATGGCATAATTGAATTGATTCTATTTTTTTCCAAGTGATACTCTACTAGCAGTGTCACATGCATAAGTTGAAATGTGAAATGGCAAAGACCAATTAGGTCCTCGAAGAATGGGTGCAATTGATAATTTTTATTTTAATTTTTCAAATGCATTTTGACAATTATTTGTCCATTGGAATTCCACATCTTTCGCAAGTAGCTTGAATAATGGAAAAACTATTTTATTGAAATTTTCAATAAATATCCTATAGTATCCTACATAATCCAAGAAACTTCTAACTTCTTTTTGTGTTGTGGGTGGTGTTAAATTCACAATGACCTGAATTTTTGCTGGGTCCACCTTAATTCCTGAAGAAGAAATATGGCGTCCAAACACTATCCCCTCAGTTAACATCATAAAACATTTTTCATTACTGCGTGATAGATTTGTTTATATGCATATTTTTAATACTTTTTGAATATTTTGTAAACAATCATCATATGTTGTACCATACACACTAAAATCATTCATGTAAACTTCCACACACTCATGAATCAAATCAGCAAAGATTGCAAGAATTGCTCTCTGAAATGTAGCAGGTGCATTACACAAACCAAAGGGTAATACATTGTATGCATATGTTCCCCATGGGCATGTGAATGTTATCTTATCTTGATCTTCTAAAACTATCTTTATCTGATTATATCCGCTAAATCCATCCAGAAATGAAAATAATTTCTTTCCAGCTAATGAATCTAACACTTGATCGATAAATGGTAAATGAAAGTGGTCCTTTAATGTGTCTTTGTTCTGTTCTCTGTAAGCCACACAAATTCTCCATCCCATTTTTCTTAGGTACTACAAATAAGGGTGAAACCCATTGACTATCTGAAATAGGATAAATAAATCCGACTTGTGATAGTTTCTATAATTCTTCTTTCACTATTTCTTTCATCATGGGGTTCATCTGTCTTTGTGGTTGCCTTACATATTTTATTTGATTATCAATGTAAATGTGATGGATGCATGTTTTTGGATGAATTCCTGACATGTCTTTGTAATCCCAGGCAAAATATTTTGAATATTTTTGCAATAATATTATTAGCTTTTCCTCTTGTGATGATGGTAAGTTATTACCAATATTAAAATGTCTCTCAGGACTGATTTCAATGATTTTGATATTTGAATTGGTAATTGAATTTACAGAAAAATGCTTTTGAATGTATTTTGTAATGACTGTATAATGTAATTTTCCTGAAAACATTCATTTAAAAGATAACTAGCAGCTTCATATTGAGTTACTCTAAGCTGCTCTGAAATATTTGGTTCTGAGATGAATAGATCTAATAAGTCCTCATTTTCTTCCCTCTTTCTAAAATTATAAACTTGATTAAGACTAAGAACATATTTAAGTTCTTGTGGTTCCTCTCCATCAAGCCATGATAATAAGGAAGGTGATTGAGCGGGAGGATATAATGTAACATGCTTTCATTCATCTCCATGTGCAATAATCATGCTTCATGACCTGCATCCAATATAAGCATCTGCAGTGGCTAACCATGGTCTGCCTAAAATTAAGGGATGCCCTCCCAAATTTGTTTTTGGCTGCAAAATCAAGAAGTCTACAGGATACTCCCATGAATCCAGTGAGACAATGATATCTTGTAATATACCTTCTGGGACAACTTTAGATTTGTCTGCAAGTTCTAAAATTGTAGTAGTAGGTCTAATGTTGTTTAGATTCAAATGTTTCATAGTCTCTATTGTCATAACATTGATAGCCGCTCCCAAGTCTATTAAAGTATTTGGCACTGAAAATTTGTTAATTGAAATGGTAACCGTAGGAATTCCTGGATCAACATATTTTTCAATGGTTGTGTTTGTGGACATGAGACTAGCTAAACTTCCAATAACTTGGATTGTAGGTGGATCCTTCTTTGTTCTGCCAGATTTCTTAATGCATAATTCCTTTATTGTTTTTTCATATATCGAAATGTCTTTAATTTCCTGCAACAAAGGAATTTTAACATATGTATTTTTCAATTCATCCAGAATATTAAATTCAGGCAGGGATATTGGAATATTGTGTTGTATAAATATCTCTGGATATGGTGGAGTCTGTGTCATAATAGATTTACCTTTCTGAATTTTCTTTTCTGGTTGAGATTGTTGACTTTGTTCTCCTTTTTCAACTTCTTCTTCAATTATCGGAGGATAATATTTTTGTAACACCTTCCCAAACCTTAGGTGAAGATATTGTACGGGAAGAATTGAATAAGTAGGATAATATGTTGCCTCTTCCACATGATATGTTGGTATTTACTCCTTGTTACTTGGATTAGCTACTGGCTGAGCTGGCAATTGTGTTGGTCTAGGAGGTGGTTGGTTAGTGGGCAGTTGAAGTTGTTGTGGTTGAGTTAGCATAGGTGGGTTTTGAGATGGATATGGCATTGGTTGATGTTGTTGGAATTGTTGATATTGAGGAAATGGTTGTGAAGGGTATGGTCGTTGATATTGATACTGCTAAGGATACATTTTCTATGGTGGTTGGTTTCCATAACCGTATCCCCTCCAACCTTGTACAGGTTGGTTTTGATATTGTTGTGGTGGCCAAGCCTGCCATGGCATTGGTATATTCCATGTATTTTGAGGATATTGAAAATTTTGGGGATTTTGTTGGGGAAATTTTTGAGGCATCCTTGGTTGCCAAGGTCTCCTTGGTGCCATATAGTAGAGATAATCTACTCTTTGCACTTCTTCTCCTTACAATTCTTTTAATTTGGGATATTTTTCTGTTGCATGATTTTCTGTGTGTTATCACTCTAGTAATTCTAAAGTTGTGTGATTTTGGTTTTTAGTCAAAGAATTCTAGAGGTGACCAAAAACCAACTTCAAAATCTAGGATCTAGCGTTCCTAGGGTTCAGAGAGGTCTCTCTCTTTAAAGTTTAACTTTTTTTTTAATTTGTGAATATTAGCCTAGTTATGAAAGTGCAGCTTTGGTGGGAAAAATCACTTGAAAGGATGGATAGTGGGAAATCTATTTGTCCACTGGGCTATGGAGTCAAACTCAAGTAAACAGGACTAGAATCAAGGGAAAAAATGTCAAATGTTTTCAGAGAAAAATAGATAACCCTTGGAGACCTTGAAAAGTTGTGTTTATGAGATGGTATGATCAAGATAAAGGGCACTTAAGAATCCTTAAATCTAGAAAAGGAAGTAGTAGGAAGAGGTCAAACGAGAGAGGGAGCAATTAAGGGTTCCCTACACTAGAAATCAGAGGATAACATATAAATGATAACTAGTTAAAAACAGGGTGCTTTTAACAAATCCTGTAGTAATACTCCTAGTTATACATTCAAGTTTAGCATAAACATAAATGGATGCATGTAACAATGAAAGATAACAATGACAAGTTTAGAAAATACTTCACTCCAAATAGCTCATCACAGGAATTCTGAAGTATGATGCCAATTTTGTTTGATCCAGCTTGCTACTCGAAGTTTTGACACACAAAAGCTTTAAAGTCCAAGAAGAAATGACTATAACAATCCCAACAATTTTATTCCACACAAAATAATTCTATAGATGAAGTATTTATACATAATGTTTTACAAAATATCCTAGAAGACTTCTAGGAATTATCTTAGGAAAATAAAATATCTTTACAATAATAATAGAGACAGTTGCTTAACAAATCAACAAGCTGTCCTATTTTATCCAAAAGAAATAGAAACAGTTTTGAGGATAGGGAGCAACTGGCTGCCATGGTGTCCTCCGTGCTGGCTTTTAGATATTTTTTGAATCTGATCTGCTTTGTATGATACTCTTTCTCGGATACTCTTTATTCACTAATACTCTTTAAACTCTTATACTCTTTAACCAAAAAAAAATGTTTTACTGCTGTAAATTAAATCTGTTTTGACTATAATTCTAAAAATATATTTTGTCTTCCTTTCATCTGCTTGTTTTTATCCCTCACAGTAAATCTGTGAGTTCTTTCCAATCCTCATTTTTAGGAATTTGAATATTCTTTAATTTCCTAAAGTCCTCATTAGCTTCTATGCTTTGTTTTCTTTCCATTAACTGTGTGTCTTCATTATTGGGTTGTTCTTCATTCTGATTTTTAACATTTGGCTCATTTAAACTCATAGTGGCAACATTGGTTTCTAGAAAATCCGTATTGGTATTTAAAGGCTTTGTTTCTTCAACATCTATTGTCAGTTTACCTTTACCTGTTGAATCTAATTTGGGCCTCTTGTTATAGATGATCTTGAACTTGGTTTCAGTTGTAGTTTCTGCCACATAGGCCCCTTCTTCCCTTACTCTTTTAATGGACTTCTCTGGTTGATTTGCAGTCTCTAAGGTATGACTAATATTACCTTTGTTCACTGCATATATTAAATTGTTTTCAGTCCATTCAATCTGATTGGAAAACTTTTCTATTTCTGGTTTAGCTTCATGGATAAATAGTGTTAACTTGCATTTAACCCTTAGCTTGCTCAAGATCACTTGTGGATCATAATTCCAAGGGAAACTCTCTTCAAATTCGTATTCCAATAACTGATTAGTTGCCTCCTTTTCTGCATCCCTGTGATTACATATGAATGACCCTATCTGATTCTTAAATTTGAATTGGGTCTTTTTCTTAGCTGCCATGAAATTTATTGAATCAGAGTTTAGGATCTTCCTGATATAATCCAAGGAAAAGATCCTCATTGAAGGATGTTTGGGTAACTTGTAAGGTAGCAAGTTTGACCCAAAGATTCTGATTTCAGTATATTTCTCATACAAATACCAATCACCAAATTTACTCTGCTCTGATAGCTGCAATATCTTTTTCATTTCTTCATTTATTCTTGGCTGCTCTGTCTTGGTCAACATTGTGATCACTGGATGTAAAAATAACTCTGAAAACTCTGAATAACTGAAATTTGTACATTCTTTCTTGAGCATGGATGCCCAAAAAATGACAAATAGAGGATTTCCCTCTATGACCAGTTTTTGGAGAGTAATTGGAAAATTATATGATTGGAAGTATAGAAGCATATGGAAAAGGTAGGAGGTATATCTAAATACTCCCTCAATTTGCAAATTGGTCAATTTATAATGAATATTATCAGCAATGAAACCAGCATAATCAAATATCACTGATGGGAATTGACCTGGAGAAAAGGTGGATAAGAATCCCAAGATGGACTCATCATTGTGTTCATCAGTAAAATATCCAAGGATGAAGGAAATCATGGAAATCACATGTCTTGAACCTTCAGGGAATTTAGCAGTAGAATATGGAGGATTTAGCTTAGGGATTTCTACATGTAGAGGCATAAAAGTCTAAAAAATCATGAACCTTTTGGGAAAATCTAGGCCAATATATAGCTTGGTGAGGGCCTCTATAGACAAAGGGACTGCTTGGGGGTCATGCTGAAGCTACAACATCTGGTTAATTGATTCTGCAATGATGGTAAAAAACACTTCTTTACTGGCATTTACAATGGCTCTTTGCTCTGGAACATAGTACTGCTGACACAATCTAATGATCTCCTGACAGGGGTGAGTTAATGGGACAACATATTTGGGCAAATGATATTCCCAAATATGGACTTCTTCTTGATCATCCAAAGACTTTTCATAACACCAGTTATGGATATCTAGCAGGTTAAATTCAACAATGGGATCTGTTATCTTGTAATCGATATCAGCTAGGGGAATGTGTTCAATATCAATAACTGGGGGTTGTAATGGATTAACAACAATAGCAGTACTTGAAGTCATGACAGGGGTAGGTTTAGGTGCTTTAAAAGCTTCAGGCTTGCTTGCACTCTTTTTTTTAGCCATTTTGATCTACTTCTTCAAGTTTAGACAGTTTGCAGAAGAAATTTACTTTTAGCAGAGGCTTAATGGGAAAAACATGCAAAGTATAGTCTCTTCTTTGGGTTTTCTATTCAATTAGGTCTGTCAAAAAGGTCTAGAGGCTTAAGAACTGGTTTAAAACAGAAAACAAGGGTTTCTTGAGTCTCTGACTGAGAAATAGGGCTGAAAACTCTTTTGAAAAGGATCACAGAAGGTTTAGGGTACCTGCAGAGGTTTTCTGGTTTATTTCAAAGCTTGAAAGAGATCATTAAACTGTGAAAACTCACAATTTCCTGAAATATTGTGCGTAGCAAAGAAAAAAGGTTTCTGGGAAAAATTTGACAGGGTCTGGCCTGTTTTTGGGGATTTTTGGCAGTTTATTAATCAATTTTTTTTTTAAACTTTAAATGTGTTTTCTTTCTTTAAAAATGTTTTTCAACTTGATTGTATGTTCAAATTCTAGAAAAATACCTTTTGTATTGCAGGTATCAGATTTGGAGGAATTTATGAGGTTCTGGCCAAGTTTATGGCTTCAGTAGCTTATCTGGAACAATATGAAGCTCCTCGAAAATCTTCACAGGTTTCATGGAAAATGTTGCAGGCTTTGGGCATAAAAATGGCGGAAAATGGCTTAAAAAAGAGTGTTTGACAGTTGAGAAGGTGCGAGCAATAGGTTAAGGTTAATGCGCAGAAGATAAGGAATGAAATGCATTTTCAAAGGTTTATAAAACATATTAGTTACATTCAAATCTGCATTGAATGCTGGTCGCATTGGGCAGGAGTGGTGGTTTTGGAATCAATGGATCAAAAACCATAGTGGTTATCACGCAGAGTTGCGGTGGTAAGTTGTTTCGGCTTGAACCCACGCGATCCAGTAAGAAAAGGCCACGTGGAGGAGAGATAGAAATGTGGAACCGCCCGTTTCACGCAGCTTCGGAGTTTGGATGGTCGTGCATCTTTTTTATGCGATATCGGATCTATGCCATCGAATCTAGGCTTTGAAAGCGAACGGTCGAGATCTGATGGGAAGGTGCATCAGAATGGGAGGTGGGAACGGGTTTTTCGGTATATGCGGCAATGGGTTTTAAACTTTATAAATAAATATTAGTTTAATTCAAAACCTTGGGTTATACGATGGCGGAAGGAGAAATATAATATATTTTTAAATCAAAACATTTATGAAATGTTTCAATAAAAACATATACGGGAGCCGGTTATTATATTATATAGTTTTAAACCTTTTAACAGTTTAAAACTATAGGGGGCGGGATTATTTCAATAGAGATAGGTTTAAACCAAGGGGTTTATAGGGTGGGGTTTATTTGCACACATGGGGATTATAAACTTTGGTATAAACGTAAAATAATGGGTTTTGGGGGGTTAATTTAAATATAAGGGTTTCTAATATATACGAGAGGTTAAATTAGGGATTTTATAAAAATAGGTTAAAATTTAATACGAAAAGGGTAGTGAAATGGAAATAAAACACATGTTATCTCTAAGTAAAGTGTAAAAATAAAGCATTACTCATCTTTTATATTACTTCACTAATACTTAGGATAATTGTAATTTTGAGGGTTTTATGAATGATTTTGAAGGGAATGAAATTAATTATTTTAGGGTTTTAAATTTTACTAAGTAAGAATGTGTCTTTACTTAGGAAAAAGGGGTTTTGATGTATAAATGAAGGGTAAATGCTGAGAAATGTGGATTAAATGTAGAACTCAATATTTTTAACTTATCAGTCATCGAGCCTTGGGTCCAATCCCAAAAAAAGTCAGAGAAATGCTCCGAGTCTTTTTGACTGATAGTTTAGAACACTAAATACCTATAGGGGAGGGGAAATTAGTGATTTTTCCCAATGATGTATTATTTGCATGATTTCTCAACTGTTTTCTACCTACCCAACTTTATTTCTAACATTTTTTCTTCATTTTGTAGGTGCATTTAGGCTTGCAAACTTAAAACATTTTTCTTTCAAAGAATAAAACTATCTAAGTCTACCTTATTTCATCTGAGGGATCAGATTAAACTGTTGAGCACCTCATTATTCTCTACCTATCTACTGATTTGTCAAGTTTAAACTATTTGAGAAATATTTATTCTCTATCTAGAACATGAAATTGAAAACATGAAAAGTTAAGATTAAACTGTTTAACTGATCATGGATTATGGCATTTATTGGCACTCTGCACATAATCATTATTGTTGTAGTAAAAAGTAAAAGTAGTGGCATTTAGAATTGCTCATTTTCAGGTCTTATTTCTTTTTCTTTTGGGGTCTATATTATTCTAAGTCCGTTGATCTTTCTTTTAAGACTTTTTACCCTCTTTTTGGCTTTTTATTATTTTTCATTTTTTCAAAATATGGGAAAAAAAGTTGCAAAAAGCAAGGTTTGTACATATCTACGAGACTATCAAAGTCAATTCAAAATTTATGAACCCTATTATTATATGACCCTAACAGTGGCTCCAAACGGGGATGACATTTCCTGGTGAAATATTAAGAACTTTGAGACTAGTAGCCTTTGAAATTTGACGGTGATGACCTTGTAAATGTCTTCTGATATTTGCAATTTATTCATACTTATGATATTTACCTATCAAATCTTAGGGCCTTCTCTCCCGGATTCAACTTTGTTAGGGAAACATCCAATCCAATCTAAACTCTGCAATGTATATGTACAATGATCAAAGTCAATAAAAACTAGCTATTTGTCAACTCAGGAGAGTAGTAGTGCTTCAGAATTCTACCATTTATTGGTCCTTCTTGCAAATCTGTTCCATTCATTTCTTTCAAAAAGAAAGCATTATTACCTCTATATCCATAAATCAAATAAGGTCATTTCCACAGAAAATCAAATTTTCCATGTTTTCCTTTGTCTTCTCGTCTGGAATCCCACTTTAATACTTTATCTCCCATGTAGAAATCATCATTTTTAGTCTTTTTATCAAAAAATTTCTTGATATTATCATGAATGACTTGAGATTTGATATAAACTTCTTCCCTTGTTTGTTTCAAGTGAATAGTTTGATTGATCCTTCTTTGAATGTCATTTGTTTCAACTTGTAACTCTTGGATAATTTTCATCACTGGTACACCTAGGGAGGATGGAAAAACAACATCCATTCCATAAAAACACTGATAAGGGGAAGTACCAATGGATTTTTTATTAGTAAGTCTATTTGCCCATAAGGCATTGACTAACTTCTTATTCCAAGTCTTTTTATTGTCTTCAAGTAACTTTTTGATGATATTTACAAGGTTCTTGTTTGAGGATTCAGCTAGGCCATTACCTTGGGGGTAATATGCAGTATAATGACCTAAGGTAATATGGTATTTGTTGCAAAAGTCAATCATTTTATTGGATTTGAATGCTGCTGCATTTTCAGTAATCATCTTTTGGGGACATCCAAATATTGAAAGAATGTTGTTTTCAAGGAAAGAGATAATGACAATATCTGTGGCTTGTCTGGAGGGTATGGCTTCAATCCACTTGGTAAAATAATCAATGGTTGTCAAGATCCAATTATGTTGGCTTGAAGAAGGAGGGTGAATTTAACCAATGAAGTCTAAAACCCATTGTCGAAATGGAATTTCAGTTGAAATAGGCTTTAAGGGGAGGGGTAATAATTTCTTCTTACCCTAAAAAATTTGGCAGTTATGACATGAAGTTACATACTTTTTTACATCAGCAAACAAAGTAGGCCAGTAAAAACCAGCTCTAAGGATCTTATCTACTGTAGTTTTCAAATATAGATGTCCTCCACAGTCACCTGCATGAAATTCTTCAAGTATTTTGTGAGCTTCTTCTCTTAATAAACAATTTAATAAAATCCCACTATGATCTCTCCAAAAAAGTACATTGTCTAAAATACAAAATCTTACTGCCTTTAGTTTTGAGAATCTGGCTTTGGTTCTTGACAATAGGAGGAGCTTGTAATTTTATGAGTACAAATATAATATCTGTATACTTAGGTGAGTCTGATAAGGCTTCACTGATCATTGGAGTCACCATCTCTTCCTGATCATCTATTTGGGAAATAAAATTTATGTCTAGGGCATTACAGCTAGATTCAACCGTAAGTCTGGCTAATCCTTGACCTTTAATGAGTTTTGTGGGTTTTATCTCTATGTCATATTGTAAGATAGTGGCAATCCACTTACCTCTTCTTCCATAAGGACCATCCTGAGTAAGAATTTCTTTTACTACAGAATTTGGGACATAGGCAATGATATGAGAATAGAGAATATAAACTTTAAAGTCTTTAATGGCTTTAACCAAAGCTAAGGCTTGTTTCTCCATAATCTTTTACTTTAGAGGGGAATCTTTAAGGATATTACTGAAAAAATTTATGGCTTGTTCAAATTCTTGGTCATTTTTCTGCAGTAAAACTACAGCAATGGTGTGTTCTGAAGAAAATGAAAAAATTATGAAATATTTCTTAAAGTCGGGACTTATTAGGACTGGAGTTTTGGTTAAGGCTTGTTTGATGGAGTCAAATGATTGTTTAGCCTCAACAATCCATTTAAGAACTGAATCTTTTTTGAGCATGTTATTTAGTTCTCTAATTATCTCAGCTAAATTAGATATGAATCTTCTTAAAAAAATAATCTTACCTAGAAAGGCTTGTAATTCTTTGATGTTTCTTGGTGGACTGATGTTCAGAATTGCTTCTATCCTAGCAGGATCTATTCTGATTCCTTCTTTATAAATTACGTGTCTAAGTAACTTGCCTTATTCTAATCCAAATAAACTTTTCTTAGGATTTAAAGAGATGCCAAATTTCCTACACTTAATAAAAACTTGTCTCAAATGATCCAAGTGTTCATTATCAGTTTTGGAAAACACAGTAATGTCATCTAAGTAAATTACTAATAAATCATGTATTTCCTTTGTAAAAGCTATGTCCATAGCCCTTTGAAAGGTTTCCTCTATATTCATTAGACCAAAAGGAATTTTTGCATACATAAAAGTGCTCCAAGGAGTAGTAGATGCTGTTTTTGCTTGATCTTCTTTTTGGACTAAAATCTGGTTGTGTCCTGAAAAACCATCTAAAAGTGACATCCTAGAAGAGCCAACTACCCTTTGTAGTATATGACCCATTTTAGGTAAAGGGTAATTATCTTTCAAGGACACTTTGTTTAGATTCCTAAAGTCGACACATAATCTAATCTCTCCTGTTTTCTTTCTTGTTGGGACTAGGTTGGAAACCCAATCAGAATATCTGATTGGTGCAATTATCTATGCATCATACATTATTTTCACTTCTTTTTCTATCAAAGGTAATAAAACAGAGTTAATTATTCTCAACTTTTGTTTAAATGGCTTCTGATCTTCTTTTATTGGAATTTTATGTTGGATTATGCTGGTATCATAGGATTTGAGATCCTCATAACTCCAGGAAAAAACATATTGATATTCCTTTAAAAGAGTAATGTATTTTTCCTTTTCTTGTTGAGGTAATGTTTTGGAAAGTTTGATTATTTTGGGTTTTAACTCTGTTCCAATATTGCATTCTTCTATATCAGATCTAACTGGCTCCATTTTTGGTTTTCTAGCTACATCATTTGAGTCAAAAAGATCTTCTAAAGGAGCTAAACCTTTGGGTAAGAAATTATCCTTCAGATTCAATATGTTTGATTCATCACCAATAATTTCTTCAATCTCTACTTTCTCTAAGCTATCTATATCCGCTTGACTAAATCTAGTTGGTTTATCAAACTTTATTTTATTTACATCTAAGTTACTCAAATCTATTTCACAATCTAAATCTTGATCTATAATACAATCTGTGTCTATCTTACAGTTCTGAAATTCACCTTCATTGTTCATAAACTTGTAAATCTACTCATCCTGATTTTTTTTTTGCCAATACTTAAGGTTGTCTGGAATTATTGGCCTATGTTTGACTTCAACAGTATATCTGTGATTAGGTTGGAATGGTAAATTGCATGTACTAGCAAAGGTTGCTAGACAGTGAGCTTGTATATTTTGCTTTCTAGGTATAGCAACAAATTTACATTCCAATAAATCATCAGTTAAATCTATCACAATGTATCTGTATCTGCTTAGTCTAGGATTGTAAATAGAATACACTCCATTTACTTGTTTTATGATCAACTCTGAATCTCCCATGATTAATATTCTTTTACCTCCTGAGTTCCTAATGATTTGGAGTCCTAGGATGAGGGCTTCATACTCAGCCATATTATTGGTACATTTGAAATTGAGTCTCAAAGCATGGCCTTCTGAGTGATTAGTCTCCATGCTGGTTATCTAAACTCATGCTCCTACTCCTAACTTATTTACTGAACCATCAAAGTCTTAATGCCATAGAGATTCATAAAAAATATTATCATTGTTTGGTGCTTTCTTTTTCTCTATTAGTTCAGTTTCGATTTCATTGGTTTCAGAGCTACATAAGATAAAAGAATCAAGGTCAGTTGGTGTAGAGTAAATTGGGTAATTTATAGATCTCTCTGCACTACTGACCATGTACTTCATCAATGTTTCCCTATATAAGTTTTTAGGCTGGCCAAAGACTGATATAGTAGCATAAGACATGTCCAATTGTAAAGATCCCTGTAAATTTGCTCCCCATGAGCGAGAAAGTAACATTCCATATTTAGGTGGGATATCAGCTACTACAATGTCCATTAATATACTCTTACCAGGATATTGAACTAGTGTTACACACAAATCTTTGATTAAACCAAGGCATTTAACTTTACTTGAATCAAAGAGAACAAATCTTTGTATGGACTTGTGATTTCTAGATTGAGAGTTTCCATTATGGCTTTAGGCATTAGATTATGGAAAGCTCCTGAATCTAGCATGGCATTATGTAAAATTTGATCATGAATGGTAAGACTGATATAAAATGGAGGAACTGCTCCATCTACATGTTTTTCATTCACATCTGGACCAAAAATCAACTATGGTTGATCATCATTTAGATTTATGGAATCTTCTCCATCATTCATATTTAATGTTTCAGTTATGGTTGATTTATACAAGTCATGTTTTACCAATTCAGTCAGAGGAATTGGTATTTTTAGCTTTGCAATTTCAGATTGTATGTTGAATGTAGGTTGAGATTTACTGATTTGAATTAATTCTTCCTTGGTAACTGTAGTTTCTGTTGGTTTTTCTTATTTTTCTACAGTTATGTTTTCATTTTCAAGTGGTGTGGCATTCTCTGTTTGTGTTTCTTGTGTTTTATTGCTCCTAACTTTCTTTTCAAGGATTGTTTGTGAATTTGTAGATGTTCTTTCAGACTTAGAATTATCAACAGATGTTTTTGAAGTAGCAACTTTTGGGTCTACTGATTTCGAATCAGAAGAAGGTTGTTTAGGACCTAAATTTGTTATTTTAACATAACTAGAAGCTTTAGAAGCAGTAGATTTCTGTGAATCTTTTGCAGCTTGGGAAACTTCATCAGTAATATCAACAATTTTAGGACTTGATGCATTTTTAGGACTAGAAATGTTTTGTGAAGAACTTGAGTTTTGCTTATTTTCCCTTGGGAGAATTTGCAAAACTTTTGTTTTGGGAGCTTCTACTGTTTTCTGATTCTGAGTTTGGGAAGTTTTCTTGGTAGAAGACTCATTGTTTTTCTTATTTTTAAGGTTATATTCACTGTGTATTTCATTTATAGCATAATCATAACCTTGTTTATAATCAAAGGATTCACTGGAATCTAATTTGAGTTGTTGGAGTTCAAATAATTCCTGATCTTCCTGAGTGAGAAAGATAGTATTATTATCATCTATTCCCATTAGATTTATTGCATCCTCATCATCATCATTATTCTGAGAAATTTCAACATTGTTCTCTTGGAATGGAGGCTTTATTGTTTGGTCTGGGGCTGTTTCTTTTGATTTTCCAGAATTTGTGTTTTTTATAAAATTGGGATTTCTGATTTGTTGTTGATTATCCCACTGAGGTCTCCTTTCTATGTTGTCTAATATATCCATCATCCTATCTAAATTTTTAGCTAACATGTCTATTTTTGAGTCTGAATTAGAAGTTTCTTCTTTAATGGTCACTCTTCTCTCATTTATTAGTCTAGTTTTTTTGGCTAAAATGTTTACTTCTACACTAACAACATCTATTTACATTCTCTCTATGGTTTCTGAATTTGATTTCCCTCAATTGATAAGCCATGTCCATGTCAAATCCATCAGGGAATTTGAGTAGGACATTATCAGGGGTGGGTTTAATATTTGCGAGGATGGAATTGTAGACACTGTTATACCTAGTGTAGTAGTCATGGACTGACTCATTTGGAGCTCTTATCATGGCATCAAATTTAGACAATATTTGGAGTGGATTCTTTTTCTTTTCCCATTTATTTAAAAACAATCTATGAAATACAACTAAATCAGTTACACTACTAACAACAAGACCTCTAAACCACTTCTTAACCTCTCTTGTCAATGTTGGTGCAAATAACCTCATTTGAACATCTGAATCATCAATCTCATAGAGTTCAAAGAAGTCTGTCATTTTATTTATATGTTGCTGAGTTGTATAGTGGGTTGTAGCATAAAATTGTGGTAGCTTACTTTGATAGTCTTGAGGCATGTCATGACGCTGTTGTGGTAAGACTAGGGGAGCATATCTAACAACCATAGCTTGAAGCTTAGCTTGGCTAAGAGGTAAAGTAGAACTACTTGGAGCTGTGCTGGAAATGATAGATGATGAAATAAAAGTTGTAGTTGAAGTGCTGGGAAATGAAACTGGAATGTATATGGAACTACTAGGGAATGAGGATGATGTGTTTAGGAAATCAAAAGGTGAGCTAATGGATATAGTGGATGAAGTGAGTGGTGGAAATAGTACTCTAGGCTGTAAAGGTAATATAGGAATAAATGGATATGTAGATGAGCTGGTAGTGGAAGTTATAAATGATGTAACAACATACATAGATGAATCTCTAGCTGGTATTATTGTGGTATGTAACTGAGAAACTGGAGGTTTGTTTGCATAGGTAAAAAATTGAGCTAATTCAATAGCTTCATCAATATCTTTTAGAATAGTAACTTTAAGTTCTTCAATTTTAGTTTGATCTTGAACTTTCTGTGATTTAGAATCTACTATACTAATTTTCTATTTTGTATTCAAGAATGAAATAAAAACAGGGTCTAAAATAGCAGTTTTCAAATCACTTTCAGATTTACTTCTAAATAAAGAATGCTAAAATTTCAGATCAAAATCAATATCTTGCAGACTTACTAACTCTTGTGATAATGAATTGACTCTTTTTAATGATACTTCAGCTTCTAAATCTTCTAACTGTTTTTTCTTTTTACCAATTCGGTTTGGGTTATCTACTATGACAATAGGCTTAGGATCCGAGTTAGACCTGATATAATAAACTTTCCTAGAAGCCAAAATTACTGTTTTCAATATACACAACTTATAAAAGCAATCTTAAAGTAAAACAATATATACAAATATTTTTTTTAAGACTAGTTTTATGACTGAGGATCAGTTATTCCCCAATATGGTCACCAATAATGTTATCACTCTAGTAATTCTAAAGTTGTGTGATTTTGGGTTTTAGTCAAATAATTCTAGAGGTAACCACAAACCAACTTCAAACTCTAGGATCTAGCCTTCCTAGGGTTCAGAGAGGGCTCTCTCTTTAAAGTTTAACTTTGTTTTAATTTGTGAATATTAGGCTAGTTATAAAAGTGTAGCTTTGGTTTTGTTTTGATAGATTTGGTGGGAAAAATCACTTGAAATGATGGATAGTGGGAAATATATTTTTCCATTGGGCTATGGAGTCAAACTTAAGTAAATAGGGCTAGAATCAAGGGCAAAAAGGTAATGTTTTCAGGGCAAGATAGATAACCCTTGGAGATCTTGGAAAGTTGTTTTTATGAGATGGTATGGTCGGGATAAAGGGCACATAAGAATCCTTAAATCCGGAAAATAAAGTAGTAGGAAGAGGTCAAATGAGAGAGGGAGAAATTAAGGGTTCCCTACACTGGAAATAAGAGGAAAACATATAAATGATAACTAGTTAAAAACAGGGTGCTTTTAACAAATCCTATAGTAATACTCCTAGTTATACATTCAGATTTAGCATAAACATAAATGGATGCATGTAACAATGAAAGATAACAATGACAAGTTTAGAAAATACTTCACTCTAAATAACTCATCACATGAATCCTGAAGTATGATGCCAATTTGGTTTGATCCAGCCTGCTACTCGAAGTTTTGACACACAAAAGCTTTAAAGTCCAAGAATAAATGACTATAACAATCCCAACAATTTTATTCCACACAAAATAATTCTATAGATGAAGTATTTATACATAATGTTTTACAAAATATCCTAGAAGACTTCTAGGAATTATCTTAGGAAAATAAAATATATTTACAATAATAATAAAGACAACTGCTTAACAAATCAACAAGTTGTCCTATTTTATCCAAAAGAAATAGAAACAGTTTTGAATCTGGCTGCCTTGGTGTCCTCCGTGCTGGATTTTAGATTTTTTTTGAATCTGATCTGCCCTGTTTGATACTCTTTCTCGGATACTCTTTATTCACTGATACTCTTTAAACTCTTATACTCTTTAACCAAAAAAAATGTTTTACTGCTGTAAAGAAAATCTGTTTTGACTGTAATTCTGAAAATAGTTTTTGTCTTCCTTTCATCTGCTTGTTTTTATCCCTCACATTAAGTCTGCGAGTGCTTTCCAATCCTCATTTTTAATAATTTAAATATTCATTAATTTCCTAAAGTTCTCATCAGCTTCTATGCTTTGTTGTCTTTCCATTAACTGTATCTTCATTATTGGGTTGTTCTTCATTCTGATTTTTAGCATTTGGCTCATTTATAATCACAATGGCAACACTGGTTTCTTGCAAATCTGTGTTGGTATTTAAAGGCTTTGTTTATTCAACATCTATTTTCATTTCACCTTTACCTGCTGAATCTAATTTGGGCCTCTTGTTATAGATGATCTTGAACTTGGTTTCAGTTATAGTTTCTGCCACATAGGCTCCTTCTTCCCTTACTCTTTTAATGGACTTCTCTGGTTGATTTGCAGTCTCTAAGGTATGACTAGTATTACCTTTGTTCACTGCATATATTAAAGTGTTTTCAGTCCATTCAATCTGATTGGAAAACTTTTCTATTTCTGGTCTAGCTTCATGGATAAAGGGTTTTAACTTGCATTTAACCCTTAGCTTGCTCAAGATCCCTTGTGGATCATAGTTCCAAGGGAAAATCTCTTCATATTTTTATTCCAATAATTGATTAGGTGCCTCCTTTTCTGCATCCCTGTGATTACATATGAATGGCCCTATCTTATTCTTAAGTTTGAATTGGGTCTTTTTCTTAGCTGCCATGAAATTTATTGAATTAGAGTTTAGGATCTCCTGATATACTCCAAGGCAAATATCCTCATTGAAGGATGTTTGGGCAACTTCTAAGGTAACAAGTTTGACCCAAAGATTCTGATTTCAGTATATTTCTCATACAGATACGAGTCACCAACTTTACTCTGCTCTGATAACTGTAATATCTTTTTCATTTCTTCATTTATTATTGGCTGTTATGTCTTGGTCAACATTGTGATCACTGGATGTAAAAATAACTCTGAAAACTTTGAATAAATGAAATCTGTACATTCTTTCCTAAGCATGGATGTCCAAAAAATGACAGATAGAGGATTTCCCTCTATGTCCAGTTTTTGGAGAGTAATTGGAAAATTATCTGATTGGAAGTATAGAAAAATATGAAAAAGGTAGGAAGTATATCTAAATACTCCATGAATTTGAAAATTGGTCAATTGATGATGAATATTATCAGCAATGAAACCAAGATAATCAAATATGATGGGGATTGACCTGGAGAAAAGGTGGCTAAGAATCCCAAGATGGACTCATCATTGTGTTCATCAGTAAAATATCCAAGGATGAAAGAAAACATGGAAATCACATGTCTTGAACCTTTAGGGAATTTAGCAGTAGAATATGGAGGATTTAGCTTAGGAATTTCTACATGTAGAGGCATAAAAGTCTGAAAAATCATGAACCTTTTGGGAAAATCTAGGCCAATATATAGCTTGGTGAGGGCCTCTATAGACAAAGGGACTGCTTGGGGGTCATGCTGAAGCTACAACATTGGTTAATTGATTCTGCAGTGATGGTAAAAAGAACTTCTTTACTGGCATTTACAATGGCTCTTTGCTCCGGAACATAGTACTGCTGACACAATCTAATGATCTCTTGACAGGGGTGAGTTAATGGGACAACATATTTGGGAAAATGATATTCCCAAATATGTAATTCTTCTGATCATCCAAAGACTTTTCATAACACCAGTTATGGATATCTAGTAGGTTAAATTCAACAATGGGATTTGTTATCTTGTAATCGGTATCAGCTAGGGGAATGTGTTCAATATCAATAACTGGGGGTTGTAATGGATTAAAAACAATAGTAGTACTTGAAGTCATGACAGGGGTAGGTTTAGGTGCTTTAGAAGCTTCAGGCTTGCTTTCACTCTGGTTTTTAGCCATTTTGATCTACTTCTTCAAGTTTAGACAATTTGCAAAATAAATTTACTTTTAGCAGAGGCTTAATGGGAAAAACATGTAAAGTATAGTCTCTTCTTTGGGTTTTCTATTCAATTAGGTCTGTCAAAAAGGTTTAGAGGCTTTAGAACTGGTTTAAAATAGAAAACAATGGTTTCTTGAGTCTCCGACTGAGAAATAGCGCTGAAAACTCTTTTGAAAAGGATCACAGAGGGTTCAGGGTACCTGCAGAGGTTTTCTGGTTTATTTCAGAGCTTGAAAGAGATCATTAAACTGTGAAAACTCACAATTTCCTGAAATATTGTGCGTAGCAAAGAAACAAGGTTTCTGGGAAAAATTTGACAGGGTCTGACCTGTTTTTGGGGATTTTTGGTAGTTTATTAATCAATTTATTTATTTATTTTTATTATTTTTATTTTTATTTTTAACTTTAAATGTGTTTTCTTTCTTTAAAAATTGTTTTTCAACTTGATTGCAGATTTAAATTCTAGAAAAATACCTTTTGTATTGCAGGTATCGGCTTTGGAATAGTTTATGAGGTTTTGGATGTGTTGATGGCTTCAGTAGCTTATTTGGAGCAATATGAAGCTTCTCGGAAATATTCACAAGTTTCGGGGAAAATGTTGCAGGATTTGGGCATAAAAATGGCGGAAAATGGCTTAAAAAAGAGTGTTTGACAGTTGGGAAGGTGCGAGCAACAGGTTAGGGTTAATGCGCAGAAGATAAGGAATGAAATGCATTTTCGAAGGTTTATAAAACATATATTATACTCTGCATTGAAAGCTGGCCACATCGGGGGGAGTGGTGGTTTTGGAATCAATGGATTGAAAACCATAGTTGTTATCGCGCGAAGTTGCAGTGATAAGTGGTTTTAGCTTGAACCCACGCGATCCAGTAAGAAAAGGCCACGTGGAGGAGAGATAGAAGTGTGAAACCGCCCATTTCGCGCAGCTTCGGAGTTTGGATGGTCGCACATATTTTTTACGCGATATCGGATCTGTGCCATCGGATCTGGGCTTTGAAAGCGAATGGTCGAGATCTGATGGGAAGGTGCATCGGAATGGGAGGTGGGACCGGATTTTTTTGTATATGTGACAATGGGTTTTAAACTTTATAAATAAATATTGGTTTAATTCAAAACTTTGGGTTATACAATGGCGGGAGGAGAAATAAAATATATTTTTAAATCAAAACATTTATGAAATGTTTCAATAAAAACATATACGGGAGCCGGTTATTATATTATATTGTTTTAAACCTTTTAACAGTTTAAAACTATAGGGGGTGGGATTATTTCAATAGAGATAGGTCTAGACCAAGGGATTTGTAGGGCGGGTTTTATTTGTGCACATGGGGATAATAAACTTTGGTCATACGTAAAATAATGGGTTTTGGGGGGTTAATTTAAATATAAGGGTTTTTAATATATACGGGAGGGTAAATTAGGGTTTTAATAAAAATAGGTTAAAAGTTAACATGAAAATGGTAGTGAAATGGAAATAAAACACATGTTATCTCTAAGTAAAGTGTAAAAATAAAGCATTGCTCATCTTTTATATTACTTCACTAATACTTAGGATAAATGTAATTTTGAGGGTTTTATGAATGAATTTGAAGGGAATGCAATTAATTATTTTAGGGTTTTCAATTTTACTAAGTAAGGATGTGTCTTTAATTAGGAAAAAGGGGTTTTGATGTATGAATGAAGGGTAAATGCTGAAAAATGTGGATTAAATGTAGAACTCAATATTTTTAATTTATGAGTCATCGAGCCTTGGGTCCGGTCCAACAAAACTCAGAGAAATGCCGTGAGCCTTTTTTACTGATAGTTTAGAATACTGAATACTTATAGGGGAGGGGAAATTAGTGATTTTTCCCAATGATGTATTATTTACATGATTGCTCAGCTGTTTTCTACCTACCCAACTTTATTTATAACATTTTTTCTTCATTTTGTAGGTGCATTTAGGCTTGCAACCTTAAAACAATTTTCTTTTAAAGCATAAAACTATCTAAGTCTACCTTATTTCATCCAAGGGCTCAGATTAAACTGTTTATAACCTAATTATTCTCTACCTATCTACTGATTTGTCAAGTTTAAATTGTTTGACAAATATTTATTCTCTATCTAAAACATGAAATTGAAAACATGAAAAGTTAAGATTAAATTGTTTAACTGATCATGGATTATGACATTTATTGACACTCTGCACACAATCATTATTGTTGCAGTAAAAAGTAAAAGTAGTGGCATTTGGACTTGCTCACTTTCAGGTCTTATTTCTTTTTCTTTTTGGGTCTATATTTTTCTAAGTCCTTTGATCTTTCTTTTAAGACTTTTTACCCTCTTTTTGGCTTTTTATTATTTTTCACTTTTTCAAAATATGGGAAAACAAATTGCAAAAAGCAAGGTATGTACATATTTACGAGACTATCAAAGTAAATTCAAAATTTATGAACCCTATTATTGTAGGACCCTAACACTGTGCATAGCACACACACTTGTATACCTTGCAAAGGACATTCCCTGAGTGGATGTTTTTGTCTACACTTTGGACTGAAAATTGCTAAGATTTCATCTTTCTCTTCTTTCTTTTTCTTAGCTTTCAAAACATTTACTTGTGTTCCAAAAGTGCTTAAGAGATCCATTTTAAAATTTTCTAGTAGGCTTCCTATCTCTGCTCTTGTTATTGCACTTGTTGCAGATTTGGAAGCTTTTGATGAAATTTCTCTCTTCCCACTCTTTGCTCTTCCCCTAGAGTATTTTTGACATAATTCAACAATTTCTTCAAATGGTAAATTGGAAGTATCTCCTTTTCCCATTACATTAAGAATGTCTAAATACTCATCTCTAATACCCTTAAGAAAAATAGTCCGGATGGGATCAAAACTAAGAGAATGATGTTTGGATTTCTGTAAATTGTAAAGGAATCTTTCCAAATATTTTTGCAAACTTTCGTATTCTTGTTGCGTCATTCTGAAAATGTCTTCTTTTGAGTCTCTAGTCCTGCAATAAGCTTGATACTTTTTAAGAACAATTTTCTTCATATCCTCCCAAGAAGCAATTGTATGTTCTCCTAATCCCATGAACCATTTCAAGGCTGCTGCTCTCAGAGTAGCAGGAAAAAGTCTAAGCATGTGTGTTCATTAGTATATCCATAGGTTCTATAGAAGATATCAAATTCGAACATGAATGCATTAGGATCTTCTGTTGACATTCCATTGAAATTATGCAATATGAAAGGTAGAGTGTTTTTCATTTTTATTTTTTCTCCTAGTATTACTCTTGCATCTAAAATAGGAAAGCCAAAAGTAGTTTCCTGATCATTGTTAACTTCTTGCTCATTTTCTTGTGTTCTTCGATTTTAATTTTCTCTTCTTGCTTCTTCTTCTATTATTCTAAGTGCTTCTGCTCTTTTGTCTTCCTATGCCTTTATTTCTGCCTCAATTATTCTTTCTTCTTCTCTTTGTCTTCGCCATTTCCTTTGTTGTATTTCATATTCTAGTCTTTGTTCAGGAGTCATGTTTAGTCTAGTTGATCCTTCTCCTTCTTCAGCCATTTCTTGTTCAGGGATTTTTAGTGTTTCAATATGAGGTTGATTTTATATTTCTTCAACTACTTTTATTTCTTCAAGGACAAGTTGCTCTAGTTGTTCAACATTTGGTTTTCTTGTGTCTTTTTGTTTCCATACGGAAGGAGGTTCTTTAGGTGATTGCTTTTTATTTACCTCTAAGGCTAACAAGATTTGTCTTTCAACTACAGTTAATCTCTGTCCTGATCTCTGTTTTTCCTCTAACCCTTCTATAGTAGGTTTTCTAGTAGTCGGTGTTGTTATTCCTATGGATGAATGAGCTATTGGGGGGTTTTGTTTTACAAATCTATCTTTTTGATCTCTATCTCTAGGCATAAGAAAACATTACTTGAAATAAAAACTATATTTTTGTTGTTTTTGGTGATTATATATATATATATATATATATATATATATTTTTGTCTTCCTATTTGACCGTTTTGAATATGTCACCAAAGAAGAATGGTGCGCAAATGCTAGCCTACCATCGTACCCGCATAACGCAAGTATTTATTATCAATCCGGGTTAGTGAAACTTAGAAGCATCCCTAAAGTATATGGGTTTCAGTTGTGATTAATTCAGAAGATGGTTTATTAGTGATTAGGGAAATGCATATTACAAATATAAATTTAAATTATACAATTTCTAAATTCAGATGCGTAATTAGAAGCAGAAGAATCTCCTAACTTAAGATCCTTCTCTAACAAGATTACCATGTGATTTAGAAATAAAAAACTACTTAACTAAACAATAGATTAAGATACATGAAGCAATAATTGAAGATGCTCTTCAATGAAGAGGTCCTGATTGTCCTTCATCATTTATTCATTTATCAGTAATGCTATTGTTAAAAATAGGAATTCAGAAAAAGCAGGAAAGATGAATTCTAGTTTCTAGTTCTTTGATCAGATAGAAGAAGTATTTAACTTAAATACTGGGTTGACTCTTCATATGAAGAATAGAAACAAGATTAAGATCCATTAACAACCATGCAAAAGCATGTAAAGATGAATTTTAACTGAAGATCTTGATTAGATAGAAAGAATGTTCAACTTAAACATTTGTTTGCCCTTTCATATGCAAGTTAAGAATGATCATTAGATTCATCAATACTCAGAAATAATCAGCATAAACAAATTAAACATAAACAAGCTAATTCAGAAATTGCAGCTACAAATAAACTAAGAAGTGAACTTAGCTCGATGTGGGGGCCCTCCACCCTCGCCTCGCACACTGAAGGTGAATTCAGCTACTTAAGACTTCAATCAATCAACCAGCATATGATAGCAGCAAATATGATAGAACGGATCTTCAATTATGTCTCCAAGTCTCAAAAATAATAATATTAAGTCATACAAGTTCTACATATCAATGCCTTCAAAGTTTGAGACTTAAATAGATAAAGTATCTAAAAAACTCATTTAAAATAGCTCAAATAGTAAAAAATATCTTTATTTTATCAAATCAAGTCAAATTCATCCATCAAAGCCATCAAAATCTAGAAAATCCCACAAAATAAGAGTTTTGACCTAGTTTCTAAAGATCCTCCATAAAGACAGGTCCTGTTTGACCGCCTTTGACTGGGCCTATTAAAACTCAGTTTGATTGTACCAACAGGGGTACACTTATTCTTAGTTCTCGAGCCTTCTAGAAATGTATCCAGCTCGAGCCCAAGTGTCCTGCACATATGCAAAGCATAAGGCCATTACGAGAATTTCTGATGCTGTCAAAAAATGCACTTAAATTTCAATTTTTACAAAAACATCTAATAATTGAAAACCATAATTTAAATACCTGTATATGCATATTTTGGTCAACATAAGGTGGATATGATGGTGAATAGGTGAATAATATGGCAAAATAAGGTGTATTTAATAAACAAAAAGAGATAAAAAACGAGGGCCAACAGTAACATTAATTCTCCATACGAAGGCACATTGAAATCATAGTGCCAAAGATAGGTTATACAAATATAAGTATTGCTAATTTGTTTGAAACACAATTTCTTATTACATGTTTAATTCTTTATTAGGATAGTAACCATGGATATCAATTAAAAGATATATAATATCACCTTAAATAAAGTTCAAGACAAAGTAAGGTTACACATGCCAAAAAGATAAGAATACAGAGCACATACATTATGAGGTACATGATTAGAAGCTAAAATACCCATACTGTAATCAGGGTGCAATATCCCCTTATGAATTTCTACAACAATGAATGCATTGAAGACCATGCAAATATTTGGTTTATCAATATATTTTTAAGTGTAAAAGAAGCTAACATTGTGTGGAGTGGAAAGCCTCATATAAATTTGAATAGGAAGCACACTTAAAAGAATAACTAGTAGTAGAAAGTCTATTTCAATTGGTTGGATATCCAAACCATTATCTCAAGTATTAGTTGGGTTTCAAGACATTTTGTATCCCATCATATAGCAGAGGAATTTCTCAGAAGCACTTGATGAGAAAGGACATTGTTCCAAAGTCATTCCTTCTATCTCTAAAAGAGTGAGAGTACCACAAGTTTCGTGAGAGGTCTCATACCGCAAGTTTCATGGCATGATGTTTTTTGTATGTCTAGTACGTGTAATGGAGTTATGTGTTATGATGCTTATAAGTAAAAGGGTTGGTTTCATCTAGCATATAAATAAAACTCCTAGTCTTTTTTTAGTGTAGTACATGTCTATATCTAATGGAGTATGATGGAGTTGCATGTTGTGATGCTTATATTTGGTGTATGTGTAGAATGTATATTTGTTGGATTGACAACTCGATGAAAATAATAGCAACAATTTGCTTATATTTGGTGTATCTGTAGAATGTATATTTGTTGGAGTGACAACTCTTTTAGAATGCATATTTTTTGAAGTGACAACTCTATGAAAGGAATAGCAACAATTTGACTGCTTGGTGTATATATTCTACTCCTAATCGAATGTTGTCTTTTAATATTAAACTCGTTCTCTTCACCATTACTCTCACTCAAACAATACATGAGCGAGTTGTATAATAAGCATAAATCTAATTGTTAATTTTAAAAGTGAACAACTATACATGCAAGTAGTCGTATAAGATGCATAAATCTAATTGTTGATTTAAAGAGAACAAAATTTTATAACACTGCTATATGAATGTGATAGATAGACCTCTCATGGAAATCAATAAGAGAGTTGATTATTGTTGAAATAAATGCATGAAAATGTATCTGCATTGGTTGGGGTTGTGTAAAGAATGAAAGTCTATTAAAATATCACCAAGCACCAAAAACATCAATATCATGAACAAGACATTCAAATAAATAGAGATCTTTTACTTTCTCCAATCTCAAAACATTGACTCAAAGTGATTTATTTATAATGGTTCTCAACATAATGATTAAAATATGCAATAACTATTAAGAAGGGAATACCTTATATGTTTTAACATAAACAATATCTAAAAAGAAAAACTGTTTTAAAAACATAAAAATTTGTGTCACTTCGACCCATCAACCTTAATACAAATTGAAAACTGTTATACTTGAGTTTCTTCAACCTCAAACACATTTTGCTCATGTCTAGTGGTCATCAAATATGAAATGCTAGTATTTTCTTAAATTTACTATATCCATTTTGGATAATACCATATAAAATACTTTACCTCTGTTCAAAAACAAATATAGAAGGACAAAGGTTCAAAAACAAATATATTCAACTTTCATATCTGATCTCTATTAAAAAACAAATATACATGGACAAGGTTCAGGTTCC
Organism: Pinus albicaulis; assembly: GCA_034641835.2. Lineage (NCBI taxonomy): Eukaryota > Viridiplantae > Streptophyta > Pinopsida > Pinales > Pinaceae > Pinus > Pinus albicaulis. The sequence continues at coordinate 1,290,693,731 of CM076581.1, read as the reverse complement.
TTCTTTTAAATGAATGAAGACATATTTTCAGCCCAATTTATTAAAATTTCATATCTAATATTGGTTCAAAAACAAATATACATGGACATGGTTCAGGTTCCTTGGTTTCAAAGAATGAAGATAGATCTTCAGCAACTGGACATCTAATAAGCGATGTCCATATATTTTCACTTAAATTATAAATAAGTACATCATTACTCCAACAACACCCATATCTGATGTACAACATATCTCTCATTCCTTCAAAATTAAATTTGTAAAACTTATAATCATCAATGTTGTCAGCCTTTCTTTGAAAATATTCCACAATAGATTGTGGCATTCGTGCAACCTCTCTGATCCCTCCCTCATCTCCCTTATCCAATTTGGAATTTTATTTATCTAAGATATAATAACACCATCCAATTTGGGCGTCTGATCTATCTCAGATATAATTTTTCTCTGTTACCAGAAACGCGACGATGGTCAGCGTTTTTTGGAAAAACGGCTCTAGAAACGAGACGGCACAGGAAACCTCGTCTTATACGCTCGTCCTCGTTTTTAGTGGCCAAAAACTCGTTTCGCCAGAAACGTTCATCGTTTTCAGCGCCGTTTCTCCTTCATTTCAGGGTCTCTTTTTCCAACTCATGTTAATTCTTGTTCCAACTGTAGTCGCCTCTGCTTTTTCTAGTTGTGCATGTGAATTAGTGGGATCTCTTTTCCCAACTCATGTTAACTCCTCTTCCAGCTGTAGTCGCCTCTGCTTTTTCTAGTTGTGCATGTGAATTAGTGGTTGTGACTACCAATAAGGAAAGGTTTGAGGCGAAATTATGGTCCAGACGAAAGCAGATTTATCATTCAGCAGAGGTAGACAAAGCGCAGAGAACAACCAAGCGCCCCCAGCGGATTAGATTCAGCTCCATCGTTTCTCAGGTACAAGGCTTCATGCACAGGAATACAACCTTACAATTGCTTCAGATTTATCGTTAAAGTCGTATGGACAATCATAATTTAAAACCTCAAACTTTGCTCAAAAATATTTGAAATTTTCCAATTGTATTGATCCATCTAAATATTAAGGCTACGGTAAGGTGGCTTGCAGATTCAGTGTCTAACTTTAATTAAATTTTCCAATTGTATTGATGCATTATGGTAAAGTGGCTTGCAGAGTGAGGGTCAAACTTTAATTAGTTTTTACTTATGAATAATGTAGCTGTAGTTACTGGAATTTGGAAAAATCAAACAGGAAAGAATGTTAAAAGAAAATCAACTTCTATGTAAACTATCTAAATGGAACTTTGCATTTTTTATTTTTTCTATTTTTCTTTAGAATTCTTCCTTTGTGCTGGGTATCTAAATTGTTTAAAATAAATTGCTTGTGTATTCATTTGGATTATGACAATGAGATTTCTATACGGGTAAGGCTTATGTATGAAGTAGGATATGAATTTAGGTAACTTAGGATTATGACAACGAGATTTCTATACAGTTAAGGCTTATGTATGAAGTAGAATATGAACTTAAGAAACTTGGATATAACATGGATTTTGCAGAGGCGAAAGGCGAGCCTTCATAAGGAATAAAAAAGTTATTTGAACTAATATATGTGAATTTATTGCATATGTTTCTTCTGTTATTGATCTTAAAAGATAAAACTCATAAGAAGGTTCACAATCTTATTGATCTTAAAAGATAAAACTCATGAGAAGGTTCACAATCTTGGAGAGAATTTGTTACAATTTTACACACAGAAACATTGGATATTTATAATTTATTTTTTAACTTTTAATGTTGTTTTTCTCTCTCCTCGTTTCTTATGTGTGAAACCTCCAAACTCCGTTTCTCGTACCGTTCTCGTTTTTCATTTCGTTTCCCGTTTCTCGTTTCTGGTAACATAGTAATTTTTATGCATGCTACAAGAACTCGTGACCCACAAGTGAACAACACATGGAACCTTCGCCAAACATACACACCCTCGCCCTCAAATGGTATGAAAACGGATGTCCCATCTTGGAGGCTCAAACCAGCTACGCCCAACCTCTTATAATTTCTTTCCATAGCTTCCCAGTACAAGATATACTCTCAAACAACAGTCAGATGAGGATCCAGATCAGACTATTGAAAGTTATATGGCAAGTGTCCCGCTGTACTCCATGACTTCAAAATCGAATCATAAATACCTACTCTAAGCTGTTTTTTCCACGATGTGACCATAACTATCACTTTATATGCGTCTCCCTCTCCTGTGACGATGTTATTGGCACTGAGGTCATAACCATACTCGATTTTAGGAATATGTATCAACGTCCGTGTAAGAGGGTTGTAGACAATACACATGATTACATGTGTTTCATGTTGAGGATATTCGACGGATACCAAGAAACAACCTTCTGTCGATCTGTGTAAGCAGAAGGCGGTGACGTTATATTTTTGCAAAAATAATCTAGCGAGAGTATTTTCCAGGTATTTGTGAAGAAGTAGTAAGCCATACAATTCAGTGAGTGTAAGTCAAAAACAAATATAGTTTGTCTAAGTACGCCCTCCCTCCTGAGTAATTAAACCAAAAGGTTGGCGCAACAAATTACCCATATTACAGGGTATGTTAGAATCTGCAATAGCCTGGTGACAATAACTAGAACCAAGGTGACTGTCAACAAAGGGCCGCCCTAGGCAGCTAAAGGATATTTTTTTGGGTTATTATATTCCATTGAGGAAACAAGTTTTGAGCATTAGCTGAGTAACCAAAATAATTTTCAGTAGGGAAAAATTAACTTCGAATAAAAGCAGAGAGATTACAATTGCAAAAATGGTAAAACATGCAAATGAAGAAGTGAATAAATGTAGGACAACCATTCATATTTATAGTGTATTCGCATTCCATCCAAGCTACATAGAGCCATACTATATAACAAAAAATAGAAGTATGCCAGTTCAAATATATGTGATATGCAAAACTGTACATGATTTTTGAGGCGGAGAAAATAATACGCAATTAACCTAATAGAAGAATATTATCGACATACATGTTACAAACAACTTTTCCCTGCCAAAATTACATTGTATTTAACCAATAATGGTAGAAGCGCTAGCTGTCCTAGAATTGAAAATTCATTACATATAAATACTGTGGTGTAGGAAGACTAACTAAATTATACTTTTTTCTTTAATCCAAAGTGATACACAAAAAATAAAAAAGAGAAAAAACCAAAAACATATATTCCATCAAGTGCCGACATAGCTATTATTTACATTCCAACCTTACAATAAATAGAGGGGGAATTCCGCTAAATAACCCTAACTAAACTCAGAGTTAAGTCCAGGATATTCATAATGGAGTATAGAGGCATGAAGTTACAGCAAAGACCGACTTGTAGTAGTGCAGGCGATAATCAGTGAATAAAGAGGCATGAGTAGGAAGAGCGAAATTTGGTGGAAGACCGAGTATACACACCTACAAAGACTGTAGCCATGCCAATAAGGAAAAAAAAACAATGTATCAGTGAGAGGGAAACGACATCCACGAAATCACAAAACAAAAATAACCTTACCTGAATTCTGGGGAGGACTGAGTCAACTGAGGCCGAAGCCTCCTTTGGAAACAATGGAAAAAGAAGTAACCCTACGAAGGCTTAAACCAAATGTTCAAATTCGGGAAGGAGTAACTGGTGGTGGGATTGAAAAAAAACTAAGAGTTAGAAACTTACATAAATCACATTGGAAATTCAATAATGGTTACATGGACTTAGAATTTTTTTGGAAAAATATTAGAAACAACACGACTAAAGAAACAAAGGGGAATTTGTGAGACAACCTGTTAGAGAGAGCGACCACCATGATTGCTCATATCGGTGGAATTTTAAACACAACACAATCAATCTTGCAGAATGTAGCTCTGCTTGCCATAAAGAGCACCATAGTAGCGGTACATTAGTACAAGAAATATGACTAAGGGAACTATTGAAAACAAATATTAAATTCACATTGTGGAACCCAATTTCGTGTAGGTTAAAAATTAGATACCTCATGGATGAGGAGCCGAAAATTCCAAGACTGTAGATGAACTCCAGCTGCCACAAATGGGTAGCGCATGCCTACACTCGGCAGACCAGAAGAAACACGACGCCAACAAAAAAAAAATTCCAAATGCAATATTTGGCTGGGTAAATGAGCGATAGGGTTGAGTAATCCCATCTTCCCCCCTGGGCCGAGAGAAATTCACCGTTTAGGCGAATGGGACCGAAAACCCATGTGAACATCACTTGTGGAGTGGGATCGTGGCGTTTTGTTATTCGTCCTCATAAATCTAGAGGCATAATTATCATCTGACACTTTGAACAACTTCATATTTACGTAGGGAATTCCCACTTTTGGTAACATTAATTCTTCATACGAAGGCACATCGAAATCATAGTGCCATAGATAGGTTATATAAATATAAGTGTTGTTAATTTGTTTAGGACAGAACATTTTATCACATGTTTAATTATTTATCATGATAGTAACCATGCATATCAATTAAAAGATATATAATATCACCTTAAATAAAGGGCAAGACAAATTAAGGTTACACACGACAATGAGATAAGAATACTGAGTGCGTACATTACAAGGTCCATGATTGGAAGTTAAAATATCGAGACAGAAAAACCACAGTTATTACAAGAGATAAGAATATTTATATATCACTCGAAAGTCAAGTCAATTAAAATCAGGACTAATCGTATAGTATTGGGGTTAAAGACATAAATAAACATATATATATATATTTGGATAAAAGTGTATGTGACAAAATGGTACCAGACCCTAGGTTCAACCCACATATCTAATGGGCTCTATTGTAAAACTTAGTGTGATCTCTAATCATTGGTGTTATGCTATCATAGCCCAATATATAGGGTTTGGTATGATGGATATGCATATAATTATAGTAGTAGTCAGAGAGATGTAGATGTTTGGTTTTAGAATATGATCACGTGTAGGGGAATTGGTTTCTTAATCGTTCTTTTTTTTCTTTGAATCTAGGGAAGTGTTCTTGAACCAACCTACATATGTTAGGGAAAATATCCTTTTGGCTTATAAAGCTACAACAAACAAAAGATGAACGATTCATAATTATTATTCAATATTCCATGATTCTATTGGTTTACAAAAGACCTAGGAACAACAAAGACCCAGGAACAACAAAGTGTAAGGAGTGAATATCTTATTAATATTAAACCTATTGTAAATCATATTTATGGAATTAGATTAAATTAACATAACACAACATAAAAGGTTGTGGTGTGCAGGATTTACATAATATTCGAATATACTAAATTGAATTACAATAGGTAATTTATGGAATACTATAATTCCTGTAAAACTATTTTATAGGATATTACCAGATATATTTATAGGATTAGAAGTTGTGGAAATAACTAGATATAGTAAGTCTCTTTAGAAAGTCTCATTAGAAGTTGTGGAAATAACTAGATATAGTAAGTCTCAGTAAATTGAGAGTATATTAAAGTTTCAGTTAGGTGTTAGTAAAAATGGTGAGTACTGGATTACTGTAAAATTTATCAATCGGTAGAAATTCGTTAAAGTTATGGAAATTATACAAAAGAGCTAAAAAAAAAAAAAATAGAAAGATACCTTTGTCTCTCAATGTGTATTTGGACATGTGTGCCTTGAATCAGAACTGTGCTTAGTGAGGATATATTGTTCGAGCTAAAGAGGTTTTAATTAACATATTCAAACCCATAATTGCACCTACACTAATTCCAGATCAATGTAAGTGCCTGTTCATATAGTGTAAATGGCGTTAGCCGCAAGAAATACATTATTAAAACTCTGAGGCAGAGTAAACTGCAGAGTTTCCTGAAATTATTCTAGAAAGAAAATATATTGATAAGAGTAACAATTGATACATATAATTGAATATATTTTAACTCCTAACTTGGTATAGCTACATTCCACAATGTAAGATAATGGTATAACTATTCCAATTGGAAAATATTAGGAGCTTGAACGAATTGGAGGGTAATAATAGAATTGTTAAGGAATTACCACGACTAGGTTTCGTATACCTTATGGTGCCGTTTGATAACAAGCAACATATGAAATTTTTTTGGGACGTAGGTGGTTGTTCTATTTAAGAATTCTATGCTGAATTAAAAATCGCATTAGGGTGGGTGAGTGAGTCTAAGTACACTCTGCCTCCTGAGTGATTAAACCAAAATACTGGCGCAAAAAATTACCCATAGTATATGGTATGTTAAAATCTGCAATAGCCTGGTGACAATAACCAGTTTCAAGGTGACTGTCAACAAAAGGCTGACCTAGGCAGCTAAAGGATAATTTTTCGAGTTAGTATATTCTGTTGAGGAAGCAAGGTTTGAGCACTGGATGAGTAACCAAAAGAATTTTCAGCAGAGAAAACTTAACTTTGCTTTGTTTGAATAAAAGCAGGGAAATTACAATTGCGGAAATGGTAAAACATTCAAATGAAGAAGTAAATAAATGTAGGATAGCCATTCATATTTATAGTGTATTCGCATTCCAGCCAAGCTACATAGAGCTATACTATATAAAAAGAAATAGAAGTATGCTAGTTGAAATATATGTTGTACACAAAATTGTACATGAATTTTGAAGTAGAGAAAATAATACATAGTTAACATAATAGAAGAATATCATCGACATACAAAGTATTTAAAAAATGACGATAGAAGTGCTAGCCGTCCTAGAATTGAAAATTCATTACATATAAATACCGTGGCAGAGGAAGCTTGGCTAAATTATAGTTACTTTTGAATCCACGGTGATAAAAATAAATAAAAAAATAAAAAATACCAAAAACATATATTCCCCCAACTACATCCATAGCTATTATTTACATTCCACCCTTACAAGAAATAGAGGGGGGCCTTCGAAAAATAAACCTAACTGAACTCGGAGCTGAGTCCAAGATGTTCATAATGGAGTATAGAGGTACGAAGGTCCAACAAATACCGACCTGTAGCAGTCCACGCGACGATTAGTGAACGAAGAAACATGAATAGGAAGAGTGAAACCTAGCACAGACTGTAGCCACACCAATAGGGAAAAATAACTACGAACTAGTGAGAGGGAAACAACATCAATTGAAATAAAAATGAAGATCACCTTACCTAAATTCCGGGGAGCACTGAGTCGACTGAGGCTGACCCCTCCTTTGGAAACAATGGATGGAGAAATAACCCTGCAAAGGCCTGTACCAAACATTCAGTTTAGGGAAGGAGTAACTGGTGGTGGGATGACCATAAATTTATAAAATGAAGAGTTAGAAACTTACATATGTCACATTGGAAATTCAATAATGGTTACAGGGAAATAGCAAATTTACAGAAAAATCTCAGAAAGAACACAACTGAAGAGACAAAGGAGAACTTATGAGACAACCTATTTGAAAGAGCGACCACCATGATTGCTTAGTTCGGTGGAATTTTAAATCCAACATAGTCAAGCTTGCAGAATGTATCCATGCTTGTCGTAAGGAGAACCATTGTAGCGGTATATTAATATAATAAATCCAACTAAGGGAATTGTTGAAAACAAATGTAAAATTCACCTTGTGGAACCCCATTTCATGCCGGTTAAAAAGTAGATACCTCGTGGAAGAAACAAAAAATGATAAGACTGTAGATGAACTCCAGCTGCCACAAATGGGTAGCGCATGCCTACACTCGGCTGGCCATAAAAAACCATGGAGCCGACAGAAAAAAATTCCAAATGCAATATTTGGCCAGGTAAATGAGCGATAGGGTTGAGTAATACCATCTCCCCCGTCCGATCTGTGTAGAGATTTCTTCACCATTTAGTCGAATGGGACTGACAACCCATGTGAACATCACATGGGTAGGGGATTGTGGCGCCCTATTATTCGAGCTCAGAAATCCAGAGGCATAATTACTGTTTGGCACTTCAAACCCGGAGACTTCACATTTACGCAGGGAATTCCCACTGATCATAACATTAATTCACCATACGAAGGCACATTAAAATCATATTTCCAGACATAGGTTATACAAATTTTTAATTTGTTTGGGATAACATTTTATTACATGTTTAATTATTTATCACGATAGTAACCATGCATATCAATTAAAAGATATATAACATCACCTTAAATAAAGTGCAAGACATAGTAAGGTTACACATGCCACAAGATAAGAATACAGAGTGCATACATTATGAGGTCCATAATTGGAAGTTAAAATGACTGCAATCAGTGTGCAGTATCCCCTTATGAACTTCTACCGAAAATCCAGAGTTATGAAAAGAGATAAGAATATTTATACATCACTAGAAATTCAATTCAAATCAATCCTAGTCGTATAGTATTGGGGTTAAAGATATAAATATTTTTTTGGATAGAAGTGTACACGACACTCCAAAACCCAGAAAGGTTTCACAAGAAAAGCCTTCGTAACACTCTTTTAGATTAATTGACCAATAATTAAATAATTCCTAAGACTAACTTAGAAAAACTAGTTTTTAAAATCAAATTAATTGATGTAAATCAATTTTTCTCTAGAGAATTTCGGAAAAGTGAATTGATGGAATGAAGATGATCTTAGCGATTGATTCAGATGTGATCATGGTAGTTGGTTTCCCAACAAAATATTATAAGTGCAAGTCAATGGGGTTTGGACAAGACACATCACTACCCAATTGTAGTTATTCAACAAAGGAAAAGTCGATGCTAGGGAGACCCAAGAAGTGAGAAATTCATCTACCCAATTGTTGTTATTCACTTGATCTCCGTGATATGTTAGATGTTTATTGACTTGGGTTTTGGCTTTTCTTGAATATGTTTCTCACATGTAATCTCTTTATTTGTTGATATTTTCAATAAGTAATATATCCTTTTTTTAGAAGTTATTTCCGTTTGCTAAATAGAATGATGTATCTTTAATAGAAAAAAAACTATTGAGAAGAAAAAACTATTATAAATACAAACTTTATGTCATAATCCTTAATACAAATTGAAAACAATTATACTTAGTATATTATTTTCACTTCTTCATGCTTCTTAGAAGTCAATTATAATTTATGATGTGGAATTGTTACTCAAATAAATGTTGGGACTAACTTTATCACATCACTGTTATTTTTTAAAATAATAAAATATTTTTAGAATCTATGCTTCTGTGATCCATATAAAATTGTAAAATCTCTTTCGGTAATAATCACATATAATGTCGACGCGTTTCCAACCAACCAGTGTGGTTCATCATCAGGACTAGGTGAGAGATCAGATAAAATCAATAAGCTTAAATAGATGTAGAGATGTTTAAACTAGCCTTTTTCTAAATGGCTAGTTTGACTTTTTAATAATTTAAAATGTTTTTTAATAAGTAACGGCTAGTTCCCTCCTACTATTAAAACAATTAATAAATTTATTCGTTTAGTTAATAAATTAGTAAACTTATCAATTATAATTTTTATTTTTTTTAATTAATTAAAGTGAGAGGTTAAAAAAAAAAGAAAGAAAAAAAAAGAAAGAAAGAAAGATAAATAAATAAATAAATAAATATAAATATAAATAAAATAAAAATAAAAATAAATAAAAATAAAAATAAAATATAAGCACTTAGCTCATAGATAATGGTTGTAGTGGTCCATTTTATAGGCAAAGGCATTAACATAGCATTAACTAATGTTTCTGTGCTAAATAAACATGTTAACCTATTTAAAATGGAGATTTTTTATTTAAAAAAATGTGCCGTAACATATTTTAACATCGTTTTTAAAATTGTGTTGTAAACGTTCTTTACCATTTTTAAAAATAATGTTAGGCTACAATTGGGAATTACATTTCCACAGAAGTTAGCTATCATGAGAGATAACCTCATATTTCAATAATATTTCTTTTTTATCTCGGGGCTAAGTTGATTCTATGATTAGACTAAATTCAGACTTTCCCGTTCAGTGCGTGTAGCTTTCAATTAGGAATCAACTTTGCATTGATCTTTGATTTCATGATACTAGTGAAATTGTGTTTGTTATGAACGTGAATGCATTGAAGGAAATATTTTGAAATTGTGTTTGCAAATATTTTGTTTGTCATTGATATACTTTTAAGTGTAAAAGACGTTAACATGGCGTGGACGGGAAAGCCTCATATAAATTTGATTAGGCAGTGCACTGAAAATAATAACTACTAGAAAGTCTATAGTTCATTTGGTTGGATATCCAAATCATTCTCTCAAGTATTAGTTGGTTGGAGGACATTTTGTATCCCATGGTGTGGTTGAGGGATTTCTCACAATCATAATACAATATAAAATACTTGACCTAGGCTCAAAAAATCATTCTTTCTATATTTAGAAGAGTGAGAGTAGCACAGTAATTGTTGTATAAGTAAAATTATTATTATTATTATTTTTTATTTTGGGTATATAGGTAAAATGTAGATCTCACATCACAAGTTTTTTGGAAGGATGTTTTTTTGTATGTCTATGTTTAATGAAGTTAGGTGTTGTGATGCTTATAAGGAGAAGGGTTTGTTTCTTTTGGTATAAAAATAAATTTTTTAGTCTTTTTTTACTGTAATATATGTTTATATCTAATGGAGTATGATGAAGTTGCATGCTGGGATGCTTATATTTGGTGTATGTGTAGAATGTATATTTTTTTGGAGTGACAACCCTTTTAGAATGTATATTTGAGATGCTTATATTTGGTCTATGTGTAGAATGTATATTTCTTGGAGTGAAAACTCTTTTAGAAGGTATATTTTTTAGAGTTACCACTCTATGAAAATAATAGCAACTGTTTTCTTATATTTGGTGTATGTGTAGAATGTACATTTGTGAGAGAGACAACTCTTTTAGAATGCATATTTGTTGGACTGACAACTCTTTTAGAATGTATATTTGTTGGAGTGACAACTCTATGAAAAGAATAGCAACAATTTGACAGCTTGGTGTATATATTCCACTCCTATTGTGTTGAACATGTTGTATCTTAATATTAAGTTCATGCTCTTCATCATTACTCTCACTCAAACCGCACATGCAAGTAGTTGTAGAATATGCATAAATCTAGTTGTTGATTTAAAAGTTAACAACTATAAGTTAGATCTAATTGTTGATTTAAAGAGAAAAAAAAATTATAACATTGCTATATGAATGGGAAATAGAGGCCTCTCATTAAAATCAATAAGAGTTGCTTCTTGTTCAAATAAATGCATGAAAATGTATCTGCATTAGTTGAGGTTTGTGTAAAGAATGACCGTCTATTAAAATACGAGCAGGCACCAAAAACATCAATCTCATGAACAATACCTTCAAATAAATAGAGATCCTTTACTTTCTCCAATTCTCAAAATATTGACCCAAAGTGATTTATTTTATAATGGTTTTCAACATAATGATTAAAATATGCAATAACTATTAAGAAGGGAATACCTTATATGTTTTAACATAAACATAAATAACATCTAAAAAGAAAATCTATAATAAAAACAATCAACTTTGTGTCACATAGATCCATCAACCTTAATACCAATACCAAATAGTTATACTTAATTTTCTTCAAGCTCAAACACATTTTACTCATGTCTAGTGGTCATTAAATATGAAATGCTAGTCTTTTTTCAAAATTACTATATCCATTTTGGATAATACTATATAAAATACTTGACCTCGTTCAAAAACAAATATAGATGGACAAAGGTTCAAAAACAAATTTATTCAACTTTCATATCTGATTTTTGTCCAAAACCAAATATAGATGGACAAGGTTCAGGTTCCTTTTTTTCAATTAATGAAGACAAATTTTCAACCCAATTTATTCAACTTTCATATCTACTCTCAGTTCAAAAACAAATATACATGGTTCAGGTTCCTTGGTTTCAATGAATGAAGATAGATCTTCAACAACTAGACATCTAGTAAGCCATGTCCATATATTTTCACTTAAATTATAAATAAGTACCCCATTATCCCAACAACAACCATATCTCATGTACACCATATCTCTCATTCCTTCAAAATTAAATTTGTGAAACTTATAATCATAAATGTTGTCAACCTTTCTCTAAAAATATTCCACAATAGATTGTGGCATTCATGCAACCTCTTTGATCTATCCCTCATCTCCCTTATCCAATTTGGGTGTTTGATATATCTCAGTTATAATTTTTATGCATGAAGCTACAACCACTCGTGACCCACAAGTGAACAACACATGGAACCTGTGCCAAACATCCACACCCTTACCCTTAAACAATATGAAAAAGGACGTCCCGTATTGGAGGCTGAAACCAGCTACACCCAACCTGTTAGAATATATGTCCATAGCCTCCCAGTACAAGATATCGTCTGAAACAACATTCAGATGAGGATCCAGATCGGGCTGTGGAAAGTTATGTGGCAAGTGTCTCATTGTACTCCACGACTTCAAACTCGAAACATAAATATGCACTCTTAGCTAATTGTTCCTCGATGTGACCATCACTATCACTTTATATGTGTCTCTCTCTCCTACGGCTTTGTTCTTGGTGTTGAGGTCAAAACCATTCTCGATTTAAAGAAGTTGTATCAACGTCTGTGTAAGAGGGTTACGAACAATACACACGATTATATGGGTGTCTCATTGAGGATATTTGACGGACACCAAGAAAAGGCCTGTCGTCGATTCGTGGATGTAAAAGGCGGTGACATCATATGTTTGCGAAAAGAAGTCAAGCGAGAGTGTTTTCCAGGTATTTGTGAAGAAGCAGTAAGTCATACAATTCAGTGAGTGTAGTTGATATTTGCTTTCTGTTGTACCATGAAACTTGTTAAATTTAGATAACCATGGTGTTCTATGCTTGATGCAATTTTACTTCAATATTTCTTAGGCCCGATACAATATAGAAATCACATAAACATGAAAGTAAATGTTGATAGAACATAAAAATAGATCAAAATAAGACAAGCTAAATATAGATTAGATTTACAATTCCTTTTGTCCAACAAAGATATGAGATATTATGGTGTTACAACAGTCAACATGATGCTTCAACCAACAAAGTCTTTCTCGGTCAACCAATCTTCCATGTGTCACACCCACAACCCTCAAAGACATCTCATCACAAGTCAATGTTGGTCAACCCAAAGTCAACGCAGAAAAGCCAACATAAGACAACAACAAAAATTCAACGCAAAAAATTAGGGCTTCGGTCAAACAACTCGAATTTCCTCGATTTTAGTGCCCAGCATTACGACCTCCTAAAATCGGAATATTGGCAGAGATTTGAGGTCAAACAAGCAAGGGTAGACCACAGTCAACGCTGGTAAAAGATGCTGCAAAAAATCCCTAAACAGATCCGCAAATTTCAGACTTCAGCTCCACACATGTGAGGGGAAAAAGGCCTCCAAAGGCTATCGAACCAATCAGATCACAATGAGAGAATGTAAAAACCTCTCTTGGACTCAAAAAGAGTCTCATACTAACTTGAAGTTAGTTTACTGACCCAAAGTCAGTTTAAAGGTCAGAACCTCATCATACTTGATCCCAGATCAAGGTTTTGGACACATGTTGTTAGTGTCAGTATTTGCATCCTGCCATGAGTGATCAAAATCCTCTTTTCATATCATTTTAGGAGTCTCACTTAGAAATTTTTGTCATTCGACCTAGGTCTTCATGCAAAAATTTCACTCACTGATGGTAGCACTAGTCATAAGACTTCACTCTCCCTCAAAAATTCATATTTGCTGGCCCACTTTCATGTCTTGATGAGCATAAATCAGTCTTGAAATTTCATTTCATTATATAATTATGTCAGTTAAAGTCACCATGGAGTTTGGTCATTCAAGGTCCCATTAGGTCACTAGGTTTCATTTTCCAAGGTCCAAATAAAACACCATTTCATTTGCATAAGGTTAGAAAAAGTATGAGAGTGATTGAGATAATGTTCCTTTATCATCTGAAGAGGATTTTCCAACATGAAAGATGATCTCCAGGGAAGATTTCCAAAGTTTTAATTCTGCTTTCAAGTTATGATTTATATTTTGTAATGTAATTTTATCAAAAAATAGAGATGTAATTGATTTTTATTTTTATGTAATTTTATGTTCATTATATGTAATAAGTACCTATTTCCCAAGCTTCCAACTCAGTTCCACATGCTAAACAAGCACATGTCAAAGTGCAAGAGTTCTCAATTCATCCATTGATCAAAAGTCAAAGAAAAAGTTCAGAAGTGCAAGGGTATTCTACAAAGTTTAAAGGTGAAATTTGAAACATTATAAAAGTGGGTTTCAAAGGGTAAAAATCGAATTCATTCAAGTATATAAACCCTCATGACATCGAAACAAACTTCATTTGTCTCCTCCATCCTTTGAGCAACCTCGGAAAAATCATAATTTTCAAGTTTGAGGGTGAAATTTTACAAAACAGAGGCTGCGTTGTGCGTTTTCTCTTTGCGTTGCACGTTTCCTTAGTGCATTGCACATTTGCTTAGTGTACTGTGTGATTTCTTAGTGCGCTGAGTGTTTGTTCAATGTGATGTGCGTTCCTTCTTTGTGCTGCGTGTTTGACCATTTTTCATAGAAAACTCCAAAACTTGTGCTATCACCTTCAAATCTTCAGAAAAAGCACTCCATAGCCTCCATCAATCAATTAAGTTTCCATTAGCACAATTAATCTCCTTATCAAGTCAATTTTTTGGTGTTTGAGCTTGTTTAAATAATTGGTGTTTATTTTTAAGTTTTAAACCCTAGTCATTCCCTAAATCCCAATTGCATATCAAATTTCACTCCCTAGAAATTTTATTCCCTTCCCACATCATAAATACCCTATCCTTACTCCCTATATCACATAATCCCCATTCCCTAACCTTTCATCCCCAAAACATAAGACCTAGGCTACTCATTTTCCTAGGCTCCCAAAAATCCCTCACTTGTAATAAAATTCCCTATCCCAAACCCCATAACATTAACACTCCCTGTCACTTCCCTCATTTCATAAACCCTTTCCCCCACCTCCCTAAATTTTCCCATCCCATTCCCACTTCAAAGAATCCATTCTTCACTATCATTCCATCTCCCTAGGTTTTTTACACTAAAACACTATGGAAGAAGAACAAAACAGAAACTACAGTGAGTGAGAAGAAAGGAAGGAAAAAAATTCAAGGAGAGGAGGGAGAATCCTTAGACTTGAGCCAACAAATACCAGGAACTCATGGCATCTCCCATAACTATGACATGTTTTAAGCATGTAGGTTGTTTTGAATTCCGTGAGAAAGTACAAAATGCCCAACATCATCCTATGTTGACCAGACTATTCATCTATAATCTCCATGACAACCAGGTAACCCTTGTTGGTGTCACTTTTACTTTTTACACTGCCATTATATTATATGCCACTGGAATCCCGAATGTTGGGGAAAAATGGTTCAAGAAAACAGAGTTGGAGGAGCAATACTATGAGTCATACATTAAACCTAGATACAAGAATGAAAAAAAGAGGATTTTTCCTTTCTCTTACCTCCTGGAGAGATATGCTCCCATGATGAAAATCATCATGAAATATTTTTCTTGTGAAGGTAGGTTCTCTAGATTGTATACCTATCACATCCAGTTACTTATGCACTTCACAAGGGTTAAATGCTTAACATACCTTATTTTCTCCTCTAGAGCATTGACAAGATGGCATTCATTTCCCAAAAGAGAGATTATGAACACCAAATGAAAAGTATTTTTCACCACTCCCTCATCAAAATCATAGTCCTCCATCACCTAAAACAATTGAATATTCCATGGATTTCATTAATAGCTAATGACATATTCACTACTCCACCTATTTAGCATGCCCAAGATGTACCTTCATCATCTCATCCTTCTATATCCATTCCTCCATCTTAGCCCAAAGTTCATACATCATTATCAAATTAGTCTCCTTCATCTATTTCACCACCATCATCTCCATCCCACATTGAGACTGGGTCACCTAGCAGAGTTGAGATCAATGAGCCTAATAAGGCTAATGTGGCTAAGATAGAGCCATTGGAAAAAACATACCAGAGGGGCCATAGGCAGGTGTTTGCTCCACAAATTGTGGAAGGGGCCCTCCCTTCTTCACCAACAAAGCAGGTACATAAGGGGAAAGAAAATATGGTAGAGGAGGATGTACATGAGGCAGCCATTCATGATGAGGATGACCTCCATGAGACAGAACACGATTTTGACCTTGTTGACTTAGATGAGCATGATGATGATGAAAGCACTAGCATAATCATCAGGGAGAAATAAGCCAAGGTTAGATAGCTTCAAACTAATCCTGACAGGTCCAAATTTGTCATTAACTTTCTTGAGTAGGAGAGTGAGCAGCTGAAAACAAAACATGTCATTGATGAGGTCTAATTCATCAAATCTCAAAGAGAGGCAGAAAAAGCCAAAATTTTTCTTGAAGATACACTTGAAACATATGGTTTAACACATGAGGCAGTAGAACAAGTGCCAAGGAGAAGGCCTAAGACTAGAGGGTTGAAAAGAGCTCTAGCACTCGAAAGGCAAAAAGAGGCCGAGCTTGCTGATCAACTCACCTTGAATGAACAATTGGAAATGGTAATCAATGAAAAATGGGAGCCATGGCTTGATAGAGCTAACCAACACCTATAGAATATTTTGGAGAAGGAAAATAGAGATACTGACATACTGAGGAAGAAGGTCAAGCACTATGCCCAAAAATACAAAATTGCAATGGCCAAGCTCAAAAGAGCCAATAAAAAAATTGAGGCCTTGACCATGCAAGAAGAGGAAAGGAGGCTTGAGATATTAGCTGAAGCCTTGCTTCATTCTTAGCCACATCATCAAAATCAAATTATCAAATTTTGAGGAGTTTGGGTAAAGCTTTAAAATTTTTGTGATTTTTTGCAACCTTTCAACAGTCTTGTGACAACTAGATTGTCAAATGCACAATGCCCTAGGCATTGCCCTCTTTTTTGAGCTAATTTTTGTACCAAAATGCCACCACCATTGGATGCCAAATGAAAAATACATCTAAGAGATCCACTTTTCTAGCCTTCGTTTGCAAAACTAGCAGGTCAAAATGTCAAAAAAAAAGAAAAAAATCATGGTTCTGCCCCTTTTTTTGCCTATGCGCTACGCGTTTAGAAGTCTTGGGAGAATCCGTTTTTGACAAGGAAAATCAACCCCAAATAGGAAAACAAAGGCATATTATGAAAGTAGATAGGATAGTATTTCCAACAAGCCATCCTAAGCCCAATTTGGAAACCAGGAAGGCACTTAAAATCAGGTTGCAATATTGATGGCGCGTTTGGCAAAGGGATGGCACGTTTGACTAAGGGATGGTGCACTTAACAATTTGCTAATTTTTTCTGAGTTATTCTACAAATTGAATTTTATCTTGGGAAATCATGTTTTTACCTCTGTAAATCAATGATGTAAATGTAAAAATCATGTTTTTACTATTACATAGGGTAAATACATTAGGTAAATGAGCTCAACGAGGTGTAATGAATCAATTCACAAAAGTTAGGGATGAGTCGCTTGGACCTCCCTACACTTTAGCTTTCAACTCAGTTTTTGATGGAACTGCTCCTCCTCTCATGGATTCGACCCCTGAGGCTAAGAGAAGTTTGTTTGAGGCTTATATCATGTAGTTTTTCAGTCATTTCACGGGTTGGAATCAGCTGGATGTTGGATTTTTGATCAGAGACTCTTTGTAATCATTTTGGCAGGAACTTAATAAAAGTGTTGCAGCTATTTCTTTAGGATACCTATGGTATGGTTGTCTAACATTGTTTCTTATTATGTCTCATTATGTTTGAATGTATTTTCTTCATAATTCATTGCACTTATATTGTATGATCACTTTCAAGTTGAGAAACAAAATTCATCTCACATGCTCTGTTTTGGGAAAGTTGTCATAGTTTGTTCATATTTCTTTCAGTTTAGGAAGAATTCATATTTATATTCTCTTCCTAGCTGCTCAAATGTCTAAATCATTCCATCCCAAGAACCCTAATGTGCTAGCCTTCCTACCTACCTTGCCCCATTGAATGGACTGTAACCCTAATCCTATTTTCCCTGACCTAGCCTCTTTGACATAATATCCTCATCTGACAAACCCAATCAAAACAAAACAGACCCTTATTCATTTCATACCTATCCTAAAACCCTAATTTATCCAACCCTCTTGGATGTGATTTTGTGGAGAGAGCCCTCTCTGGTTTGGTAGGGTTAGATACCAAGCCAAAATATTGGTTTGTGGTTACCTCTGTTGGGATTTCTTCTTCAACCTTAGAGATTTGGTGGAGTGATAACATACTGGCGCTGTTTCCGGGGAACGAAAGATTTATTTTCCCTGGGTGTACAACAATAAATTTTGGACTTTGATCCTTTGGATGATAGGGTTTAGTTTCAGAAAGATTGATTCGATAATTGCAGTGCTAAGATTGTAGAGCTGGCTTCCAGAAGATATGCCAGAGCAAATCCCGACCCTGATCCAGTTGATCCAGTAGATGATCCAGAGAAGACCTTTCAAAGGCAAAGATATTGAACTACAGACATTCAGTCAAGACCAGTACCATTGGTAAGATCGGTTTCTCTACCTGCTAAGCTACTTACTCTTGAAGATATACTGTATGATCTGAAATTTGAATTGTCATTATTTAAATCCAAGTCTGAAACCTATTTGACACAGTATTCAATCCTTTAAGACTATTTGAGGTCAAGTCATTGTCTGAATTAGACCTTATTCCTCTAAAATATTTGTTTTCCAAAGAGATTAAGCCTGAATTTGACCTTGACATCAAAGATTGGATCCAATTCTACCATAAAGAGGAAATTTTTGTCTCAACTCAACCTCAAAGTCAATAAGTTATATTTTATTCATCTGCACCTTCGAACTCATCATTCATACCTACTACTTCAATACCTACAACTTCTGTTCCCTTACCTATTCAACCAATCCCTCCTGTTGTCAATCCAGTACTTCATTCAGCAGGAATCATGGAAATATTTGCCCCACTTATCTTACCAGCCCAATTGAATGACTTACCTCAGGGTTATGGCCAAAGACTCCCCTTGTTTGATGAAAAATCTACCATAATTGCAAGACAACATATTGTTAAGGTCATTAAATTCATAGATTTGGAGGAAGTTGATGTTGACAATGAAAAAATGAGGATTATAGCCCAGAGTTTCTCTGGAGATGTCAAAGTTTGGTTTAGGTATCTCACTGCTAATTCCATTGCCACACCAGACCAGCTCACTTATTTTTTTTGTAGCCCGAAGGGGGGTAAAGAAAAATCACTTACATTTTCTTACTGAGTATGAGAACATTAAAAGAAATCTTAATGAATCAGTTCAAGATTTCAATACTCGCTTTAATAGGATTGACAATGAAATTCCCATTGAGATTGAGCCTCCTATAGGCTTAGCTCTCATACGCTATCCAAATGCATTTGATCCTGACATGGCTTACCAATTAAGGTAAATAAATCCAGATACAATGGAAGATGTGCAAAATAACGCGATTAACGTTGAAGCAAATCTGCTGATGAAGAGAGCTAGAGCTAGGAATGAGAGGAGAGTTATTATTAAAGATGAACCATCCACTTCATCTTTCGATGCTAATATGGATACATTGATAAGAACTATTGAACGGATGGTTGACAAGATGTCCATCACAAAAAGACAACCTGAGGTCAGAAATCCTAACTATAGAGGTCAACAATAACCTCAGTTAAGGATTAAGAAGAGAGAACAACAAGCTCGTGAACAACCATCACAGCAGCAACAGGACACCCTTGTAGCAAAACTATGCTCAAGGAGAAGAAGGAGATGAAGACACAATTGTTGAGGAAAACCTCATTTTCAAAGATGATGATCTACCTATGTTTTGACCGAAGATGAGGAGTAGTTTGAAAAGAAAGATCAGCCTAAAGATGAAGATTTTATCCTTTCTAATGATCATGAATTAGAGACTGAACCATATGATTACCAGTGGGGGCTATTGAATGCACTTAGTTCAAAAAATAGGCAGATTTCATTGAGGAGAAAATATGTACCATTTAATCCCATTTAGAAGAAAGCATCTCAGCAGAAAGACACTCAAGAAGGCAGAATCCTTTGAGCAATCAGAGTAAGGGAAAAGAGCCTGTGATCACAAATTAGAATAAAGTAAATCAGCCATCCACAAGTTCAGAAAATAAGGAAAAGGACAATCAGAAGAAATAAGCTCCATCAAAGGACCATGCTGGGCAATGGGATATTGTCATTAAAGAGGTAGAAAAAACTACTCCTTTCAGTTTAGATGCAAAAATTTCAAAGTTAAAAGTGTCTATCCCCTTAATTGAGCTCGTTAAGAACAACCAGTACAAGTCCCATGTTTCCAAGATGCTTAAAGTAGATCCTTTTTCTGACATGGTAAATGTTGAAGATGATCAACCCGAACTCTTTTTTGGTCCTGCTATTGATGGCTAATTAGAAGATAGTGAGGTTCCTCCTTTTTACTTGAGTCTAAGAATCCACTAGTGCATTTTACATAATTCCATGTTAGACTTCGGAGCCTCCCACACTACGATGCCGAAAGCCATAATGGATAAGTTGGGCCTTGACATTACTAGTCCCTACCATGATTTATACTCCTTCGATTTAGGTAGAGTCCGCTGTATTGGTCTGATTAAAGATTTGGTAGTTTCCCTAGAGCAGATTCTGGCAAAGAATGTTCTAATGGATGTGGTGGTAGCTGACATACTGCCATGCTTTTGAATGTTGTTGTCAAGATCTTGGGGGGGGGGGGGGAATTACGAGGCACATTTCAATTAGACTTTTCTTATGCTACTATTCATGTTTTCGGGCAATTGAGAAAAATGTACCGTGAAACTAAGATGAAATATATGACCAGAACCAAAGAAAAGCGTAACAATCATCTGATAAACAATGTACATACAGATTTATAGTCATTCATTTTGTTTAATGATAGAGGCTTAAATGATGTAGATAGATAGTTAGTAGATGTGAAAGATGTCCCAGAGATCCATAATTGTATTAGAGAAGTTATAGCAAAATAAATGATGAATCTGTCGAGCTTATTAGAACAAACATTAGATGAAGGATTGAAAAAATCAGAAAAGCAATAAGAGGAGGTAGTGAAAGATCTAGAACAACCATTGGATAAAGTGGAAGAAAGTACAGAAAAGCATGAAGAGACAGTTTAGAAATTTGAGCCAAAACAGAAATCAGAGTTTTAGCATTTAAAGGATGAGAAGGATGATAATGGTCTATGGTCCATGGAATTTGATGGTGCCCTTGGAAAATATGGGGCAGACATTGGAATCTGGGTCCGCAACCCTTTTGATCAACAGAATAATGTCCCTACAAATGTAAGGTCGTGCTCTTATAAATTAGCTTTTGATTGCACTAACAATGAAGCCGAGTATGAAGCACTGATTACTGGCTTAAAGATCTTGAAGAAACTGGGTGCAAGAAGGAGTGCACTGTATGATGATTCAAAACTTGTGATCAAGCAAGTCAAAGGTGAATATCAAGCTAACCATCCTTGAATGAGACAATATAGGAATTTTGTACTTGATATTTTGAAAATGTTTCAGGAGTGTATACTTACAATGGTGCCAAGGAATCAAAATCTCATTGCAGATTCATTGCCTAAGCTACAAGCAATTTCAAAATCCCCATTTTTTCAAACATAAAATTTGAGATTCATGTGACGCACCGGTCCACTTTTCTCGATAAATTGCAATATTGGCAAGTTTTCTGTGATGATAAGCAGATAAACAACTTTCTCCAAGGTGAAGAAGAATTTAATAATTCTTCTATAGATCAGATTTCAGATAAAGATGACCAAGATATAGAAGAAACTCAAATGGATATATTATAGTTGAAAGACAACAATATTCCAAAAGGTCTCATACCTTTGGAAGATTTGTTTGGCTAAGATGAGGTAGCAAGGAAGCCTAAATTTGTAACTATGGAAAAGGGTGTTGTAGATGTAAACATTGGAACAACCGATAAACCAAATATGGTGAAACTATCCAAGTCTTTATCTCTCGAGGTAAAGGCTGAATATGTTAAATTACTTTATGAATTTTCTGATGTTTTCGCATGGGAATATGCAGATTTAAAGGTGTATGACAAGAAAATCATTCAACACACTATTCCAATCAAGTCCGATCAAAATCCCTTTCAAAAAAAGTTGAGAAGGATAAATCCCAGATTGCTTCCATTAATTGAAAAAGAGGTAAATAGAATTTTCAAATTTGGTATTATTGTCCCAATTAGATTCTCTGATTGGATTTCAAATTTGGTCCCAGTGAGAAAGAATACTGGAGAAATATAGCTCGGTATAAATATCAGAAATGTGAACAAAGTGTCCGTCAAGGACAACTATCCACTTCCGAAGATGGACCATATACTTCAAAGAGTTTTCAGTTCTTTCTGGATGTCATTTTCGGATGGTTATTCAGGATACAACCAAATTTTGGTACATGAAGATGATCAAGACAAGACAACATTTAATACACCTTGGGGTGCCTTCAAATATGCCAAAATTCCATTTGGTTTGAAAAATGCAGGGGCCACATTCCAGCGGCCCATGGAAATAACATTCGCCAATGAAAAATATGTTTTCATGGTTGTTTACTTAGATTATTTGATAGTGTTTTCACATTCTTATGATGAACATTTGCACCATTTGAGAATTGTTTTCGAGAGATGCAGGAAGTTCGGAATATCTCTCAACCCAAAGAAAAGTCTTTTTGCTATGGAGGAGGGTAAACTCCTTGATCACATCATCTCCAAGGATGGGATCTAGATTGACCCTTCCCATGTTCAAGAAATTCAGCATATTGATTTCCCTCGTAGCAAAAAGGAAGTACAGGCATTCAACGATAAGATGAATTTCTTACATAGATTTATTCCTAATTTAGTGGAGCATCTTAGAGAATTGACAAACATGTTGAATAAATATAGTGATGTGAAGTGGTCCAAAGATGTCCAAAAATCTTTCCATTCAGTTAAGTTTTCCTTGACTACTGCCCCGGTTTTAATAAGTCCTGATTATATTAGTGATTTCATAATATTCTCATTTTCTTTTGAGCACACTATGGCAGTAGTCTTGATGCAGAAAATGGATAAAATAGAATTACCAATTGCATTTTTCAGTCGCAATATTAGAGATGTAGCCCTTTGATACAACATCATAGATAAACAAGCTCTGGATTTGGGTAAAGCACTGAAAGATTTTAGAGTTTACATATTACATTCAAACACTCTTGCCTATGTACCTAATACAGCTGTGAAAAAATTTCTCATGCAAACATACCCAGAAGGTAGGAGAGGAATATGGATAACATATTTACTAGAGTATGACCTTGAGATCAAGCCCACCAAGCTGATCAAAGGTCAAGGCTTAGCCAAGCTCATGGCTGAGTCAAATCTTCATGCTATTAACATCAACTTGATTTCATCTTTGTCTGAAAATGAAGAATAATTGAATCTCATTCAGGTATCTGATATATTTTTGTCTTCTGCATGATATTCTGATATTTTCTATGTTTTACAACACGTAAAACCTCTTGCAGGCATGAATAAGAGTCAAGGCATATCTTTGAAACTCAACGCTCCAAAGTATTGCATACTGGACAATGCACTTTACTAGAAGGATCCCAGAGGTGTGTTGCTGAAATGTTTGGTCGAAGAAGAATCTAAGGAAGTGATGAATGACTTCCACAAAGGAGATTCTGGGGGCCACCTATATTGGAAGACCACGACTAATAAAATATTGAGAGCAGGATATTATTGGCTGACACTTTTTGCAGATGTTTACAAAGCAGTAATGAGTTGCCATGAATGCCAAGTTTTTCAGGGTAAGAGAAAGCTTCTCCTGTTACCTATTCAACCTATTTCAGTCCACGCACCATTTCAACAGTGGGGCCTATATTTCATAGCCGAGATTCACCCATCATCATCCACACAACATAAGTGGATATTGACAGCCATATATTACTTTACAAAGTGGACTGAAGCGATCCCGACTAGACAAGAAAAAAAATCTTTCATCATTCATTTTTTAAAAACTAATATTTTGTCCCGTTTTGGTTGTCCTACTAAGATTATCATAGATAACGTGACAAAATTCAAGTCTAAGAAGATGACTGAGTTTTGTGACAAATATAAAAATAATTTGGGACACTCTACAACCTACTACCTATAAGGTAATGGATTGGTGGAGTCCTCTAATAAGTCATTGATCAGTATCATTAAGAAGATGTTAGAGGCAAATAAAAAGAATTGGCATAAGAAGTTTATAAATGCATTGTGGGCAAATCGGGTGATTAATAAAAATTCTATTGGTATGTCTCCTTTTCAAGTTTTATATGGTGTCGATACTGTGTTTCCTTCATCATTAGAAGTCCTGGTAATGAAATTGCTGCAAGAATCAGGGACTGAGGAAAATTATGTACAACACCATATTAATCAAATGATACACCTTCAACAGACAAGGGATGAAGTATTTTAGAATAATTCAAAACTTCATGACAGGATAAAGAATATTTATGATCATAAAACTAAGGAAGACAACGTCAAGATAGGAGATGTGGTACTCCGCTGGGATGCTAGAAATGAAGAGAAGGGTAAGCATGGAAAATTTTAGAATTTATCAAAAGGGCCATATCAAATTTTAGTTTGTCAGGGACATAATGATTATTTTCTTGAAGAGATGAATGGGCAGGAGTGTTTAGGAGGACCAGTTAATGGTAGGCTCCTGAAACACTATCTTTTTTGAAACAAATTTCTCGATCATTTTTCCATTTTCATTGTAAATATCATTTACATTTTCCGCAAGTGTGAAGTAGAGAATATCTAGAGTTTGGAGCCTGAAGTGAAGGCCATGGAACTTCACTGATTTTCTACCATTTTCAAAAAGTTCAGTTTTCAGCCAAGTATGTCAAGTATTGAGTCAATTTTTAGTCATTTGAGTTTGTCTCGAGTCAGCGTATTTTTTTCTGAGTTATCAGTTTTCAGTCATGTTATTAGTTTGAGTTTTTGACTATATTTGCCTAATGGAAGAGGCACTGATCTGAAAAAACCATAGTTTTTTGGTTCTTGAAACCTATTTCAGAGCTATCATCCCTAGTAAGGCCAATGTTAGTGTCAGTATTTGCATCCTGCCATCAGTGATCAAAATCCTCTTTTCATATAATTTTAGGAGTCTCACTCAGAAATTTTTGTCATTCCACCTATGTCTTCATGCAAAAATTTCACTCACTGATCATAAAAATTCACTTTCCCTAAAAAATTCATATTTTTTGGCCCACCTTGATGTCTTGATGAGCATAAATCAGTCTTGAAAATTCAATTCATTATATAATTTTGTCAATCAAAGTCACCATGGAGTCTGGTCATTCAAGGTCCCATTAGGTCACTATGTTTCATTTTCCAAGGTCTAAATAAAACACCATTTCATTTTCATAAGGTCAACACAAGTATGAGAGTGATTGAAATAATATTCCTTTATAATCTGAAGAGGATTTTCCAACATGAAAGATGATCTCCAAGGAATATTTCCAAAGTTCTAATCATGAGTTCAAGTTATGATTTTTATTTTGCAATGTAATTTTTATTCAAAAAATAGAGATGTAATTTATTTTTATTTTTATGTAATTTTATGTTCATTATATGTAATAAGTACCTATTTCCCAAGCTGCCAATTCAGTTCCACATTCCAAACAAGCACATGTCAAAGTGCAAGAGTTCTCAATTCATCCACTGATCAAAAGTCAAAGAAACAGTTCATAAGTGCAATGGTGTTCTACAAACCCTAAGACCTAGGCTACTCATTTTCCTAGGCTCCCAAAATCCCTAACCTATAATAAAATTCCCTATCCCAAACACCATAACATTAACACTCTTCGTCACTTCCCTCATTTCATAAACCCTTTCCCCCATCTCCATAAATTTCCCCATCCCATTCCCACTTCCCAAAATCCATTCTTCATTGTCATTCCATCTCCCTAAGGTTTTTACACTAAAACACTATGGAAGAAGAACAAAACAGAAACTATAGTGAGGGAGAAGAAAGGAAGGAGAAAAATTCAAGCAGAGGAGGGATATTAATCCTTAGACTTGAGCCAACAAATACCAGGGAAATCAAGACATCTCCCATAACCGTGACATGTTTTAATCATGTAGGTTGTTTTGAATTCTGCGAGAAAGTACAAAGCGCCCAACATTATCCTATGTTGACCAGACTATTCATCTCTAATCTCCATGACAACCAGGAAACCCTTGCCGGTGTCACTCATTTTCCACTACCATTATATGAGATGCCACTAGAATCTCGAATGTTGGGGAAAAATGGTTCAAGAAAATAGAGTTGGAGGAGAAATACTATGAGCCATACATAAAACCTAGATAAAAGAATGAAATAAAGAGGAATTTTCCTTTCTCTTACCTCCTCGAGAGATATGCTCCCATGATCAAAATCATCATGAAATAATTTTCTTGTGAAGGTAGGTTCTCTATACTATATACCTATCACATCCTGTTACTTATGCACTTCACAAGGGTCAAGATGCTTAACATACCTTATTTTCTCCTCGGGAGCATTGACAAGATGACATTCATTGCCCAAAAGAGAGATTATGAACACCAAATGGAAAGTCTTTTTCACCACTCCCTCATCAAAATCATAGTCCTCCATAACCTCAAACATTTGAATATTCCATGGAGTTCATTCATAGCTAACGACATATGCACTGCTCCACCTATTCAACATGCCCAAGATGTACCTTCATCATCTCATCCTTCCACATCCATTCCTCCATCTCAGCCCATAGTTCATGCATCATCATCAGATCACTCTCCTTCATCTATTTCACCACCATCATCTCCATCCCACATTGAGAATGGGTCACCTAGTAGAGATTAGATCAATGAGCCTAAGAAGGCTAATGTGGCTGAGATAGAGTCATTAGAAAAAAAATACCAATGGGGTCATAGGCAGGTGTTTTCTCCACATATTGTGGAAGGGGACCTGCCTTCTTCACCAACAAAGTAGGTACAGAAGGGGAAAGAAAATATGGTAGAGCAGGATCCATTCATGATGAGGATGACCTCCATGAGACAGAACAATATTTTGACCTTGTTGACCTAGATGACGATGATAATGATGAAATCACTAACATAATAATCAAGGAGAAAGAAGCCAAGATTAGAGAGCTTCAAAATAATCTTGACAGGTCCAAATTTGTCATTGACTTTCTTGAGCAGAAGCACCAGTAGCTGAAAACAAAACATTCCATTGATGAGGTCAAATTAATCAAACCTCAAAGAGAGGCAGAAAAACCCAAAGTTTTTCTTGAAGAGATGCTTGAAACATATGGTGTAATAGATGAGGCTGTAGAACAAGTTCCAAGGAGAAGGCCTAAGCCTAGAGGGCTGAAAAGAGCTCTAGCACTAGAAAGGAAAAAAGAGGTTGAGCTTGCTAATCAACTCACCTTGAATGAAAAACTTGCAATGGTAATTAATGAAAACCGGGAGCCATGGTTTGATAGAGCTAACTAACACCGAGAGAAGCTTTTGGAGAAGGCAAACAGAGATAATGACATAAGGTCAAGTACTATTCCCAAAAATAAAAAATTGCAATGGCCAAGCTCAAAAGAGCCAATGCAAAAATTGAGGCTTTAACCTTGCAAGAAGAGGAAAGGAGGCTTGACATATTGGCTGAAGCCTCACTTCATGCTTAGCCACATCATCAACATCAAATTATCAAATTTTAAGGAGTTTTGGGTAAAGTTTTATTTTTTTTGTGATTTTTTGCAAACTTTGAACAACCTTGTGATAGCTAGACTGTCAAACGCGTAATGCCCTAAGCGTTGTGCTCTTTTTTGAGCCACTTTTTGACCAAAAGGACACCACCATTGGATTCCAAATGACAAATACGTCTAATAAATCTACTTTTATAGCCTTGGTTTTAAGAAATAGTAGGTCAAAATTTCAAAAACAAGAAACAAATCATGGTTCTGCCCCTTTTTTTGCCTATGCGCTACGCCTTTGGAAGTATTGGGAGAATCCGTTTTTGACAAGGAAAATCTACTTCAAACAAGAAACCAAAGGCAAATTTGGAAAGTAGATGGGATAGAATTTCCAACAAGTGACCCTGAGTCCAATTTGGACACCGAGAAGGCACTCAAAATCAGGTTGCAACATGGATGGTGTGTTTGACAAAGGGATGGCGCGTTTGACAAAGGGATGGTGCGTTTAACAATTTGCTGATTTTTCCTAAGTTCTTCTGCAAATTGAATTTTATCTTTGGAAATCATGTTTTTAACTCTATAAATCAATGATGTAAATGTAAAAATCATGTTTTTACTGTTATCTAGGGTAAATACATTAGGTAAATGAACTCAATGAGGTGTAATGAATTAGTTCACAAAAGTTAGGGATGAGTCGCTTGGACCTCCCTACACTTCAGATTTCAACTCATTTTTTGATGGAACTACTCCTCTCATGGATTCGACCCCTGAGGCTGAGAGAAGTTTGTTTGAGGCCTATATCATGTAGTTTTTCAATCATTTCACGAGTTGGAATTGGTTGGATGTTGGGTTTTTTATCAGAGACTCTTTGTAATCATTTTGGCAGGGGCTTAATAAAAGTGTTGCAGCTATTTCTTTGGGATACCTGTGGTATGGTTGTCTAGCATTGTTTCTTATTATATCTCATTATGTTTGAATGTATTATATTCATAATTAATTTCACTTCTATTGTATGATCACTTTCAAGTTGAGAAACAATATTCATCTCACATGCTCTATTTTGGGAAAGTTGTCATATTCATTTCATATTTCTTTCAATTTATGAAGAATTCATCTTTATATGCTCTTCCTATCTCCTCACATATCTGAAATCATTCCATCCCAAGAACCCTAATGTGCTAGCTTTCCTAACTACCTTGCCCCATTGAATGGACTGTAACCCTAATCCTATTTGCCCTGACCTAGCCTCTTTGATCTAATATCCTCATCCAACAAACCCAATCAAAACAAAACAAACCCTTTTGCATTTCATACCTAGCCTAAAACCCTAATTTATCCAGCCCTCTTAGCTGTGATTTTGTGGAGAGAGCCCTCTCTGGTTTGGTAGGGATATATATCAAGCTAAGAGATTGGTTTGTGGCTACCTCTTTTGGGATTTCTTCTTTAGCCTTAGAGATCTAGCAGAGTGATAGCATGTGCCATCCTAGACATGGAGAGTACGAAAATATTCGATGCATCCATCGGTCTTGCTATTGGTCTCTATCCACATTTCCCACCTCATTGGCCAAATGAGAGGTACTTTCCATGAGTCTGAAACTCCATGGGTAGGATGCATGCAGGGCACAGATCAAAGAGAGGTGAACCAACTCAATATCATAATAGTGGGGCAGAAGCACAACAAGGTTCGACAAGCCTAGCCCCGTATGTGCTTATAGCTCTAAGAAGCTATCCCCAAGTCCCCTGGAGCTCCCAGATCTCATAGTCCAACTCAATCAGGACCCTCATGATAGGGTTTTTTCCACGATTCCAAGCTTCTCACGAAAGCTTAGGAACTTGACCTTCCCCAGGGGCTTTGTGAGAATATTTGTGACCTACTCATCAGTTCGTATATGATCTAGCCTTACAACACCTCATTGTACCATATCCCGGATAAAGTGGTACCTGATATTAATATGATTGGATCGATCGTGGAACACGGGATTCTCAGAAAGATGAATCCCACTCTAATTATCACAAAGGATAATGGTAGTATATAGCACATGCCTAAATATATCACTGAAGAGATTTTACAACCAAAAAGCTTCATAACAGGCCATACTCACTGTAATGCATTCGCCCTCAATGGTTCTCAAATCCATCGACTGCTTCCTACTCATCCAAGATATCGAAGCAGAACCCAAGGTGAAGCAACATCCATATGTGCTCTTGTGATCCACCACATTGCCAACCCAATCGACATTAATATATCCATGGAGTCTCAAACTCTCGAAAGTGTATCTCTGCCCATGGTTGATTGTGCCCCGAAGATATATCAAGATATTCTTGGCACCAATCCAGTGAATGTGATGAGGATCAACCATATCTTGAATCAAAGTGTTCACTGCAAAAAATATGTTTGAACGAGATTTCACTAGGAACATCAGGGCCCCCACGTGTTGTTGATACTTGATACGATTTGGTAACACAGACCCATCAACGTTTCCACACAACTTATTAAAGTTGAGTTCCATAAGTGTCGACAAAAACTTACATTCCACCATACCAAATTTCTCTAGCGGCTTCACGACATATTTTCCTTGAGAAAGAAAAATCTCACCTGGCCTTTGCCAGACCTCCAAGCCTAGGAAGTAGTGCATCAGTCCTATGTATTTCATATCAAAATAAGAAGCTAGCTCCCTCTTACATTGATGAATGAGAGGGTCAGCACCTTTCAAGAAGAGATCGTCAACATAGAGAGCCAGAATGAGAGGCCTTTATCTATCAACCTTAAAATAAAGGTCTGGATCAACATTACTTCGAGTGAAGCCCAACTTCATCAAGTAGCTATCTATCCTCTCGTACCAAGCCTCGGGGCTTGCTTTAGCCCATAGAGGGATTTCTTCAACCTGCATACATGTGTGTCTCTATCTCGGACTTCGAATCCCATAGGTTGCTCCACATACACATCTTCCTTTATAGAGCCATGCAGAAAATCGGTCTTCACATCCATCTAATGTAGACTCCATCCTTACATTGAAGCAAGGGAAATAATAGATCAGATGGTGGCATAGTGGGCCACAAGTGAAAATATATCATCATAATATATTCCCTCTTTTTGAGAGAAGCCTCGGGCAACATATCTTGCCTTGTACTTTTCAGCACTTCCATCAGATCCATGCTTGATCTTATAGAGCCATTTTGAGGTGACAACAGACTTTTCCTCCGGTCTCGGGACCACTTCCCAGACATCATTTTTCATAATGGACTCATATTATTCGTGCATAGCATCCTTCCAAACTTGATGCTTTACATATTTGTTAAATAATCCAGGCTCTGATTGTACTATCATACTCATGGCTGCTAGATACCCTTTGCATCTCTTCGACTTCTTTATTTCACGGAATGTCCCCCTTAGGGAAATATGTCTCTCAACATCTACGAGAGTATCCCTAAGACATGAGGGTATTCTCTTATTTGAAGGAGGTGGAACAATAGAATCCATAGGTCCTTCATCATTGGGCATCAGGTCATCCTTCGACTCTTCCTGCTTCCCTACTTCTTCATCTTCTTTGTCTTCCTTGGAGCTAGGAAGATTTCTCACTTTCTTGAGGGCAACATCTTCATCAAAGGTGATATCATGGAATATCTCCACTTCGCTTTGACCAGGCGCATAGATTCTATATTCCTTCGAAGTTTCATTATAGCCCACAAACATTCCCTTCTTTCCAGAAGCATCCAACTTGCTTCTCTTTTATTTCGGCACATGAAAGTAAACAAGACAACCAAAAAATATAAAATGAGAAACATCAGGTTTCTTACCAGAGAAGAATTCTTCGGGAGTTTTGGAGTCCAGAGCGTAATGCAGGCATCTTATTTTGAACATACACAACAATTTTCGCAACTTCTCCCCATAGAAACTTCGGAAGACCTAGGTCACATAGCTTGATGCAGGCAGCTTCCACAATGGTCCTGTTCTTTCTTTCAGCAACACCATTTTTCTCAGGAGTGTATGTAGTTTTGGTTTCCCTCTTAATGCCAGCTTCTCTACAAAATTCATTAAACTCATTTGACTCATACTCAGTCCCGTTGTTGGCCCTCAAACTTTGATTTTATTCTCAGTTTGATTTTCCACCAAGGCCTTGAAGGTACGAAACCATTTGAATGATTCGTCCTTCTTCTTCAAAAAGTATATCCAGGTCTTGCAGGAGGATTCAACTGTAAAAGTAATGTAATAGGAACATCCTCCCAAGGATGTCACAGGCATCATAATAGATAAATCAAAATGTATCAACTGCAAGATATCAGTTGTCTTTGTGACACTTGAGGGGAAATGTCCCCTTGTATGATTCCATTTGGCACAAACCTAACATATACCTTCATGATCATATCTAAATTCGGGAATCCCTGTCACCACCTTCCTTGCTTCGGGAAGGGCTTTGTAATGAAGGTGTGCAAACCTTCGGTGCCATAACTCTGTTTGAAGAGTTGTATCACATGACATAGCCCCCAATGGACTTCCTCCAACCTGGTAGAATGTATCAAATCTAAAAGCAATAGAAAGAGCTTCCTTGAAGTTCTTCTTCCAGATAAGTACCTTTCCACCAATGAATGCCACCTTGAACCCTTTGTATTCCATTGTCAAAATTGACACAAGGTTCTTCTTCAAATTAGGTACATACAACACATTTGTAATCAGAGGACTTGACCTTGAGATATATGGAGGGTCACAGTCCGTGTCCCTTTCAAGGGATAGGTGGCATTATCTCCAAGGATAATTTCCAGATTAGTATCCTTCTCATTGAAATCAGAGAGGGCTTCTTTATAACCAGTGAGGTGCCTTGAAGCACCACTATCAATCAACCAAACATCCAGAGTGTCAGGAGGAGATGCAACAGAGAGGGTAGACACAAGAATAATTTTATTTCTCTTATTATCAACAACATTAGACTCATCGTAATTGGAATTTCTTGACCTCTTGAAAGGTTTCCCATTTCCACTACGATCAAAGGGAGCCTTTCTTTTTCCTTTGAACCTGTTGTTCCTACCATTCCCTCTCGAGTTGCTGTTGTCATCATCCCTGGGAGAGTCCCTTCTATTAGGGCACTCTCTTGCATAGTGACCAGTCTTGTTACAAGTGTAACATCTTCCCTTCCTTCCTTTGGGCCCCACTCTACCATGGTTTTGATTTCTCGGGCTACCATGGTTATTCTTCTTTGCATGAGCGGTGAAGGCAGCAGGGTCACTTCAATTCCCATTAGAGGCATACTCAGTCATTCTTGTTTCCTCTTGAGTGCATCTCATCAATATTTCATCAAAATCAGGAATCACATTATTATTAATAATAGTGGTACTGAATACATACCAATCACAGGGTAGACCTCCAAGTGCAATAAGAACCATCTCTTAATCAGATATTGCTTCCCCAATAGCTACTAGGTTATTACTGATTTCAGTGAATCTAGTAAAATAGGATTGAATAGACTCATCCTTGCCCTTCTTAATATTCTTCAATTGATTCTTGAATAAAAATATTTAATTAGCATTGCTAGCCTTGAACATGCTCACGAGCTTATCATACATCTCTTTGGATGTGTTCAGCTCATAAATTTAAGCAACCAAGTGCTTATGAATAGAATCCTAGATAATCATATTTTCTTTGATTTCTCCTTTTCTATACTTTGTCTTCGTGGCAAAAACTGCATTTGATGGAGCCTCTTGAATCTTCCCCTACATATAGTCCATGAAATCTTGATCTTCTAGCACCAAATCCAAGGACATCTCCCATGCATGATAATCATACTTATCAGTTAATTTATTATCAGCGATGAAACCCTTGTAGGTTGAGGAGGCCATTTGTCCTTGATAGGATTCCTTCATTCAGTGATTGTTTCTAACACAAGCGTAGAAAGAATCTATTCCACCATTGATCATTTGCGGAAATTAAATCAAGATTTCAATGCACACATGAAACAATAAACATTCACACACATTAACAAAGTTGTTTAACGGGAAAGCCTGAAGCTGAAAAACTCCAAATATCTATATATAATATATGTCATAGAGATCATGTAACAATCCTCATACAAATATGATCATATCAAGCTCTCAATACAATACAATCGCTACACACTAATCAAGCCCGATCTTGCAAATCCATGCATCGAACTTTGCCACCTGCTAGCCTGCCTCTACTGCGCAATCCATGCTGAAGAATGGCTCTGAATGAACTCAAATTACTCCAGCCTTGCTCATGAAATCCTCATTGGCATCTCCACTGAGTGTTGGATGTAATCAATGCATCACTATAGTCACAACTGATAGTCACACTTGCTCTTTCACCTATATCTCTACTGAAACTGCCATGCACTGTAGTTAAATGATGTATTGTTTAGTTGATTAATGAGTTATTATTTAGTGAATTAATTAACTAGTTAATTCACACCACTCTCACTAGTGTATCATTCAGTTAGACTAGATACAACTAGCTCAACTGAGTCTAACTAAGTTAAACTAAATACAACTCCACCAACTACTTCTCCAACTCCACTGAACTCTGTCACATGAGTTCTAACTGAAGTCCTTCATGCAATAGCTCCAGTAAACCCTTAGGAATAATGTAATTCCTTCTGTCAGTTGTTGTGCCACATCTGTGCACTTAAATGAAGTGCTCCAAGAGAATAAGATAATGTTTAGAGTCCAAATATTATTAAGAGCTAATAATATTCGACATATCTATTTTTAGACTAGAAGTCTAAAAATAGACTCCGCCCAATATGTCTAAAAATAGAAGTCCATCTATTTTTCCAACTTGACCAACCATCCACAAATAACATCCTGCAACTCATAGAATATGATCGACATGTCTAAAAATAGACTTTGCGCCAAAAATAGCCTGCAGGCCCACTTAGTGAAGGTGACTCTTTTCACTAAGCTCATCATCTTGTTGAATCTCAACACTGCCTCTCAACAAGATAGGGATTATCTTCCACCCCGATCCTGTCTCTATGGTCTTCGAATTTTCTCCTCGTGAGCGCCTTCGTCAAAATATCTGCATCCTGATCCTCCATAGGAATGTAAGAAAACAACATGATCTTTCACTGCACACAATCTCTGATATGATGGTACCGGATGTCAATATGTTTAGATACATCATGAAATACTGGATTAACCAAGAGTTTAATGCAACTCTGATTATCACAATATATCACAGTGGGATCTAAATGAGAACCAAAAAAACTGACCAGGATCTTCCTCATCCATATAGCCTCACATGCAGCCAAAATTGCTACCATGTACTTGGCCTCTGCTGAACTGAGTGCCATGGATCTTTGTTTCCTGCTGTACCAAGAAACTGCTGTAGATATGATACTGAAAATCCCTCCAGATGTGCTCTTTCTGTCCGTTGGGCTTCCTGCCCAATCTGCATCCGTGAAGCCATGCAGCTTCAACTCATCCGACTGTCTGTACCACAATCCATACCCATATGTGCCCCTGAGATACCTTAGGAAATGCTTGCTTACCCTCCAAAAGAGCTTGGTAGGCTTCACCATTGCTTGTGAAATCTGGTTCACAGCATAGCATATGTCTAGTCGTGTATTGACTAAATACATGAGCGAACCAACCAACTGTCGATAAACAATGGCATCCACTACCTCTGCCAATGTAGCATCCTCTTTCCTCCAACCACCATGAAGAGGAGTATCGATAGGCTTGCAACCTTGCATGTGAAACTTCTCCAGTATCTCCCAGGCATACTTGCCTTGAGACATAAACAATTCCCCTTTCTGCTGCCAAATTTCCAATCCCAGGAAATAATGAAGGAGGCCCAAGTCCTTCATCTCGAACTCCATTGCAAGATCTGCCTTGCATGAGTGTATCAGCAGTTCATCACCCGTTAGTATTAAATCATATACATAAAGCACAATGATCAAAAGCTTACCCTCCACCACAATCTGGTATAGGTTTGGATCCGCCTCACTCTTGGCGAAACCAAGTTCGGTGAAATAACTGTTCTGCTGAAGATTTCAAATCCTTCAGGCTGCTCAATGTACACCTCCTCCTCAATGATTCCATTGAGGAATGCAATCTTCACATCCATCTGATGAATGTGCCAACCCATCTGCGCTGAGAGAGCAAGGATGGTCTGTATGGAAGAATACATTGCGACAGGTGAAAAGGTTTCTTCATAGTCGATCCCCTCGATATGTGAGAAGCCCTAGGAAACAAATCTTGTCTTATACTTCTCGATGCTTCCGTCAGTAGCTTTCTTCACTTTGTAGATCCATCTCGAACCTACCACTAATTTCTCTTCCAGTCTTGGGACAATCTCCCATGCACTGTTTCTAACAATCGAATCATACTCTTCCACCATGGCATCTACCCATGCGGGATCCTCCACAACTTCCTCGAAAGAGGATGGCTCCGTCACGATACAATTTCTCATCAAAGCCATGTATCCAGTAAATAGGTCAGGTGACTGTCTCTGTCTACGCTGTGATGTAGGCACTCCTACATTCTGCGCTGCATCAATATTCAGTCACTCAGCTTCTGTAGTGCGCTTCTGCCATCTGATGTTTGGTGCTAGATGAGTGGTTTCTTCCACTCCATGAACCTCCTCTTGTGGTTTATCCACATCTTGAGGCTCATATTTATGAAAAAAGTAGCTCCTCATCTGCATGCAAGTGTAACTCCCTCTCAAGTGACAACTTCATGGCTTTCTCCTCATGAAATTTGATATCCCGTCGCACAACAGTCATCCGACTATCTGGAAAATACACACGATAATTGTGGGGTGTTTCTGTGTACCCCACAAATATCCCAACCTCTGCGGTTGGCTTCAGCTTCTTCCTAGCATCCTTCGTCACATGAATATAAACAGGTGAGCCAAAAATCTTCAAATGAGAAATATCAGGCTTCTTACCAGAAAACGCCTCTTCGGGTGTACTCATGCCAAGTACTCTATGAGGACAACGGTTTTGCACATAAACCGCAGTGCTGCATGCCTCAGCCCAAAATTTTATGGGAAGGCCTTGATCATGCAACATCACCTGTGCAGAACCCATGATCATTTTGTTCTTTCTCTCCGCGACCCCATTCTACTGTAGGTTATGAGGCGCTCTGAGTTCTCTTCGAATTCCTTCTTTGCTACAAAAGTCTTTGAATTCACCAGAGATGTATTCACCACCATTATCGCTCCTTAGAGGTTTCACCTACTTCCCCGAATCTTTCTCAACTAGTGCCTTGAACTCACATAACTTTGAGTATGTATCGCTCTTCTTTTGCATGAAGATGATCTAGCACTTACGAGAAAATTCATCAACAAATATCACATAATACCTGTGCTTTGCTGTTGAAGCAACTGAGAAAGGTCCACACACGTCTGTGTGAATTCTCTCAAGGATCGTCGAGGCACGAATATCCTTCTCATGAAAAGTGGTCTTCATAAATTTTCCCAAAGTACATCCCTTGCACTGATCTGACTGCGCAAGTGTACCCTTGGGAAGCCCGCTAGAAATCTGCTGCAAAATTTTCAAAGCGCCATGGTGAAGATGGCCACAATTCGCCCTCATCCCATCTCACCACTCCTTCTGCTTTGCCCACCATTGCTGCGTAACCATCTACCTGTAATTGATAAATATTGTTAACTCGAATCCCTATCCTCCTGGTTTGACCAGTTGTTTTGTGGCGTAGGAAAGCTTTTCCCTCGCTAAAAAAAACATCATAACCCTTGTCTTCCAACATCACCACAGAGATCAGATTCTTCTTCAATCCTGGAACATGCATGACATCCTTCAAGTTGAAAGGTTTAACAGACTCCCTCTCAAAGGAAATGGTCCCGATACCAATTGCACTGTATCTACCATCATCGCCCATCTCGATGTGCACTCCAAGATCCTTTTCATCCAGATCACTAAACAAATCTTTGTCTGCGGTCATATGGAAAGACGCACCACTGTCAAGAAACCACACTGATCCCATCACACTTGAAACCAAGCAAGCGATAAAAAAAAAATCTAGCTCAAACTGCGAGGTTAAGGCCTCTCCAGCTGCAGATCCAGCAACCTGCTTATTCTTCTTCTTTTGTGGATAGTTAATGGCGAAATGCCCGTGCTGGTGATAGTGAAAACACTTCACCTTGGACAAATCCTGCTTGTTGCCTTTCGCACCGGATTGAGAAGGATTTTTCTTCCCCTTCCCTTTCCTTGCTTTGGCAGCCAAAGCAAAATTTTCTTCATATTCATTCTTTGATGAAGATCCATCCTTGGTACCCCGCCTTATCTCCTCCTGCACAAGATCCGACCAAAGTCGCTCCCATCCTGGCAGTTTCTCCCGTCCATTGAAAGAGTCTTCGTAGCTATGCCAACTCTTCAAAAGCCTAAGGAGAGCCAAGCTCACCAAGTATTCTTCATTAATATTAACCCCCACACTTCCCAGCTCATCCTTGCAGTGGAAAAACTTCGTGAGGTATTTTGGAATACTGTCGCCTTTCTCCATTTTTATTTTTCTGAGCTTGTCTTTAAGCGCCAACTTCCTCTAGTTGCTTCTGCTTTGGAACAAGTCTGTCAAAGCCTTCCACATTAAGAATGGAGTGGCTTTACCATGAAGGCTGGAAATAATGTGGTCCTTCACACCTTCCAACAGAATTCTTCGACACTTTGCTACCTTCTTTTTCCATGCGTCAAGTGCGGCTGCATCGCTAGAAGTAGGCTTCGGAATATCAACATCTATGAACTCCTTCAACCCATTATCATCCACCACCGCCTCCATCTTGTCCTTCCATGCTATGTAATTTGAGCTCCCATCAAGGGCATACTCCAATCACAATCCATTGAAAGACATTTCAATGAATGCTCAACTTCGAAACCAAGAAAACACTGCAGCAAATTCGAATTCCACCAGCACAAAACTCAACCACTTCAATAATTGCATTCTCCTCCAATGATCAACTCCTCTGATACCATGTAGAAATTATATAAATTATGTGTTATATGTCCAAGATTCTCCCGATCTCACACTATTTTAACTTCATGCAAAATATAGAATCTATTCCACCATTGATCATTTGCAGAAATTAAATCAAGATTTCAATGCACACATGAAACAATAAACATTCACACACATTAACACAGTTGTTTAATGGGAAAGCCTGAAGCTGAAAACCCCAACTATCTATATATAATATATGTCATAGATATCATGTAACAATCCTCATACAAAGCTGATCATATCAAGCTCTTAGTACAATACAATCACTACACACTAATCAAGCCCGATCTTGCAAATCAATGCACCGATCTTTGCCACCTGCTAGCCTGCCTCTACTGCGCAATCCCTGCTGAAGAATGGATCTGAATGAACTCGAATTACTCCAGCCTTGCTCACGCAATCCTCATTGACATCTCCACTGAGTGTTGGATGCAATCAATGCATCACTATAGTCACAACTGATAGTCACACTTGCTCTTTCACCTATCTCTCCACTGAAACTGCCATGCACTGTAGTTAACTGATGTATTTTTTAGTTGATTAATGAGTTATTATTTAGTGAATTAATTAACTGATTAATTCACACCACTCTCACTAGTGTATCATTCAGTTAGACTAGATACAACTAGCTCAACTGAGTCTAACTAAGTTAAACTAAATACAACTCCACCAACTACTTCTCTAACTCCACCGAACTCTGTCACATGAGTTCTAACTGAAGTCCTTCATGTAATAGCTCCAGTAAACCTCAGGAATAGCGTAATTCCTTCTGTTAGCTATTGTACCACATCTGTGTACTTAACCGAAGTGCTCCAAGAGAATAAGATAATGTTTAGAGTCCAAATATTATTAAGAGCTAATAATATTCGACATATCTATTTTTAGACTGGCAGTCTAAAAATAGACTCCACCCAATATGTCTAAAAATATAAGTCCATATATTTTTCCAACTTGACCAACCATCCACAAATAGCATCCTGCAAATCATAGAATATGATCGACATGTCTAAAAATAGACATAGTCTAAAAATAGACTTTGCACCAAAAATAGCCTGCAGACCCACTTAGTGAAGGCGACTCTTTTCACTAAGATCATCATCTTGTTGAATCTCAACACAACCATCAAATACAACTCATTGCAAGTCAACGCTGGTTAGCCCAAAGTTAACACAGAAAAGTCAATGCAGGACATCAACAAAAAAGTCAACACAACAGATTAGGGCTTCGGTAAAACATCTCAGATTTCCTCAATTTTATTGCCCAACAGTACGGCCTCTTAAAATTGGAATTTTGGCAGAGATTTGAGGTGAAACGACCAAGGGTTGACCATGGTCAACGCTGGTCAATGCTACTGCAAAAAATCCCTAAACGGACCCGCAAATTTCAGACTTCAGCTCCACACGTATGAGGGGAAAAAGGCATCCAAAGGCTATCGCACCAATCGGATCACAATGAGATAATGTGTGATGAGTTGATGATGAAAATGACCTCCAAGTATCTCCAATTTATATCCATTCGTGAGGGTGTGTGAAACATCTATTAGACATGTGAGCCTACATTACAAATCTGGCCGAACTTGCACATGTGTGGAAAATAAATTCAAAATATATGTTCTGCTCATCCAATCAAAATGATATTTAGATCAATCTTGCACTCTCTGAAAGAGGAATCTAAAAAAAATATGACCATCGTCATATCAACAGTGCAACATGGAGTTTGGAACCACTTTCTCAAAATTAACAAAATTGTTTCTAACCTAATACTGAAGATTCCCCCTGATGTGATCTTCTTGTCGGATGGAATCCCTTCCCAATATGCATCTGTGAAGCCTTGAAGCTTAATCCCTCTTTTTGCTTGTACCAAAGACCAAAATGAGTGGTCCCTCTGAGGTATCTCAAAAAATGTTTGGCTGCCTTCCAATAGGGCTTGGTTGGCTTAACCATTGCTTGATTAAGTAGTTAACTGCATAACACATGTCCAATCATGTGTTCACCAAGTACATGAGTGAACCCACAAGCTACCTCTAAATGGTAGCTTCTGCTAGTTTGTCTGAAGTAGCTTGTGCTACTCCCATAATAATTTTTTTCTTTATTTCTGTAACCCCATTTTTTTGTGGGTTATGAGGTGCTATCAATTCCCTTTGAATTCCTTTTGAAGCACATAAGTTTTTGAATTCATTCGACACATATTCTCCACCATTGGCGCTCCTGAGAGCCTTCACCTTTTTGCTTGTATCTTTCTCAACAAGTGTTTTGAATTCAAAAAGTTTTGAGAACATATTATCTTTCTTTTGCACGAAGAATATCCAACACTTGCATGAAAAATCATCTACAAAAATCACATAATATTGTGTTTCACTATGGAAGCTATCGATAATGGTCCACATACATCTTAGTGAAATATTTCAAGGATCACCTTCACTTGTATGTCCTTATCATGAAAGGTGGATTTGGTGTACGTACCCAATGTACACCCTTTGGATGTATCTCGCTGATCAAGTGCACACTTGGGAGATGTTTTAGAGATCTGCTGCATGATATTCAATTCACCATGGTGTAGATGGCCCAATATTATATGCCATAGCTCACCAATGTATTGCCTATGAACCTTCTCTTATTTTGTGCTCAAGGCAACATAATCTTCTACATCCAATTTTTAGAGGCTTTTTACCCAAACCTCGATCCTCTCCACCTGTCCCATGGATCTATGATGAAAGAACACCTTTGCTTTGCTAAATATCACATCGTAGACACAGTCTTCCAACATAGAAAATGAAACTAAATTATTCTTTAAACCTGCAACATACATGACATATTTTAATGTGAGAGGAGAATCAGAATCCCTCTGAAAGGTAATAGCACTGATGTCAGTCTCTCTATACCTCCCATCATCTCCCATCTCGATGTACATATGGATATACTTCTCCTCCAAGTCGCTAAAGAACTCTTTGTTTCTGGTCATATGGAATGAGGCT
Organism: Pinus albicaulis; assembly: GCA_034641835.2. Taxonomy (NCBI): domain Eukaryota; kingdom Viridiplantae; phylum Streptophyta; class Pinopsida; order Pinales; family Pinaceae; genus Pinus; species Pinus albicaulis. The sequence goes on along the minus strand of CM076581.1, from coordinate 1,290,652,053 downwards.
CCACTCTCTAGGTACCACACAAAACCAATCACTAATGACACCATTAATGTGATGAGAGTGAAATCCAACTCGAATTGTGAAGAAAAATCTTCACTTTCCGCTCCTCCTAAGGGATTCTTTCTAACCTTCTTGTGCAGACACTTCATGGCATAGTGTTACAACTCATGATGGTGAAAAAATTTAATCTTCCACAAGTCCTTCTTTCCTACCTAACCAGAATCTGATTTGGAATGGTATGAATTCCCTTTCCAATTCTTTTCCTTTCCAAACAAGGCACCATTCTCCTCATCATTAGTCTTTGATGAGGATCCATCTCTAGTGTTCCGTCGAATCTCTTCTTGTACCAAGTCAGACCACAATCCCTCCCACTCTTGTAGCTTCTCCCTCCCACTCTGTGAGCTCTTAGGAAGGCGTAGAAGTGTTAGGCTCACTAAATAATCCTTGGAAACTCTAACACCAACACTTCCAAGCTCATCCCAACATTGCGTGAACTTTTTCAGTATTTTGGTATTATGTCGCCCTTCTCCATCTTGATTTTCCTAAGCTTTTCCTTTCGTGCTAACTTCTCGTGGTCGATGTTGTTCTAAAACTAATCTATTAAGGTCTTCCACATAGCATATGGAGTTTCCTTTCCATGGAGGTTCGAGGCAATATTATCTCAAACTCCTTCCATTAGAATCCTTCTTTCCTTCGCTACATTCTTCTTCCATGCTGCTAGATCTCGAGCATCTAATGATGGAGGTTGAGGAATGTCATTGTATACGAATTCCTTCAACCCATTATCTTCCAAAACTTCTTCCATTCTACTCTTCCAATCTATGTAATTCAAACTACCCTCAAGGGCATATTCGAGTCTCAATCCAAAGAAATACATAGTGATTTTGTTGCTTGTCTTAGAGTGTAGATTGGAAATTCGATTAACCTGCTCAGAAAAAACTCATATTCTTCTCTTCTACAATGATTCCTACTCTGATACCACGTATATAATCCACGTAGATTCACTGATAAGTGTAATATGCTAAAAAAAAATACTTGAATCTACTCTACAAATCGCAGAAACCCGGTTACGATCGCAAAATAACATGAGAAAGAAAGAGAAAGAATTTGAATCGCACAATAAAAAGATTTATATGGGGAAATCCTCAGCTAAAAACCCCACTATCTCTATATTTCATAAGTAAGAAAAGTATGAGAAGATTATAATTTTTTTCTTAGTCTTGAGAAACCTTGGCACTATCTCCATATGTCTCAATGATTCCTAGACAAACCTGGTGCAATACTTAATAAATCTGTAATGGATCTCTTCTAGGGATAATTTCCTCTCAAAGTACAAGCTCATTATGTTGCAAATTATTATTTTTCAACCTCAAGTGTTAAAAGAGACTACTCAACTCTTCTTTCCATGAAATATTTTGATTGATTTTATCTCATGTCCTCATTTTTATTCTTACTTGAGCTAGGCATGGTATTTACTTATTTCCTATTAATTTTTTTTTACATATACCTTGTTGAATATTAATGACTACTCAAAATTTAATTTTTGGTGAGATAATTACATTGAATTTTTTGGCATATGCCCCACTAAGAAAATTATCTCCTTGATGAAGTACTTGCATTCCATTTTCTTGGTGTATACCATTTTTTGGGTAATAAATATTGGAAATATATAAATCTTATAAAAAAGTAACTGCATTTCGTTGAAAATCAACACATATCACAATTGAGAAGGTATTTCCTTAAAATTTATATACCACCCGAAAGGGTTTTTGAAAGATATTTATTAAGACGAAATTATAATTCCATCTTAAATTATCAATTTGTCTCAAACATTCATCTCAAATATTTATTCGTATTAAATTATATTTTTTCTATTTTTTATTGTTTTAAATTAAAAATTTGCGTAGCAAACCGTTTAAAAATTTGCTCGACTTCCTTCTACAATTGTTTACCATTGTTCCCTCTCTACTTCTTTCTATATTTATTTACTATCATTCCCAATCACCTAATGCAATTATTTTCTTAACGATGTTGTAGGAGTGAAAACCCTTTTCCCTTATTGATAATTTTATATTGTGTTGTTGGGGCATTAAGTCCTTGGATTTATCCTCGACACCTATATTATCAAATATATTTCATGGCTCTAAACATGCAAAGCACTAAACACCCTGATGAATAACATTTAATGATCTATGCTAAGGTCTCATTTTGGCCCCATTGGGCATGCAAGCTTTCCAAATTCCTCACAAACTCGTTTTGCCACTTCGTTTACCACGTGTTCATTTTTTTTGGTTTGTAATATAGGGTTTTCGAGTTGCCTCTTTTCAGGGTCTCATTATGGAAGTATTCTACTGGAAATTTGTTCGAGGTTTCAGAGAAATTTTTGGTAAAGCAAAAATCCTCTACATGCTCACCCTGGAGGCTAGCCATGGACACATATACCTTTGATCAAGTATGAAACCATCAATTCATTCCATTTTTTACTAGATTTGTTCATTATTATTAGATATATAGGGTTTTCAAAAAATCTATTATACCATATTTATTTATTTTGGTTTTATTTAATGTTTTTATCGCAGACTTTGTACCCTATTATAAGAGCTACCTCTGCTGGTTCATAACGAGTATCCATGGTAATAATTTTCATGCTTTTATTATACTTTTCCCTTAAGTCTTTCTCATATTTTCGTTCTAGGTGATAACACAAGATTTTTCTAATGTTCCTTTAGTCTCGTGGTGAGAAGCCCTCTCATTCCTCACCTGTACCCACTCATCCGCATTTCCATGGACTTTCTGGGACGTCTACCAAGAACCAAGAAGGGACATGTCTACATGTTTATGCTATTTGACATGTTCAACAAGATGTGTGTTCTGATGCCTTGTAAAAAGACCACTAGTAGGATAGAAGAGTTAAACTTGTTCTTTGGACAAGTTTAGCTGCAATTTGGGATACCACGAAGAATTTATTCAGATAGGGAAAAAAGGTTTATTAGTGTATTTTTCATTACACTATAGGAGAACATGCACACAAATTTGAAGGGATTTCCATCATTCCATCCTCAAATAAATGGGAAAATAAAAGTAGCCAACAAGACATTGGTGCAACTCTTGAGAGGTTACAATCATAAGCATCTGAACACCTGGGAGCAGATCACACTTATATAGGTAAGTAGCCATTTGAAAGTTTTTTTGGATATTTTCCACCTTCACCTTTGGATATTGCATATGGGTAACATAGAGGAGTAAGGGAGTATATTATAGGGGATTCCTTAAGATATGAAAAGTTTGTTGAGAATATTAGTCAAATCAATATACAAGTACATGAGACACTATAGAATTCATAGGAAAAATTAAAGGCTAGGCATGATTAACGCAGGACAAAGAAGGCATTCAAGGTGGTCAACATAGTATGGCTACAATTCAACAACAAGAGGCTATAGGGTATTGGTAAGAAAATCGAGGCTATGTTGTATGGTCCCTTAAAGATACTAGAAAAAGGTTTGAAATGATTACTATCGACTCAGTCTACCACCATACATGCACATTTACTCAATTGTGAATGTAGAGAATTTGAAACTCTATGAGCCTTCCATTGTAGATTAGAAAGAGGAACATGTCCTCTCTTCTGTGGAGGACTTGGCACTAGATGCTTAAGTAGAGTTGGCATGAGATATAATTTTGTAGAATAGGTATAGACATATGAGACAAGGGTAGCATGACCTTTGGAAGATTGGATTGAAAGGGCAACTTATAGGAAAAGCTAAATGGTACACTTGCGAGAAGAGGGAGGAAACATTTCCTCACCTAATTCAATAAAAAATTTTGGGAGAAAAATCCTCCCAAAATGGGGAAGTGTGATAAGGATTGGATCATTATATTTTTTTTCATTCATCTGAATCCTTTCAGTGGAAAGGTGGAGAAATCATCCCACAAGGCCATTTTTACTTACAAGACCTAGTTTGGAAAATTAAGGTTTGAATCCTTCAATGAGTGTTTTGAGGAGTTAAATGGTGTTTTTTGGGGGTAAAAATATTTTTCTTTAGTACATAACATTTTTTTAAAATATTATACACACAAGTACCTTTCTAACAACACAAGAATTGCCTCAATCAGAGTGTGTATGCAAAATTTATTCCACTTAGAAGTTGAACTTCCTCTTTTCACCACCATAATTCAAGAGGATGCCATGTCATCTCCCATAAATCATGGAAAAGGGGCTAGCCACACAATTATGATGAATGGCCGATAGAGATAGGATATAAAGCACATAGAGATGATTTTTGCACTGTAGTATCCCATGGGACATAAGCCATATTTCTTTGTACTCACAGCCATTTTCTATTTAGAGAAAGAGAGGAACACAACCTCACCTTCATGTTGGGTTTTCTCCCGAAAGGGTTTCACAAGTTATATATTTTGTAAAATCATGGTTTGTGAGTTTTTATTTTGTTATTATATATTTTCTACATAATTTGCATGCATGCACAATTCAAAATAATCTACAAGTCCAAAAATATAAGATAAATAAAAATGTAATAGTGTAGATTTTGGATTTTTAAATATAATTTTATCAAATTTGTTGTGATGAACTTTCTTTTGGAATATCCATAGTATTTTAAGTATCGTTTTGTGATATTATGTAGTGCTAAAATTTTCCACATTATATGTATACAAATGTAAATAATTCTAATTAAATTAATTATATGCTGGTGCGATTTACTTTTCTTACAAATACGTGCTAATGATGCTAATTAATCTAATAATCTCACACGACCTCTTTAATATGGATTAATTATTATTTATATATTTATTTATTATGGTCAATTAAACCCAGGGATATTTTGTGGATCTCTTCTTGATAATGGGTTGTGTTACTTAGCCTGAAACATCAAATATTAAACTCCCTCATAGGATTCCAATCCTTCAACAATGCATACTTGCAAGAACAAAAAAAAAATCATTTACTAAAATCAATTTGAATCAATCAAAGAAGACCAGTATGGAGGTTGTGGTCCTTGTTTAATGCTATCAAAGTATCTTGGTAATGGTTTACCAGAATTATTTATCTAGAGTACTATTTAGAGATATTAAATCTCTTTAGCAAATTGTTTATATCTGGTGACCCTCATTATGAATCACATTCCCTTTGTGAAAGGAGCGTTATGTTTGCAATGTTTCAATTTAATGAACAACCCTATACTTGTATAATCATCTCCCTAATGGCGCATATCAAACTTTTACATTACTCTTACGTTAATTTTGATATGGTTTTGTGGGTTCCATAACCTCGATGGTTCCAATACCTATGTGACTTTATGACCATCCATGACTGTTTTTATGATGAGGTTGTGGGAGGCATGCCAATGGTGTAACAACCCTCATGAAAATTCCATTTAATAAAATTAAAATAATAACCATGTTTGATGGGACACATATTCCAAGCTGAATGTTGGGAAAAACATCCTAGTGTGGGTGTTCACATGGTTTATGATGGCTAAGGAAACTGGAAAAGGAAAAGGAAAAGTCAAAGGCTTTGGAAAGGAAAATGGCACATTTGGCACATTTAATTGTGAAAAATAATGGAAAATAGGAGAAAATGGAGGTGAAAGGTCACAGGTTCCATGTCAAGAGGAAAATGAAGGAAAATAATGGAAAATGAATAAAATAGAGGCCTCTTCTATAAAAAGGCTTATGAGGAACATTTGGTACCTTTTTTCAGTGCATTTTTGGAGCTCTCTCATTATTCTCTCTCTCTCTCTCTCTCTCTCTCTCTCTCTCTCATACTCTTGGATACGTAAGAGTTCTCTTGGAGCACTCTTGAAGAGTGTGGACACTTGGTAAAAAGAAGGCAAAGGAGGAGTATGAAAGTGCAAGAGAACGACGAGATCAATATCTACAACAAGTTTTGAGTGTAGGTATCGAGTTGCATATATGATTTTATCACTATTTTTTGCATGCATGGTATTGCCTGTGGTTTCTTGGTTATGATTTTTCATTTGCATGAAGGATTTCCAGGATTGACACTGGATTTTCCTAGCCTTGTAATTTCCTGAATAGCCATGGTGATTGTGGGTTTATTTTCATTGATTGTTTTCTAGTTTGTTCTCATGTTCCTATAACTGTGGGTTGAGTTATTAGTTCCTGGAGCCTTGGTTGGACAAACACTCTGGATCCTGACGAACAACTATTGGGTTGAATTACTAATCCTGGAGCCTTGGTTGGACAAATGCTTTGTAGCCCTAGGTGGGTTGAGTTACTAGTCCTGGAGCCTTGGTTGGAAAAATTCTTTGGAGCTAAGGAACATCTGGGTTTGAGTTACTAGTCTTGGAGCCTTGGCTGGAACAAACACTATGGAGCCCTGGACAACTTGGATAGAGACCAGTTTGGTGATGGTTAATGATGTTTGACCGTGAGGTGGAATAATTGATTTAGGGTTGATATGGTATGGTCTCTAGAGCCCTAGATTGGTTTTGATTGATGTGTTTGATGAAGTCCCACATTCATCCTTGGAATATGGCACAAAGGTGATTGTATGAAGTGATATTTGGCTCAGCCATGTCTATGGTTGGGTGGAACATAGAATTCCCATCTTGGATTAGTTTTTACATTCATTAATAAAGAGATCATTCCTTTGGTATTTTCTATGAAAATGTATTGGTTATTATGTGGATTCTATTGCTATTATCCATGGTATTTATGTTGTTATTTGGCTAGTTATAAGCATGTATTTTTTCAGTGATGATGTGTGTCTATACCCATGTTTTTACTTTTGAATGAATGCACAATAGATCTATGGTCAAATATATTTTATTTAAGCTAATGATGTAAGGGAACAATGCTTCTTAGCAATTCTCAGATAAGTAAGAGACCCCCATGTTTATATTTTTTGTTTATACATATAGATGAAATGTTTGTGACTTCTTTGACAAAATGTCTGTCATGTCTAGGATGGGTCTAGATGAGTTACTGATGTTGTGATTGCTTCCATACCTTTGTTTAAATGTTATTTATCATTTGCTAAATTTTCATGAAGTTTTGGGCAGTGACTTGGGATCTGGGGCTGAAAAGGTGGCATAAATCCAAAAGTTGCTAGCAAAGAATTGACCAATTGGGTCCCTAGCCACATGATTATTTTTTGTTGAAGTTTGCAACAAGAAATAATGAAATTGGCATCTGGAAACAACATCCTTGATCCTAGTGAAAATTAAGCACCTACACTAGGTGGGGCCCACACAGGCCATTTTTAGGTGGAGGTCTATTTTTAGATGAATGAGAAAATTCTATTTATAGATGATGTCTATTTATATATGGTTGAGAAAATTCTATTCATAGATGATGGTCTATTTATAGATGTATGTGTGAGTTCAATTTACAGATCGCATGTCTATTTATAGATGCATGTCGACTATTATTATCCCTTAATAATAGTTGGACAATAAACAATAATATATTCTAAATGAGCACTTGGAAATAGTTAACTGAAGTGGAAAATTAGCTAGCTAAGTGAATTTCGAGTTCAAAGGTTGGTTGGTGGGACATGCAAGTGGACTTAGTTGTAACTGAGTGATTTGAAGTTGTAACAGAGTTGGATGTATAGTTATGTGAGTTGTAAAGTAGTTTAACTCAGTTGTGCTAGTTGTAACTGAAGATACACTAGTGAGAGATCAGTGAATTACTTATTAATTAATTCAAAATTAGTGGTCTCACATGAAACTGAATATTTACTACTGTTAACTACATGCATGTTAGATCCAGTGGAGACCCAGTTGAGATGTAGGTGAAGGGGACAATTTGACTATCAATTGTGACATTAGTGGGTGCACACATGCAACCACAAATACATTGGATGTGCCTACTATTACAACAATTTCTGGTCATCTAACGTATTACTATTAGATGGACCAAAGTACACCATGTAAGACGAATTTTACCCTAGTAAAATTGCTTTCACTATGAAAAATAACTTAGTAATCCATTATTTATTAAGTTGTTTATGGTCTAAACAGGAAACCCCATGAGGAAATATTGAATAAATCTTTATTTGTTTGAATTTTCTCAAGGGATAATTAATTAAACAACAGTTTAATTAATATTCCTGGTCATATTTAACCCAAAATAGGAAAATTAATTAGATAAATCACTATTTATCTTATTATTTTCTAGGAATAATTATTTAAACCTTATTTTAATAATATTCCTTGTTAAATTTGACTAAATCATTTATAAATAATTGAATAAATCATTATTTATTTAATTATTACTCAACCATATTCTTAAAATAATAAATAAATCATCTATTTATTTATTATTTACGAATAAAGGGATTTGACCAAATTCAAATTCTTTTTCCCTCCAACAAATATAATAAAATATTCCATAAAATTTGGATCTAGATTTGGTTAATAATATTTTAATTATGCACCAATATCTAGACTAACTCAATATTTTGTTATAAATAGAAGGGTTTTTCCATTTATTCACTACCTTTTGTTGCCTAAAGTTCACTCTGGATCTATACTTTTGGATTGACTTTGATCCTCCATCATTGTCATATTTTTTCTATCTTTTTTCTTGTGAACTCCCTTTGAGTTCCATTTTAGTCTGGGTTTTCTACACCATCAAGAGAGAGAGATCTTAGATCTAAAGAACTGAGGACTTACAAGAACCCATCCCATTGAGGGGGACTGGTAACATCTTTCTATGTTCCCTTCCCAGGTGTCATAAATACAAAATTCTTTAAAATATTCTTGTCTTGTCTATTGGATGCATGGAGCAACTCTTACTTTTATTTGTTGTTTAATGTATTTAACTACATAGATTTGGATTTTGTATAATTTATCTTGGTCAACTAATTGCATATCTAAGGAAATTGGCAGCCATATTTGATGTTAGGGCTGTTTGTTATGCACAACTAAAGTGAGATTTTTTTCGTACATTTGCGATTAGAATTCACAATAACAACCGGCGACTCCATAAGGGTTTATAATTACGATCGCTATTTTTTTCAGATCCCTGCATGAACAACTAATTCAACCCTTAGGGTTTTTCTTCAACTTCTTGTTTTGATTTTCTTGATGTTGTTTTTAACCTTTAAAACCCTAAAATAGTAAAAATTCTAACTTCTGTGTGTTTCTGGGCCTATTGCGCAAGTGACAGGTATTAGCCGCAACTGAGACGACACTTTTTTCTGAAACCTGCTCCCGAGAGTGCTGAAAGTGTAGGTCACATTTTTTGGGCCAAAACCTATGACATCAACGTTCAGGACGTAGAAAACAACCTCAAACTTGCGACCTCTGCTGAAAATAGGTCTGAAACTGTGACCTATACTTTTTGCGGGAATTTTTTTGTGATTTTTCTGGGTTTATCTAGGCTACTATTTAGGGATGTTTGACCTCCGTCTCCACCCGTTTTGGAACTGTACTTGCTATGTTTTACTCGTCGAAGTAGGAACCTAGCCCCCTAGGGCTTCAGTACACTTCCACCTTTCTAGGAGGAGTTTAGTTGAAGCAGGTCGTCTGAGATTTCAGTGTGTTCAACCTTTTTTTCAGATCTAATCCTGTACCTTCAGATCCATTTTAGATTGGTTATTCATCCATCCAAAACACCTCTTTTCAGTTTTTTTTGGTCCTCCTCTAGGGTCCCCTGCATTTCCCTTTAGGTTGCAGCCTTTCGCCACGTCATTTGCAACACTTTTCCCTCTTGTTTTTTGTTGTTTTCTGCACCTATTGCCAACAGATATGACCTCTAGATCCTTGTCCCTCTCGAATTTAGATCCATTGGCCATTTTTTGTGTCTTTTGACTAGATTTTTCCCACCCATAGACTAGTCATTGGGAAGCCCGCCTCCTTGGGTTGAGATTGATGAATCTTTAGCTGTTTATGTTCTGTCATATTTAGTTTACTTTACTGTTATTTGCAGATTTATTTACAGTTATACAACACGCTTTTTTTTTCTCTACACACGTTTAGGTTTAAAAATTAAAATTAACACACTTAACATGCACACCCTAAGTGAAGAGTGCCTGGATTACACCACTAGGCCAAGACTATAACATTGTAATCATTTGATCTCGCACCTCTCTGCCCTTATTTCGACATTGTAATCATTTGATCCTCAACCACCTTTCCCTTGTTGGTCTCTCTTCTTTCTATGATCTGTGTCTATTTTTCCATCATTGTGCCCCCAAGGGGTTTATCCTGGAGACTTCTTTGCCTTCACCCTTAGTTTCTGATAGGAATACTTACTCCTCCGCGTAGGGTTGGAGTTATTCCTCCACCAAGTCCCCATTTTGACTCTGCTTCTGGTTCATCGGGTTCCCCTCCTGGTTCTATCCCTGGTTCTCCTCTTATCACCTTCACCATGTCTGGTTCAGGACTTAACGCTGGTGGTAGCCCCGACCCTAATGCTGGGAATACTACTAGTGGGACCGCAACAAGAACTATCCCGACTGCTCCCTTGCTCCCTTATATGGCAGGTCTCAGTGTTCTTTATTTTAACTAGTTGATCAATGAACCCATACACCATGATCCTGGTTGGCCTGCTATGCCAACCAAGCTCCCTTCCGACATCCCCAAGTTTGATGGTCTTGTTGGAGAGGATCCTATAAACCATGTTTGATCTTTCCACATGTGGTGTTCGTCTAACTCCATCATTGATGACTTTGTCTGTCTTCAGTTGTTCCAACATACGCTTACTGGAGAAGCTTCCAAGTGGTATGTTTACCAGGCCTCCTCCTCTCATACTACTTTGGCGACTCTTGCTCGAGCTTTTCTATCTTACTTCCAGCTTCACCTTCGTTATGACACTAGTACCGAACTTTTGACCTCTTTCCATCAATTGTTTGTGACTCGCCTATCCGATCATGTCCAGGAATGGCAGAGAAGAAAAATCCTATGTCGAGCCCCTACCTTCAAAGGCTGTGTCTACATGGGCTGGTTTCTCAGATCCCTTTTTCCTGCTATTGGAAAAGATGTCACATCTCATTTCCCTCAAACCGAAGAAGTCGCTCTACAAATTGCGTTGAAATATGACCTGTTCTATGCACAGTTTGGTTATGTTTATATCGTCTTACCTGATCTCCCTAGACTCGGTGGTGCCAACGCACTGGGGGAAACCCATGCCGTCGACAGTATTGTTGGAGCTCTTTCTCATCCGTACACTCATCCTCCCATGGGTTATGGTTTCCCTAAGGGTGGGGCCAGCTCCTCCGACACTTTTCTCCCTCCCGGTAGCATATATCCAGGATACAACATGCCTCCTCCTTTTGCCCAACCTATTTACCACAATGCTGCCCAACCTCCTTATTATTTGTATCCAAAACCTGGTGCTCTAGCTTCTCCAACATTAGCACCTCAGCCTCCCTTGCCTTCTCAACCCCCGAAACAACATCCACCTTTCCCCAGGGGAAAGTGTATGCACAACAGGGTGCGACTTATCCTCCTACTTCCAAAAAGAAGAGGAAAGGCAACCAAAACCAATCCGCCCCAGGTAATCTAGGACCCAATACCTAAGGAAATACACCTAACACTTCTAACCAGCAATAGGGCACTCAGCCCAAGTAGGACAGGCCTATTCACATGAACAAACCTTGTTCTTGTTGCGGTGTTTATGGTCACTATACCCACGATTGTCCTCTTTTACCTTAGATGCGGTAGATGTGGGAAGCTCAATTAGGATCCCTAAGACAACAAGCCTCCCCTTCGGTTCCTCTCCATGCTGCACCTACCCAGCCGGATGTGTTTACCAATCCTTTCCACTAGCAAGGATTCATGGCTACCCAACCACCTGAAGGTTAGGCGGCCACTCAACCTCCTCCATCTGGCACCTCTGACTACCAGATTCTCATGATGAACTCTGACCAACCCATAACCGTTGAGCTCAACCTTCAGACTCGGTCCCATCAGTACAACAAGCCTCCTGCCACGTCTGCCCCCGAGCCCCCTTCTTTAGGTCCCATAGAGCCTCTTTTGACACCTAATGGTCCTTTACATATCACTCAGCCTAAGTCAGAGGTTCATACCAAGATCCCCAAGGGACCATTACGCAAAAACGCTGCTTCTGGTAAAACTGCCCATTCGTATAGTATATTAGATGATTTGGCGCAATCCCCTGCTGCCATATCAACGCTGGAACTCCTCCAGTCATACCCTTTACAATGAAAATCTCTACTAACTACCATGGGTGTTGTGGATCCTTCAGATGATCATTTGATCATCTTCAATGTTGACCGATCAGAACATCCCCCCCTTCCTACTTCCGTCGCCTTCCAAATCTCCGTCAAGATCCGGAATACCAACATCTCTCATTGTATCATTGAAGAGGGGGCATACAACTATGCGATGTCCACTTCGGTTTGGAAGCAACTCAGATCTCTTGAGTTGGCCCCTTCCACTATCACCCTCCAAGCGTGGGATGACCACTTTTCCCAACCCATAGGCATGTCCCACAATTGTCCTATTACTCTTGCGGGCAAGACTATTTGTGTTGACGTAGAATTCATTGTTTCCCCCTTAGATTACAACATTCTATTGGGTCGTAGCGACACTTATGCGATGTCTGCTATCCCATCTGTGGTTCACTGTAAGATGTGCTTTCCTCATAATGGAAATATTGTCATCATCAACCAGTTGACATATTACGAACCAAAGTCTCAGACCTCCCCTGAGTCCATCATCTCTTCGGTGGCCAATAAACAAATAGTCGAACCTTTGACTAGTGTTTCACCCGAAGTCTACAAAGATTCCTCTTTTCTTGGTTCATTCCATGCTCTTTCTCCTCCTTTCTCTAATCCCAGCTCGTCGAACATTTGTATGATGCAATCATCTTGGTACGACCTCAAACGGATTGGTTCCCTTGCTTAAAGTCGAGTTATAATAGGGAACAATAAGAACTTGAAATACGGGAGGATTCCGAAGGCATCCAGGGGGAACCAAAGAGGGATACGTAAAATCCCTATCACCTGACCTAAATTTGAGCTTTCTGGTACTCGAGTGCAAAGCCAGCCAGGCTGTGTATCAACAGAGAGAGCCTAGAATAGAGTGGTTTTATTTGAGCAAGAAAAATACTCGATATAACCCTTCGAATCTATATAGTCAGCAGCCCCGCCCTCCGCAACCTACTCCTAGCACCTCGAATCAGCCTTTAGGACCCCCTCCTCAAGGCCCCTCATCCGCAGATGGTATCCATGAGCTTATCTACCCTCCTGGAATAGTTCTTCCTGGCCTTAACCATCTCGGAGTTGTCCTGCCTAGCCATTACCCCTCCGGTCAGATACCATTTCTGGCTCCCCCTCTTGGAGTATTTTCAGTACCTATTATGGCTACCTTATCCCTTCCTAACATGACCGTGGGGATCCCAATATGGTACATTGATCCCCCTGCCACTACCCCACTTGTTCAGCCCAAACCTTATCTTGCTTTGACCCCGGTTCAACCGGTACCCATGACCCCTCCCTTTGCTTCTGTGCCTAAGCCACTTCAATAGGACCCTACTCCTGTTGTGAAAACTTCGGGTGAGGGGGGAAAATCTCACAATAAGGAACCTAAAGACAAGGCTGCCCTGACGAACCTTGCTCCTCCTCAACCTCCAAAGAATACCCCCCCATGTGCTTTGTGTCATGTTGTCGGTCATGCCACCCATCATTGTCCTGAATTGCCTCGTATCAAGCCCATGTTTAATGTCACGTTCCTTGAGTATATAGTCCCGGAAACCTCTGTTCCTTCCTTGACTGTAGCCAAGAACCCCAAGAATATTCACAACAACCACCCCTGTGCTTTGTGTGATCTCCATGGCCATTATACCCACCATTGTCCCTGCCTCACACATTAGTGCACCTCTTTGGGAGTTATTCGGGAGTATGAGACTGAACAGAACCAGTCCACCTCTCTTGTACTTGCGTAGTATGCTTCAGGAAAACCTGAGGATACCTCTGTTCCCATTGACATTCCTCCTCCTGATGTCGAGATGATGGAGTCTATGGCCACTATCCTCTACCTGTTATATTATATGAGATCCATGGTGGAAGATCCCTCTGAGACTTTCCCTTCTATTTCACTCGACCTCCCTTCAGCGATAACCCTGGGCTCAACATCAATGGATCCCTTATTTGCTTATTCTTTCATCACCCCCCGTGACGATGTGCATGTGAACCTTTCTTATCATGATGATGAGTTAGGTAGCTTTGCCACATCATGTGGTTATCCTTCCATAAGTCAACCCATCTTTTACAATGATGATGACATCATGGAAGCCTTTTCCACCGTTGACTTCATCTTTCCAACCCATAAGAGGAATGGCACCATCCAGGTTTATGGTGACTTTCATGACCTGAGCACAAGCTGCCCCCAAGGCCGCTCCCATACACCACCTCCCCATCAGTGTGTGGGTGGTAGACATCCTACCCAGAGCACTCCCTCTAGCAGTGTTTGTTTGATTTCTACCTTGCATTCGAGTTGCCAAAATTGTTCATCATCCTCTCATTTGTTGTCTTGTGGCACTATTCAGATGGACCTCCCATCAACACCTTATATCGATTATGCTGATGGTGCAAGTCTCTACTCTCGGGATCTAGCCTCGACAGGTTGGGCCATTTTTATCCCCTTAAATTCGCTTGTTCTCTTGAACGACATATGCATTGGTACTGCCAACAATAACTAGGCCGAATATGATGCAGTGCGAGGTTTGTTAGCCAATGCCCTTTCCCATCACATCCTCCACCTTCTTGTTCATTTAGATTCCATGCTTCTTGTCATGCAATTGAATGGTGTCTATCGTGTGCATAATCCTATGCTTTTTAGAAGATATTTATGAGTGAAGCTTTTGATGCGTGAATTTGAAATCATTACATTTAGTTATGTACCTAGAGCAAAAAATCACTATGTAGATAGCATTGTAAACAATATTCTAGATTAGCACTTATCACACGCATTTAACACAAGACAATAACATAAACCATAAAAATTATGCATATCCCTTATATGTGTCATTCAACATGTTTTAGAGTCCATCAACTTTGATACATTTGACATGCCCATAACATGTTACAAAAAACTCAAAAATGGGGGCACCACATGCCCCTCCACCTAATCACTACCTGGAGGATCCTGGGCCAATGGATCTGCTCCTACATCTCGTAGATTGTGCATTCCCTATTCAGCCATTGCCATGCGCCGCATGACCCCTCACCACTCCGAGTGTAGACCAATACATGGCTCTATATACTGGTCATCCAAGCCTTGCCAGTCGTGCTTTGAAACACCAGTCATAAGCCTTTCACATCTACGACGAATATCATCTAGGAGGGCCAATACATCCTCATTTTACGGTGCTCTCGACCCATTAGGTCCTGCAGCTCCTGCTACTACAGGCCGTCCCATGTACCGGGGCGGTTTCACCGGTGTTGTATCTGCATACCAAAATTGAATGAATTAGTACCATATACAATCTTCTGAAACTTTAAGATGCACATAAAAGATTAGAAACTTGTCAAATACCATCGGGCCCCCATACTCGACCATGCGATAGGGGAAAGTCCGGGTCCCCACGATAACTCATCCCACTATAGGGATAGTCATCTATGTACAGTGGCATCTGATCCAAATGAGAAAAAAACTTGGGTTGAAACACCCGTCCGACTGCCCCACCTCCCCATCTGCACATTAGTCATCCCCAGCGGTGCATCCTGGGCTCTCTCGGGCCCCCATCCTGGATTTGTATGCAAGGTTGGAGTGTCGGTATCTTCTCAAAGAAGAGTACGCACAACATCATGTGATATGCATAGTCATGGTTCGCTTTCCGCTTGCATAGCGAAAACTATTGTTTCAATGACGAAAACATCATTTGGGCCCACCCATAGTAGGTCCCACTCAACACACTCTCAAAAAGCATCATTTGACCCCTAGTGATGTGGTGGAGTGCCTGGTTTCCCAGGACCCACAAATCGTTGCGGCCATAGCATAGGTATCTAGCGTCTCTAGATCCCTGATCAGTATCCATGTCCCCTTCACATGGAGACCTAGTCGGTAATGGCACTCTACAAACTCCATGATGTTCTGCCCTTACGGTAACACTCGCTTCTTATTACCCACCATCCCAAGTGGTGGGAGACCAGTCAAGAAATATATATCCTGGATAGTCAACTCGATTCGGTGCCTTTGCACTATAAAGATCTCATGATACAGATCCCAATAGTTGAAAATACAAGCCAACAAGGGCTCCCCAGCTCTCATCAAAGGGTCTCCACAAACTTGAGGACCCCAAACCTGGCCAATGCACTGTGGACACCATGATCCTCTCGGAACTCCGACCGTAATGTGTCCAAGTATCTCTCTCTCTAGTTGATCCACAATTCTGCCATATCTGCATAAAACCATCATATTTTTTAGTGTATAGAAAGGAAAGACTGCATTAAACCATAAAAACCTAGCTCTTAGCCAAGAAACAACATCAAAATCCCCTTCTCTGATAGGTCGCAGTTTTCTACCCAAAACCTGCTTCCAAAGTCACAGATATTGCCCCAAAAAGTGAGACCCACCCGTGAAGAAGATTAAGGGTCTATTCCTAAGCTCTGGGTGCCGAAACTGAACTTTCAATCCACTAAAATGAAAGAGTAGGGTTAGGCCTCTTACTTGCAACTGACGGATCTCGATTCCAATGGTCGGTTTGTTTGCTACGATCACCATAAGATTTAGGGCCTTTTATCCCCTCTACATTCACTACAACTACACTTGAAAATGAATTAAATTGGAGGGAAAATGCCTTATTAAAAGACAAACCCTTGATTTTTATTTCTCCAGCTGCGACCAAACTGTAACTTAGTTTGAAAAATCGTCAGCACCATTGGAAATATCTCACCGAGCTCTCAAATGGGTATCCTTTAGTTTTTTGTGATTTGATACTTCACCAGGACACAATTTTTCCAAGAAGGGTCACTTCACCCATCCTCAAAATCGAATTTCTTCACTTGCAACACTCGTACTTGGGGCACCACTTTGCCTTCATACTTTTCCATGCTATTTTCGTTATGAGTAACCATCTTTTACTCATGTTTTTATGGTCCCCACCAGGCCTATTATGTGTGGTAGCACCATCAAGTCGCCCATGTTTAGAGCATTCGAGTTGAGTCATCATCGCATCCATGGAGTCTATCCCGAGTCCCTTTGTATCTCGTTGATCTGAAAATGGAAGTATTTGTAATTTCTATGCAAAGTATCCATTTCCATTTAATTAAGTGTGAAAAATGTTCTCCATGAGTTGCAGGTTAAACAAAGTAATTTTGGTAAGGTTTATGAGTCTTACGTGTGAGGTTTTTTTATTTAAATTTACTGTTTAACATATCATATCAGCAATACACAACATTTAAAATTCACCATAACATACACAACAAACTGATGAGGCAGTTCACCCCTCTTAGGCTACATCTGTCGAGTTAGAGGCTCCCAATGGGCA
Organism: Pinus albicaulis; assembly: GCA_034641835.2. Classification (NCBI taxonomy): domain Eukaryota; kingdom Viridiplantae; phylum Streptophyta; class Pinopsida; order Pinales; family Pinaceae; genus Pinus; species Pinus albicaulis. The sequence continues at coordinate 1,290,634,611 of CM076581.1, read as the reverse complement.
TGTCCTTGCTATAGTAAGTTGCTTAAAATGGTTATACAGAGAGAAATATGCCTAAACAGGAAAAACCACCTGTGAAATTGACTTCAGAATATAGAAATAAGCTAAAAATGGCTTTTGTTTCACCTTAAACAGTGAAGTACAACCAAAAACAGCTCCATTTCCCTGATGGCCCTGATGGCTCTCCAAGATTCCCTGAAGCAAAAATGGCTATAAAACACCTTTTTTTACTCTAAAACCTATCCCAAACTCTCCAGAATGCTGAAGAAAGCCAAAATTGACTAAAATTTCGTCCAAATTGGTCCAATATTGAAGAAGTTATAATAAAAACAAACTTCTGCCCAATGTCAATTGAAAACCCCACTAAATGTGGGCTAACTGCAGTTAATTTTTGTGAAAGGCGCCAAATCTGGGCATGCAGTCTAGATTCGACGGAACCGTTTATGTTAGCGATAAATGTTTGTGGTGGCGGTCACATGGTGCCTCCGCCCGAACTGCCACCTAAACCGCATGTTTAAAAAACCGTGGCATATAAAGTTTCGAACTCTGCGTTCACATCCAGAGTTAACGTCAATGGTCTAACCATTAGACTTGTGGGTTGAAGTTTTCGCGTGCGCCGGTCGTATGGTGAGGTCACATCGGATGGGGGCTAGCCCTTTAAACCTTCGCTCATATTAAAATCTAACTTCAAATACATCGCGGCTCCAAACTATATTAAGAACCATCTTTGTGGCCTAACGGTAGGCGCGTGTGTTGTTTGCTGCGAGGTCCGGTGTTAAAACCTCAGAAGTTACAAAATTTTTGATATGCCTTCCAACTCCGACCTGGGGCCACGTGGCGGCCTCTAGGCTTGCCATGTGGCATCCATTGATTGGCCAAAAATACAAATAGTCAAACCATTGACCAATCATAGAATGCCATTTGTCCATCCTTCATTTGCCCAAATGGAATATTCTAGGGAATATTTTGGGGAATATTCTCATAATATTCTTTTTAAAATAATTCCAAAGTCAAAAGTCAACTTTGGTCAACTGTATTTTTGAAGGATACTGAAAACTTCAAACATGCATAACTTTCACATACGACATCGGATTTGAGTACCGTTTCCAGTGCCATAATCACAGCAACGAGGCCTTTTTGGTAGTTTAATTTGTAACCAATTCTGAGCACTTCCATTTTTGAGCATTTTTTTCAACTTGGACTTGAGCTCCTGATCACACCTCCCAAATGAGAAGATTTTGTACCCCAAAAGCTCACTGAAATACTAAAACTGATCTTTACAATAGCTAAGAATACTGCACCCTCTTCTCTTTAGTCTCAAAACACTCACTAGAAAATTTGGCACAATTTCCGACGGCCAAATCGTCACTATTCTGACACATAGTCGTCGCAAGAGCGACAGTTTGAGGACGGGCAAAGCGTGGTTTGCCATGCCGTCACAATTCTGATGCATTTAAAAAGTGTCGCACTACCGACACTTTTTTCGTCACTTCCAAAAAGCGTCGCTCTTCCGACATTTCCCAAACCATTGCGCTTCCGACATTTGTAAACTGTTGCACTTCCGACGGAATGTGGTCCGACGTTTTTAACGTCGCTCTTTCGACGTTTGTAAATTGTCGCAATTCCGACGAAATGTGGTCCAACGTTTTGAACGTCGCTCTTTCGAAGTTTGTAAACTGTCGCAATTCCGACGAAATGTGGTCCGACGTTTTGAACGTCGCTCTTTCGGCGTTTGTAAATTGTCGCAATTCCGAAGAAATGTGGTCTGATGTTTTTAAGCTGCCACAATTCCGACGCTTACAAGGCGTCGATATACCAACGACGGGTTCAATTTAAAAAAAAAATGAAACTTTAAAACAGGACAGTAAATCTCCAATATTTGTTATGAATTGTGGGCGTTCCAATGACCGTGAAATATTAATATAATAAACCACCCCGCAGCGCTTCGACTATAAACAATCATTTTTTTTTCACAAGAGAAAAAACGTTGTTTTGAATATATTATATGAAGTAAAACAGTCCATGAAGTCATTGCATTTTCACATCTGAAGATTGGAACCCAAATATCCATCCAGAAAAGTGAATTCCCACCCCAGACAATGATAGAAAAATACCCCATGTCACATACAGGGACATGATATAAAACCCAGTAACGGTCCACATGGAGATTATTGACAATCTGAGAAAGCATCCAAATATGCCCGAGGCATTTATAAGAAAGTGAAATAGCAGTATCTAGAATAGTAAAGCAACAGATAGAGTACCGACGTCCATTGTTCCAAATACAAATTAAAGTACCCAAAATCCTTGAACGGAGAAAAACGCTAATCATGTGAGGAGTGTGATATGTCCAAAATATAAAAAGACCATCAGACCATATCAATAAACCAGCAACATAGACCAGCATCGCTAATTTTGAAGGCAGAGTGATAAACATTAATCATTTTTTTTTCACAAGAGAAAAAACGTTGTTTTGAATATATTATATGAAGTAAAACGGTCCATGAAGTCATTACATTTTCACATCTGAAGATTGGAACCCAAATATCCATCCAGAAAAGTGGAAGTCCCACCCCAGACAGTGATAGAAAAATACCCCATGTCACATACGGGGACTTGATATAAAACCCAGTAACGGTCCACATGGAGATTATCGACAATCTGAGAAAGCATCCAAATATGCCCGAGGCATCTATAAGAAAGTGAAATAGCAGTATGTAGAATAGTAAAGCAACAGATAGAGTAACGACGTCCATTGTTCCAAATACAAATTAAAGTACCCAAAATCCTTGAACAGAGAAAAACGATAATCATGTGAGGAGTGTGATATGTCCAAAATATAAAAAGACCATCAGACCATATCAATAAACCAGCATCGCTAGTTTTGAAGGCAGAGTGATAAACATTAATCAATTTTTTTTCACAAGAGAAAAAACGTTTTTTTGAATATATTATATGAAGTAAAACAGTCCATGAAGTCATTACATTTTCACATCTGAAGATTGGAACCCAAATATCCATCCAGAAAAGTGGAAGTCCCACCCCAGACAATGATAGAAAAATACCCCATGTCACATACAGGGACATGATATAAAACCCAGTAACGGTCCACATGGAGATTATCGACAATCTGAGAAAGCATCCAAATATGCCCGAGGCATCTATAAGAAAGTGAAATAGCAATATGTAGAATAGTAAAGCAACATATAGAGTACCGACGTCCATTGTTCCAAATACAAATTAAAGTACCCAAAATCCTTGAACAGAGAAAAATGCTAATCATGTGAGGAGTATTGGTAACCATCTGTTGCATCCGAGATGTAAGGTTCAGGCTCGCTTGTTTCCATTAGTAGCCCGCTACAACATCCACCCTGTTCATAGCAAAAAGTTTCCTGTAGATATACAAAGAAAGAGTATAATACGTAGACCATATAAACATGGCTCTGTATTTCAAAAAACAGGTTTAAAATAGAAACAGGGCAACATTTTTTTTTTCCAATTGTTATGAACATAATTTGACTGTGAAATATTGATATAATAAACCACCCCACAGCGCTTCGACTATAAAAAATCATATAAACATGGCTCTGTATTTCAAAAAACAGGATTAAAATAGAAATAGGGCAACATTTTTTGTTTTCTAAGTAAATTTAATCTATTAACAGTGGGAATAAAATTACACCGAAGTCAAAAACATTGCCTAGACTCATGGCAAATTTGTCATCAAAAAATCAAAAAATTAAGACTGCCCTCATACGGGGAAACCAGTCTTGAACGTTTACAGAATTCAGAAATATTGCAAAGGTCCGGCACAGTAATATAATCTAAAAGCAGCCCAATTAATTGGGCCGCGAAGCAAGAAAAACAAATTAACCAAACTACTCCTCCGACTCCTTGACGATTCGGCACCATCCTTCGGAAGGTCCAGGATCGCTAGGTGCTACCTCCACAGTCATGCCACCGCTCCCCTCCTGAAGGCCCGAATGCTGGTCGGATTTTTCTGAGCTCATTCCTTCCGGATGGGTGCATTGTTCTTCCATCTGGGCCTCCTCCCGGAAAACCACAGTAATTATCGCTGTGATGCGTGGGCGGTTCAGAGAGAAATTAAAGGAAAAATGCGCAGTGCGCGTCGTGGGAGAAAGTGAAGCGCTGGGGAAATGTGGAGTAGGGGAGCCCATACGGTGGCCAGATCCTACAACCTGATCCGCCCACTTCTAGTATCTGGATAGCGACTTGCGTGATAATCACTGGACTGGGAAGAAGACTCAGTTGAGGGGGCTGGAGGGAGCGCGCAGGGGTTGACCTCTAGTGCTCCCCCTGCAGCAACGCATCCTATGACGCAGGTGAGGCATGGGTGCAGTCTCAGCAGTGAGCACAAGAGGAGACAGAGAAGCAGATTTCCAAGAAACAGAGGAAGATAGACAAGGACCAGACCGAGAGAAATGCAGATATGCAGCAAGGTCTAAGCAGCAGTTCAGCTGGCCACTTCTCCTTCTCGTTACAGTGAGCAGGCAGTGTAACCCAGCAGCTGGCTCGTCTGAAAAATCATAGCGAAATTCCATTTTATCAATGCAATCGAAGGACGCTCGTCATAATTAATCTCTGATCATTAATGAGAGCCGAAGGCCGGATCATATTGGAGCATGCAGAATTGCTAACGGGAGTGGAGGTCCGAACTTGAATAGTGTTAAAACTTAATGCGATTTAATGTGAAAACCTTGGAACTTAATTGAACAGTGTTAAATCTTAATGCGATTGATATGAAATCGCCACATCCATGTCTCATTGCCTTAAATGCCATCGAATGCACCCGCAGCCGGGAGTAAGGCAAGTTTTAATTCAGGACACGTGGTAGAAATTGATTAGAGCGGATCTTTGTTTGGGCCGCTCGCGCAGTGGAAATCCAGACCCGAAAAAGATTAGGGCGAATTTGATAAGAAATTCGCGTCACAACTCTCCCTCCGCACGCTAGCCCAACTTCGGACCCGAAAAATATTAGGGCGGAATTCATTTGGTTTTCGCGTCACAAAATTGGCCGATGTCAGCAGGCTATTTTGGAACGCGAATTTGGTTTGAATTATGGTTTATCGCCGTTTGAAGTTCGGCGGGCTCGACTTAAGAACAATTTTGTTTGATCCCATCTTATAAAATTTGTGTTGGTTTTCTTTCATAATACACATATTTATAACAAATCATGGGAATACCACACTAAACATGTGGAAAAGTTATATAAATTATTGAGAACAATTATTTTTATGTAAAAATATCCAAATGTGCTTTTGGGAAATAAGAATTCGAGTATTTGGTTCATATTGTTTTAAAGGAAGGAGTGAAGTTGGAGCCTCAAAAGATGCAAGCTATTACAAAATGACCTATTCCTAAGAAAATCAAGGTTCTTAGAAGATTTTTTAGACTTACATGATCAATATGATGATAATTATGATAATTTCACAAAACAATGACTAGCTATTTTGAGGGATGAGATATTAGAACTTCAGCTTGATGAGGATTTTTTAAGAGCTTTGTTTCTTCTTTTGAAATCAATAAAATATTCTCCCAAACTGAAAATATGTGTTCTTGAGATAATTTCTGAAAATTATGAAAATGAAATTAAACTTTTGCATTCTCAAATTCAGTCATACAATTTCCGAAATCCTAAAGAATTCTTTGAAAATATTCCTTCTCCTAAGCAAGAGGAGATTGTACTATCTTTTGACTTGCATATTGAGGATGATTATTCTTTCAAACACAAGACAGAAGAAATAGTTTCAAGGATTAATATTCAGAATACAACTAAGCAACCAGTCATTGAAGGCCTAGAAGTAAATAACATACATCATACTTTTATTGATCCTATATCAGATTATATGGAGAATATTTTTAGCCCAAATCTGCAAACATGTTTTCTCTATAAGGATCAAATACATCAAAAGTGGCCTTTACACATCATATCATTTATTATAAAGGTACATGATCATAATATACTTTCAATTTTGATTACAAGAAATCAAGTTATCCATTTATTGTTACAGCTACTTGATTGGCTTCATTGGCATTTTTGTATTACCTGATTCAATAAGATTTTTAGTAGATTGAGTAGGTAGATGAGTGCCAATAAGCTTAGAATTTTGAGCATTTTTTTTTTTAGTTTTCAATTTTCAGCTAGTTTTTCATTAAGTTGGTTTGAAAACTTTTGTGTGTTGTTTTATTTTTAGATCAGATTTCAGTTTGCAGAAGACAGAAGACATTTACAGGTTCACCAAGGTTAATGGATGAGGGCAATTGACCTGCTGTTCTTGACTTTTCACCAGGAAAATCCATCCCCAAGTGGAGCCAGTGTTAGACTCCTATACCAATAGGTGTCATATTTTATGATTGAATTGATGGGCTATGTAATATGTTCATACATTTTCTTGTTGCAAAGGTTTTCCATATTATCAAAAAATCAAAAAATTTAAAAAATGTAAAGAGGGTATACCCTAAAAGAAAAATCAAAGGGTAAAAAGAATAAAAATGGCCAAAAAAGTAAAAGAAAATAAACCCCACCAAAAGAAAGGCCAAGGAAAGTGTGCAAGTCTAAATGCCACTACTTTTTGCTCTTATGTAATAAATAAAATTGTGTGCAACTTGTATCCTATGCCACAATTTATGAATAGTCAAACAATTGAAACTTGGCTATTTCATCTTTCAATTTCATGTTTTAGAGATAGAGAATAAAATCTGACCAACCTGTTTAATCTTGGCAAATAAGTAGATAGGTAGAGTAAATAAAAGGAGCTCAATAGCTTAATCTGAGCCCTTGGATGTAATAAGGTTAGACTTAGATAGATTTCTACATGTAAAATAAAAGAAAGTGTGATAGGGGTTTTCTAGTCTAAGTGCACCCTAATAAAGAAGAAAAAATGGTAGAGTAAAGTAGGTAGGGTAGGTAGATGATGTTGCAGAATTGCATGTGATGGACAATGACTCTAAATGTGTTAATATTTACTTTCATCACAAAGTGCAAAGACAAACACTATACTGGAAGAAATTCAAAGCAAAGCAAAGTCAAAGTTATTAACTTCCCTTCTCATCTTCCCCTAAAGATTTCACCAATTTCCCCTAAGTACTAAGGTATTTGAAAATTAGAGGGGCTCAAGGCATTTCCTTGACTTTTGGAGGGACCGGACCCTCGGCCCAATAATTGGAAAAGCCTAAGTACTTGAAGTCATTCTTCATAACATTCACTCATTTCTAAAAATATTTTCTTAAGTAAAATCCCATTTTACTTAGGAAAATTATACATTATTTCATAAAAAAACCCTCAAAATCACATTTTATTTTAAGTCTAAGTGATGAAGTGATTATAATGCAATTTGCTTTTAAATCTTCACTTTCTTAGTTATATTAATGTATTTTGAGTTTACATTGTCCCCTTGTCATATTAACATTGATTTTATGTATTAAATCCTTACAAAAATAACCTTCTCCTATTATATATAACTCCTTTTTATATAATATCCCCAAAAATCCATTAATAAATTTTAGCCAAAGTTATTTATTCCCACATGTTTAAATAAAAAACCCACTTTATGCCCCCTTTGGCTAAATATATCGTAATATTAAATTCCGCCCCCTATGTTAATTAGATTAATCTGATTTAATTATCATATAATAAAAGTATATTGAAAAAATAATTAAAACATGTTTTATTACGTGTTTTAATACAAAAATAATTCTTCCCCTGTGTATTTTAATCCCCCGACTCCCTTTCCCAAGGTTAAAACTATAAAACCTTTGTAAAATCCCCAATACCTCCCTTAACCGCTAACCTTGGTTAAATCATTTCCCGATCACTTTCCTGCATTTTTATAAACAAATTGATTAATCCTCACAATTAATTAACTCCGCCAATCAGATTCCCCCCGATGAGATTAATTAACGTTTAATTGCGTCGGGCCCTCCATATTAAATCCCCGTCACTTCCACGTCCCCATCGTCGTTCGATCAACCCATCTGAGATCAACGGTTATTAATGATATCGCTAGCCATCCGAGTCCGAACAATAACGCGCGATGGCCCGGCGGTTTTCAAATAGTGCCATGCCACGCGTCAATCATTCTATGGAATCGCTCGCCCTCCGACCAAAACCACTTTTCCCCAAAAGCGGTACGATGGAAACCGCTTACCGCTTGCCTCCCGTGACTCATCGTTCGTACCTGCTGACGTCATCCATTAAATAAATAAAAAAACCCCGTCACCCTTTGGACTTTGTGAATAAAACAATTTTGCCCACGTCATTTTCATTATTATGTGAACGACCAAAGTCTCATGCAGAGAATTTCAAAAACAAACTGTCAAGTGCCATCAACTGTATTTTGCTGAAGACAATTGAATACCAGTAATCCAGAGTTCGTACGCCATAGCCTATACCTGTTTAATCACTGTTCATCTCCCAAAAAACAGGTATTTACCCCAATTCCCGTTAAAACTTTGTGAAATCTTAGCTTTTGTTTTAAATTCCGCACGAAAGACAGAAACAGAGTTCAATTTGGTCTTGTTCAATCCCTAGAATTGTAAATTGCATTCCCAAAACTTGTAATTGTGTTTGTTCTTCACAAAAACCCGAAATTCATTTCTGAATCCAAAAGAACCAGAAATGGAGGTTCCAGTGGCTCTGAATGTCGCACCTTTGAATGCCCCTCATAGAGATTTAGACTATTTGCCCCTAGCAGATAGAGATTTTCAAATTAAAGACCTCATTCTTAGTGATAATCCTCTTCGAACCTTTTGCCGCTGCAGAGATAACTTTATAAATGGTTCTTATATTATTGGATTATGGGAATCCAATCTCCCCATGTATCTTCTCCCCTCAGTCCATATTTTTCCTGAGTTAATTCATTACTGCCATGCAAACTATGACCCCAATCAAAGAGCAGTTTTGTCCCTGAGTCAGAACATCCTTTTCCCAATCACTACTCGGTCGATAAATGAAATGCTGCAATTTCAACCTGTTCAAGCCCTCACTCCCCTGTCCATGGGAGAATTACTTGAAAAGTCTGCCAATTTGTCCCATGAAGAGTTAAATCGCATTTGTCAAACCTTCATGTTACTAGAGCATCAGCCCAAAGGCCCTCCCCCCTATGGTTATACTTTTTTCACTGATGTGGGCAGGCTTATTCTGAATATGATATCCTTTATCATGGGTTTCAATACTAGTGAATATGTTGATCAATTAACCCTAGTATTGTTGTCTATATTTACCCCTGGACAGTCCCCTGCTGTCAAGTATGATTTTGCATCCTACATTGTTGATAAAATCCATGATCAGTTCATGAGATTTGAGAATGAAAAAGTGTTCAAATATTCTTCTGTTATATATCATCTCATGATTTATTACCAATCAGAAAGTTTCCCTTTCCATGTTCGAAACTTGATGCCAAAGGAAATCCTAGGTCTGTGATATTTTGGTCTGCCATCACCCATAATTCCTCTGATTCTCCTTACTCCTATAATGAGTTTATTGACCTATTTGTACACCCTGCAACCACTTTGTTAACAGGAGTTTCCCCTCCTAGATTCAATAATGAAATAAAGAAAATTATACAGCTCTCAAAACAATAAAGGGTAGGTGACTAGTACTTGTATCAAAATCACACTGAGATCAGAATATATGGATGTGAATTGGGCCCATTCCAGTTGCCCAAATATGTCCCCATGAGACTCTTTGCACTAGAGTATTTTAGGCAGATGATTAACTCAGATATAGTTCATTTCTGCAATGCAAAGAAAAAGCCTCAACTCAGGATCAAAATTCAATTAGGTCCCTTTGTTTGTAACTCTAGAGATGCTGGAAAGGAATCAGAAAGAATATTAGAAGAATATCTCAGATTACAAGAAAGCTTTTACTAGGTGCCTTATGACCCAAATAGCTTTATCTGTGATAGAAGAATGAAAAATAAACTATCACCATACATTCATCACAAAATTCCAGAAATTGAACAATATGCCAATATGGATGAATGGATGGAAGGAACATTGGTAGAACAGGATAGTGAGCAAGTCAATGTTGAAAATGTAATGAAATACCTTGAGAAAATACTTGACCTAGACTCTTTTGGACAGGTGCAGATACCAGGTATTGGTCCTTCTTCTGCAGGGACTTCTCAACAAAATTTACAGGAGATCAGTGCATTGGCCACAGTACAATCTAAAGGAAAAGAAAAGGATCCTGACATACAAGTATTTGAAAAATTCACAATGAAAAAGCAACCTGAGACTTCTAAAGAACAGGGTCAAGTACAAATTCCTCCTATTCAGATCAATGAGCCAGAAATTTCAATTTTACAAACTCCTATCAATATAGAAAAAGGCAAGAAGAGAGATGCTGAAGTTGCTACCCCTGTTGGTGGATCTTCAGAACAACCTCATGCTAAAAGAAAAAAATTAAATCCTCTTCCAGAAGTAGATTTTGTTCAGGAAATTCCTGATAGCCAGAGAGAAGATTTGGATAGTAAAAAAATAGGTACAGTCAGTGGGGCATCCACTAATTTACAGAGAAAAGAGCTGCAAAAGCAACAGAGTGTTGAAATATCTTCTTTCAAACCACCAGTTGAAGATGTAGGAGATATAAAGAAAACCTTTATCAATATAAAAGCCAGGAATGATCCACTAAGACTCCAGGTTTACAATCAGTATTTGAAGATGGCTCCTAAGAATCAAGAAAGATTGATGTCATCTTATGACATTCAACAAGGCAAAATGATAATGAGTCACTTCAAACCAAAAGTGCAGCAGCCTCAAACAGCTGCAGATTATATTAGAACAAATTTTGAAGTCTTAGCAAAGGATATTTATCCTTTAGATCAGATTGAGTTACATAAGCAGACTGGTGAAATGATCTATTCTACTCTGACCGATAAAGCAATGGCAACTCAGAAGTTGCAGGATTCTTTGGAGAACACTAATGCACAATTGCGGCTTGAAAAAGCCTCTTCTCAGGCCAAAGACAATAGGATAAAGACATTGGAGGAAATAATCATTGGATTGGGTCACAATCCTAAAGATGTCAAAGGTATAGAGGCCCTAATCAAGAAAAAATATGATGATATTGCAGCTTTGAGAAAGCAGTTGAAATTTCCAGCTTCAAGACATCCACAAACTGAAGAGATGATAAAGAAAAATTCTGAAGAAGAAATGATGGACTTGCTTTTGAAACTGAATGAGCAACTAAATGAAACAAAAAAAGAGCTTGAATAGGCATTAAAGAACAAGCAGTATATTATTCCAGCATCAACAATAGAGGCAATTACAGGTACAGGTACATCCACAACAGGTCAACCAATAGAGCTATCACAGGTAAATACTTCCAATTTGAGTTCTGAAGAATTAATAAAGTCAATGAATGAATTGAAACTTCAAGTAACAGAACTCCAGCACACAAAGTTACAACTTACTAATTTAGAACAAAGATATGATCTCTCAAAAATGAGTGTTGCTGATAAAACAAGAGAGGTCAAAAGATTAGAAAAATTGGTTAAAGCATTGGAAAAAGATCTCACATTGGAGAAACCTTTAAAGGAAATAAATGAAATTCTTTGGGACAACATTATCCAATCAATAAAGGATGTCCGGTCTTTAATTCAGATTATGTATGAACAGAATGATTTAGTCAAATTGGCTATAGAAGAAGTTCAAAGTACAAGAGAAGAATTGGGAAATAGGCCTAAGGAAGCCAATCAACTCATACAGTTTCTAAACACTCAAACCAGACACCAACTTGCAGAACTTGGTATTCAGGACAGGATCGGAAAAATTTTGGAAATAAAAAGAGTTTTTACTAAGAGAACCCTTATGCAGAATCTAGAACGAAGGTGCTCAGATATGCAATAAGAAATCATTGCCTTCAGAGAAAGATTTGATATTTTGTTGAAAAAAGGATTGCTTAGTCCTATAGTTTCAGAGGATAAAATAATGGACCTTGAAAGCTATGTTGAAAAATTGGACAAGTATGCTGACAATCAGGCCAATTCTTCAACCAGTACATCAGAAGCAGCATTGCCAACAGGAAAAAATCTTCATGACAGATTGGAAAATTTATTTTATCTTGAGCATGAAGTAAAGCATTTGTTTCCAATTCAGCCTACCTTTTTCAGATATACTGAGGCTGATGAAACATTGAGAAAACTTCAACGGACCAGAATACTAGAAGATAAATGGTGGGAAGAACTGTTGGAACTTTTGTAAAATTTATCCTTATATGAAATTTTGCCTATTTACTACAGTATACCATGATAAAAAGGATAAACAGAGGTCAAAGTGTATCAGTGAAAACAAATAGTATCAGTAAAGCAAGGCAGTCAGAACAATATTACTGAGGATGACAGCAACGGGCCAAAACATAGGGCTTGCCTCCAGCACATTCTCAAAATAAGGAAACAACACAACATCAGTTACTTTTTATCTTATCTACGAGACCATTTGTCTCTATTTTTATTGTAACTTATTCATGAGTCACCCTAGATTATATCTCAATTTGTTATGAGATATTTTTGATAATTTTTTGTATAAATACTCCCTCAAGTAGAGTATTGAGGGTGGATTCTTATACTTTGCTGTAATATTGACTTTTTCGGAATAAAGAGTTGTTGGAGAAATTTTTTGTGGCTTGCTGGATGATGAATTGATGCGAAAGACTTTTTACAGGATTCATGTGTCAAACTACGGATCAATAAGTCATCTTTCTCTTGTGTTTTAAAGTCTTTATATATGTTTATCATATCACTGTGTTTTCATTTCTAAATATCTAATGAAAAAGAGTAAATTAGAAAGTGCTTAAGTGTAATCTGATTTTAATCATCGTTATTCTAAATTTTTTCTTCTAAACTAGTTTTAAACAGTGAATTCTTAATTGCTCCTGTTTTACTAGTTTAAGAATTTTGATTATTTAGTAAAGAATACATGAATGATCTTTATTGATAATCACTCAATTTCCCTCTTTGAATGTGTTGAAAGAAATCACGACTATATTAAGGCCAGCATAAAACAATCTTTAACCAGTGTCTCTCGCGGCCTTTAGGTTGCCATGCTAGAGGTTGCATATTTTTAATTTAAATTCTTGACCTCTCGTGCCCATATATGAATGCATCCAATGGGATATCTACATCAAATTCTCCTTTATATCCCCAAAAACAAATTCCCTACTACAAGAGCACCAGTATTGATGGATCACCCCACACCATCCCACCCACTAGAAACAGTGAAAAAGGAAACTCGAGAAAACTTCTGAAATATCTCAAGATGACAATATGGGTGGTTCTTATGAATCAACCAACCATTCATAACATGCTCATCAATCCAAACCATGAGTATTATGTGACGATATTCAAACAGGCACTGAATCAGATTTCTGAAGCTATGTTAGAGAAACCCTAAACTCTCACTGAAAATAGGTGAAATGTGGCACCACTCAGGGATGGACATGTGCCAATTGGTATAAGTGGTAGACAATTGGAATGCTCAAACAACAAGGTGATGCAAGAATGACATGAGGGAGAAAATATCAGAAAATCGCCAAATCTGGAGAACTAAATCTCATCACCAACCTGAGATTGACAACTTTACATGATGTAACCTATGAAATCGTAAATGGAGAAATCATAGTAACAATAAAGTAACCTATGTAACAATAAAGTCGGATTCATCTTGGGAGTGGTAATGGGAGAAATCATAGTGAACAACAGGAAACATGCAAAGTTGCTTACAATCAAATAGATGAAAAAACACATACAAAAAACCTAGATAATAATCATGAACAAGATTAATATTGAATTATGAACTGTAAAGGAACTTACAAAATGTGACATTATGAACCTGGTCAAGTGCACAAGCAAAAATATCCTGGACATGACCCTGGTTGACAAGTTGTATTGCTCATTATGCAAGAGGATTTGTACCTGCACTGCCAAGTCAATCAAAATCCATCATTATCTATACAATAAATACAAGTAATTGATGTAGTATTTTTTACTCTAAGATGCTTTCTTATGATAATGTTAGAACATATTTTGAAAATTTCAAAACATACCTGAATAAGCTCCTCTTCGTTTCAAGAACAATTTATTGGAGTCGCATGAACTTGGAACAAGGCTCCCACGATCTGAAACACTAGCAACTAAGTCAACAGTGACTTTTTTGTTGCTACGCTGGATCGAGGGAGGTTTACTCCAAGATTAAATCACTCCAATAAATTATTCTCTACTAAACAGGGCCAACCACGTGAAGGTGGAAGCTCTTATGGCCCGTCCCCCCCCCTCACATCACTCTCAATTCCCCAATACCCAATCTATATTTCATTTTTTACTTTCATGAGCATAAAAAAAAATATTCAATAACTAATAAAAAAACAATTCAACAAAAAGTACGCAAGGAAACATTGCAATTAATGCTTGACATAAAAATATTATGATAAATGAGTTTTTTATATAACGCAAAAAACATTCCAAGTATGGTAACGTTTGTCTTATAATAATACAATATTTTACATTATCGAATTTTCTTTTCTTCTTCCTATTTTTAAAGCTCCTAATTACATCATCAATATCATCATGCTCTTCTCTTGTTTCGTGCCTTTCGACCCGCAATGCTGACCTAGTTGCGTAGTCACGATGTCTGGTCTCATCCAGTGACGGGGCATCGCCTACAAAAACAGATAATATTAAATTTTAATTGTCAGTTTTTAAATATCGTTGAACTAGTTCGGTAATATTAATAAAAAAAATTGCAATGAGATTATTTACCTGGTGCACCAGTTGTCGCCGCTGACCTAGTTGCATAGTCACGATGTCTGGTCTCATCCAGTGACGGGGCATCGCCTACAAAAACAAATAATATTAAATTTTAATTGTGAGTTTTTAAATATCATTGAACTAGTTCGGTAATATTAATAAAAAAAATTGCAATGAGATTATTTACCTGGTGCACCAGTTGTCGCCGCTGACCTAGTTGCGTAGTCACGATGTCTGGTCTCATCCAGTGACGGGGCATCGCCTAAAAAAAAAGATAATATTAAATTTTAATTGTCAGTTTTTAAATATCATTGAACTATTTTGGTAATATTAATAAAAAAAATTGCAATGAGATTATTTACCTGGTGCACCAGTTGTCGCCGCTGACCTAGTTGCGTAGTCACGATGTCTGGTCTCATCCAGTGATGGGGCATCACCTACAAAAATAGATAATATTAAATTTTAATTGTCAGTTTAAATATCATTGAACTAGTTTGGTAATATTAATAAAAAAAATTGCAATGAGATTATTTGCAATTGCACAGGTTATGCTCCATTGACTGGTTACGTAGTACGATCTACGAGTCTCATCCAGTGACGGGGCATCGCCTACAAAAACAGATAATATTAAATTTTAATTGTCGGTTTTTAAATATCATTGAACTAGTTCGGTAATATTAATAAAAAAAATTGCAATGAGATTATTTACTTGGTGCACCAGTTGTCGCCGTTGGGACTGTTGCCCTGTCTTCCTCTCTGGTGGTAAGATCCTCAAGGGAAACATTCTCTATCATTTAAACAAAAAACGTTATAAGGACAACCATCAAGGTATAATTAGAAAAAAATATAAGTGGAAATTAATTACCGTCACGGCCCTCACTGATAGTAGCATTGTCGGCCTGGTCCCCACTACAATGATCAGGTTGCACGTGAGGATCATCTACATATGGCTCTAAAACTGGGTTATTTGCCTCGTCGGTAGTGCTGCTCCCCTGATTTAAACAAAGTTGTTAGACATTAAATTTATGGACGAAAACAAACATATTGAAAGGTTAATGTTTTACCTTATCAGGCATTCTGGATCTTGGGACCTGCCCCAAGCTTCTGCGACATTCAACTACGACTTGATAGCCGAAATGGAAAGCGATATTTTTATCTTCCTCTGTAGTTTCTGTTCCGAAGTCATCACCCTACATTACATATGATTTTGTATTTTTAATCATATTTGATAGGATTACAAAAACGTTGGAAGGCGATACAATTAATTATAAGATGTTTAGCTACTTAATTACAATTCTTGTGGCTAATTTCAAGTAGCTGCCCTGGCCTAGCTTGTGATGGCCCTTTTTTTCAATCCTAGCTTTGGTTGCCTTTGAGGTGTCAGGAAACCTAGCATCAAAAGATTGAAGTCAGATATGACGTAGCACACTTTATTTTAGACATAGAGAAAATTAAAGCTATTGAATTAAAGTTGTAATTTACCTTGCGGGTCCAGTTGGCATTTTTCCTTCTTTCTTTGCCCTTTTCTCTTTTCCATCATGGATGAGTGCTCTCCACTCACTCTCTGAAACTGCGAGAGGACGCTCATATCTAGGGTTAAATTGCGATTGCGTCCTATAGGTGTCCCTGGTATATTTCAAATATTTGCCGGCTACCTGAGCCACCGCTTTTTTGTCAAATGTGCCGACCCCAAAAAGGGCTTCTAGATAATCTAGAAGTTCTTTTTTCAGGTTGGAATTCTGGGAATTCCACCCTGTACGTATGGTTGGGGCAAAAATTACCAACGCATGGCTCTCCAGAATCCTGTAGAACTCATTGTTTCCTACACAGAATAAAACCAAAAGAAAAAGAAGATATTATCATTAATTTAAAAATAAAATTCATGATAAATATGTTTTAGATAAAGTACATGAAATAGTTAAAATATTAAAATTTACCTGGGATTTGTACATGCTTTATAGGGACACCCTCATCGTTCACCAACAACGTGCCATTAATGGTCCCTGTGGAGGTGACACGTGTAGCTCCAGGAAACGCAATAATGTAGTTGGCCATATCAGCCTCATCATTGCCAACACGTTCAGCAGTTGGCTGGGTGTCAGCTTGGGCAGGGTGTGTTTCTTGGCTAGCACCTAAAGGAGTAGAAGGTGTACGAGAGGGTTGTTGGGCAATCTCTTGCCCTTGTGTCCCACTACCACCAACACCGGGTTCAACAAGTGCTAGAAAACGCTACATACAAAAGAAATTTTTGTTAGTTTAGTCAATGTAAAAATTAAAAATCAAACTATCACAATTCATCTCATGCAGAACAAAAAAATATCCTTTTGACTTTTTATTATTACCTGATATCTTTCTAGCTGGCTCATAAGATGGTTTATCCTCTCTTCTGTTTTAGGTGTTTGAGGCGCGTCTATCAAAGTATTAAATTTTGACCTTGCATCTCGTGCCTTTTTTTGCAACAATAACACTGGAGATAGGGATGAAGAAAGCTCTTCCTCAAAGAGGGAATCATCAGGCGTACCATGGCTAGGTGTCTGCATATTTGAACAAAATTAATATTATTTCAATTATGTAAATAACTAAAATACCTGAAGATAGAGCAATGCTGGCACTTTACATTGTCTTGGCGGCCTCTTTCATGATCATCATCTCGGGGTTGTTCTGCCTTTGCTACGATCGATGCCTTACATTGCAATAAAATTATAAATGTAAAAACTTGAAAACAATATCTAACTTGAAAACAAAAAATGAAAACTGAAATAATTTCTAATAAGACACCGGAAGACAGAGTTAGAGTTTCAAATATGCCTTGCATTGAATTCAGTCTTGGAAACATGCCATTGCACATTAAGGCACCCAAACAAGAGACGAGTTGACAATGAAGACCTTATTGAATATATTGTTTGAGAAACTTCTAGTAAACTTGTTGTGAAGACCTTGGGGACATTTTTGGAGAAAAATTGTTGAAGCTGATGGTATAGCATTGTTGGAGACAATCTTGAAGGGCCTTGAAGTGAAGCTTTTGGAGCAACTATTGAAAAATCCTTACAACATTTAAGTAAGGCACTTTCTATCTTCCTTCACCTTTTTCCTTTCAATATCCTTTAAACGATTTTGTTGATATTTATTTTTTGAAATCACGTTATAATTCCTTGATTATATGTGTTTGGGGACTTTCCCTTTGAAATTACCCAAAAATACCCTGGCAATTTTATCTTCAGGATGCATGTCTGACCCTATTGTTCAATATTTTGATTGATAATAGTAAACATAAAGAGTTAGGGGGCTCTTTACTTGGTTTGGTTGGCCCATTAGATCCCTAACATCTACTTAGGAGAACCCCCTTGAGTTGGAGGAGAGCTAGCCCGAAGTGAAAAGAGGTTGGTGAGGTGACAATGGGGCTATTGAATTACACATGGTATCACACTTTAGCTTTAGGACTTTATCTTGAAGTGTTTGAGATTTTTCTATAAATTCTCAAATTGTTTACAACACTATTGTTAAGAATTAATAAGAAGTGATGTTGAGGGGTTTTTGGGTATAAGAAACAATACCATTTAAAAACTAGGGTTATCAGTCCTTGGCATTCCTTCACCTAGGCCTAGGGGCACACTAGAATAATTTCACACTAAACCATGCAAACTTAAAAGTAACTTAACAGATCCATAAAGTAATAATAATCATAATTCCGAATTTCCTATTGTACGATATGATGCAAATTATTCAAACATGAAGCCGTGAAAGACATGCAATGCTCACAGATTTCAAAGATGATGAACTGATACAAGAAGTTAGAAACTACCACTTTTATTCAATACTGTGTCCCTAAATCCGGGGAAGGAATCTAGTTTGTAGTATAGAACATGCATCGTGTATTATCAATTCTTAATTGACAACAACTAAAGGTCATCTACCTCATCAATTCCTTCTCATTTTGTGTTTTTATGTTATATTCCTTATAAAAGTGTTAAATTTCTCTCAAAGTAAGAAACCACTGAATAAAATAAAAAATAGTTGAGATATGATTGAGAAATGGTCATTTATTTCTTGAAAGGATCTTCCTGATTTCTTTGGTTGTTTTTCATCTCAAGAAACAAGAAATGACCTAAGAAACTATCATGATGTAATATAAGAAGCAACACGGTGCAATGGCCATTTTCAAAGCCAAATGATGTCCATTGAGGACATGGCCTTTATTTGGTTCCTGTTTCATAGGAGTTTCGGTAGAAATGGAACTTTGTTGTACCATTTCCAGTAGTAAAAAGGGAAAACCTTCTTTTTCCATGGGAAATAATTTACCTTTCCTTTTTCAAGATAATCTGAATAAAAAAAAATATGAACTATACTACACACATTCTTGGATAATGTGAAAGTTGAAAAGGAATACCCTACACAAGTGATGCACACATGTACATTTTAACACTAATATATTTTTGTAGTTGAAATGCAATGCTTGTTCTTCATTTAAATGTAGGGTTTTAAAAGCAGGGAGAAATAATGGGTGGCAAATTAATAAGCATTTATTTGGGAAAAATTTAAATCTTGTATTGGGTGATGAAGATAATAGAGGGTATTGAATCTTGATTCTTGACATCTAGAGAGAACCCTCTGACCTAACACAATCCAATGGAATTGACCAAAAAAACCCAAATAGAGTCAACCCTACTATAGGAGGAAGGGCCTGCAGTAAGAACTTACCATTTTGCAAGAGCTGAGGGCGAATCTTTGATACTTGCAAAGTTGAGGGAAAATGCGTTACGGGGCGAGAGGGCGAATGCTGAGGGCGAATGTTGTTCTGCAAGAGCGGAGGGCGAATGCGCGCGTGATATCAGACGTTAATGTAGCTATTGCGACGGATACGAAACAATAAAATCATTTTTATGTAGCACGCATATAAGTTTTGTATTTTTATGTAGCATGCATATAAGTGTCATTATACCAACGACGGAAATAGCATCGCTATTGCGACGGGTGCCTCCAAACGTCGCAGTTGCGACACGTAGACATTGTGTCGCACTTGCGACGTTTGGAGGCAGTTGTTGCAATAGCGACGCTTTGGGCCATAGTGTCGCAATTGCGACGTCTTCCTCCAAATGTCGCAATTTGCGACACTTTTCTAAGTGTCGGTATTGCGACACTTTTCTATAAACGTCGGTATAGCGATGGTTTCGGGCGGGATGGAAAAAATTTGGGGAAATTTCTGACATTTGGTCAAAAGCGTCAGAACCAAGTGTCGGAATTTCCGCCAAATTTAGTAGTGACTTGCTCTGCATGGCTAATGACTTTGAACCACAACTAGAAAGAAATTCACACTTCCCTTCCTCAATGCTTATCCTCTTGTCAAGAGTTTCCTTTCTTGCACTCACTCAGAAAAGTTTTGGCGAGAAAATTTGCAGAAGGTATCTGAACATCGCTACCTTGATCAATGATCCAAGGTGGCTCATACATAAGTCATGCAACATGCGATTATATCAACACCAAGTCGTCATAAAATGTGCTATAAAATTGACACAAAATCAATGTAAAAAGTGTGCAACACAATCGACACAAGTTGACAAACATGTGTGACACAATCGACACAAGTTGAGAAACAACATGATACATCTAGACAACCATATGTGCATGTATCAATGTACAATGAACCTATTTATAGTTCGCTATTTACACATATAACTTCCATGCACATGTATACCTTCAACTCTTCCTTTCAAGTACCAACAAGTACATAATCCCAAAAACATGTGGGTGACTATAAGAGTTGAACTAAAAGATATTGCTGCAATATAAGTGAGTATCATACTCCTCTTTCACACCTCCATGGCGAAATTTTGCAACAACAAAGAAATTCCTTCAACTGAACCGCATTTATGTGCAATATTGCATCAAAATTTTCAATAGAAATACATGCATAAAACCAAAAAGTGCATGTACAAATGAGTATTTATTGTTGTGTTAAGAAGTCCATCCACTTCTTTCCATGCCACCTCCATGGCAACTTTTTCTACTACAACACTTCTTCATGTGAATCTTCCATTTTCATATTGATAATGGAATCCATAGTTCCACTTGTGCCAATCTTCCTGTCCTCTTGCTGCATGTGCTTTGGACGACTAGTTGGATGCAAAGTCCAACAATGGGAAACATCATGTCCCTTCTTTTGGCAATATGTGAAAAACTCATGCATATTCTTTGAAAGTTTTCTTTGTCTCATCTGCTTCCTGTATGATTTCTTCTTCATCCAGCATCTCGAAACATGATGATTAAATTGACCACAAAATGTACAGAAAAAATTTCTTCCATTTAAGCATGTAAAATTATCATGCTTTGCAGAAACACAATCAAATTGATCATGAGAAGATATATACCTCTTGTGCTGCTTTGAATGTTCATCCTTTTTGTATTCATGAGAAGATGAACTAGTAGAGGCTACAACTTTCATTTTCTAACTAACATCACCGTTTTTGTCTTGAGAATTGTTTGAACTTGCATGCATGCCATAAGCTACATGTCTACCCTCCTCTTGCTGCAAAAAAGGCTTGAAGCAATGGAAATCATCTTTGAAACAAATTTGACATATTTGCATCTTAGAACTTGGAATAAAGGTTCTCTTTAAATTAGCATCACATGCCTTCAAATATTTGGAATTTTCGCCATTGAACTGCACATAACCAAGACCAAGATTCTTGTGTCATTCCTCAACAAGAACAAGTTCAACCATGCCTTGTGCATGCTTACCTAACCCCTTGCCTTCATAGCCCATTTTAATCATTAATTTAGACCCTATTCCCTTTGTATGTTTTTCGAAAGAACCAACACACCTTTTTAATGAGGAAACTAAAGACAAGTTAGAATGGATTACCTCTTCTTCATGCATTTTCTTGGTCAAAGCCTCTTGGGCTTGATGGAGTTGTCTCTCCATATCATGAAATTTTTGAAGAATCTCTTCCTTCTCTTCCTTCATGGAAAAAAAAATGTTCACGAAGTTCAGTACTTTCTCTTTTGTCCTCAAACAAAGTCTATACCATATCCTTCAATATAATAAAGTCATGCTTCATATCATCATTGAAGAATCTTGTGAAGGAGGAAAATTCACTTGTAGAAGTTGTCATTATGATGTTAATGAACAAATTAACTTCAACAAAGTTCTCAAAGCTTTTCAACACAAATGACAAAGATTTTTTTAACCAAATGTCTTTATAGCCATACTCTTATTCAAGCAGCCAAACAACAAAAAAACTCCAAAAGCTTCTTAACAACAATCGTCAAGAGGGTTTGTGTTCCAATGGAGACCTTAAGGTACTTTGGGGTAAAGAAGAAGCCTCAGCCCTTACTTCCTTTTTTGGTCTCTCCAAGACTTATATAATTAGTAGCTATCCCCAAACATCAAGCAAACTCAAACCATAATAAGTTTTCAATCAGTAAAACAATCAATATTTTACACTGTTTAAACACCTTTTATTGAAAACATGTTTATGGCTACTTCTTATCTCTTAAAATTCAGCCAAGTAAGCCTAAAAAAAATAAAACAAATGCTACCCAAAATGGCTAAACACTGCTTGCAAGGGTTCTAATGCAGTCTTTCAAAGAATTCCTTTCGTACAAGAATAATACAGAGAGAAACACTAGCTCTCCTAATGCTCAAAAACACTAGCTCTGATACCATTTGATCTAAAAATGGAAGTATTTGTAATTTCTATGCAAAGTATCCATTTCCATTTAATTAAGTGTGAAAAATGTTATCCATGAGTTGCAGGTTAAACAAAGTAATTTTGGTAAGGTTTCTGAGTCTTATGTGTGAGGTTTTGTTATTTAAATTTACTTTTTAACATATCATATCAGAAATACACAGCATATGAACTTCACCATAACATACAAAACAAACTGATGAGGCAGTTTACCCCTCCTGGGCTACATTTGTCGGGTCCAAGGCTCCCAATGGGCATGTCCTTGCTCTATTAAGTTGCTTAAAATGGTTATAAAGAGATAAATATGCCTAAACAGGCAAAAACACCTGTGAAATTGACTTCAGAAGACATAAATAAGCTAAAAATTTCTTTTTTTTCACCTTAAACAGTGAAGTACAACCCAAAACAGCTCCATTTCCCTGATGGCCCTGATGGCTCTCCAAGCTTCCCTGAAGAAAAAATGGTTGTAGAACACCTCTGTTCACTCTGAAACCTATTCCAAACTCCCCAAAATGCTGAAGAAAGCCAAAATTGACTAAAATTTCATCCAAATTGGTCCAATATTGAATACGTTATGATAAAAACAAACTTCTGCCCAATGTCAATTGAAAACCCCACTAAATGTTGGCTAACTGCAGTTAACTGGAGTTAATTTTGGTGAAAGGCGCCAAATCTAGGCATGCCCTCTAGATTCAGTGGAACCATTTATGTTGGCAATAAATTTCTATGGTGGCGGTCACATGGTGCCTCCGCCCGAACTGCCACCTAAATCGCATGTTTAAACAACCGTGGTATATAAAGTTTCGAACTCCGTGTTCACATCTGGAGTTAATGTCAACAGTCTAACTGTTAGACTTGTGGGTTGAAGTTTCTGCGTGCCCCGGTCATATGATGAGGTCACATCAGATGGGGGTGAGCCCTTTAAACCTCCGCTCATATTAAAATCTAACTTCAAATACACTGCGGCTCCAAACTATATTAAGAACCATCTTTGTGGCCTGACGGTAGGTGTGTGTGTTGTTTGCTGCGAGGTCCGGTGTTCAAACCTCAGAATTTACAAAAATTTTGATATGCCTTCCAACTCCGGCTTAGGGCCACGCAGCAGCCTCCGGGCTTGCCACGTGGCACCCATTGATTGGCCAAAAATACAAATAGTCAAACCATTGACCAATCATAGAATGCCATTTGTCCATCCTTCATTTGCCCAAATGGAATATTCTAGGGAATATTTTAGGGAATATTCTGAGGAATATTCCCAAAATATTCCTTGAAATATTCTTTTTTTAATAATTCCAAAGTCAAAAGTCAACTTTGGTTAACTAGATTTTTGAAGGATACTGAAGACTTCAAACCTGCATAACTTTCACATACGATGTCGGATTTGAGTGCTGTTCACGACACCAAAATTACAGCGACGAGGCCTTTCCATTCGTTCAGGTTGCAACCAATTCTAAGCACTTCCATTTTTGAGCATTTTTTCATGTTGGATCTAGGCTCCTGATCACCCGCTATAGTCCTCCATTCTTCATTGCTTGGTTCATCTCTCGTGTCGCACATTGTGGCCTTCAATCGTACTGTCCCCTGTCCCATTTGATATTGTGTCAGTTGCTGCCAGGTCATCCATGCCCTTCATGCTCTAACAAGGGAAGTCGTCAGCCCTCTACTCAGTACCCCCATTCCATCATCATCCCTAGTGCTAGTCTATTAGTCACTTTACTATTATCTCTCATGCCTTAGTTGAGGATCCCTTATTTCCTCACCTATGGCAGACCTCCTTCTGTCAACATCAACTTATTCATTCCAGAAGATAGGTCCAGAGGGCAGTGTACCTTGGTTCCAGCTTCCACTCTTTTTCGATGCCTCAGATCAGACAAAGGGACTCTTTATTACCCTTTGACTTGATTTTTTCTGAACTCCAACTCCTTATGGCATGATCGAGATCCGTATACTTGATGGTTCGGTGATGCAATAGATGGTACCAATGATTCCCGGGTGTGTGTGAGATGTTTCAGACCTCATGAGGGGGTGGCCCTTCAGGTAGCCCCCCACATGCCCAGACGAACTCTCCATTACAACCTTCGATGTATCTCCATAGATTTGATGGTTCCGGCCTCAGCTGCTTGGAACACCTTTTAGTTTGCATGTACCATGCATATTTTCAAATCCCTTTCCTATTTTACACGGCCTCTTTGGTTGTACTTATATCTCATGTACTCATATATTATTATATAAGTCCTGGCTGTTGACCCAGGCATAGTATGTATGTGGGTTTCGTTATCATGTTTTTATCTGGACCATGTTTATGCTAGCATGTACTATATAGTTCAGTCCCTGTTTACTGGACGCATTATTATTTGTACTTGTTTATCTCAGCGAGCATAGGTATGCCTCCCTCGCCTCTTGTAGAGCAGGTACTCACTCATAAAAGAGACTTGTCAAACCTGTAAGTCTCGCCTCCTTAGGGTCTTGTCCTCTCGTGCTTTAGTAAACCTTATATTTCTCTCTCTCTGACTCCCCCTTCAGTGTCTAGTGATTGAGTTCTTACAACGTACTTCGGTCATATGATTAGCTCCTAACGCCCGCATGCTGGGGGAAATCTGTTACACCAATTTTTGGTCATCTAACCTGTTACTATTAGATGGACCAAAGTACACAATGTAAGACCAATTTTACCCTAAGTAAAATTTCTTTCGCTATGAAAAATAACTTAGTAATCCATTATTTATTAAGTTGTTTATGGTCTAAATAGGAAACCCCATGAGGAAATATTGAATAAATCCCTATTTGTTTGACTTTCCTCAAGTGATAATTAATTAAACAATAGTTTAATTAATATTCCTGGTCATATTTAACCCAAAACAGGAAAATTAATTAGATAAATCACTATTTATCTTATTATTTTCTAGGAATAATTATTTAAACCTTATTTACATATTATTCCTTGTTAAATTTGACTAAGTCATTTATAAATAATTATTTGTTTAATTATTACTCAACCATATTCTTAAAATAATAAATAAATCATTTATTTATTTATTATTTACAAATAAAGGGATTTGACCAAATTCAAATTCTTTTTCCCTCCAACAAATATAATAAAATATTCCATAAAAGTTGGATCTAGATTTGGATAATAATATTTTAATTATGCACCAATATCTAGACTAACTCAATATTTTGTTATAAATAGAAGGGGATTTTCATTCACTCACTACCTTTTGTTGCCTAAAGATCACTTTAGATCTATACTTTTGGACTGACTTTAATCCTCCATCATTGTCATATTTTTTCTATCTTTTTTCTTGTGAACTCCCTTTGAGTTCCATTTTAGTTTGGGTTTTCTACACCATCAAGAGAGAGAGATCTTATATCTGAAGCGTTGAGGACATACAAGAACCCATCCCATTGAGGGGGACTGGTAACATATTTCTATGTTCCCTTCACAGGTGTCATAAATACAAAATTATTTAAAAATATTCTTGTCTTGTCTATTGGATGGATGGATAAACTCTTGCTTTTATTTGTTATTTAATGTCTTTAACTGCATAGATCTAGATTTTGTAGCATTTATCTTGGTCAACTAACAACAGGTCTAAGGAAATTGACAGCCATCTTTGATGTTAGGGTTGTTTGTTATGCACAGCTAAAGTGAGCTTTTTTCATACACTTACGATTAGAATTCACACTAACACCTATGAGTATTGCATAGTCAAGGCAGGCTAGAATGATTCATTAAGAGGTTCTTGACCATAAGGGATTGCGTAGTGGAGGCAAGTTGTTTGGAGGTAGTAAATTGGCGCATGTATTTGCCAATTTTTATATGACAGTGTGAGATGATTGTATATTGTATTGAGAGCTCTTGGATTAGAGTTTTGTATGAGATTGTTTCATGATCCATGATATATACATAATATATGATAGTGGGGTTTTTAGTTTTATGCTTTCCCGATAAAAAGATATGTGTTATGTTTGATTGATCTTTCTTCTTGATATTGCAATTGGCGATCGTGTTTTAAATTCCACAAGAATTTTTGTAGAAGCGATTTTGTATTTAACAGTGGCATATAATTATTAGATCAAGATAATCTAGGCAATACATAATTTGTATTAAAATTTCTACATGGTATCAGAGCACATAAGATTGCAATTTTGAAGCAGGAGTTGAGTTTGTTGGTGGAAAGAATTCAAATTTGCAGAAATATTTTCTTGGTGCTAAAGTTGAGTAAACATCGAATTGGCTTTCAATGGCTTGCGGCTAGAGTATGCACTCGAGGGCAGCTCGAACTACATTTATTGTAAGGACAGGACGGAAGCGATGCTCGAATATAATGGCTTGAAGGAATTCATTGACAAAGATGTTCCTAAGCCTACTTTGATAGATGTTGCATTACTTGATGCATGGCAAAAGAAAGTGGCAAGGGCGAGGAGGATTCTGTTGGAAGGAGTATGAGACCACATTGACTCAAGTCTTCATGGGAAAGCCACACCATATGCTACGTGGAAGGATTTGATGGATCTATTCCAAAGCAGCAGCGACCATAGGAAATTGGCACTCAAAGATAAACTCAGGAATATCAAGATGGAAAAGAATGACACTATTCCAGTATGCTTAACAAAGTTTGTGCAATGTAGGGATGAGCTTGGGAGTGTAGGAATAAGTGTTGCTGATGATGATTTGGTGAGATTGTCTCTCTTGGGACTTCTTAAGAGTTGGCACAGTTATGAAGACTCTGTCAACGGACGGGAAAAACTGCCGGATTGGGGATGACTGTGGTCGGATCTGGTGCAGGAGGAGTTCAGGTAGAACACCAGAGATGGGTCTTCATTAAAGCATGATGATAAAGAGGATTGTGATTTTTCTACCAAGGCGAAAAAGGGGAAGGGGAAGACATTCCATTCTAAATTTGAGGCCGGTGAAGATGGCAAGGAGCACAACATGTCCAAAGTGAAGTGTTTTCACTGTCACGAGTATGGACACATTGCCACAAATTGTCCACAAAGGAAGAAGAACAAGATGGCTCCTGGAGCTGCAGCTAGTGAGGATGTTGCCTTGAAATTTAAGCTTGACTTCTCATTGATCACATTATTGTGTCAAGTGCATTGGGATCGGGGTGGTACTTGGATAGTGGTGCTTCCTTTCACATGAAGGGAGATAAGAAAATTTTCAGTGACTTGGTGGAGAAAGATCTCCAGATGCATATTGAGTTGGGCGACGATGGAAGATACAATGCGACTGGAATTGGTACCATTACCTTTCAAAGGGTGTCAGGTAAAATCTTTCATTTAAAAGATGTAATGCATGTAGCAGGTTTGAAGAAAAAATTAGTCTCAGTCACAATGTTAGAGGCTAGAGGCTATGATGTTGTCTTTAGTGAAGGAAAAGTTTTCCTGTGACACAAAGCAATAGGGCAAGCCAAGAAGGTTGGGATTCGAGTTAAGAATCTCTATAGACTTGATGTAGATGGGATTTCTACAGAGCTTCCTACTGTTGGGAAGTGTGAGAAAGCCATGAAATTTACGCTTGAGAAGGAGCTAGATTTGCATACAGGTAAGAGTGAACCTTGGGATGTGGAGCAACCACAAGATGAGGATCATGGAGTCGGAGCAGCCACTCATGCAAAAAGATTTCATGCCAGATGGGCAGAGGGAGTGCATGCAACTATACCACTAGGTGAGAGGTGGGGCGACATGCATGAGTAATCCCAAGAAGAAATTTCTGGGTAGGATTCATTGAGATGGTGTGGATCTCATGAATTGAACCTGGCTACAAGGAGCCCACAAAGCAGCAGTATTAGGATCAGTTGGATCGATGCAGTCAAATTTCATGAGGACATGAAATAAAAGTCAAAGTGTCGGATACTGGAGCGCGGATCAGAGTTGACAGTAAGTGCAGAGTTCATGGATGCAGAGGTAAAAAACATAGTGGATCTAGAAGACATGTGCAGTTGTTACCAGTAGAATTCAGAAGACTTTGACGACAGATGCATTATACTGATTCGGTTGTTTGGAGGCTATTCAATTTCAGAAGTGTTACATACAAGATTTGCAGGGCACATGCATGGAGTTGCAAAGGTTGCAGGGCGCATGCATGGAGTTGCATGTCGCATGCAAAGACATTCCTTTCTTGTTGAGAGGGAGCAATGAAGTTTGCAACAAGAAACAGTGAAATTGGCATCCAGAAATAACATCCTTGATCCTAGTGAAAATTAAGCGCCTACACTAGGTGGGGCCCACACAGGCTATTTTTAGGTGATTCGAAGTTGTAACAAAGTTAGATGTGTAGTTATGTGAGTTGTAAAGTAGTTTAATTCAGTTAAGTGAGTTAAAATCACTTGTGCTAGTTGTAACTGAAGATACACTAGTGAGAGATAGATCAGTCTAATTATTAATTAATTCACAATGATCTCACACCTTTGTGAATATTTATACATTAACTACATGCATGTCAGATGTGTGGAACACAAGTTGAGATGTAGGTCTGATGCGAGTGCATGGATGTAGGAGGTCTCAAGCAATATGATGGAATCAATGAACATGTCTGATTGTCCCAATTAATGAAGTTAAGAACTTTGAATACGGATACATTATCTTGATTAGGTTTCGTCAGTTAAACTCTGGTTGACCTTAGTTGCCATGAATACATAATGAGAGATCAGTGAATTAATTATTAATTAATTAAAAATCAGTGGTCTCACATGCAACTGAAGATTTACTACTGTTAACTACATGCATGTCAGATGTAGTGGAGACTCGATTGAGATGTAGGTGCAAGTGCAGAGTGCATGGATGTAGAGGTCAAAAACATAGTGGATCCAGAAGACATGTGCAGTTGGTACCAACAGAAGTCAAAAGAATTTGATGACAGATGCATTATACTAATTATACTCCATGCAAGGGAACATGCATGGAGTTGCATGGCGCATGCAAATGGTTGCAGGGCGCATGCATGGAGTTGCATGTTGCATGTAAAGACATTCCTTTCTTGTTGAGAGGGAGCGTTGAATTTTGCAACAAGAAACAATGAAATTGGCATCCAGAAATAACATCCTTGATCCTAGTGAAAATTAAGCACCTACACTAGGTGGGGCCCACATAGGCTATTTTTAGGTGGAGGTCCATTTTTAGATGTGATTCGAAGTTGTAACAAAGTTGGATGTGTAGTTATGTGAGTTAAAATCAGTTGTGCTAGTTGTAACTGAAGATACACTAGTGAGAGATCAGTGAATTAATTATTAATTAATTCACAATCAGTGGTCTCACATGCAACTGAAGATTTACTACTGTTAACTACATGCATATTAGATGTAGTGGAGACCCAGTTGAGATGTAGGTGAAAGGGACAGTTTGACTATCAATTGTGACATTAGTGGGTGCACACATGCAACCACACACACATTGGATGTGCCTATGAGTATTGCGTAGTCAAGGTATGCTAGAATGATTCATTTAGAAGTTCTTGACCATCAGGGATTGCGTAGTTGAGGTAGGTTGTCTGGAGGGAGTAAATTGGCGCATGTATTTGCCAATTTTTGTATGACAGTGTGAGACAATTGTATATTGTATCAAGAGCTCTTGGATTAGAGTTTTGTATGATATTGTTTCATGATCCATGATATATACATAATATATGATAGGGGCTTTTAGCTTTATTATTTCGCGGTAAAAAAATCTGTGTTATGTGATTGATATTTCTTCTTGATATTGCAATTGGCGATCGTGTTTTAAATTTCCGCAAGAATTTTTGTAGAAGCGATTATGTATTTAAAAGTGGTGTATAATTTTTATATCAGGAGAACCTAGGCAATACATAATTTGTATGAAAATTTCTACATGGTATCAGAGCACAAAATATTGCAATTTTGAAGCAGGAGCTAAGTTTGTTGGTGGAAAGAATTCGAATTTGCAGAAAGATTTTCTTGGTGCTACAGTTGAGTAAACATCGAAATGGCCTTCAATGGATTGCGGCTAGAATTTATACTAGAGGGAAGCTCGAACTACATTTCTTCAAAGGATAGGATGGAGGCGGTGCTCGAAGATAATGGCTTGAAGGAATTCATTGATGAAGATGTTCCTTAGCCTACTTCGATAGATGCTGCATTACTTGATGCGTGACAAAAGAAAGTGGCAAGGGCGAGGAGGATTCTGTAGGAAGGAGTATGAGACCACATTGTCTCAAGCCTTCATGGGAAAGCCACACCGTATGCTATGTGGAATGCTTTGACAAATCTATTCCAAAGAAATAGTGACCATAGGAAATTGGCACTCAAAGATAAACTCAGGAAGATCAAGATGGAAAAGAACGACACTATTCCAGTATACTTAACAAAGTTTTTCCAATGTAGGGATGAGCTTGGGAGTGTAGGAATAAGTGTTGCTGATGATGATTTGGTGAGCTTGGCTCTCTCGGGACTTCCTAAGAGTTGGAAAAATTATGAAGACTCTGTCAACGGGCGGGAAAAATTTCCAGATTGGTAACGACTGTGGTCGGATCTGGTGCAGGAGGAGTTCAGGCGGAACACCAGAGATGGATCTTCATCAAAGAATGATGATAAAGAGGATTGTGCTTTGGCTACCAAGGTAAAGAAGGGGAAGGGGAAGAAATTCCATTCTAAATTTGAGGCCAGTGAAGATGGCAAGGAGCACAACATGTCCAAAGTGAAGTGTTTTCACTGTCACGAGTATGGAAACATTTCCACAAATTGTCCATAAAGGAAGAAGAAAAAGATGGATGTTGGAGCTACAGTTCGTGAGGCTCTTGACTCGCAATTTGAGCTTGAATTATCATGGATTGCATGCATGGTGTCAAGTGCATTAGGATCGAGGTGGTACTTGGATAGTGGTGCTTCCTTTCACATGACGGGAGATAAGAAAATTTTCAGTGACTTGGTGGAGAAAGATCTCCAAATTCATATTGAGTTGAGCGAAGATGGATGGTACAATGCGACTGGAATTGGTACCATTACCTTTCAGAGGGCGTCGGGAAAATTCTTTCATTTAAAAGATGTAATGCATGTACCAGGTTTGAAGAAAAATTTAGTCTCAGTCTCAATATTAGAGGATAGAGGCTATGATGTTGTCTTTAGTGAAGGAAAAGTTTTCTTGCGACACAAAGCAACAGGGAAAACCAAGAAGGTTGGGATTCGAGTTAAGAATTTCTATAGACTTGATGTAGATGGGATTACTACAGAGATTCCTACTGTTGGGAAGTGTGAGAAAGCCATACAAATAACCCTTGAGAGGGAGATTGATTTGCATGCAGGTAAGAGTGAACCTCGGGATGTGGAGCAACCACAAGATGAGGATCATGGAGTGGGAGAAACCACTAATGCAGAGAAATTTCGTTCCAGATGGGCAGAGGGAGTGCATGCATCTATAACACTAGGTGAGAGGTGGGGATACATGCATGGGTAATCCCAAGAAGAAAATTCTGGGTAGGATTCATTGAGATGGTGTGGATCTCATGAATTGAACCTGGCTACAAGAAGCCCACAGAGTAGCAGTAGCAGGATCAGTTTAATTGATGCAGTCAAATGTCGTGAGGACATGAAATCAAAGTGACAGTGTCAGATACTGGAGCGCGGATCAGAGTTGAAAGCAAGTGCAGAGTGCATGGATGCAGAGGTCAACAACACAATAGATCCAGAATACATGTGTAGTTGGTTGAGAAAATTATATTTATAGATGATGGTATATTTATAGATGTATATGTGAGTTCTATTTATATATCACATGCCTATTTATAGATGCATGTCGACTATTATTATCCCTTAATAATAGTTGGACAATAAACAATAATCTATTCTCAATGAGCACCTGGAAATATTTAAGTGAAGTGGAAAATCAGCTAGCTAAGTGAATTTCGAGTTCAAAGGTTGGTTGGTGGGACATGAAAGTGGACTTAGTTGTAACTGAGTGATTTGAAGTTGTAACAGAGTTGGATATGTAGTTATGTGAGTTGTAAAGTAGTTTAACTCAGTTTTGCTAGTTGTAATTGAAGATACACTAGTGAGAGATCAGTGAATTAATTATTAGTTAATTCAGAATCAGTGGTCTCACATGCAATTGAATATTTACTACTGTTAACTACATGCATGTCAGATCCAGTGGAAACCCAATTGAGATGTAGGTGAAAGGGACAGTTTGACTATCAGTTGTGACATTAGTGGGTGCACACATGCAACCACACACACATTGGATGTGCCTATGAGTATTGCGTAGTCAAGGTAGGCTAGAATGATTCATTTAGAGGTTCTTGATCATCAGGGATTGCGTAGTGGAGGCAGGCTATCTGGAGGCAGTAAATTGGCGCATGTATTTGCCAATTTTTGTATGACAGTGTGAGATGTTTGTATATTGTACTGAGAGATCTTGGATTAGAGTTTTTTATGAGATTGTTTCATGATCCATGATATATACATAATATATGATAGTGGTGTTTTTAGCTTTATGCTTTCCCGGTAAAAACATCTATGCTATGTGTGATTGATCTTTCTTCTTGATATTGCAATTGGCGATCGTGTTTTAAATTCCACACGAATTTTTGTAGAAGTGATTATGTATTTAACAGTGGCATATAATTGTTAGATCAGGAGAATCCAGGCAATACATAATTTGTATTAAAATTTCTACCTTGTGTTGGTGGCCTATGACTATAGGCTCCCAGACGCTACCTTCCCATGGAATGTCTATGGCTATGGCCTAATAGGGTCAAAAATCCAGTCTCCCTTAGAAGGCTGGGTCACCACCTGAGGATGTTGTTAATGTTGTGTAAGGTGTGTTTTTGTTGTTTATGTCTCTCCCGCTTCCTTAAGGTCAACTAGGAGTTTGAATATCATATTATTAGCCTTTCTTCGCATGTTTACCTCGGTTGGCCAGTTACTTGGGTAGATGTGGAAAGATGGCGTTACAGAGTGGTATCAAAGCATGGTTCAACCCTTGGATTAGATGGGCGGTGTGGTGGTCATGGTTTTGTTGATTACTGATGTGTTTGTGCATTTTTCTTGTGTTTGCCATGGAGACAGTGGTATCACCATGGAAGTGATTATGGTGTCGTTGTCAACTTGTGTTCATGTTTGTATTGAATGATTATGTGTTGTTCATGTTTTTTGCATTGTGTATGCACATTAGCTTACATATTGTTACATGTTTTATATGCATTGCTTGTGTCTGCTAGGTCACATATTAGTCATGCTTTTGTAGTTGTCGTGTGTGCTTGTTTGTGTGATGTCATATGTTGTACATGCATTGGTCATTAACACTTGGTTACGTGTCACTTATGCTTGTGTATGGTATGTACTTGTGATGGTGGGTGGTCAATTTGCATCAGTATGGTTATGAATTAGGTCATGTTGTGTAATTGGTATGGTTATGGATCCATGAATGGAATCCAACTAGAGTGAGGTGTATGCGCTAATATACCTTGTGTTTCAAAGTTTATATGTTGTTATGATTATGTATATACATGTATTTCGTTGATTGGTTGATCTTGCAAGATATATCCTCCCCGAATTACACTAAGGTACATTGGTTTATTTATGAATTGGTTTAGTTGACATGTTTCACCTTCCAGGAAGAATTCAAATATGAATAGTAGAATCGTAGAAAACAAATATTCTCCCTATGAGTCATATAAGAAGCACGGTATTGGACATTCATATGATTTGGTAGATACAATGAGAATTATGAGGGAATAAATAAGTAGTTTTAAGGAATATAATGATAGAATTATACAAGCACAAGAAAAGCAAGTAGAGGTTAATGGAGCCATCCTTCACAGTTTGACATAATTTTAGAAATAGGGGCCGCTTAGGATCAACTATGGGTAGTAGGATGGGACCAATGGAGCATTTGGAAGTAGGTATCCTCATGGATACAGGTCGCATAAGGATAACATGGTTAAAGATGAAAGATTGTTTGAAATTCCAGATAGAAGAGGTGATAGACACATGTATCATTTTAGTTCTGGGTCAGATAGGCATCATGATCGTCATCGGTATCATCCTTACAGGAGGAGTGACAGGGGCTATTTGCCATATGATTTTAAATAGGAAAAACCACCTACATTTGAAAAAGAGATGAAGAAACCATAGGATTCGAATACATGATTTATTGGAATGAAGAAGTTTTTCAGATTACATGATTACTCTGAGAATATGAAAGCTAGGATAGCTGCATTCAGCCTCAGAGGTAGAGCAGACATTTGGTGGGAGGATGTGAAGAAAACCAGAGATATTTTGAAGTAGGAGCTGACTTGGAGTGAGTTCAAAATGCTATTATGGAAGAAGTATCTATTAGAGAGATACTACAATGATAGGGAAAAGGAGTTTTATGAGATGAAGATGGGTTCCATGATAGATGAGGAGTATACTAGAAGGTTCTTGGAGTTACTGACATATGTGTCTTACCTCAAGGAGGATAAGGCCAAGATTCATGGATTTATTAGTGGGATGAAGATTGCATTCAAACATAGGATTGAGTTTGATAAGCCTAGATCATTGGACGAGGCCATCCAAAAAATAAAACATTGTTATGAAAAATCAAAGCGCAGATCATAAACTAAGCCATATTGGAAAGGTAATGGAAGGAAAAAAGGAAAATGGGACAAGAAGCAAGAAAGACCCTAGGATAAAGGTAAAAAAGAGAATGTTGCACCATCAAAGAAGTTCAAAACATCTGGCAGAGGACAATGATTTCGGTCGGAGGAACATAATAAGAATGAGAATAGGGAGCGAGTGAGGTGTTGAACTTGTGGAGGATATCATCATAGGAGGGATTGTACGAAATATCATGGTGGTAGGACATAGATATATAGTGCACAAAAGGCACAAAAATGGGAGATTTTGGGCATAAAATTCCTCGGATTTATGTAGTTGTGGATAATACGCAGGAAGATCATCAAGCTTCTATCATTCAGATGGACGATAAGATTTGTGATCAAGTTGATTCTATTTTGATTGACCCTGGATCTAACAATAGTTATATTAATCTTGACATAGTGGAGAAGTGTGGTTTGAGTAAGGAAATGCATGCAGAATATTGGTTAGTGGAGTTGGCCACAGGTACGAAGAAAAGAGTTCACCATTAGGTAAGAGCTTGTGCAATTGAGTTACATGGTACACTTACAACAACACACTTGAACATATTTCCATTTGCTTCATACAATATGCTATTGGCTATGGATTGGTTATATCTTTAGAGGACCCAGGTAGATTACTATTAAAAAACTGTTGAATGATTGGATGATAATAGGGAACCAAGATTCTTACAGGGAAAGAATAAAGCCACATCAATTAGGATGGTGACAACCATGAAGGCTAAACGTAGTCGTAGGAAAGGATGTGTAATATTTGAAATTCATATCTCAAGTGACAAAGGCAAGGAAGCTGAGGATGCCAATGTCTTGAACAAATATCCAATTTTGCAGTAGTTTTAGGATGTGTTTTCATCAAATATTTTAGATTTTCCACCGCACAGGGAAGTGGAATTTTATATTGAGTTGATGCCAGGGGTAGCTCCACCATCAAAGACACCTTGCATGATGAGCATACCTGAGTTGGTATAATTAAAGTTGCAACTGAAGGATATCCTTGACAAAGGGTACATTAGGCCATGTGTATCACCATGGGGTGCATCGGTGTTGTTTGTGAAGAAGAAATATGGCACATCAAGATTGTGCATTGACTACATACATGTGAACAAATTTACCATCAAGAACAGGTACCCATACCAAGGATTTATGATTTTTTCGATCAACTAAATGTGGCATAAGTGTTCTCTAAGATCAACTTGATATCAAGCTATCATCAGGTGTGCATCAAAGCGAAGGAAATCTACGAGACCACATTTAGGACCATGTATGGGCATTATGAGTTCATTGTAGTTCCATTCGGTTTGAATAATTTCCCAACTACATTTATGTGTTTGATGAAAATTGGGTTGCATCCTAATTTGGAAAAGTTTGTGATTGTGTTTATTGATGACATATTGGTGTATTCTAAAAATGAGGAAGAGCATGGCAAGAATTTGGCAGCAGTGTTGAGGTTGTTGAGAGGGAAACAATTGTATGCTAAGCTCAAAAAATGCAGTTTCTTGGAGACTGAGGCACACTACTTGGGACATGTTGTCTCAAAGGAGGGAATTGCAATAGATCGATAATAGATAAGAGCCATCATGGAGTGGGTATCTTTTAAGAGTGTAGATGAGGTTAGATCATTCATGGGGTTGATAGGTTATTACAGGAGTTTCATCATGAAATTCTAACATATTTCTTCTTTGATTACATCATTTCAGAGGAAAGGTAAGAGGTTTGATTGGATAGAGAAGTGTGAGGCTAGTTTTGAGCAGCTTAAGTAGCTGTTGACACATGCTCCAGTGTTAAATATTGAAGATCCATACAAGGAGTTTTTAGTGTGCACAGATGCTTGCAAGAGGGGATTAGGTGACGTCCTTATGTAGGATGGACATGTGGTATGGTATGAGTCATGAAAAATAAAAGATCATGAGAATAACTACCCGATACATGATCTTGAGCTAGCAACGATTATACATGCACTGAATATGTGGAGGCACTATCTTCTTGGCAGGAGGTTTGTACTGATGAGTGATCACATTAAGTTGAGGTACCTGTTTGATCAATCGAATTTGAACGCTAGGAAGGATAGATGGTTGGCCACAATTAGTGAGTTTGACTTCGAGATTAGATACATAAAGGGAAAGGAAAATAGGGTTGCGGGTGTTTTTACTATGAAGGTACAAATAAATCACATAGCAACTATGAGGTCCTATGGGAGAGACTTAAAGAATAGGATCTTGCAGGGAGGTCAACTAGATCACAGGTATATGGATATTATGCATATGTTGCAGCAGATTACAAGTGTAGGTGTTGTTACATGTACATGTGGTAGTATAGGTGCAAGTACAAGTACAGGTAGTGGTACAGGTACACGTGAAAGAGCACAGGATTTGGACTACTATCTCACAACTGATGGATTGGTTAGCTTTAGAGACAAGATATATGTATTAGACAACAATGAGCTCAAGAAGGTGATACTGAGAGATTTTCATGAAAAACCATATCTGGGTCACCCAGGCTACCAGAAGACTTTGATTGCAGTGAATAGATTCTAGTATTGGTTGAATCTAAAGAGGGATGTGGCCCATTTTTTAGCTAGTTTTCTGGGTTTCCAAATGGTTAAGGTAGGTTGTAAAAAACTAGGTGCATTTCTACAACCAATTGTGATTCCAGAATGGAAATGGGAGGTCATTTCCATGGACTTCATCATAGGGATTCCTAAGATAGCTAGACAACATGATTCCATCATGGTTGTCGGGGAAAGGCTAACAAAGGTTGCACATTTCATACCAATGAAGAATACATACTCAACTAGTGATGTAGCATAGGTGTTTATCAGAGACATAGTCATATTGCACAGAGATCCAAGAAGATTATGTCTGACAGGGATGCAAAGTTCACTTCCAAGTTTTGGAAGGAGTTGTTTGCAGGTTTGGGCACCGAGTTGTCCTTCATCACAACTTATCATCCGTAGATAGATGGACAGGCTTAAAGGGTCAACATGATATTAGAGGATATGTTGAGGATGTATGTGTTGCATCAACAACACAAGTGGGAATAGTATTATCCACTGGTAGAGTTTTCTTACAACAATGAGTATCAGGATTCTTTGAGGATGAGCTCATTTGAGGCATTGTATGGGCGGAGTTGCAACACTCCTATCATTTGGAGTGATCTAGTTAACATGGTATTGAATGGAACAAGAAACGCAGGTGATCAAGAAGAGAGCTTGAAAGCAGCACATGATAGGTAAGATAGTTATGCAGACAAGAAGAGGTTGTTCAAGGAGTTTCAGGTTGGGTATTAGGTGTACTTGCGTATCAATCCCAAGAAGAGCTCCTTGCGGATTGGATCATGTGCCAAGATGGCTCCAAGGTGGTTGTTCTATTTAAGAATTCTGTATTGACTTAAATATAGCATCAAGGGTGGGTCAATTAGTCTAAGTACGCCCTGCCTCCTGAGTAATTAAACCAAAAGGCTCACGCAGAAAATTACCCATAGTATAGGGTATGTAAAAATATGGAATAACTTGGTGACAACAACTAGAACAAAGGTGACTGCCAACAAAGGGTCGACCTGGGCAGCTATAGGATAATTTTTTGAGTTAGTATATTCTGTTTAGGAAAAAAGGTTTGAGCACCAGATGAGTAACCAAAAGAATTTTCGCTAGGGAAAACTTAAGTTCGAGTAAAAGCAGAGAAATTACAATTGCAAAAATGGTAAAAAATTCAAATGAAGAAGTGAATAAATGTAGGACAACCGTTCATATTTATAGTGTATTGGCATTCCCACCAAGCTACACAAATCCATACAATATAACAACAAATAGAAGTATGCTACTTAAAATATCGTGGTATGCAAAACTGTACATGATTTATGAAGTAGAGAAAATAATACACAATTAACATATTAATTTCAACAAAACGAAGAGTTAGAAAATTACATAAATCCCACTGGTAATTCAATAGTGGTTAAATGGAAATAGAAAATTTACAGAAAAGTCTCAGAAAGAACACAACTGAAGAGACGAAGGAGAACTTACCAAACAATCCGTTTGAAAGAGAGAACACCATGATTACTCAGTTCGGTGGAATTTTAAACCCAACACAGTCAAGCTTGAAAAATGTAGCCATGCTTGAGAGCACCAAATTAGCGGTACATTAATACAATAAATCCGACTAAGGGAACTATTGAAAACAAATGTAAAATTCACATTGTGGAACCCCATTTCATGCAGGTTAAAAAGTAGATACCTCATGGAGGAGCCGGAAAATGACAAGACTGTAGATGAACTCTAGCTGCCACAATTGGGTAGTGCATGCCTACACTCGGCTGACCATAAGAAACCATGGAGCCAACACAAAAAAATTCCAAATGCAACATTTTTCCAGGTAAATGAGCGATAGGGTTGAGTAATCCCATCTCCCCTGTCTGATCTGGGTAGAGAGATCTTCACTGTTTAGTCGAATGGACTGAAAACCCATTTGAACATCACATGGGTAGTGGGATCGTGGCGCCTTGTTATTCGATTTTAGAAATCCAGAGGCATAATTACCGTATGGAACTTCGAACCTCGAGACTTCACATTTACGCAGAGAATTCCCACTTATGGTAACATTAATTCTCCATACAAAGGAACATTGAAATCATATTTCCAGACATAGGTTATAAAAATATAAGTATTGTTAATTTGTTTGGGACATAAATTTTATTACATGTTTAATCAGTTATCAGGATAGTAACCATGCATATCAATTAAAAGATATATAATATCACCTTAAATAAAGTGAAAAACAAAGTAAGGTTACACATGGAAACAAGATAAGAACACAAAGTGCATACATTATGAGGTCCATGATTGGAAGTTAAAATACCGAGACTGTAATCAGGGTGCAATATCCCCTTATGAACTTCTACCAAAAAACCAGAGTTATGAAAAGAGATAAGAATATTTATATGTCGCTAGAATGTCAATTCAAATCAATATTAATTGTATAGTATTAGGGTTAAAGATATATAATTTTTTTTTGGATAGAAGTGTACATGACATCCAAAAACCCAGAAAAGGTTTCACAAGAAAAGGCTTAGTAACACCTCTTTAGATTAATTAGCCAATAATTAAATAATTCCTAAGACTAGCTTAGAAAAAATAATCAATTTTTCTTTAGAGACTTTTAGAAAAGTAAATTGATGGAGTCAAGATGATCTAGTGAATTGATGGAGTCAAGATTATCTTAGCTATCAATTCAACGTTGATCATGGTAGTTGGTTTCCCAACATAATATTATAAGATCAAGTCAATGGGGTTTGGACATGACACACCACTACTGAGTTGTAGTTATTCAACAAAGGAAAAGTAGATGCCAAGGAGACCCAAGAAGTGAGAGATTCATCTACTTAGTTGTGGTTATTCATTTGAGCTATACAATGTGTTAGGTGTTTATTGACTTAGGTTTTGGATTTTATAATATGTTTCTCAGATGTAATTTTTTTATTTGTTGGTATTTTCAATAATTATTGTATCCTTATTTGCATAAATTATTTCCATGTGTTAAATAGAATGATGTATCTTTAATAGAGAAAAAACTATTGAGAAGAGAAAACTATTATAAATAAAAACTTTGTGTCACATAAATCCATAAACCTTAATACAAATTAAGAACTGTTATACTTGATATATATCTTTTTCAAAAGCACTTAGCTCAGAGATAATGGTTGTGGTAGTCCATTGTATAGGCAAAGGCATTAACATATCATTAACTAATGTTTCTATGCTAAATAAGCATGTTAACCTATTTTAAAATGGAGATTTTTTATTTTTAAAAATGTGTAGTAACATATTTTAACATAATTTTTAAAATTGTGTTGTAAATATTCTTTACCATTTTTAAAATATTGTTAAGATACCATGGGAGTTACATTTGGACCAAAGTTAGCTATCATGAGAGATAAACTCATGTTTCAATAATATTTCTTTTTATCTTTGGGTTCAGTTGATTCTATGATTAGACTAAATTTAGACATTCCCCTCGTGTAGCTTTCAAATCTGAATCAACTTTGCATTTATCTTCGATTTCATAATACTTGTGAAGTTGTGTTTGTTATGAACATGAATGCATTGAAGGACGTGCAAATATTTGGTTTTTCAATATACTTTTAAGTGTAAAAGAAGCTAGCATGGTGTGGACTCGAAAGCCTCATAAATTTGATTAGGCAGCACACTGAAAAGAATAACTACTACTAGAAAGTCTATAGTTCATTTGGTTAGATATCCAAACCATTCTCTCATGTATTAGTTGGGTTGGAGGACATTTTGTATCCCATCCTGTAGTAGAGGTATTTCTTTGAAGCATAATACAATATAAAATACTTGACCTCGGTTCAAAAAGTCATTCTTTCTATATTTAGAAGAGTGAGAGTAGCACGGTTAATTGTTGTATAAGTAAAAAAAAATTCTTGCATATAGGTAAAATGTAGGTCTTATACCACAAGTTTCTTGGAAGGATGTTTTTTTTGTATGTTTATGTTTAATGGAGTTAGGTGCTGTGATGCTTATAAGGAGAAGGGTTTGTTTCTTTTGACATACAATTAAAACAAATAGTTTTTTTTTTACTGCAGTGTATGTTTATATTTAATGGAGTATGATAAAGTTGCATGGTGTCATTCTTATATTTGGTGTATGTGTAGAATGTATATTTGTTGGAGTGACAACTCTATGAAAAGAATATCAACAATTTGACTGTTTGGTGTATATATTCTACTCCTATTGGAACATGTTGTCTTTTAATATTAAACTCTGCTTTTCATCATTACTCTAACTCAAACTATACATGCAAGTAGTTGTACAATATGCATAAATCTAATTGTTAATTTAAAAGTGAATAACTATAAGTTATATCTAATCGTTGATTTGAAGAGAACAAAAATTTATAGCATTGCTATATGAATGAGAAATAGAGGCCTCTCATTGAAATCAATAATATTTGCTTCTTGTTGAAATAAATTAATGAAAATGTATCTACATTGGTTGAGGTTTGTGTAAAGAATGAAAGTCTATTAAAATACCACCAAGCACCAAAAACATCAATCTCATGAAAAGCTATAATAAAGCAATCAACTTTGTGTCACATAGATCCATCAACCTTAATACAAATGCCAAACTGTTATACTTAATTTTCTTCAAGCTCAAACACATTTTACTCATGTCTAGTTGTCATCAAGTATGAAATGATGGTCTTTTTTCAAAATTACTATATCTATTTTGGATGATAGTATACAAAATACTTGACCTCCGTTCAAAAACAAGTATAGATGGACAAAGGTTCAAAAACAAAATTGTTCAACTTTCATATCTGATCTCTGTTCAAAACCAAATATAGATGGACAAGGTTGAGGTTCCTTGTTTTCAATGAATGAAGATGGATTTTGAGCCCAATTTATTCAAATTTCATATCTGATCTCGGTTAAAATAAATATAGATGGACATGGTTAAGGTTTGCCCAATTTATTCAACTTTCACATATGATCTCGGTTCAAAAAAAATATAGATGGACATGGTTCAGGTTCTTTGGTTTCAATGAATGAAGATAGATCTTAAGCCTATGGACATCTAGTAATCCATGTCCATATATTTTCACTTAAA
Organism: Pinus albicaulis; assembly: GCA_034641835.2. Classification (NCBI taxonomy): domain Eukaryota; kingdom Viridiplantae; phylum Streptophyta; class Pinopsida; order Pinales; family Pinaceae; genus Pinus; species Pinus albicaulis. The sequence goes on along the minus strand of CM076581.1, from coordinate 1,290,591,951 downwards.
TTATAAGTAAGTACCTCATTACCCCAACAACAACCATATGTTATGTACATCATATCTCTCATTCCCTCAAAATTAAACTTGTGAAACTTATTATTGGGCAATTGGGACCACCACATTGAGCACTCCTGTGACTTTTCCCTTTCTATTTCCATTTTCAATAAAAAACACTCATGCAATTCTTCCCTTTCTTTGTTACATTTCCACTTAATAGCACTTTCCTAGATTTTAAATAAATTAAAATTTCATCTGGGTAAAAGCTGGTTAAGACTTTGACATTCTATGGATTATATGTACTAGTGACCATAATAAATTGGCCTACCTTTCCTTGTTCCACATATTCTATTATAATAATTAACTTTCATTGTTTGATATATAAAAATAACTAACTTCTAACTTCATATTGCGAATAATGTTTTTGAATTTTTAAATTTTAAATTTATTATTATTATTGGGTTTCTAAATTTCAATTTTATTATTATTGTGGTTGGTCCATTAATAGGTCCAAAATGGTTGTTATATTTTCCTAATAATTCTCAATTTGGAATAGGGTTTTTGAAATTTTAATTTTATTATTATTATAAAGTTTTGAAAATTTTAATTTTGTTATTGTTATAGGTTTTTTAAAATTTTAATTTTAATTTTATTATTATTGATAGGGTTTTTGAAAATTTAATTTTATTATTATTGTGGTTGTTTCAATGATTAAAACAAAATGGTTGTTATGTTATCCTAGTAACTCTTAGTTTGGAATATGGTTTTTGAAATTTTAATTTTATTATTATTGATAGGGATTTTGAAAGTTTAATTTTATTATTATTGTGGCCTAGAATGGTAGTTATAGTCTCCTAATAACTCTCACTCTAGTTCTAGGAGAGAGGAAAACCCCCCCTCAAAAAAGGTAATTAAATATCATGAAGGTTACAAATATCTATTTAAAAAAAATGTAACAAAATTTTAATCATGGAGATTGAATTTACTATAGAGATTATTACCATATAAATATGTTTTGTTACAATTTGTTACAATGTTATGCCTTATCAATGCAATATGATTAAAAAGCCCTAATTCATTTCTTGGATATTTGTAATAGGATGTTTGAAATTTTAATTTTATTATTATTTATTAAATAAATATAATCAATTGATATCATGAAGGTTATAAATATATATTTTAAAAAATATGTAATAAAATTATTAATCATGGAGATTGAATTTACTATAGATATTCTTACCTTGTAAATATGTTTTGTTATAGTTTGTTACAATGTTATTGCTTAGGGAGACCTTATCTTTAAAAAGCCATAACTCTTTTAATTTTTTGAGGAAAATCATTGAAAGAAAAGGCCAAATTAGATCCACATGAAGGGATCACATCCCATTGACCGAACTAATCAAACCCTAATCCAGAGGGCATAAAACAATTGACTGTGTGACCTCCCAATGATAAGGTGCTTTAGAAATGGGACCTCAACCGAATGAGCTAACCCTTAAAGGTATAAAGTTTTCACTTATTTTTTTAACATTTTTTAATTAAATTGAAAAGAAAAAATGGTATAACTACCTTTGACATAAATCTCAACCCTATATCCTACACTACTACTAAAAATATTTAGTGAATCCCTACTATCCACCTATTAAAATAATTATAATCAAATTAAATTTATGAAACCTATTTAAAATAGATATGTCTATACATCTATATAATCATTTTTAAAAAATTAATAATAATAAGCTTATCATTTAATTAATTTTTTATGATTTTTTTAGTCTTTGCAATCTAAGATGTAATACAAGATAAGTGTTTTGATGCCTATCATTCCCATCGAATTTTAACAACCAATTAATTTATATGATTGTACTAGTTACAACTCAAAGAGTATTAGGATGACCCACCATGTTCATAAATTATTAAAGAAATTTAGATAAAAGGATTAAATCACTTACAACAGGGTGGAGGAATTTGTCATGACAAAATGTTTCTTAAGTAGAAGAGTGAATTCCCTAACCTTAATAAAACCAATGGCATATAGCACAACATTCAAGCCATTATACAACTCATTATGAAGAGACACAACCCACCGATGGGGTTTGGGTGTATGAAATGTGGGATGATTTGGTCAAAAACTCAAGTTTAAAGAATGTTAGTTACACACAATTCTTGAGCCCAATCCAATTTTGGTGTGGTTATAATCATTTTTTACATTAATTCATGAAATATATAGCTGAGGGGAACCTCTTGTTAGTTAAGGAATAGGAGGAATACACCCACTATTCATTGTTAAGTTTGTTTTGTTTCAGATATTTTAGGATGTGATTAGGAAAAAAAAAAAATTATTCATTTTTCTTGAAGGAGAAATGGATCTCTACCACTTCATGCCAATTTTAGATAAATTTTTGAGTAAAATGTGGATGTAAGAAAATAATTCATATTTAGTAAAAGTAGTTGAGCTTCAACCTATGTAAGATTTTCTACTCTCCATTTTTAAAGTGTGAGTTGAAAGTGTTCATGACCAAGGAAGTAGCCGTAATTCATAATGGGAGGTGGAGCAACCTTAATGAGTAGATATGTTAAGAGGTAACTTCAATATCCATGGAGCTATAAATAACTAGGGTACTTCTCCATAATTTCATAGGAAAATGGATTTTCATACGCTAATGATTGGAAGGTACACATAAAATATAAATCCTTTAGCGTTTTTTCCATGAATTCATAATATGATGGTTGAGGCGCCACATGGGTACCACAAGTTTCAACTATTAACCATGTATAAACCCCATACTAACAAAATATCCTTCTATATAAGGCAATAAAGTCTTGAAATACATGGGTGTCTTCTAGGTTCTCTTGTTCAATACAAATATATATCAATATTTTATTATAATAAATGATTTTAGACACTAATATTAATTCTATATCTAGAAAATCCACATAGATTCAAACTGATAATTGTAATACGCAAAAACAATATACTTGAATCTACTCTACAAATTTCGAAAACCAATTACGATCGTAGAATCACATGAACAAGAAAGAGAAAGAATTTCAATCACAAAACACAAATATTTATCTGGGGAAAGCCTTAGCTAAAAACCCCGCTATTTGTATATTTTATAGGTCAAAAAATATGAGAATATTACAATGCTTTTCTCATTCTTGAAAATCTGCACAATCTCTATTTGCCTCACTAATTCCTAGACAAGCCTTGTTCAATACTTAACCAATTTTCCACCATCCAAGATCCCTATTTCCTTTCGTTGTTTCCTTATTAGGCTTTATAAATAAGTAAATTCCCTAATAGGAATTGCACAATACATCAGGGCTCTTCTTGTGACTACATGCACCACCTGTACAATTGGATGATTATACAACTGATAATACACTGCCCTTGAAATCCAATCTCAACTGGGTCTTTCCCAGAATTGATATGCATGAGTTATTTATGAGTGAATTATTAATTATCTGATTGATCACTAGATGTGGTACAAGTCCAAGTTCCACTCTTTGACCTCTCACTAGTTCCTCCATCAGTTAGAACTAAACTGATTTTAACTCTGATAAAGTAAGTTAATTAATTACAACTAAAAATAAACTCAACCAGGGCTCCCATAATGTAGGAGATGCTCTACATGACTCGAGTTTGATCCTCAACTCAAATTAGCATCAAATTGTTGTTGTACTAGGAAACTATTGTTAACCCAATACTAAAGATGCCCCGTGATGTGCTCTTCATGTCGGATGGTCTCCCTTCCCAATTTTCATTTGTGAAGCCTTGAAGCTTCAATCCCTCTTACCGCTTGTACCAAAGATGAAAATGATTGGTTCCTCTGAGGTATCTCAACACATGTTTGGTTGCCTTCCAATAGATCTTGGTTGGCTTAACCATTTCTTGACTAAGCAAGTTAACTGCATAACACATGTCCAATTGTGTGTTCAAAAAGTACATGAGTGAACCCACAAGCTGCTTGTAAATGGTAGCTTCTATCACTTCGTCTGAAGTAGCATCTTCCTTCCTCCAATTCCTTGACTAGAAGAGTCTCCATGGGTTTGTTTCTCTCCATTTGAAATTTCCTTAGAATATTGTTGGAATACTTTCCCTGAGAGACAAACAGTTCCCCATATATTTTCCAAATTTCCAAACCAAGAAAATAATGCAAGAGGCCCATGTATTTCATCTCAAATTATCTTGAAAGATCCTATTTTCAAGATTTGATTAGTTGATCATCACTTGTTAGAATTAAATCATCGACATATAGTACTATAATCAATAATTTATGCTTCTCTCCATGTGAAAATTCTTTAGAATATTGTTGGAATACTTTCCCTGAGAGACAAACAGTTCCCCATATATTTTCCAAATTTCCAAACCAAGGAAATAATGCAAGAGGTCCATGTATTTCATCTCAAATTATCTTCAAAGATCCTATTTTCAAGATTTGATTAGTTGATCATCACTTGTTAGAATTAAATCATCCACATATAGTACTATAATCAATAATTTACCTTCAACCATAATATGGTAAAGGTTTGCATCCACTTGACTTTTGGTGAACCCCAACCTGGTTAAATAGTTGTTGATCCTAGTGTACCAAGCATGACGTGCTTGTTTCAGTCCATACAACGCTCGCTTGAGGTTGCAGACAAGTGATTATCTGTCGAATGTCTCAAATCCTTTTGGTTTCTCAATGTAGGTCTCTTCCTCAATCACTCCATTGAGGAAGGTTGTATTTACATCCATATGATGTATCTTCCATCCCATCTTCCCTGAAAGTGAAAGAATAGATATGATTGATGAGTACCTTGCAATAGGAGAAAAGGTATCCTCATAATCAATTCGCTCCACCTGAGAGAACACCCTAGTCACAAATATTTCCTTGTGTTTCTCCACACTCCCATATACAAATTGCTTCACCTTGTAGATCCAGTTGGATCCTACAACTAACTTGTCCTCCGGTCTTGGGACAACTTCCCGTGCATTGTTTTTGATGATGGATTCATAACTCCTGTACCATGGCATAAACCCATACTCGTTTTTTCACTACTTCCTCGAATGAGGATGGCTTAGTCTCTACACTCTCACTCATAAGATCCATGTAACTAGTGTACCACTCTAGGGACCTCCTCTGCCCGCGTTGTGATGTGGGTGCTCCCAAATTCTCTTTAGAATCACGCATCAATATTTCAACCTATCTGGTGTTATTCCTTCCATATTTTGATGTCTTTGCATGAGAGGGTGCTTCCACTCTCTGCTCCTTTTCCTGTGTCTACTCCACATTTTGAGGTTCTTCTTTTGGAGCTAAGAGCTCCTTACCTACATGGAAATGAAGCTCCTTCTCAAGGGAAATTCATGTGGCATTCTCTTCATCAAATGTCACATCTATATGAACCATTGTCATCTTGTAAGATGGTAGGTTCACTTGATAGTTGTGAGGTGTATCAATGTACCCTACAAATATTCCTAACTTAGTTGTTGGTTCTATATTTTTCCGTGCATATTTGGTTACCTGACGATAAACTGATGAACCAAAAATTCCTGCAGAGAGCCACATCTGGCTTCTTACCTGAAAAACCTTCCTCTGGTCTTTTCATCTTGATTATTCGATGAGGAATTTCTTTCTGCACAAATAATGTTGTGTTGAATGCTTCATCCCACAAGTGAAACGATAGGCCCTGATCATGAAACATCGCTCATGTTGCTCCCACAATAGTTTTTTTCTTTCTTTCTGCAACCCCATTGTGTTGTGGGTTATGAGGTTCTATCAATCCCCTTTGAAATCATTTTTAAGCACATAAGTTTTTGAATTCATTTAACACATATTCTCAACCGTTGGCACTCCTGAGAGCCTTCACCTACTTTCCTGTATCTTTCTCGATGTTATCACCAAATTGGGTCCTCTTGGGCTGCTTCAATGCTCAATTTGGAGTAACTGTTTCAAACCAATCTTCTGACTGAGGCTTAGCCTCCTCAGTCTGAGAGGGATTTCTCAAAGGGGTTTATGATATTGATTAATGATATAAGATAGATGGCTAAATCTATTATTTGTGTCTTGGTTTTGTATGTTTTCAGGTTGAAAAGATGAATGTTTGCTACCATTGGGCTATGGAGTCAGTGACTAGGATCTCAATAACAAAGGCTTTCCTTGTGGAAGCTGAGGCTTGTAAATACTTCAATGAAAGAGAAACACATGCAGGAAATTTTCAATAACTTGAGGTTCAAAGGAAGTCAGAGCATGTAATACATGAATTCGGAGTAATGAGACATCAAGACATTGAGGGTAAACTATTAAGAGAGATATACCATAACTTAATACTTAAAGGAAGTCAGAGCATGAACAACCACGAGTTCTGAGTAATAAGCATTAAAAAATTGGAAGAAAACATTTCAAAAGATAAGACAAAACTCATTTTACCATAGCTTAATACTTAAAGGAAGTCAGAGCATGAACAATCATGAATTTTGAGTAATAAGCATTAAGACATTGGAAGAAACAATTTCAAGGGATAGGAAAGAAACTCATTGAAATATAATAAGAATATCATGTGAAGAAAATATGTATTGTTACTATATATATTAGAAACTCCAAAAATTTACAATCAAATAGTCTTTTGAGATAACCTCTCCAACCCTTCATACATCGAAGTACTTATTACTTATAGGCAACTAGCCTTTACATCCAATCTACCAAGTGGCTAGATCATTAAAACTCTATTACTGACACCAAATATGACCACTAACTAGAAATTTACAACTAGAAATTGACACCTTTTTGAATTAGGAGTTAGAGTCCTACTATGACTCAAACACCTACTTATTACATTTTAATCTAAAGATGATCCAAAACCTCCTCGAAAGGAATCATTTCTTTCAAACATACCGGCCATAAAGAAAACATTAATACTCTAACTGTCTTCATGGAACTGCTCTGCCTACTATTAAGGAACTGTCAGTTTGATGATATGGCAACATAGTGAGCTGGTATCTTCGAACTATATCTATAACAAAATATCTCCACTTAGCAATATTTTGATCTAATACTATTTATCATTGCCCTGATACTATTTGTCTTTTCTGACGGAAAAAAACTTTGAAATAGTTATTTAACCTTCAGCTTCTTCCAAAAATTGACCTTGCTATCAAAACAGAGTTTTGAGCTACTTTCGTAGAGAAATTTCGTAGAAAAATAAAAAAGGTCATATGTGATAATCCTCTGCTACTCTTGACCATTGGAGGGTATTAGAATATCAAAAATATTTAAACACAACTCTCAAAGTTCCTTAACGATGTCAATTTAAGTGGTTTAAAACAAAAAACAATTCTTCAGAAATTCCGCAGCAAAAACTGGGCTTCAAGCGTAGCGCACGCTGCGGAATTGCCTAGTTTTTCAGAGGCTTGACAAAATTTAAGAATTGAGCCTAGAAAAGATCCATGGATATACCTACATGTGAAGTATGATAATATAAGACAAAAAAGGTTATGTTTATCACTGTTACCCTCTTATTTACTAGCAATTTCTTCATGAGCAACTTTAGTAGTTCCTTCCATAGCTCCTCTTTCCAAACCTTTCTTCTCTAATTTTGTCTTCATCATCTCCATATGTTCTTTCAACTCTTTCACTTGTCTCTAAAGAATTTTCCTCTCTTCCTATAACCATAAATTCCTCTGCCTTATGTGTTTCATCATGATGCAAAAAGGCTGTGATCTCTTCAGCAATTTTTTGGCCTTTCCAATGGATTTTTCAAAATGAGTAACCTGATCATTCACTTTCTTTTCCACCTCATCTATCATCTGTCTATCTTGCTTGTATATTTCTAGCTCTCTCTTTGTTTCAGACAACTCTTCCCTAGCTTCTTTTAATTGTTCTTCAAGAAGCTCTTTTTCAGTTTGCTCTATGACTTTCTCCTTTCCCTTTCTATGTTTGATTGTTTCTTCTTTATCTTTGAGTTGTCCCTTTGGAAAAATGGCCTTAGACTCCTTCTGGATCTTTCTTTTGGATTTACCTTTCTTTTTTTTAGTAACATCTGTCTCAGTAGGAGATATAACTATTATTTCTTGCACTGCTACCTCTTTTTCTTTATCTTCCTTCTGTTGCTTATTTTCAATTGTGATAGTCTCAGAAATCTATGATCTAGTGAAATGCTTTCTAGGTTTAAAAAGAAAACCTGAATCCCCTGATGAAAAATATAATTTCTTGGCCATAAGACCCTTTCTTTTAATCTTGGATACTTCTATCTCATTTGCTTTCACTATAGGGGTCTCTAAAATGTCTATAGCCTATAAGATGTCTTCAAGCCTACCTTTACCTCCAATAGTTTCCTTTGTGCTTCTTTTAGACCTTTTTCTGCAGGTTTAGTCTTGCTAATTATGACATGTTTTTTAGCATGCTTACTAGTTGTTGGATATGGTGCTGCCTCTTGGATGAATTTAGCTTCTATCTCCATGTTTTCAGCTGTAGATTGTAAACCTTCTTATTGATTCCCTTCCTTTTTTGCAGTAATATTAATCTCTTGTCTAGGAGAAGGAGTTTTGAGTTTGGAGGCTTTCCTTGGAGATAAAGCATCCAGTTCATACCAATTCATAAACAAGAAAGTTGTCCAGTCTCTGTCTAGTTTATCCAATTCTTCCAGTACTAGTAATTTTATCAATCCATGGTGAACGATGGAAGTTTCGCTTCTTTTAGGTCTACCCTTCACTTTATTTGCCATTATTCCAAGGCTTTTAAAAAGGTAAAAAGGAATATCTATTAGTTTTTTTCTTGTAAAATGAAGCAGTAGCTTGAAATGATACATGTAGATTGTATGGAATATGCCTTCACAGGTAAAGTATTTCTCTATGACTGTCAATAAATTAGAGTAGTTATCTTTAAGGCAAGTTCTAGGAATCCCTACAGTCATATTTATCCTTACATGTTCAGGATTTATATAATCATCACAAATCTTTAAATCAAAATTTGTAGATTTAAACCATTCTTCTCTAGTCTTAGGGATCCCTGTTGCTTAAGAAATATTATAAAGAGAAATTGGCACATAAAGAAAACCAACCTTTGTAGAAGTTCCTTTGAAATTGAGTGCAAATTCTTGTGATACCTATTTTTGATGACCTTGCAACCTTTGACAGAACTGAATGCACCCTGATCTTGTAAAAATTTCCACGAAATTGGGATCTTCCATGATTAATATTGGACTTGTAGGCTCATACCTGAATGGTAGGCCTCCTTTATTTGATTTCTTTGGTGTAGCCATCTCTTTTTGTTTTGCAGTGGTGGCCTTCTTTGGATATTCACACCTGTTTAGTAAAAAAAATTGATGACAGCGAGCTGTTATGGTAAAAGAGGACTGACATGACAGAGGACTTCTAAGGGAAATGCAAATGACAGCAAGCTGGTTTGGTAGTAGCTTACAAGAGCGAAAAAGAAAGCGTGAGGAATGAGGGATGGATTTGAAAAATGAGATGAGATTTATTAATAAAATGGTAGTTGATGCCAAAATATTCCTAAGACTTTCAATGATGACCCTACTCTGGCAGCATGACCTCGAAACCCTCAAATTTTAACAACCCATAATTATGCAAAAAACCATTACAGGAAGACACGCTTTCGTAGCAAATTTAGCTTTACAAGTGTCAATTTCGCCATGGAACTACTAGGTGTTTTCGCAAAGAAATATGTTAGTTTTGTACTAAAATCGCTGTGGACTCATAAAAATTCTGATAGCTGGCCAAATTTGACACATTAGGTTGATCTAAAGTATCTACTTCAGATTTTTTCCTTTGATATGACTTGAAATCATCCCCTAACAACTTGAAATCATCCCCTAACAACTTGAAACCATCGTAGAAGCTTATACTAATCATAAAATTTATCATTTCATGATGCTATGCTCCTAACCAAGATAATTACAAACTTGACACATTTTAAGTTATAATTTTAAAAATTTTGGGTGTGATAACACTCGACAAGTGCTTTGAACTCACAAAGTTTTGAGAACATCTTATCTTTATTCTGCATGAAGAATATCCAACACTTGCATGAAAAATCATCTACAAAAATCACATAATACTGTGTTTCACTATGGAGGCTATCAAGAACGGTCCTGTAATATTTCAAAATAGGGAAAATAAGCAGTATTGGGAATATCTTAAGATATTCCAATTGTTGACTGCTCAGCAATGCATTCACATAAAAACACATTTTCAGAAATATAAGCCATATAAATGAAAATCATCACTTGGGTCCATTATATACATCCATATATCATATAATTCCAAGAGGAGATCAGAAATAAATGAAACTAGGTGAGGTAAATAGACCTCCCACACTAGTGTAGCTGAAAATGACTAAAAACCCCAGACACTGCTACTTAGAAATAATGCACAAAAGAGACTGCATAGTATTTTGAGGGTTTTAAATCAGAAAATATGAGAACAATTATATCTACTCATATATTAGTCAATAATGCTTTAAGAACTGAGATCTAGTCTCCTTATACAAAATACAAGAGAACTCGGCAAGGGTTTCTTGTCAAACACTCTGCATACAAAATGTGATATTCAGAAATTTACTGAATCACCACTGCAAAACTGAAGCATAAGAGTGTATAAGGCTGAAATATGTCTAATTTGATGTAGTCCCTCAAGGGTTTCCTCCCATGAAAGGATTAACCTCTCAATCACAAGAAAACACTGCAACGGAGCCACTAGACCATGCACTGAAGCCACCTCCAAAAATAATGCATTCCCTAGCTAGAACAGCACTGGGAATGTTAGGGAAATGTGTAGTCTACTACCACAGATATGAAATAGGCTCTAGACCTCTCCAAACATGTCTCTCAAGTGAAGGAAACCTTCCTCCAAAGAGAAACTAGCTCATAAAGAGGTATTCCAATCCCTTCCATTGCTACACCCTACAACACTACACAATCACCTGTAGAAACTATGCTGATGAAATATGCTGAAGCTTGGCCTAAAAAATGATGTGGAAAATGAATGCAAACTCTCCCAAGAGGCTTCTCAAGGAAAGAGGTGGGATTCTTGCTTGGCAACACCCGATGCTAAACAACACTGCTACTCTGCTAAACATCAAGAGGAAGCAAAAGTTTGAGAAGACAAGAATAATAATCTAAAACATGAAGAATATTGCTGCCATCCTCTTCCTTAAATAAAACATGAGTTTTCTTGCCCTTGGCCCCACTCAATTAGGTCATCTCTATCCAAAGGTTCATCTCCCTCCAAAACTGCATTATTCCTTCTTTGATTCCTCCTCCTCCACAATTGCGCTGTTGACTTAGTCAAAGTGGATTGAACCAACTTGATATTATCCCTGTTCACACATGGAGGTGTTTTATTAAGCTTTAAAGAGTGTCCCATTTCACACCTGGAGTTTTTTCATTCCTCCTTAGGAGACTTATGGGTTTTTCTACCATTTTATTCACCGGTTAGAGTTGCTGCTAACTCTAATGTTCCATTTAGCTTTGAGGCTAAAATTTTGGAACATTACAATACTCCCCTCCAAAATCTTTGCTTGTCCTCAAGCAAATGTATAGGGAGAGAAAAAATTCCCCCCTCCTCCTCATGTGGCCTCCCATCAATATCCTCCATCACTGCATTAAGAGAGTTTGCAAATAAACTATCATCTAATGTTTCCTCCCAAGTGTGCAAAACCAAATGGTCTACATCAATCAAAGGTGGAAAGTGTGAATGGAAACCTGCTTGCTGTCTCATGGCCTCCACAAAGTAGGAGTGATGACCAACATAGTGAATGAGTGCCTCCCTCACCCATGCTATCATCCAAATGAAATGAGCCATTCCAGGTAGCTCATCAAAATAATCATCAACCCCGGTTTTATACAATGTGTTGGGGCTGCATGGAGAGATTGGATCCTGCCATCCAAATGGTTTCTCTCTCCACTTATGGTAAACATGGGGCTGCCCTTATCCTTGGGCTGAAATGACATGGCCTCCAAGAATGGCCCAAGTTTCCCCATCGAACAATTCAGCCATGAAGTGCCTCCTCAAGTTCTTCAAGTGGTTCCTCCCACAAGAAGGGAAAAAGTGTGATGTGGCAATCATGGTTTTCCCATGGTTCCTCCTAAAAGGTACAACATGTAAAGTGGGGAGGATCATGCTCCCAATGGGCATATTCAATCTCAAGCCCACTCTCCAAACAAAGCTTCCCATGAACATAAACATATTAGCAATATATGGAAGCACAATACAATGAGAACAAGTTGCCAAATGACAATCGGAGAGTGAACCATAGTTCCACTCATGGAACCAGCACATTGCATCCTTTGTCTATATCAAAATAAGAAATAACAAGTTCTTCACTAGCCACTTGTTTGCTGCCACAGTCATCTCATAAGATGAAAACATGAAGTTACAATATGGTGTCATTGGTGTACACCAAGAATCATGTGGCTTCCCCCACAAACCACCAAAAAGATAGCCAAAATCAATGCTACAATTAGCTGCAAGTACATCATCATACAATATGCAAGAAGAGATAATTATTCTTGATACATCATGTTGCTAAAACAAGGAAAAGAAGTACAATACAAAATGTGAAATTATACCTCCTCCATCATGTACTTGAGATCTTGAGCTGAAATGGCTCAACTAGAATCTTTCCCTCACCTCTAATGAGTAGGGTAGTGGATGTGACCTCCTGTCTGTCATCATCTGGGCTATGCATCTCTCCACATGCTGAAATATGTCATGCTAGATTCCCTCCCAAGTGAACTCCTCCATCAAATGGAAATATGCATCAAAGTGCATGGAAAGGAAGTCCTCATGTGTTGCAAGTAGCAACTTCTCCTTAAGACTAGAAGCTCTAGTCAAGAAGACTCTGCCATGTGAATAGATGACCAGATCATTCACCATATACTCATCATCTCTATCAGGGTCATCGAGAATCATGCATGCACCAAGATCCTTGGAGCACTTTACTAAGAGCTGAGATCTCCAATAAGGATCAATCCTCCTAAGAGACAGCACTAGTGATTTGGCATGTGAAGCTCTCCTCATGCTACTGCCTTCTACTTTGACATCCCCCATGCCAAAGTTCTCCTCCAAACTCTTCACCTCTCCCAAGTCCAAGAGTGGTGAATCCAAAGACAAGATGTCTTCCATCAAACTCTAGATCAGGTGGCCTCCCTGGTGGAATGCCTCCATGTAGTGAGACATCAATGTCAAGGGTAGACTACACATATGGTTGGGAAACCTTGCCCCTGCCCTTACAACGAAAATCAGTCTACCTCCTCCTTGCATTAGCTCTCTGAAATAGAGAAGGGTGTGTGCCTTTCATCAAGTGATGCTACTCTTCCTCCCTACCTCCTCCTTCCAGCTGCAATGCTGCATAATCATGCTTCTCATTGATTGTGCTTAGACCTCCATGTATGAGATCCTGGGGAAATTATTTCAAGGATACAAGAATCCCTCCTGTTGGAGCATGTGCCCCTCCTCCCTCTGCATGAGGTACTGGATGTGCTCTAGATGTGATAGTGTTGTTGCCCTCAACTTCATCAATGTGTGTGGGAAACATCTCAATAAGTGGATCCTCCTATGAAAAAGAGATCCCCATGCCCTCTTGTTTAGGAATATGGACTAGAGGTCTTGCCTCCGGTAATGTGTAATGTAAGATGTTAGCTTCTCCCATGGTTTTCTGAAGTGGAGTTTCCTCCATCACATGCAAGGGTTTTTTTCTCTCGATTTTTCCTTGCTCATGTGTCTTAGGAAGTTTTTCACCAAACCTTCCCATCAATGTTTTAATGAATCTTGCATAAGAGGAAGTGCTTGCATTCTTTAAAGAACAAGATTCAAAAATCCACCATGCATGGGCCTTACCTCTGAAATGCAGCATTGCAACTCTGTTGGTGTCATCTTCAGAAATATGGTGCTACTGAAAATAGGAGTCTAGCTTCTTCACCCAAGCTCCAGCTGAACATGTGAATGAGCCTTCAAAAGTAGATAGAAGAAATCTCTTTGCATCCTGCTGCTTTCTCTCCTCCACTTGGATCTTGCAAAACTCCAGAAAATCAGTATTATCTCTAAACCTCTCAATTTGAGATCCATACTCCTGCAATAAATCACTAAGAGTCCTCCTCTTAGGCATTCTTCCTCCTCTCATCCATCTCAAGACAAATCTGGGCATTTGACTGCGTTGTGCATCATGGTGTGTAGCTGCATGCTCACACTCACCATGTGAAAATCTAGATTCTGCTCTATATCCAACTTCCTTTGGAGATCTCATCTCCATTATCATCCTCTTCAGCTCTCCTTGAAAGCTTTGCATAGATTTTGGAAGAAGCTTTGTAAGCCCGTCTTCCTTTCTCCCTTCACATACTGAAGCCTTCTTATTTCTGTCCATCTCTCCTTCCCCTGAAGTATAATGTCCCGAGATCCACAGGCTGAGCCAATATTGTAGCTCCGATACCACTATAATATCCCAAAATAGGGAAAATAAGCAGTATTGGGAATATCTTAAGATATTCCAATTTTGGACTGCTCAACAATGCATTCACAGAAAAACACATTTTTAGAATCATAACTTGGATCCATTATATACATCCATCTATCATCTAAGTCCAAGAGGATATCAGAAAGAAATGAAAATAGGTGAGGTAAACAGACCTCCCACACTAGTGTAGCTGAAAATGACTAAAAACCCTAGACACTACTACTCAGAAATAATGCACAAAAGATACTGCGCAATATTTTGAGGGTTTTAACTTAGAAAATAGGAGAAAAAGTAGATCTACTCATATATTAGTCAATAATTCTTTAATAATTGAGATCTAGTCTCCTTATACAAAATACAAGACAAACCCGAAAAGGGTTTCTTGTCAAAAACTCTACATACGAAATGTGATATTCAGAAATTTACTGAATCACCACTGCAACACTGAAGCATAAGAGTGTAGAAGGCTGAAATATTTCTGATATTATGTATATCCCTCAAGGGCTTCCTCCCATGAAAGGATGAACCTCTCAATCACAAGAAAACACTGCAACAAAGCCACTAGACCATGCATTGAAGCTGCTTCAAAAAATAACGCATTCCCTAGCTGGAACAGCTTTGGGAATGTTAGGGAAATATGTGGTCTGCTACCAAAGATCTTAAATAGGCTCTAGAACTCTCCAAATAGGTCTCTCAATTGAAGGAAACCTTCCTCCAAAGAGAAACTAGCTCAGAAAGAGGGATTCCAATCCCTTCCACTGCTGCACCCTGCAACACTGCACAATCACCTGTAGAAACTGCGCTGATGAAGTAGGTTGAAGCTTGGCTTGAAAAAATGATGTGGAAATGAATGAAAACTCTCCCAAGAGGCTCCTCAAGGAAAGAGGTAGGATTCCCTCTCAGGAACACCCGGTGCTAAACAACACTGCTACTATGCTAAACAGCAAGAGGAAGTAAAAGTATGAGCAGACAAGAATAATAATGTAAAACATGAAGAATAATTCTACCATCCTCTTCCTTAAATAAAAAATGAGTTTTCTTGCCCTTGGCCCCGCTCAATTAGGTCATCTCTATCCAAATATTCATCTCCCTCTAAAACTGCATTATTCCTTCTTTGATTCCTCCTCCTCCACAACTGCGTTTTTGACTTAGTCAAAGTGGACTGAACCAACTTATTATTATCCCTCTTCACACATGGAGGTGTTTTATTAAGCTATAAAGAATGTCCCCTTTCACACTTGGAGTGTTTTTATTCCTCCTTAGGAGACTTATGGGCTTTTCTACCCATTTATTCACCGGTTAGAGCTGCTGCTAACTCTAATGTTCCATTTAGATTTGAGGCTAAAATTTGGGAACATTATAGGTCCATAGAGATTTGAGTGAAATATTTCAAGGATCGCCCTCGCTTGATTGTCGTTATCATGAAAGGTGGCTTTGGTGTATGTAACCAATGTACACCCTTTGTGTGTATCTCGCTGATTAAGTGCATGCTTGGGAAGTCTTGTAGAGATCTGCTGCATGATATTCAAAGCACCATGGTGTATATGGCCCAATATTCTATGTCATAGCTCACCAATGTCTTGGCTATGCACCTTCTCTTCTTTTGTGCTCAAGACAACACATTCTTCTACATCCAATTTTTAGAGGTTCTTTACCCAAAGCTCGATATTCTTCACCTGTCCTATGGCTCTGTGACGAAAGAACACCTTTCCTTCGCTAAATATCACATCGTAGACACGATCTTCCAACATAGCAACTGAAACTAAATTTTTCTTTAAACTTGGAACATACATGAAATATTTTAATATGAGAGGAGAACCAGACTCCCTTTTAAAGGTAACATTACCAATGGGGGTCGCTCTATACCTCCCATCATCTCCCATCTCGATGTGCATATGGATATACTTCTCCTCCAAGTCAGTAAATAAATCTTTGTTACCGGTCATATGGAATGAGTCTCCACTATACAGGTACCATGTATAACCCATCACTATTGACACCATGCATGTTGTTAGCCTCCACAATATCCCAAAGGTGAAAGGAGATCGATGGAGGTAACCTCAAACCAAAATTTTAGTTTGGAAGCTAGCCCTACAAAACCAGAGAGAGATCTCTCTATGAAAATCACAGCCAAGGATTTCAATAGTACAAGAATGGATTTTAGGTTAGACATTTCAGCTCATGTAGGGTTTGAATATTTACGGTTTTTATGTTGGATCAAGAGTGAAAATCAGGGTATTGGGTCAAAATATCAAAGGTTACAGTTGCAACAGATATATAGGATCAAGATAGACATGTTTTTGTGATAGCTTAAAACAATTGCCCTCTCTCAGGGGTCGAATCCCTCAGTGTAGGAACAACTAACATGAATTTCTCAACAAAAACCTAATAAATAGGAGGTTAAACAAACTCTCCTCAAATAGAATTTGACTGACCTGATCCTCATCAATGAGGTTCAAAATTACACCAAAATGACTCTAACAAGATTATTTATTTTCTATTACATCAAGCCAACATGAAAATAGATAAATTACATCATAAGAACTGAGATTTACTGAATAAAAGTCAAAATTTTTAGTAACAGGAAAAACTGCAATGCCAATCTACAAAAGCACGATGCCACTAGACAAAAGTGCAGCACCAACCTTGGAAAGGAGTTTTGAAGGCCTTCCCATGCTCTAAATCCAAATCTGAAGGAACCAATGGAAATATGAGGATGTCTAGTTGTCATTAGACACCTCAAGAAATAGAAATGGACACTCCATGATAGAGAAAAAGTCATTCTCCCAAAACTACTCCCTAAAGCGCAACACCCAGTCCAGAAAGGTGGCAGAAAGTGTCTTTTTGACTTGTTTTTGGGCATTTTCTCCCAGCCAGTTTGCTGAAAAGTTACCAAAACTGCATAGCTATCATGTATCAGTGATTATCTATCCAGAAAGGTAAAATTTTTTACATTTTGAGGTTTGAGGAAAAAGCGCAACATCAAGGCGTTGCACTTTTGGCTCTACTGATATTTCCAAATTAGGTCAAAAGTCACAAAAAACAAAAATTTCACAAAATTTCTTCAAATATTGCCCAAAATTGTCCCATGAGGCTAGGTGATGGTGTTTCATGCAATTAGGGATGCCTCAACAAGCAAGTCAAGCTTATCTTTCTCCTTTTGACTCATTAGGGTTTGCTTGTGCTTCTTCTTCACTTGCTTGATTTTGACTAGGGAGACCTTGTTCCTTGTATAATAATGCATGGCCATGTGTCTTTGTAGGTTTTTGTCCCTGTTTTCCCTATTGAGAATTTTTCTCAAGTGGAAATTCACCCTATAAATCCAATATTCCCTATCTTTCTCAATTTCTGCTAGAACGAGTTCATCAACAGTCATTTGACCTTTTGATGGAGATGGTTCTTTTTGCTGCTCAAGTTCCCTCTTGAGGCCTCTTGTTATTGGTATTCTTGTCTTCACCTGATCTTCTTGATCCTATGAATCATCAACCTCAACAACTCCCTTAACTTTGGCATCATTCTTTCTTAAATCTTCTTTGGGCTTATTTAAGAGCAACTGATTTAATTTTAGTTGCAGTTCTCCTGTTGCAAGATTGAGAGAAAGAAATTTTCCTTGGAAAAACTATCTTTGAGATATCTGATCTCAGCCTCCTTCTCCATGATAATATATTTAGTTTAGATAAAATTTCTTTCAGAATAATCACATCATTAGGATTAGGTCTAATGGAGCACAAAAGTCTTAGATCTAACAATATATTTAGTTGCTTTTTCCTCATGGATTTTTAAATCATCCAAATTAGTGTCAAAATGGAATTTTTCCTCATCCTAAAATGGTGCCTCATGCTTTGATAATGTTTCTTTTTCACCTGATGTAGTCTTGGCCCTTTCAACAGTGTCTGGAGAAAACACAAGCCTCTTTCCTCGAACATATGTTTGAGTCATCTCTTCCCTGGGAGTTCTTTTATAGGTTTTCTTATGGAAGCCACCTCTTGATGTGTTGGTGAAGTCAAAGGTGTAGAGTGACTGCTTGACTGAGCTAGAGAATGCATAAGAAAGGTTAAATACATAAAACCATCCCAACACAAATTGATCTGTGTGAGCTGATGGGAAACTGAGATTTTCACCAAGCCATGGTGAAAAAAACTAGCATGATGATATTCTCCTAGTCTATGTACCTTCTTTGACATATTTAACATGCTTTTGTAAAGGTAAGTATGCAATTTGAGTGCTTTTACACTGGTGACATGCATAAAGAGCCTCACATGATACCGATATAACCTGGAGAACCTAACCTCACATGTGAATTATTTCATGATTAATTTCATGACAAGGGAATACTTATCAAGCAAGCATTTGAATGGAAATATGTGTTTCAGGGAAACATTGTATACATGTTTCAAATACATCTTGTAGTTCACAATGTCTATATATATACCCTTGAACCAAGTTTCTCCACTGTTTGGAATCCTTGTAGCTGTGGCAATGGTCTTCATTGAAATATTGAACACAACCCCTTTAATGGTCACCTTATATCTCCTCAAACTGGTGGCAAAAGTACTGTTCAGTTTCTCATTAAAACCAAGTTCCTCAACCTTTTGGCAAAAGGAAAGGCATCCTACATCATGGAATGATTTCTTAAGGAATGGTGAAGACATGATATCATGTGCTGAAGTGGGATCATACCTGCTTATTTGACCTCAATTGTGCCTCTTATGCTCAGTTGTCTCTGTTTCCATAGTAAACCCTAGCTCAGTGGGAGGGGAAATTAGGGTTTGGTGTAGGGAAAAACAAGGGATTTAGGTGGTTTTTAGAAATTAAGAGAGATGAAGGGGTTAGGTGTCTCCTAAATTCTTAGGAAAATTTAGAGGGGTAGGGATAGATGTTAGGAAGTAGGGTAAAGTGGAATTTGAGGGAATGAGTGAGGGGAAGGGGTCCAAAAGGGGAAAATACATTCCTAGCATAGGAAAGTGTGGTCTAGGCTAGGTTTTGTGAGAAAATAGTGAAAATGAGGGATAGGTGTGAGGGAAAATGTCTATGAAGGTATATGGAAGGTGGGGGAATATTTTTGAGCTTTAAACTTAAGGTTTTTCTCAGAAATTTGTCAATGAGATTATGAAACCAAGAAAATGAAACCAAAACCCTAGAAGAGGGAATTGGTCTTTCCAAGAATGAAACAAAGTTAAAGAGGTAGGTTTAGGTACCCACTTACTTGTATCTAATACACTGGAAACTGCTTGTTGATGTAGAAAGCACTGGAATGAAGTTTTTTCCTCCTTAGTGAAAAGCACAATACCTCTGGCAAAAACACAACACAACAAAAGTGTAGTGTAGAAAATGGTGAGGCACCTTGGTGGCAAGGAATGGCTGCTCTGAGGGTGAAAATGGTATTTCTTGATGGAGTGATATCTTTGGAAGTTGGAGTGAGAAAATAAGAATCTCCCTTGGTCTTTAAATAACTTGGAAATCGATTTTCTTCTTTGGTTGTTAAGTGGCCCCACCAGGTCCTTTCACTTTTTGATTTGGAACTGCAGCTTTTAGAAAGTTTTGAGACGTATTACATTATGATAGAAATGAAATTACACTTTTGAAATATTTATTGAATATTTTTCACTATTAATACTTTCAATGCTGAATTAAATAGTGAAATGACCTATTTTTATGATTTTAACCCTATGACCCAATGATGAAACTACATGAAATGATGAGCAGAATGATGACCATGGTGATTTGAATGAGATGTTGATGAATAAATTTCAGTGATGACTCCTCAAAATGAGTGATGGCATGACTAAAACATGAATTGAAAGGAGTAATAACACACTTAGGCACACTAACCCAGAAACCCAGTTACAATCGCAAAATAACATGAGCAAGAAAGATAAATAATTTCAATAACACAACACAAATATTTATCTAGGGAAACCCTCATCTAAAACCCCCACTATCTGTATATTGCATAAGTCAGAAAAGTATGAAAATATTACAATGTTTTTCTTAGTCTTGAGAAACCTTGGTACTATCTCTATCTGTCTCACTGATTCCTAGACAAGCCTGGTGCAATACATAAGAAATTTTTAATGGATCTCTTCTAGAGCTCATTTCCTCTCAAAGTATAAGTTCATTATGTTGGAAATTATTATTTTTCAACCTCAAGTGTTAAAAAGAGACTACTCAACTTCTCTTTCCTTGAAATATTTTGACTGATTTTATCTCATGTCCTCATTTTTATTCTTACTTGAGCTAGGCAAGATATTTATTTCTTCCCTTTCCTCTTCTTTCCTCTTACTTTTTTTTACAGATACCTTGTTGAATATTAATGACTACTCAAAATATAATTTTTGATAAGATACTTACGTTGAATTTTTTGGCATATGCCCCACTAGGAAAATTCTCTCCTTGATGAAGTATTTGCATTCCATTTTCTTGGTGTATACCATTTTGGGGTAATAAATATTGGAAATATATTAATCTTATAAAAAAGTAACTTCATTTCATTGAAATTCAATATATATCACAATTGAGAAGGTCTTTCCTTAAAATTTATGTACTACACGAAAGGGTTTTTAAAGAAATTTATTAATATGAAAATATAATTCTGTTTTAAATTATCAATTTGTCTCAAACATTCATCTCAAATATTTCTTTTATATTAAATTATAATTTTTCTATTTTTAATTGTTTTAAATTAAAAATTTGCATAGCAAGCCCTTTAAAAAGTTTCTCGACTTCCTTCTACAATTGTTTACCATTGTTCCCTCTCTACTTCTTTCTATAGTTATTTACCATCATTCCCAACCACCTAATGCAATTGTTTTCTTAACGATGTTGTAGCAGTGAAAACCCTTTTCCCTTCATGCTAATTCTATATTGTGTTGTTGCGCCATTAAGTCCTTCGATTTCTCCTCGACACCTATATTATCAAATATATTTCATGGCTCTAAACATGGATTGAACTAAACACCTCGATGAAGAGAATTTAATGGTCTGTGCTAAGGTCTAATTTCAGCCCCATTTGGCTGGCAAGCTTTCCAAATTCCTCAAAAACTCGTTTTGCCACTTTGTTTACCATGTGTTCATTTTTTTTTGTCTTTAATATAGTGTTTTCGAGTTTCCCCCTTTCAGGGTCTCATTGTGGAAGTTTTCTATTGGAAAATTTTTCGAAGGTTTTAGAGAATTTTTTCGTAAAATGAAAATCCTCTATATGATCAAACTAGAGGCTAGCCATGGACACATATGCCTCTAATCAAGTATGAAACCATTAATTCATTCCATTTTTTAACTAGAGTTGTTAAATATTATTAAATATACAGGGTTTTCAAAAAAACTATTATACCTTATTTATTTAATTTGGTTTTATTTAAGGTTTTTCTCTCAGACTTTGTACCCTACTATAAGAGCTACCTCTGCTGGTTCGTAAAGAGTATCCATGGTCAACATTTTCATGCTTTTATTATGCTTTTCACTTAAGTGTTTCTCATATTTTCATTATAGGTGATGACACCTGAGTTTTATAATGTTCCTTTAATCTCGTGGTGATAAACCCTCTCATTCCTCACCTGTACCCATTCATCCGCATTTCCATGGACTTTGTGTGACGTTTACCAAGAACCAGGAAGGGACATGTCTACCTATTTATGCTAGTTGACATGTTCAACAAGATGTGTGTTTTGATGCCCTGTAAAAAGACCATTAGTGGGAAAGAAGCATCAAACTTGTTCTTTGGACAATTCTAGTTTCAATTTGGGATACCACGAAGCATTTATTCAGATAGGGACAAAAGGTTTATTAGTGTATTTTTCATTACACTATGGGAGAACATAGACACAAATTTGAAGAGTTCTACATCATTCCATCCTCAAATAGATGGGATAACAAAAGTAGTCAACGAGACATTGGTGCAACTCTTGAGGGGTTATAATCAAAATCATCTGAACACATGGGATGAAAATCTGATATAAATACAACACTCTTACAATAGAGAAGATCACTTATATAGGTAAGTCCCCATTTGAAAGTTGTTTTTTATATTTTCCACCTTCACCTTTGGATAGTGCATATGGGTAATGCTATCACTCTCCCCAACTTCCCAAGGCTGACAATAGGATTGGAGAAAGGTAACCACAGACCAAACTATTGGTCAAGTAGCTAGCCCTACAAAGACCAGAGAGGGCTCTCTCGTTGTCACTTTTACAGTAAAATTAATGAATTAGTATCTAATTATCTTAGGCTAGGTATGTAAGCTCAAAAAATAGAATTTGTTTGATTTTTTGAGTGTTGGATAGAAAATTCAGTGAGTAGACTATGTATAAGGTTTTTATGTTTGAACTCCAAGGTGAATCTGTAAAGAATATGTGAGGCAAAATAGGTAGTTTGAAATCATTTTAATAAGACATTTATTATAGGATGAAGTAGAAGAGATTTTTAATGAGCACTGAGGTGAATTCATTCAGCTTAGAAGAAAATAAACATAACACTGTAAACCTGGTCTAAAACAGAGCATTCATAAGCATGATTTATACTCATAAACATACAATATAAACATATATGAAGAATAATACATGGTATTAAGCATAAAATTATAAATATACATAAGAAAAACATATGCTCCAATTCATACCACAAGTATCTGAACACAATTCTTGCAAATCTGTCTCTGATTTCTTTCCAAATTGTTGATTACAAGAGCTCCACTGCAATATGAGACTATCCAACCCAAAAAAAGACTAAAGAGAGTATAATTATAGAATATATGGATCATGACACCTCATCAGGTAAAATTCCATCCAAAATGGATCATAAATACACAATATGAGTCATTTCCTAGATTCTAGGGAGGTTAGAAACCATTCCCTGAATTTTAGCTATGAACTAGGAGTGTTTGTCCCTTACATTAATTACATATTACCTCATGATAGGAGGAAAAATCAACAAAATAACTCTAATTCCAACTCATAGGACAAGAAAACGTTGAATTTGTAACCTTCTATGAGCTTGACAAGTGTCTTGATGAATCTAATACTGATTTGTGACATTCTTGATAGAAGGGTAACCAAAATTTGCAGAAGCATAACAAAACTTTGGAGGCACTTTTGAGGAACTTTTAGTAGTCCAAATCCACTTCTAAAAGAATAGTCAACTATCCCTGCGTGTCTAGTTTCCAGAACATCTTGAATTTTTCAAAATGGACCACGAGAAGGCCTTCAAAAATCCATTCTCCCAAGGTTACTCCAAAAGCATAACAAAGGGTCCAAAAAGGTGTCAGAAACATGAAAAATGAGTGGTTTTTTTTAGCTTTTTATCCAAAATTACAGCTTGTCATGCCATGGATTTCATGATCTAAGAATCATGGGCTAAACAGACAAGGAGGCTTAATCCAACAAGTCCAAGCTATCTTTCTCTTTAAGCTTCATTTGTGCTTCCTTTAGCATTTTCTTCACTTGTTTGAGCCTTATTTGAGAAATTATGTTCCTAGTGCGATAATGGTTTCCCATGTGTCTTTGCAAGTTATTGTCCCTCTTAGCCCTCTTAAAAAGCTTCTCCAAATTCTCATTTACCCTCATTTACTTTCATCCTTTGAATTTTACGAAAGTAAAACCATCAATTGTCAAAATTTACATATGGTAATTTCATGAAATTTTATCAGTGACTGACAGATGTGCAACAAGCTCTTGGAGACAACTTTTGGTTGACTTCCTGAAGTCCAAATCTAAAACTAAGACCTGTTATGGATATATTGAAGAGTGTAGTTGATTTTATCATATTTAAGCATAAAAAATTAGTCTTTTAAGCCTGCGATATTATCATTATCCCAAAGTGACTCCATATGTGCAACAAACGGGAAAAACAGAGGCAGAAACATATTTTTTAGGCCCTTTTTGGAATTTTTCTCAAAGTATGTGTCATGGATCAAAATTATAAGGAAATGGGTTTAGAGAGCAGGCCACCAAATTTCTAAAAATATAATTTTTTTTCCATTTGGATGCTCTGGGAAGAAGTGCAGCGTGAGCTCACTGCACATCTAGGCATACCTAGAATTGCAAAATTTACCAAAATATGCCAAAAATCAAATTTCTTCAAAAAAATCAAAATTTTGCTGCAAACTTGTGTTGATGGCTCTGAGAATGAGAGTTTAAGAAAAAATGGACGCATTAGTCAGTAACTCCAACTTATCTTTCCTCTTTTTCATCCTTAGGGCATCTTTGAGTTTGCCCCTTAAGCTTCTAATCTTGATCTTTGCAATCATATTCCTGACATAATAATGTCATGTTATATGCCTTTGCAGAGTGAGATCCCTAATAGCCTTGTTTAAGCTCTTCTTCATGTATGTTATGACCTTTTCATCATCTTTTTCCAACATTTGAGCTTCTTGGATAGTCTCATGAAGTTGTCCAAGTGACTTAATAGAGGATTCCTGGTGTGTAACGAATGTCTTCCTTTGAAAATCCATGCCTTGATCTGTTTCAAACATGATTTATTTACCTTTAAAATTTGGATCTTGAGTGGCAAACTTTTATTATTTGTAATATTTTCTTTGCTGAGCTAAGGTTTTCATCATCTCTCCTTTCTCTTGCTGCAAGAGAGCTATCCTATGGTTAGCTTTCGAAAAATCATCTTTCATTTGCTAGATTTGATCATCTTTGTGTTTTAGATATTCTTCAAGTGACTTATTCCCTTCTTGACTTGGTAAATCTTCCATTCCTGCAATAGTGACCTTTCCCATGTTGAAGCTTGTAGAAAATAGGATGGTAAATTAAATATGATACCCCCCTTCCATGAGCCTTTCACAAAATCTCAAACAATGAGCCCTCTCAAAGAATCTTCTGGCCAATGGCGAGGCATTGAGTTCATGCATGGTGAAGGGTTCTATCTTGAGGTGGAACCCTCCCTTGAATCTCTTCTTGTCACTTTCCATTTTTTTTATCACTGGAATGATGAAAACCCTAGAGTGTTGATGAGATGAGTGAATGTATGGAAATCTGGAAAAACAGAGTGTAGGAAAGTGTGAGTTTAGAGGATGAGATGAAGGATCATGGAGCTGAGAAAATTTCTGGAAAATATTTGTTGAGATTCAACAAGAATATTCACCACCCACGCCTAGTGCATTAAGCACCTGATTTCATTAAGCATCCAGACTAGGGTGGGGCCCATAGTGCTATTTTTGGGTGCATGTCTATCTTTGTTATCCCTTAATTAAGATGGACATTAAACTGTAATCTATTCTGAATGTGGGCTTGAATGAGTTAAATGAAAGTGATAAATTCAGTTAGCTAGTGGATTTCAAGTTAGAGGTTGTTGGTGAGGCATGTAGAGTAATTTTAGTTGTAATAGAGTTCGAAGTGCAATGGTGCATGAGTTGGTGCAAGTTGTAAATAGTTTAACTCAGTTAAGTGAGTTAAACTCAATTGTGCTAGTTGTAATTGAAGATACACCAGTGAGAGATATATTGAATTAAATATTAATTAATTCGCAATCATTGATCTCACATGCAACTAAAGATTTACTATTACTAGTTGCATGCATGTTAGATCCAGTGGAGATGCAGTTGAGTTCTAGGTGAAAGGGAAGTTCACTATCAGTTGTAGGATTATTTGCTTGCACACATGTATGAGAAAACCCATTAGAGTGCCCATGATACTTTTGCAGTCAAGGCAGGCAATAACTCCTATCTTTTAGGGATCTTTACCATCAGGGATTGCACAAGCAAGGTAGGTTGTCTGGAGGTTGAGAATTGGCTATGCATTGCTCAATTTTTCATATGACAGTGTGTGACAATTAGCTGAGTACTGGAGGGCTCTTGTGAGAAGAGTTTTTTGTGTAATTGTTTCATGATCCATGCTTAATATACAATAGAAGATAGTGGGGTTTTTAGTTGTAAGCTTTCCCTAGGAAATTATCTGTGTTGTGTGTGATTGATCTTTCTTCATGTTCATGTGATTAGCGATTGTGTTTTTAATTCCGCAAAATATTTGTAGAAGCGATTCAGTATTTAACTTTATTACATTGTTAGATCAGGTGAATCCAAGATATACATGCTTGTTATGTAATTTATACATGGTATCAGAGCATAGGATATTGCAAAAGTGAAGCAGGAACTGAGTTTGTGACTCGATATAATTCGAGTTTGCAGAAAGAATTTCTTGGTGCTACAGCTGATTTAAGATCGAAATGGATTTCAATGGCTTGAAGTTAGCGTATGCACTCGAGGAAAGCTCGAACTACATTTCTTGAAAGGACAGGATGGAGGAAGTACTCGAAGACAATGGGTTGAAGGAATTCATTGACAAAGATGTTCCTAAACCCAATGCTGTAGATGTTGTAAATATTGATGCATGGAAAAATAAAGTGGAAAAGGCGAGAAGGATCTTGTTGGAGGAACTACGAGACCACATTGTCTCAAGCCTCCATGGGAAATCCACACCATATGCAATGTGTAAGGCTTTGATGGATATATTCCAAAACAACAACGACCATAGGAAATTGTCTCTCAAAGATAAACTCAGGAAGATCGAGATGGAAAAGGGCGACACCATTCCAAAATATCTAACAAAGTTTTTCCAATGTCGGGATGAACTGGAGAGCATTGGAATAACAGTTGTTGATGATGATTTGGTGAGCTTGGCTCTCCTAGGACTTCCCAAGAGTTGGCACAGTTATCAAGGCTCTGTCAATGGAAGGGAAAAATTTCCAGATTGGGAAAGATTGTGGTTAGATTTGGTGTAGGAGGAGTTCAGACATAACACCATAGATGGATCTTCATCTAAGAATGAGGATGATGAGGATTGTGCTTTGGTTGCCAAGGTGAGGAAGGGGAAGGGGAATAAATTCCATTATAAATCCGAGTCCAATACTGGAAAGAAGGAGGACATGTCCAAGGTGAATTGTTTTCAGTGTCATGAGCATGGACATTTTTCTACTAACTGTCCACAAAAGAAAAATAACAAGAAGGTTGTTGGATCTGCACCTAGTGAGGCCCTTACCTAAAAATTTGAGCTTGAAATCTCATTGGTCGCATGCATGGTATCAAGTGCATTGATATTTTTGTGGTATTTGGATAGTGGCACTTGCTTTCACATGATGGGAGATAAGGAAATTTTCAGTGACTTGGAGGAGAAATATCTCCAGATGCATATTGAAATAGGTGACAACGGATGATATAGTGCTACCGAGATTGGTACCATTACCTTTCAGAGGGATTCAGTTAAACCATTTCAATTAAAATATGTAATGCATGTACCAGGTCTGAAGAAAAATTTGGTCTCAGTCGCAATGTTGGAGGATAGAGGCTATGACGTTGTTTTTAGTGATGGAAAATATTTCCTGCGACATAAAACAATGGGTAAAGCTAAGAGGATAGGGATTCGAGTTAAGAATCTCTACAAGATGGAGGTAGATGGCGACACAACAATCATGGGCAAGGCAGATCAAGTGGTGAGCCGAGATGAGGGCGAATTATGGCATAGGATATTTGGCCATCTTCACCATGGAGCCTTGAAAGTCATGCAACGTATTTCTACTGGTCTTCCCAAGGGTACACTTGCACAGTTAGACACATGCAAGGGATGTACTATGGGAAAATATGTAAAGGCCACCTTTCATGAGAAGGAAAACTGAGCTTCAGGGATCCTTGAGAGAGTCCACACAGACGTGTGTGGTCCTTTCTTGGTTGCTTCAACAACAAAACATAAGTACTATGTAATATTTGTTGATGAATTTTCTCGTAAGTGCTGGATATTATTCAGGCAGAAGAAAGATCAAACATTCTCTAAGTTCTGTGAGCTTAAATCACTAAAGGAGAAATTATCGGGGAAGAAAGTGAAGGCTCTTAGTAGCGATAATGGTGGAGAATACATCTCTAATGAATTCAAGAACTTTTACAGCAAAGAAGGAATTCGAAGAGAACTCATAGTGCCTCATAACCCACATCAGAATGGGGTCGTGGAGAGGAAGAACAAAACTATTGTGGGTGCAACACGAGCGATGTTGCATGACCAAGGCCTACTGATGCATCTGTGGGAGGAAGCATGAAATACAACAGTACATGTGAAAAACCGTTGTCCTCAAAGAGTACTTGGCATGAGTACACTTGAAGAGGCTTTCACTGGTAAGAAACCTGATGTTTCGCACTTTAAGATTTTTGGCTCATCTAATTATGTGCATGTGACCAAGGACGCCAGGAAGAAGCTGGAACCAACATCTAAGGTTAGGATTTTTGTGGGGTACATCGAAACATCACCATAATTACCGTGTGTATTTTCCAAACAGCAGAATGAATTTTGTGCGATGGGATATCAAATTTGACAAGGAGAAGTCCATGTGGTTTTCCCTTGAGAAGGAGTTGGACTTGAATGCAGAGGAGGAATTGTTGGTTCCCAAGGATGAGTATCAAGATGTGGATCGGCCACATGAGGAGGTTCATGGAGTGGAGGAAATCACTTGTGTAGAGACATCGATCAGAAATGGCAGAAGGCGCACCACAGAAGCTGATAGGCTGAGACTTGATGCTGCACAGATTGTAGAAGCCCCTACTTCACAGCACAAAAAAAGATAGTCTCCTAACTGATTTACTCGATACATGGCTATTATGAGAAAATGTATTGTGACTGAACCATCTTCCTTTCAGGAAGTAGTGCAGCAGCTTACTTGGGTTGACGGAATGATGGAGGAGTATGACTCCATTGTCAAAAATAGTGCATGGAAGATAGTCCCAAGACATGTCGAAAAATCAGTGGTTGGATCAAGATGGATCTACAAGGTAAAGAAAGTTGTTGATGGGAGTGTGGAGAAATACAAGGCCATATTTGTGGCCCTGGGATTCTCACAGATCGAGGGGATATATTATGATGAGATTTTTGTGCATGTCGCAAGGTAATATTCCATAATATCCATCCTTGCACTCTCAGCACAGATGGGCTAGCATATTCATCAGATGTGTGTGAAAATTGTGTTTCTCAATAGGATCATTGAGGAAGAGGTGTACATAGAGCAGCCTGAAGGTTTTATATCTTCAACAGTGAGTCACATGTGTGTAGACTCAAAAGAGAATTATATGGGCTGAAGCAAGCACTTCGTGCTTGGTGCATTCAGATAGACAGCTATTTCACCAAACTGGGCTTCACCAAAAGTGAAGCAGATGCAAACCTATACCAGATTGTGGTTGAGGGTAAGCTATTGATAATTTTTATTGATGTATATGATCTAATTTTGACTGGTGGTGAGCAGCTGATACACTCATTCAAGGAGGATCTTGCAAGGGAGTTCGAAATGAAGGACATGGTACTCCTTCATTATTTCCTTGGATTAGAAATATGGCAGCAGGATGGTGAACTTTTTGTGTCTCAAGGCAAGTATTCAAAGGAGATATTAGGTAAGTTTAACATGGGAGCTGCAAACCCATGGATACTCTTCTTCCAGGAAATTAGAGGAAAGAGGATGCAACTTCTGGAGAGGTAGTGGATGCTACTATCTATTGACAGTTAGTGGGTTCGCTAATGTATTTAGTGAACACGAGACCAGACATTTGCTACGCAGTTAAATAGTTGATTCAAGCTATGGTTAAGCCTACCGAGCTCTTTTGGAAGGTGGGGGAGCATGTCCTGAGATACCTGAGGGTCACATCAAAGTATGTTCTATGGTACAAACAGACAGATGGAGTGAAGCTGCATGGCTTCATGGATGTAGATTGGGCTGGAAGTCCATTTGACAGAAAAAACACATTAGGGGGGATCTTTAGCATTGGATCAACAACAGTTTCCTGGTACAGTAGGAAACAATAATCCGTGGCACTCAGTTCAGCAGAAGAAAAATACATGGTAGTAGGTCAAGCTGCATGAGAGGATATCTGGATGAGAAAGATCTTGGTTGATTTGTTTGGTTCTCAGATGGATCCAACAGTGATTCATTGTGATAATCATAGTTGCAATAAACTCTCGATTAATACTGTGTTTCATGATATGTCCAAGCATATAGATATCTAGTACCATCATCTGAGATATTGTGTGCAGAGAAGGATCACGTTGCTTCAATACATTCCCATGAAATATTAGGATGCAAATACTCTGACGAAGGCGCTCACCAGGAGAAAATTCGAATACCATAGAGACAGGATCGGGGTGAAGGATAATCCCTTTCTTGTTGAGAGGGGGTGTTGAGATTCAACAAGAAGATTCAACACCCATGCCTAGTGAATTAAGCACCTGGTTGCATTCCGTACCCAGACTAGGGTGGGGCCCACATTGGTATTTTTGGGTGCATGTCTATTTTGGTTATCCCTTAATTAAGATGGACATTAAACTATAATATATTCTCAATGTGGACTTGAATGAGATAACTGAAAGTGATAAATTCAGTTAGCTAGTGGATTTCGAGTTAGAGGTTTTTGGTGAGGTATGCAGAGTAATTCTAGTTGTAACAGAGTTCTAAGTGCAGTGGCGCATGAGTCAGTGCAAGTTGTAAATAGTTTAACTTAGTTAAGTGAGTTCAACTCAGTTGTGCTAGTTGTAATTGAGGATACACTAGTGAGAGATCTAGTGAATTAAATATTAATTAATTCACAATCAGTGATATCACATGCAACTAAGGATTTACTATTATTAGTTGCATGCATGTCAGATCCAGTGGATACCCAGTTGAGTTCTAGGTGAAAGGGAAGTTGACTATCAGTTATAGGATTATTGGCTTTCAAACATGCAAGCAAACACCCATTGGAGTTCCCATGATACTTGCGCAGTCAAGGCAGGAAAGAATTCCTATATTTTAGGGATCTTTACCATCAGGGATTGCGCAAGGCATGCAAGCTGTCTGGAGGCTGAGAATTGGCTATGTGTTGCTCAGTTTTTCATATGACAATGTGAGACAATTAACTGAGTACTGGAGGGCTCTTGTGAGAAGATTTTTGTATGTAATTGTTTCATGATCCATGCTTAATATAAAATAGAATATAGTGGGGTTTTTAGCTGTAATATTTCCCCGGGAATTTATTTGTGTTGTGTGTGATTGATCTTTCTTCATGTTCACGTGATTAGCGATTGTGTTTTTAATTCTGAAAAATATTTGTAGAAGCGTTTCAGTATTTAAGTTTAGTACATTGATATATCGGGTGAATCCAAGGTATACATTCTTGTTGTATAATTTCTGCAATATTAAGTTGATTGATTTGTATGTTAGCTCCAATTTGTAGGTGGAATGAGGGAAAATGTGTTTGAGGAAGGTAGAAAAATGATGAAAACATAGGAAATTCCCAATGTTTGACTGTGAGAATAGCTAATGTAGAGGTGGGGTAAGTTTATAAGGTGAAATGAGGGTCATGAAGTTGAGAAAAATTCTGGAAACAATTCAGTGCATAGAGTAGCATCTCAGCTCCATTATATAAGTGGAATTAGGAGAAATGAACGTGTGGAGGGTGGCTAAATCTGGCAAACAAAGGAAATTTCAAGTTTTTTAACTATGAAATAGATAAAATCTAGAATTTGGTTGAATTTGACATGTTAGGGATCGTGTGGATGATAGAAAAGGTGGGAATGATGTATATGAGATGTATGAGTTGGGGTTTAAGTACTAGGGTTAGGGTTTAGGAAGTTTAGAGTAGGTTAGGGTTTGTCAAATGAAATATTTTTATACCATGGATAAGTGAGGATATGGAGAAAAATAGAATGAGCATAAAAATGTTTCAACACTCAACAATTTTACCAAAAGAGGGCATGAGAGATGATATTTACCCTTTATGAGGATGTCACAAGCTAATGGTGCCAAGCACTAAGTTGATTTGAAGGTTTTTGGAGCCGAAAACCGAAAACTACCTCTCCTCCAGAAGTGTAACAAAGTTGCCCATATGTGCAACGAAGAGCTTTTGTGTGTTGCACTGATGTGCAACATTGTGTTGCTATGTGCATCGAAGAGCTTCTGTGTGCAACACTGTGTTTCTATGTGCAACGACCACAACTTTTTGCAATGAGGGCTAGAAAAACAATTTTTCTTGCCAATGGGATGGTAGAATGATAGATGAGTGCTAATGAATTTCTCCTTTGTCTTTTTTCCTTTTATGACCTTGAAATAAGTTTTTTTACCCTTTGACATTTGAAATGAACTTTTTGTCTTTGAATGAGATAATAAGACATAATTGACTTCTTTGAACATTTGACACTTGAACCATTTGAGTGAAAAGACAAATTGTATTTATGTTATTCCTAAGAATGATAGCTCTATCTTTATAGTTTTATGAGTGGGATGAAGGGTTAGAGCCTTGTTTAAGGTGAAAAACTGAACATTTTCAGAGGAAGATTAAAACCCCTAGATAGTGACCTATAAGAAGTGGAGTGACATAACCCCTAGACCTTTAAATATTATGATGGAGATGGCCTTGAAAATGATGGTGGTGATGAATGATATGAAGGAGCTACACACTTGACCTAGATATTTTCAGTGACCAAAATTATTTTCTGAAAACTTGTTTGAAAAAGTAAAAAAAAAAATTGATTTATGAATTTTTAGGAAAACAACTGAAAGAGTTATTTTTGATCACTGACATACTGATACTAATAGGTAACATAGAGGAGTAAGGGAGTATATTTTAGGGGATTCCTTGAGATATGAAAAGTGTGTTGATAATATTAGCTAGATCCATATACATGAGACACTATAGAAGTCATAGGGAAAATTAAAGGCTCGGCATGATCAACACAGGAAAAAGAAGGCATTCGAGGTGGGAGACATAGTATGGATACAATTCAAAAAAAAGAGGCTATAGGGTATTGGTAAAAAATTCAAGGCTATTTTGTATGGTCCCTTCGAGATACTAGAAAAGTTTGGAGATAATTCCTATCGACTCAATCTACCACCATACATGCACATTTACTTAGCTGTGAATATAGAGAATTTGAAACTCTATGAGCCTTCCATTCTAGATCAGGAAGAGGAACATGTCCTCCATTCTGTGGAGGAATTGGCACTAGATGCTCAAGTAGAGTTGGCATGAGATACAATTTTGTAGAATAGGTCTAGAAGTATGAGACAAGGGTAGCATGACCTTTGGCAAATTGGATTGAAATGACAACTTAGAGGCAAAGCTAAATGGTACACTTGAGAGAAGGGGGAGGAAAATTTTCCTCACCTAATTCAATAAAAAGTTTGGGACCAAAAGCCCCCCAAAATTGGGAAGTGTGATAAGGATTGGATAATTATATTTTTTTTCATCCATATAAATTCTTTAAGAGTGGAAAAGGTGGAGAAATCATCCCAGAAGGCCATTTTTAATTACGGGACCTAGTTTGGAAAATTAAGGTCTGAAACCTTTGATGAGTGTTTTGAGGAGTTAAATGGTGTTTTTTGGGGTATAACTATTTTTATTCAGTACATAACATTTTTTTTAATATTCTACACACAAATACCTTTCCAAAAACAAAAGAATTGCCTCAATCAGAGTCTGTATGCAAAAGTTATGTCATTTAGAAGTTGACCTTCCTCTTTTCACCACCATAATTTGAGAGGATGCCATGTCATCCCCCATAAATCATGGAAAAGGGGATAACCACAAAATTACGATGAATAATAATCTAGAAGATTCTATATTTTAATTATGGTTAAGGGTTTATGTAGTCAACTGACCACTCATAGGCCATCGAGTTGTGTTATAACTGGGCCACAAGGAGGAAAAGGGGTTCCAATATTTTCGAGTGCATTTGATCCAGAGAATAGAAAATAACTGAAAATGATAGGATATAGAGCACATAGAGAGGATTTGTGCACTGTAGTATCCCATGGGACACAATCCATACTTCTTTATACTCGCAACCATTTTCTATTTAGAGAAAGAGAACAACAGAACCTCACCTTCATGTTGGGTTTTCTCCCAAAAAGGTTTCTCAAGTTATATGTTTCGTAAAATCATGGTTTGTGAGTTTTTATTTTTTTATTCTCTATTTTCTACATAATTTTCATGCATGCGCAATTAAAAATAATCTACAGGTCCGAAAATCTAAAGAGAAATAAAATCGTAATAGTGTAGGATTTGGATTTTTAAATATAATTTTATCAGATTTGTTATGATGAACTTTCTAGTGGAATATCCATAGTAGTTTAAGTATCATTTTTGATATTATGTACTGCTAAGTTTTTACACATTATATGTATACCAAATGTAAATAATTCTAATTAAATTAATTAGATGTTGGTGTGATTTAATTTTCTTACAAATCCATGCTAATGATGCTAATTAATCTAATAAGCTCACATGATCTCTTTAATATGGATTGATTATTATTTATTTCTTTCTTTATTATGGTCAATTAAACCCAAAGATATTTTATTGATCTCTTCCTGATAATGGGTTGTGATACTTAGCCCAAAACATCAAATATTAAACTCCCTCATAAGATTCCAATCCTTCAGCAATGCAGACTTGCAAAAACGAAAAAAAAAACGACAATAATTTACTAAACTCAATTTGAATCAATCATAATAAGGTAATTTTCCAATAATTGTAGTAAACACTGTTCCAAGTTAAATGCATATTTGTAAATTAATTTGTAAGTGTTATTCTAGAATGACAAGATAATTTAGGATAGGTTCATCTCCTATAAAGGATTTAAGACTACATATATTGTGTAAAGCACTCGCAAGTATAAAACAACTCTAGGATGATATATAAATGAAAACAAATTAAAGCACATGTAAATTGACTATTATATTTGGCATGATTGCTAGAGAAGTGCAAAAAAGAATTAGGGGATTCATCACATCACATAGATTTTTTTTCTTATCATTTTTATATTTGATGCGTCAAATTTTTATTCATTAAACTTAAGTTCTAAATTCAATAAATATCTTCTTTCACTTTGAATACAGAACAATAGAGATTATAATACAAGACGTAACAACCTACACATTCGTTCTATAAATCTTGTAGTAAATCTCAATTTCACTTAATTGAAATCATGATTAGCCTACATGAATAAAGATAGTGATAAAAGGTATATTTGTTAGAGGAACATGAATAATTACTCAATCTAATATAGCTCATGGATAAGAGCCTCAAGATGACAAAGATGCAATACTTAACAAAATATTGAAAGATAAACAACCATATAATAGATGAAAAACACCCCACCATCATTTTTACCAAACTTATATGGATTAGTTTATGATGATCTAGATGTTTGTTTTCTTGAATTCACTATATTATGTCATAATTTTGATTATTCCACTGATGCACAAACACTAGTAATTTTTTTTGTATCAATCTTAGAGATGCACCTTTACATTTATTTATAAGTTTAGGGGGAGATACTATGATAACATGGAATAAAATAAGTAAAATGTTTCTTATGAAATATAATATTATTGTAAAGGCAAAGATTTGCATGAAGAAATTTTCAAAATGACAACAAAAGAGGAGGAAATTTTAGAAGATTATCTTGAAATATTTTAATATAATATTAAATATCCATAAATTTATTACTGCTAAGGGTCGCTTATTTTCCCTTGTGACATGCACGATTTAGAGAAATGGGGCCATTTTAAATTAATTACTTTTTTCACATCCATTAGTGAAATTTGTGTGGGAGATTAGATATCAAACCATGGTGAAGACAAATTAATTGGAGTGAATTATATGAGAATTTTAATATTGATAATGCAAGGATCAATTTCTTAAGCTTTGAGGCCTTTCATCTTTGGCCAAGCAATCATAGAGTGTAAGGGGCCTTGGGACAAATTCTTTCTAGGAAGAATATTTTTAAGCCACAAATAAAGAAGTGAGAGACAGAAAAATCTCCTTAAAACTCGGATGAAAGAAAAATCTTAACGAGTCATTACTCATTGCATTCGTGGAGAAAATCGATTACAACAATGCATTATTTTGGTGAAGCATTTATAGAACCTATTGTTTTTTCAGAGTCATTAAATGACATTTAGGAAATGATATTTATTACAATTTCTAATTCAAAATCAAGCATTTTGTGTCAAGAACCCCAATTTCACTACTATTTTTTTTTATACACATTTATATTCCTAATTCCTCTCCTATATTTCTGAGTAGACCAGTATGGAGGTTGTGGTCCTTGTTTAACTCTATAAAATTATATTGGTAATGGTTTACCAGACTTATTTATCTAGAGTATTGGTTAGATATATTAAATTTTGTTAGCAAATTATTTATATCTAGTGACCCTCATTATGAATCACAATCCCTTTGTGAAAGGAGCATTATATTTGCAATGTTTCAATTTAATGAACAACCCTATACTTATATAATCCTCTCCCTTCTTACGCATATCAAAATTTTACATTACTCTTATGTAAATTTTGATATGGTTTTGTGGGTTCCATAACCTCGATGGTTCCATGACCTTTGCGCCTTTATGACAATCCATGACTATTTTTATGATGAGTTTGTGGGAGGCATGTGATGGTGTAATGACTCTGGTGAAAATTCCATTTTATAAAGTTAAAATAATAACCACGATTGATTGGACACATATTCCAAGCTGAATGTTAGGAAAAACATCCTAGTGTGGGTGTTCACATGGTTTATGTAAGGTCACAGGTTGCATGTGAGGAGGAAAATGAAGGAAAATAATGGAAAATGAAGAAAATAGAGGCCTCTTCTATAAAAAGGCTTATGAGGATCAGTTGGTACCTATTATCAGTGCATTTTTGGAGCTCTCTCATTATTCTCTCTCTCTCTCTCTCTCTCTCATACTCTTGGATACTTAGAGGTTTCTTGGAGCACTCTTGGAGAGTGTGGAAACTTGGTGAATTGGAGAAAGAAGGAAAAGGAAGAGTAGGAAAGAAAAAGTGAACAATGATATCGCTATCTACAACAGGTTCTGAGTGCAAGTAATGAGTTGCGTGTATGATTTTATCACTAGTTTTGGCATGCATGGTATTGCATGTGGCTTCTTGGTTATGATTTTTCATTGTCATGGAGGATTTCCAGGATTGACAATGGATTTTCCTAGCCTTGTAATTTCCTGAATAGCCATGGTGACTGTGGGTTTATTTTCATTGATTTTTTTCTAGTTGGTTCTCATGTTCCTATAGCTGTGGGTTGAGTTATTAATTCCTGGAGCCTTGGTTGGAAAAACGCTTCGGAGCCCGACGAAAAATGGTTGGGTTGAGTTACTGTTCGTGGAGCCTTGGTTGGAAAAATTCTCTATAGCCCTAGATGGGTTGAGTTACTAGTCCTGTAGCATTGGTTGGACAAACACTCTGGATCCCAAGAACAACTAGGTTTGAGTTACTAGTCTTGGAGCCTTGGTTGGAACAAACGCTCTGGAGCCCTATACACCTTTGATAGAGACCAATTTGGTGATAGTTAGTGATGTTCGCCCGTGAGGTGGAATCACCGATTTAGGGTTCATAAGATTTGGTCTCTGGAGCCCTAGATTGGTTTTGATTGATGTGTTTTATGAAGTCCCTCATTCATCCTTGGAATATGGCATGGGGGTGACTAGCTGAAGTGATATTTGGCTCAGCCATGTCTATGGTCAGGTGGAACGTGGAAGTCCCATCCTGGGTTGGTTTTTACATTCATTAATGAAGAGCTCTTTCCTTTGGTATTTGGTATGAAAATGTATTGGTTATTATGTGGATTCTATTTCTATTGAATCCATGGTATTTATGTTGTTATTTTTCTGGTTATAAGCATGTATTTTATCAGTGATTATGTATGTCTATACCCCTGTTTTGAATTTTGAATGAATGCGTAATGGATCTATGGTAAAATATATTTTATTTCAGTTAATGATGTAAGGGATAAATGTTTTTTAGTGATTCTCAAATAAGTAAGAGACACCCATGTTTAAATCTGTTGTTTATACCTGTAGATGAAATTTTTGTGACTTCTTTGACAAAATGTTTGTCATGGCTAGGAGGGGTCAAGATGAGTTACTGATGTTGTGATTGCTTCCATACCTTTTTTTAAATGTTATTTATCATTTTCTAAAGTTTCATGAAGTTTTGGGTAGTGACCTAGGCTCTGGGGCTAAAAAGGTGGCATAAATCCAAAAGTTGCTAGCATAGAAATGACCAATTGGGTCCCTAACTGCATGCTTGTTGTGTTGTGCCTACAGCTATAGGCTCCCAAATACTACTTTTCCTTGGAATTCTTGTGGCTATCGCTTAAAAGGGTAAAAAATTCAGTCTCCCTCAGGGTTTAGATTCAACAAGAAGATTCACCACCCATGCCTAGTGCATTAAGCACCTGGTTGCATTAAGAACCCAAACTAGGGTGGGGCCCACAGGGATATTTTTGGGTGCATGTATATTTTGGCTATCCCTTAATTAATATAGACATTAAACTGTAATATACTCTCAATGTGGACTTGAATGAGTTAACTGAAAGTGATAAATTCAATTAGCTAGTGGATTTTGAGTTAGAGGTTGTTGGTGAGGCATGCAAAGTAATTCTAGTTGTAACAAAGTTTGAAGTGCAGTGGTGCATGAGTTAGTGCAAGTTGTAAATAGTTTAACTCATTTAAGTGAGTTAAACTTAGTTATGCTATTTGTAATTGAAGATACACTAGTGAGAAATCTAGTGAATTAAATATTAATTAATTCACAATCAAAGATCTCACATGCAACTGAGGATTTATTATTATTAGATGCATGCATGTCAGATCCAGTGGCGGCCCAGTAGAGTTCTTGGTGAAAGGGAATTTGACTATTAGTTGTAGGATTATTGTCTTTCACACTTGCAACCAAACACCCATTGGCATCCACATGATACTTGCGCAGTCAAGGCAATCAATATTTCCTATCTTTTAGGGATATTTACCATGAGGAATTGCGCAAGAAAGGCAGGTTGTCTAGAGGCTGATAATTGGCTATGTGTTGCTTAGTTTTTCATATGACAGTCTGAGACAATTAGTTGAATAATGGAGGGCTCTTGTGAGAAGAGTTTTGTATGTAATTGTTTCATGATACATGCTTAATATACAATAGAAGATAGTGTGGTTTTAGCTATAAGCTTTCCCCGGGAAATTATCTGTGTTGTGTGTGATTGATATTTCTTAATGTTCATGTGATTAGCGATTGCGTTTTTAATTCCGCAAAATATTTGTAGAAGCGATTCAGTATTTAACTTTATTAAATTTTTAGATCAGCTGAATCCAAGATATACATGCAAATTGTCTAATTTCTACATGGTATCAGAGCACAGAAAATTGCAGAAGTGAAGCAGGAGCTGAGTTTGTGACTGGATAGAATTTGAATTTGCAGAAATACTTTCTTGGTGCTACAGCTGATTCAAGTTCTAAATGGCTTTCAATGGCTTGAGGTTAGAGTATGCACTTGAGGGAAGCTCGAACTACATTTCTTAGAAGGACAAGATGGAAGCAGTACTCGAAGACAATGGGTTGAAGGAATTCATTGACAAAGATGTTCCTAAACCCGATGCTGCAGATGCTGCAAATCTTAATGCATGGAAAAAGAAAGTGGCAAAGGCGAGGAGGATCCTGTTGGAGGGAATATGAGACCACATTGTCTCAAGCCTCCATGGGAAAGCCACACCATATGCAATTTGGAAGGCTGTGATGGATCTATGGGGCATATTTAGCATTGGATCAACAACAATTTCCTGGTACAGTAGAAAACAATGATCCGTGGCACTCAGTTCATCGAAAGCGGAATACATGGCAGCAAATCAAGCTGCATGTGAGGCTATATGGATGAGAAAGATCTTGGTTGGTTTGTTTGGTTCTCAGATGGATCCGAGAGTGATTTATTGTGATAATAAGAGTTGCATTAAACTCTCGATTAATCCTATGTCTCATGATCGGTCAAAGCATATAGATATCCAGTGCCATCATCTCAAATATTATTTGCAAAGAAGGATCATGTTGCTTCAGTACATTCCCTCGGAAGATCAGGATGAAAATATTCTAATGAAGGCACTCACCAGGAGCAGATTTGAATACCATAGAAACAAGATCAGGTGAAGGATAATCACTTTCTTGTTGAGAGGGAGTGTTGAGATTCAACAAGAAGATTCAACACCCATGCCTAGTGCATTAAGCACCTAGACTAGAGTGGGGCTCATAATGTTGTTTTGGGTGCATGTCTATTTTGGTTATCTCTTAATTAATATGGACATTAAACTATAATATATTCTCAATGTGGACTTGAATGATTTAACTGAAAGTGATAAATTCAGTTAGCTAGTGGATTTCGAGTTAGAGGTTGTTGGTGAGGCATGCAAAGGAATTCTAGTTGTAACAAAGTTTGAAGTGTAGTGGTGCATGAGTTGGTGCAAGTTGTAAATAGTTTAACTCAGTTAAGTGAGTTAAACTCTTTTGTGCTAGTTGTAACTAAAGATACACTAGTGAGAGATCTATTGAATTAAATATTAATTAATTCACAATCAGTGATCTCACATGAAACTGAGGATTTACTATTATTAGTTGCATGCATGTCAGATCTAGTGGAGACCTAGTTGAGTTCTAGGTGAAAGGGACGTTGACTATCAGTTGTAGGATTATTGGCTTTCACACATGAAACCAAACACCCATTGGAGTGCCCATGATACTTGCGTAGTCAAGGCAGGAAAGAATTCCTATCTGTTATGGATCTTTACCATCAGGGATTGTGCAAGCAAGGCAGGCTGTCTGGAGGCTTAGAATTGGCTACGTGTTGGTCAATTTTGTATATGACAGTGTGAGACAATTAGAAGAGTACTGGAAGGATCTTGTGAGATGAGTCTTGTATGTAATTGTTTCATGATCCATGCTTAATATACGATAGAAGATAGTGGGGTTTTTAGCTATAATATTTCCCTGGGAAATTATCTGTGTTGTGTGTGATTGATCTTTCTTCATGTTCATGTGATTAGAGATTGTGCTTTTAATTCCGCAAAATATTTGTAGAAGCGATTCAGTATTTAAATTTAGTACATTTTGAGTCCAAGATATACATGCATGTTGTATAATTTTCTACACCTCAGGGGCCAGGGGCCTGGAAGGTTGGGTCACCTCCTATGGATGTTGTTGATGATGTGTAAGGTGTGTTTGCCTTCTTTATGTCGCTTCCGCTTCCTTAAGGTCTTCTAGGAGTTTGAATCTCATATTATTAGCCTCTCTTCGCATGTTTATCTCAGTTGGCTGGTTACTTGGGTAGATGTGGGAAGAGGGGGTTACAAAGTGGTATCAGAGCATGGTTCAACCCTTGGACTAGATAGGCTGTGTGCTAGTCACGATTTTGTTGATTTCTTATGTGTTTGTGTATCCATTTTGTGTTGGCCATGGAAGTGTTTATGGTGTCATTGTCAACATGTTTTCATGTGTGTATGATTGATTATGTGTTGTTCATGTTTTTTTCATTTTCCATGCATATTAGCTTACATATTGTTACATGTTGTATATGCATTTCTTGTGTATGCTAGGTCACATATTATTCATGCTTGTGTAGCGTCCTTGTATGCTTGTTTGTGTGATGTTATATGTTGTACATGCATTGGTAATTCATGCTTGGTTACATGTCACTTATGCTTGCGTATGGTATGTACTTGTGACGGTGGGTGGTCAAGTTGCATCAATATGGTTATGAATTAGGTCATGTTGTGTAATTGGTATGGTTATGGATCCATGACAGGACTCCAATTAGAGTGAGGTTTATGTGCTAATATACCTTGTGTTACAAGTTTATATGTTGTTATGATTATGTATATACATGTATTTCACTAACTGGTTGATCTTGTAGGACGTATCCTCCCCAAATTACACTAAGGTACGTTGGTTTATTTATGAATTGGTTTAGTTGACATATTTCACCTTGCATGAAGAATTCAAAGATGAATAGCAGAATGGTAAACTACATATATTATCCCTATGAATCATATAAGAAGCATGGTGTTGGAAATTCATCTGATTTGTCAGATACACTAAGAATTTTGAAGGAATAAATAAGGAGTTGTAAGGCAGATAATGACAGACTTATATAGGCACAAGAAATGCAAGAAGAGGTTAATGCAACCATCCTTCAAAGTTTTTTAAAGTTGCAGAAATAGGGGCCACTTAGGATCAACTATGGGCAGGAGGATGGGACCAATGGAGCATATGGAAGTAGGTATCGTCATGGTTACAGGTCACGTAAGGATAACACAGTTAAATATGGAATATTGTTGAACATTCCAGATAGTAGAGGTGATAGACATAGGTATCATTTTATTTTTGGTTCAAATAGGCTTCATGATCGTCATCGGTATCGTCCTTAGAGGAGGATTGATAGTGGATATTTTTTTAGATGAGTTTAAAAAGGAAAAACCACCTACATTTGACGAAGAGATAAAGAAACCACAAGAAGCAAAGACATGATTTCTTGGCATGAAGAAGTTTTTCAGATTGCATGATTACTCAGAGAATATGAAAGATAGGATAGCTACATTCAGCCTTAGAGGTAGAGCAGACATTTGGTGAGAGGATGTGAAGAACACCAGAGATATTTTGAAGGAGGAGATGATTTGGAGTGAGTTAGAAAGGCTATTATGGAAGAAATATCTATCAGAGAGATACTATAATGATAGGGAAAAGGAGTTTTATGAGATGAATATGTGTTCCATGATAGACGAGGAGTATACTAGCAGGTTCTTGGAGCTACTAAGATATGTGCCTTACCTCAAGGAAGAGAAGGCAAAGATTTAGAGATTTATTAGTGGGCTTCCAGTTGCATTCAAAGATAGGATTGAGTTCAATGAGCCTAGATCATTGGATGAGGCCATCTAAAAACTAAAACATTGTTATGAACAATCAAAGTGCATATCATAAACTAAGACATATTGTAAAGGTAATGCAGGGAACAAAGGAACATGGGAAAAGAAGCGAGCAAGACCCTTGGGTAAGGAAATTCATGAAAAATATTGGTTAGTGGAGTTTGCCACAGGTACGAAAGAAAAGAGTTCACCATTCGGTAAGAGCTTGTGCATTGGAGTTAAGTGGTATGCCTACATCAACACACTTCAAAATATTTCCATTAGCTTCATACAATATGCTATGGGGTATGGATTGGTTATACATTTATGGGACCAACGTAGATTACTATGAAAAAAATATTAAATGCTTGGATGACAATGGGGAACTAAGAGTCTTACAGGGAAAGAATAAAGCCACATCAGTTAGGATGGTGACAACCATGCAAGCCAAACACAGTTGTAGGAAAGGGTGTGTACTATTTTCAGTTCATATCTTTAGAGAAAAAGGCAAGGAAGCTGAGAATGTAGATGTGTTGAACAAGTATCCAGTTTTGCAATAGTTTCAGGATGTGTTTTCATTAGATATTTCAGAGTTTCTACCACACAGTAAAGTGGAATTTTCTATTGAGTTGATGCCAGGGGTAGCTCCACCATCAAAGAAACCTTACAGGATGAGCACACCTGAGTTGGTAGAATTAAAGTAGTAGCTAAAGGATATGCTTGAAAAAGG
The DNA here is from genome assembly GCA_034641835.2 of Pinus albicaulis. Lineage (NCBI taxonomy): Eukaryota > Viridiplantae > Streptophyta > Pinopsida > Pinales > Pinaceae > Pinus > Pinus albicaulis. The sequence goes on along the minus strand of CM076581.1, from coordinate 1,290,548,102 downwards.
GCACATTAGGTTATGTGTATCGCCATGGGGTGCACTGGTGTTGTTTGTGAAGAAGAAATATGGCACTCCTAGATTGTGCATTGACTACAAACAGTTGAACAAGGTGACCATCAAGAACATGTACCCATACTGAGGATTGATGATTTGTTCGATCAACTGAAGGGGGCATAAGTGTTCTCTAAGATCGATTTGAGTCAGGCTATCATCAGGTATGCATAAAAGAGAAGGACATCTACGAGACCACATTCAGGACCAGGTATGGGCATTATAAGTTTGTTGTAGTTCCATTCAGTTTAAATAATGCCCCAATTGCATTTATGTGTTTGATGAAAATTTTGTTGCATCCTTATTTGGATAAGTTTGTGATTGTGTTTATTGATGACATATTGGTGTATTCTAAAAATTAGGAAGACAATGTCAAGAATTTGGTAGCAGTGTTGAGGTTGTTGAGAGAGAATCAGTTGTATGCTAAGCTCAACAAATGCAGTTTCTTCGAGACTAAGGTACACTACTTGGGACATGTTGTCACAAATGAGGGAATTGTAGTAGATCCAGAATAGATAAGAGCCATCATGGAGTGGGTATCTCCTAAGAGTGTAGATGAGGTAAGGTCATTCATGGGATTGAGAGGTTATTATAGGAGTTTCATCACGAAATTCTAACAAATTGCTTGTACGATTACATCATTGTAGAGGAAAGGTAAGAATTTTGATTGGACAGAGGAGTGCGAGGGTATTTTTGAGAAGCTTAAGTAGTTGTTGACACATGATCCAGTGTTAAATATTGCAGATCCAGACAAGGAGTTTGTAGTGTGCACAGATTATTGCAAGAGGGGACTGGGTGACGTCCTTATTCAGGATGGACATGTGGTATGCTATCAGTCACGAAAGTAAATGAGCACAAGCAGAACTACATGATACATGATCTTGAGCTAGTAGCAATTATACATGCACTAAAGATGTGGAGGCATTATCTTCTTGGCAGGAGGTTTGTACTGATGAGTGATCACATTGGGTTGAGTTACTTGTTTGATCAGTTGAATTTGAATGCTAGGAAGGCTAGATGGTTAGCCACGATTAGTGAGTTTGACTTTGATATTAGGTACATCAAGGGAAATGAAAATAGTGTCGTAGATGCTCTTACAAGGAAGGTACAGGTAAATCACATAGCAATTGTGAGCTCCTATTGGAGAGACTTACAAAATAGGGTCTTGCAGGGAGGTCTACTTGATCACAGGTATATGGAGATTGTGCATAGGTTGCGGCAGAGTACATGTATATTTTTTTTTACAAGTATAGGCATTGGTACATGTACAAGTACATGTGGTAGTATAGGTACAGGTACAGGTGGCAGTACAGGTGCAGGTACATGTACAAGTAGTGGTACAGGTATAGGTGCAAGAGCACCGAATTTGGACTATCATATCATAGCCGATGGATTGGTTAGAATTAGAAACAAGATATATGTATCAGACAACAATGAGCTCAAAAAGGTGATATTGAGGGAGTTTCATGAAAAACCATATCCGAGTCACCCAGGCTACCAACAGACTTTGAATGCAGTGAATAGATTCTATTATTGGTTGAATCTAAAGAGGGATGTGGCATAGTTTGTGGCCATATGTCTGCATTTCCAAATGGTTAAGGTAGAGTGTAAACATCTAGGTGCATTTCTACAACCAATTGTGATTCCAGAATGGAAATGGGAGGTCATTTCCATGGAATTCATCATAGGTTTTCCTAAGACAACTGGACAACATGGTTCCATCATGGTTGTTGTGGACAGGCTAACAAAGGTTGCACATTTCATACCGATGAAGACTACATACTCAGCTAGTGATGTAGCATAGGTGTTTATCAGATACATTGTCATATTGCACAGTGTTACGAAGAATATTATGTCCAACAGGGATGCAAATTTCACTTCAAAGTTTTGGAAGGATTTGTTTGCAAGTTTGGGCACCGAGCTGTCCTTCATAACAACTTATCATCTGTAGACAGATGGAAATACTTAGAGGGTCAACATGATATTAGAGGATATGTTGAGGATGTATGTGATGCATCAATAACACAAGTGGGAATAATATTATCCATTGGTAGAGTTCGCTAACAACAAAAAGTATTAGGAGTCATTGAGGATGAGCCCATTTGAGGCATTGTAAGGGTGGAGTTGCAACACTCCTATCAGTTGGAGTGATCTAGTTAACAGGGTGATAATTGGAACAGGAAATGCAGGTGATCAAGAAGAGCTTGAAAGCAGCACATGATAGGCATAATATTTATGCAGACAAGAAGAGGTTGTTCAAGGTGTTTCAGGTTGGGATCAGGTGTAGTTGTGTATGTATCCCAAGAAGAGCTCCTTGTGGATTGGATCATGTGCCAAGATGGCCCCAAGGTGGTTATTCTATTTAATAATTCTATGCTGAATTAAAAATCACATCAATGGTGGGTCAATTAGTCTAAGTATGCCCTGCTTCCTGATTAATCAAACCAAAAGGCTAGCATAGAAAATTACCCATAGAACATTGTATTTAAAAATCTTGAATAACCTGGTGACAACAACTAGAACAAAGGTGACTGTCAACAAAGGGCCAATCTGGGCAGCTAAAGGATAATTTTTCGAGTTAGTATACTACGTTGAGGAAACAAGGTGACTGTCAACCTCTTAGCTTATTGTTCCATGACATGACCATCACTATCACTTTATATGCGTCTCCCTCTCCTGTGACGATGTTCTTGGTGATGAGGTCATAACCATACTCGATTTTAGGAATTTGTATCAACATTCGTGTAAGAGGTTTGTAGACGATACAAGCGATTATATGGGTGTCATGTTAAGGATATTTGATGAACACCAAGAAAAGGCTTGCCGCCGATCCGTGGATGCAAAAGGCAGTGACATCATATTTTTGCGAAAAGAAGTCAAGCGAGAATGTTTTCCAGGTATTTGTGAAGAAGCAGTAAGTCGTAAAATTCAGTAAGTGTAAGTCAAAAAAAATATATTTTTTCTAAGTACGCCCTGCCTCTTGAGTAATTTAACCAAAACGATGGTGCAAAAAATTACCCATAGTACAGGGTATGTTAGAATCTGCAATAACCTGGTGACAACAACCAGAACCAAGGTGATTGTAAACAAAGGGCCAACTTAGGAATCTAAAGGATATTTTTTTGGGTTAGTATATGCAGTTGAGGAAACAAGGTTTGAGCATTAGTCGAGTAACCAAAAGAATTGTCAATAGGGAAAACTTAAGTTCTAATAAAGCAGAGAAATTACAATTGCGAAAATGTTAAAACATTCAAATGAATAAGTGCATAAATGTAGGACAACCATTCATATTTATAGCATATTCGCCTTCCATCCAAGCTACATAGAGCCATACTATATAAAAAAAAATAGAAGTATGCCAATTCAAATATATGCAATACACAAAAATTTTCATGATTTTTTAAGCGAAGAAAAAAATACACAATTAACATAATAGAATAATATCATCGAGATACATATTACAAACAAATTTTCACTGCCAAAATTGCATTGTCTTTAACCAATAATGATAGAAGCGCTAGCTGTCCTAGAATTGAAATTCATTACATATAAACACAGTGGTGTAGGAAGACTAACTAAACTATACTTTTTCTTGAATCCAAAGTGATACACAAAAAATAAAAAAGGGAAAAGCCCAAAAACATATATTCAATCAAGTGCACACATAGCTGTTATTTACATTCCACCCTTATAAGAAATAGAGGGGGACCTTTGCTAAATAAACCTAACTAAACTTGGAGTTGAGTCTAGGATGTTCATAATGGAGTATAGAGTCACGAAGGTACAACAAAGATAGACTTGTAACAGTGCAAGCGATAGTAAGTGAACAAAGAGCCATGAGTAAGAAGAGTGAAATACGGTGGAAGACTGAGTATACACACCTTCACAGATTGTAGCCACAATAATAAATAAAAAGAAAAACAAATTAGTGAGAGGGAAACCACATCAACAAAATTACAAAATGAAAATAACCTTACTTGAATTCTGGGGAGCACTGAGTCGACCGAGGCTGACCCCTCCTTTGGAAACAATGGACAAAGAAGTAACCCTGCAAAGGACTAAACCAAATGTTCAAATTCGGGAAGGAGTGACTGGTGGTGGGACTGAAACAAAACGAAGAGTTTGAAACTTACATAAATCATAGTGGAAATTCAATAATGGTTACATGGAAATAGATTTTTTTGGGAAAAATATAAGAAAAAACACGACTAAAGAGACAAAGGGGAACTTATGAGACAACTTTTTTGAAAGAGTGACCACCATGATTGCTTAGTTCGGTGGAATTTTAAATGCAACACAATCAATCTTTCAGAATATAGCTCTTCTTGCTGTAAGGATCACCATAGTAGCGGTACATTAGTACAAGAAATCCGAATAAGCGAACTGTTGAAATCAAATGTAAACTTCACATTGTGGAACCCAATTTTGTGTAGGTTAAAAAGTAGATAGCTCGTGGATGAGGAGCTAAAAATTCCAAGACTCGATGGACCATGAAAAAAATGGGTAGCGCATGCCTACACTCGGAGGACCAGAAAAAACACGACGCCAACACACAAAAATTCCAAATGAAATATTTGGCCAGGTAAATGAGTGATAGGGTTGAGTAATCCCCTCTCCCCCATCCGATATAGGCAGAGATATCTTCATTGTTTAGTCGAATGGGACTGACAACCCATGTGAACATCACATGGGCAGTGGGATTGTGACGTTCTATTATTCTTCCTCATAAATCTAGAGGCATAATTACCATGTGACACTTTGAACCTCGAGACTTCATATTTATGCAGGGAATTCCCACTTATGGTAACATTAATTATTCTAAGAAGGCACATCGAAATCATAGTGCCATAGATAGGTTATACAAATATAAGTGTTGTTAATTTTTTTGGGAAAAAACATTTTATCACATGTTTAATTATTAACATGATAGTAACCATGCATATCAATTAAAATATATATAATATCACCTTAAATAAAGTGCAAAAACAATTAAGGTTACAAATTCCAACAAGATAAGAATACTAAGCGCATACATTACAATGTCCATGATTGTAAGTTAAAATACCGAGACTGTAATCAGGGTGCAATATCCCCTTATGAAATTCTACAGAAAAACCAAAGTTATGACAAGAGATAATAATATTTATATATCACTGGAAAGTAAAGTCAATTCAAATCAAGACTAATCGTATAGTATTGGGGTTAAAGATATAAATAAATAGTTTTTTTTTTTTGTTGGATAAAAGTGTATGTGACAAAATGGTATCAGAGCCTAGGTTCAACCCACATACCTAATGGGCTCTATTGTAAAATTGAGTATGGTCACCAATCATTGGTGTTATGTTATCGTAGCCCCATCTATAGGGTTTGGTATGATGGATCTACGTATAATTATAGTAGTAGCTGGAGAGATGTAGATGTTTGGTTTTAGAATATTATCACTTTTTGGGGAATTGGTTTCTTAGTCGTTCTATGTATTATGTCATTTTTTTTCTCTGAATCTAGGGAAGTATTCTTGGACTAACCTACATAAGTTAGGGAAAATATCCTCTTTGTTTATAAAGCTACAACAAAAAGAAGATGAACAATTCATAGTTATTATTCAACAGTCCATGACTCTATTGGTTTACAAAAGACTAGGGAATAGAAAATTGAAGGATTACATATCGTATTAATATTAAACCTATTGGAAATCATATTTTTGGAATTAGATTAAATTAAATAACACAACAGAAAGGGTTGTGGTATGCAGGATTTACAAAATATTTGAACAGACTAAATTGAATTGCAATAGGTAACTTATGCCATATTGTAATTCCTGTGACTATGTTATAGGAGACTACTAGATATCTTTACAAGAGTAGAAGCTTTGGAAATAACTAGATATAGTAAGTAATAGTAAATCGAAAGTATATTAAAGTTTGAGTTAGGTGTTAATAAAACTAGTGAGTACTATATTATTGTAAAATTTCTCAATCGGTAGAAATTCATTAAAGTTATGGAAATTATACATTAAGAGTTGATAAAAAAAATTATATCGGTACCTTTTTCTCTCAAGGGAGCATGTATTTGGACCCATGTGACTCGAATCAAAACCATGCTCGAATATAGTGAGGATAAGTTGTTTGAGCTAAAGAGGTTTTGATAGTTTAAAAAGAACCATATTCAAACCTAGAATTGCACCTACACTAATTCCAGATCAATGTAAGTGTCTGTTCATGTAGCGTAAATGGAGCTAGCAGCAAAAAATACACTATTAAAACTCTAAGAATGAGTAAACTACACAGTTTCCCCAAATTAATCTGGAAAACAAATGTATTGATAAGAGTAACCATTGATACATATAACTAAATATATTTTAACTCCTCACTTGGTATAGCTACATTCCATAGTGTAAGATAATGGTATAGTTGTTCCAATTGGAAAATATTAGGACCCTAATCGAGGGTAATAATAGAATTGTTAAGGAATTACCACGGCTAGATACCGTATACCTTATGGCGCCGTATGATAACGAGCAACGTATGAAAAAAAATTAGGGACGTAGGTGGTTGTTCTATTTAAGAATTCTATGCTGAATTAAAAATCACATCAAGGTGGGTAAGTTAGTCTAAGTACACCATACCTCCTGAGCAATTAAACCAAAATGTTGGCGCATAAAATTTCCCATAGTATAGGGTATGTTAAAATCTACAATAGCCTGGTGGCAACAACGAGAACCAAGGTGACTGTCAACAAAGGGCTGACCTGGGAAACTAAAGGATATTTTTTCAAGTTAGTATATTTTGTTGAGGAAACAAGGTTTGAGCACTGGATGAGTAACCAAAATAATTTTCAATAGGGAAAACTTAAGTTTGAATAAAAGAAGAGAGATTACAATTGCGAAAATGGTAAAACATTCAAATGAAGAAGTGAATAAATGTAGGACAACCATTCATATTTATAGTCTATTCACGTTCCATCTAAGATACACATAGCCATACTATATAACAACAAATATAAGTATGCTAGTTAAAATATATGTCGTATGCAAAACTGTACATGATTTTTGATACACAATTAACATAATAGAAGAATATCATCGACATACAAAGTAGTTAACCAATGACGGTAGAAGTGCTAACTGTCCTAGAATTTAAAATTCATTACATTTAAATATTGTGGTATAGGAAGAGCTTGACTAAATTATAGTTTCTTTTGAATCCACAGTCATAAAAAAAAAATAAAAGATAAAAAATACCAAAAACATATATATTCCATCAAGTGTAGCCATAGCTATTATTTACATTCCACCCTTACAATAAATAGAGGGGGGGCTCCATGAAATAAACCTAACTAAACTTGGAGCTGAGTCGAGGATGTTCATAATGGAGTATAGAGGCACGAAGTTCCAATGAATACTAAGCTATAGTAGTCCAGGCGGTGATTAGTGAACGGAGAACCATGAATAGGAAGAGTGAAATCTAGCATAGACTGTAGCCACGACGATAAGTAAAAATAACAATGAACTAATGAGAGGGAAACCACATCAACTGAATTACAAAACGAAAATCACCTTACCTAAATTTTGGCGAGCACTGAGTCGACCGAGGTTGACCTCTCATTTGGAAACAATGGACGGAGAAGTAACCCTACAAAGGCATGTACCAAACATTCAGTTTAGGGAAGGAGTAACTAGTGGTGGGACTACAACAAAAACAAGAGTTAGAAAATTACATAAATCACACTGGAAATTCAATATTGGTTACAGGGAAATAGAAAATTTACAAAAAAATCTCAGAAAGAACACAATTGAAGACACAAAGGATAACTTATGAGGCAATCTGTTTGAAAGAGTGACCACCATGATTGATCAGTTCGGTGAAATTTTAAACCCAACGCAGTGAAGTTTGCATAATGTAGTCATGCTTGCCGTAAGGAGAACCATAGTAGCAGTACTTTAATACAAGAAATCCGACTAAGAGAACTGTTGAAAACAAATGTAAACTTCACATTTTTGAACCCCATTGCATGCATGTTAAAAAGTAGATACCTCTTGGAGGAGCCGAAAAATGACAAGGCTGTAGATGAACTCCAACTGCCACAAATGGGTAGCACATGCCTACACTCGGTTGATCATAAGAAACCATGGAGCCAACACAAAAAAATTCCAAATGCAACATTTGGCCAGGTAAATGAGCGATAGGTTTGAGTAATCCCATCTCCCCCATCCGATCTGGGCATAGAGATCTTCAACGTTCACTCGAATGGGACTAACAACCCATGTGATCATCACATGTGCAATGGGATCATGGTGCCCTATTATTGGAGCTCATAAATCCGGAGGCATAATTACTGTGCGACACTTCGAACCTCGAGACTTCACATTTACACAGGGAATTCCAACTTAAGGTAACATTAATTCTCCATACGAAGGCACATTGAAATCATATTTCCAAACATAATTTATACAAATATAAGTATTGTTAATTTGTTTGGGACATAACATTTTATTACATGTTTAATTATTTATCAGGATAGTAACCATGCATATCAATTAAAAGATATATAATACCACCTTAAATAAAGTGCAAGACAGAGTAAGGTTACACATGCCAACAAGATAAGGATACAAAGTGCATACATTATGGGGTTAATGATTGGAAGTTAAAATAATGAGACTGTAATCCGGGTGCAATATCCCCTTATGAATTTCTACCGAAAAACCATAGTTATGAAAAGAGATGAGAGTATTTATATATCACTAGAAATTTAATTCAAATCAAGACTAATCGTATAGTATTGGGGTTAAAGATATATAATATTTTTTTGGATAGAAGTGTACATGACATCCCAAAACCCACAAAATGTTTCACAAGAAAATACTTAGTAACACCTCTATTAGATTAATTGACCAATATTAAATAATTCCTAAGACCAACTTAGAAAAACTAGTTATTTAAATCAAATTAATTGATGTAAATCAATTTTTCTCTAGAGACTTTCGCAAAAGTGAATTGATGGAGTCAAGATGATCTTAGCTATCAATTCAGATGTGACCATGGTAGTTGGTTTCCCAATAGAATATTATAAGAGCAAGACGATGGGGTTTAGACAAGACACACCACTACCCAGTTGTAGTTATTCAGCAAAGGAAAAGTTGATGCTTGGGAGACCCAAAAAGTAAGAAATTCATCTACCCAATTTTAGTTATTCACTTGAGCTGTGTGATATTTATTGACTTAGGTTTTGGCTTTTCTTGAATAAGTTTCTCACATTTAATCTCTTTATTTGTTGATATTTTCAATAAATATTGTATCTTTTTTTTCAAAAGTTATTTCCATGTGCTAAATAGAATAATGTATCTTTAATAGAGAAAAAACTATTAAAAAGAGAAAACTATTAAACTATTAAAAAGAGAAAACTATTATAAATACAAACTGTGTCACATAAACCCATAAACCTTAATACAAATTGAAAACTATTATATTTAGCAAAATATTTTCACTTCTTAAAAGTCAATTATAATTTATGATATGGAATTGTTACTCAAATAAAAGCTCAGATAAATGTTGGACTAACTTTATCACATTAAAAGAGAAATAATAAAATATCTTTTTGATAATCACTTAACTCAAAGATAATGGAGATAATGGTTGTGGTAGTCCATTGTATAGGCAAAACCATTAAAATAACATTAACTAATATTGCTGTGCTAGATAAACATGTTAACATATTTTAAAATGGAGATTTTTTATTTTAAAAAATGTGCAGTAATATATTTTAACATAGTTTTTAAAATTGTGTTGTAAATGATCACTACCATTTTTTAAAATAATGTTAAGCTACAATGGGAGTTACATTTCAGAGATGGACTCATGTTTCAATAATATATCATTTTACCTCTGGGGTTAGTTGATTCTATGATTAGACTAAATTAAGACTTTCCCGGTCAGTGCGTGTAGCTTTCAATTCTGAATCAACTTTGCATTGATCTTCGATTTCATAATACTTGTGAAATTGTGTTTGTTATGAGCGTGAATGCATTGAAGGCCGTGCAAGTATTTGGTTTGTCAATATACTTTTAAGTGTAAAAAAGCTAACATGGTGTGAACGGGAAAGCCTCATATAAATTTGATTAGGCAGCACACTGAAAAGAATAACTACGACTAGAAAGTCTAGTTTATTTGGTTGGATATCCAAACCATTCTCTCAAGTATTAGTTGGGCTGGAGAACATTTTGTATCCCATCATGTAGTTTGAGGGATTTTTCAGAAGCATAATATAATATAAAATACTTGACCTTGGTTCAAAAAGTCATTCTTTCTATATCTAGCAGAGTGAGAGTAGCACAGTTAATTGTTGTATAAGTAATTTTTTTTTTCTTGCATATAGGTAAAATGTAGGTCTCATATCACAAGTTTTTTGTTTTTGTTTTTGTTTTTTGTTTTGTGTATGTTTATGTTTAATGGAGTTAGGTGTTGTGATAGTTATAAAGAGAAGGGTTTGTTTCTTTTGGCATAAAAATAAAAAATTTAGTCTTTTTTTAATGTAGTATATGTTTATATCTAATGGAGTACGATGAAGTTGCATATTGAGATGTTTATATTTGGTGTATGTGTAGATTGTATATTTGTTGGAGTGACAACTCTATGAAAAGAATAGCAACAATTTAACTCCTTGGTGTATATATTCTACTCCTATTGGAACATGTTGAACATGTTATCTTTTAATATTAAACTCATGCTCTTCATCATTACTCTCACTCAAACCATACATGCAAGTAGTTGTACAATATGCATAAATCTAATTGTTGATTTAAAAGTGAACAACTATAAGTTAGATCTAATAGTTGACTTAAAGAGAGCAAAAAATTATAACATTGCTATGTGAATGGGAAATAAAGGCCTCTCATTGAAATCAATAAGGGTTGCTTCTTATTGAAATAAATGCATGAAAATGTATCTGCATTAGCTAAGGTTTGTGTAAAGAATGAAAAGTCTATTAAAATACCAGCAAGTACCAAAAACATCAATTTCATGAACCATGTTTTCAAGTAAATAGAGATCCTTTACTTTCTCCAATTCTCAAAATATTGATTCAAAGTGATTTATTTTATATAATATTTTTCAACATAATTATTAAAATATGCAACAACTATTAAGAAGGAAATACCTTATATGTTTTAACATAAACAACATCTAAAAAGAAAAGCTATAATAAAAATAGTCGACTTTGTGTCACATAGATCCATCAACCTTAATACAAATGCCAAACTGTTATGCTTAATTTTCTTCAAGCTCAAATGCATTTTACTCATGTCTAGTGGTCATCAACTATGAAATGCTAGTCTTTTTTCAAAATTACTATATCCATATTGGATAATACTAGATAAAATACTTGACCTTGGTTCAAAAACAAATATAGATGGACAAAGGTTCAAATGCAAATTTATTCAACTTTCATATTTGATCTCTCTTAAAAACCAAATATAGATGGACAAGGTTCACGTTCCTTGTTTTCAATGAATGAAGACAGATTTTGAGCCCAATTTATTCAACATTCATATATGATCTTGGTTCAAAAACAAATATACATGGGCATGGTTCAGGTTCACCCAATTTATTCAACTTTCATATATGATCCCGTCTCAAAAACAAATATAAATGGACATGCTTCAGGTTCTTGATTTCAATGAATGAAAATAGATCTTCAGCCTCTGGGAATCTAATAAGCATGGCCATATATTTTCACTTAAATTATAAATAAGTACCTCATTACCCCCCAACAACACCCATATATGATATACATAATATCTCTCATTCCTTTAAAATTAAAATTAAACTTGTTGAACTTATAATCATCAATGATGGTAGCATTTATTTGAAAATATTCCACAATAGATTGTGGCATCCATGAAACCTCTCTGATCCCTCCGTCATCTCCCTAATCCAATTTTGGCTTCTCTATCTCCGATATAATAACCCCATCTAATTTCAAAATTAAAATTAAACTTGTTGAACTTATAATCATAAATGCTGGTAGCCTTTATTTGAAAATATTCCATAATAGATTGTGGCATCCGTGCAACCTCTCTGAGGCCTCTGTCATCTCCCTGATCCAATTTTGGCTTCTCTATCTCCGATATAATAACCCCATCCAATTTCAAAACTAAAATTAAACTTGTTGAACTTATAATCATCAATGCTGGTAGCCTTTATTTGAAAATATTCCACAATAGATTGTGGCATCCATGCAACCTCTCTGATCCCTCCGTCGTCTCCCTGATCCAATTTGGACTTCTCTATCTCTGATATAATAACAACATCCAATTTGGGGATTTGATCCATCTACGATATAATTTTTATGCATGAAGCTACAAGCACTCGTGACCCACAAGTGAAAAACACATGGAACCTGTGCCAAACATCCTCACCCTCACCCTCAAATGGTATGAAAAAGGATGTCCTGCCTTGGAGGCTGAAACCAGCTACGCCAACTTGTTATAATTTCTGTCCATAGCCTCCCAGTACAAGATATCATCTGAAACAGTAGTCAGATGAGGATGCAGATCGGGTTGTGGAAGGTTCTGTGGCAAGTGTCCTATTGTACTCCATGACTTCAAACTTGAATCATAAATATCTAATCTTAGCTGATTGTTCCTCAACGTGACTATCAATATCACTTTATATGTGTTTCCCTCTCCTGTGACGGTGTTCATAGCGCTAAGGTCATAACCATACTCGATTTCAAGAAGTTGTATCAGCGTTCGTGTAAGAGGGTTGCAGAAAATACATGCGATTAGATAGGTGTCATGTTGAGGATATTTGATGGACACTAAGAAAATGCTTGCCGTCGATCTGTGGACGCAGAAGGCAGTGATGTCATATGTTTGCGGAAAGTGTTCAAGCGAGAGTGTTTTCAAGGTATTCGTGAAGAAGCAGTAAGCCGTACAATTTAGTGAGTGTAAGTCGTTCTGAAATACAATCAATGGTTTGTTGGGAGGTGTTGCAGACCAATCATTCGATATGAATTGTGTGGATGAAAGGAGGGCGTTCCACTCTTTATAGACGTCACAATATCTACTTAACTCTTTCACTGGAAACCATGGCAATACCATCTCCTTGAGATTATTGGGCAATTGAGACCACCACGTTGAGCACTGATGTGAATCTTCCCTTTCTATTTCCATTTCCATTTTCAATGAACAACACTCCTGCAGTTCTTCCCTTTCTTTTTCCATTATCACTGAATAACACTTTCGCAGATTTTGAATAAATTAAAATTTCAGCTAGAATGGGTGAAAGGTGGATAAGACTTTGACATTCTATGGATTATATGTACTAGTCACCATGATAAATTCGCCTACCTTGCCTTGTTCCACATATTCTATTATAATAACTATCTTTCATTGTTTGACATATTCCACACATATTCTAAAAAACAACTAACTAACTAAATTCATATTGGGAATAGGGTGTTTGAATTTTTAAATATACATTTTATTATTATTATAAGGTTTTTAAATTTTAATTTTATTATTATTGTGGTTGGTCCATTAATGGGTCCAAAATGGTTGTTATGTTCTCCTAATAATTTGAAATTTGGAATAGGGTTTTTGAAATTTTAATTTTATTATTATTAAAAGGTTTTTGAAATTTTAATTTTATTATTATTCATATTGGTCAGTTGATTTCTTTTAGGTTTTTGAAATTTTAATTTTATTATTATTGTGGTTGCTTCATTTAGTATGTCTCTGCATGAGAGGGTGCTTCCACTCTCTGCTCCTCTTCCTGTGGCTACTCCACATTTTGAGGTTCTTCTTTAGGAGTTGTTCGGTCCCTATATTACTAGTGTAGTCTCTTATTATTGTTAGTGTAGCCCCCTTATTGTTATTGTTGTACCATGTAATCCCCATATTGTTATTATTATGCCCCATAAAACCCTACTATTGTTATTGTTGTGCACTTACATTATTATTGTTAGGTCGGCTAGGATTATATTGTGACCCCATGAACTCATATATAGAAATGAGTTTTTGTCATTTGAATCATCCAAGAATTTTTCATTTATATAATGTAAAGGAGATTTCCCCCTCGAAGCGGCTTATTTCTAAGGCATTGATCTCTCTTTTCTTCTATTTTTGGAGTTAGTTTCATAACATTTGGTATCAGAGCTTTGGATTCTAGGGTTTCGCTGCTTTAAACATGTCATCGTGGAATTTTCGCTATAACTTTTGTTTTTCTACAAATGTTCAAAAGCTAAAAAAAACCATTTGTGAAGAAATCCCATTGAATGTCGAGTAAAATTTTAAGGTATTGGTTCACAATAGTTTCAGAGATATGATCTATGAAAGTTAGGGTTTTTGCAGGCTCTCGAATTTCATCTCAAAGAGGTGACCTTGAGAAAATCGTCATAACTATATTTCTGAGCATCAGATTCAAATTATGTAAAAAGTGGCTGAAATTACATGGGATGTAGTTTACTGTTTATCAATTTTAGAGTCAAAGAAGGAAACAATGACACGTAGCATGCCATACAAGTTCACTCTGTTAGCCCTCCATAATTTGTAAGATTGGCAAGAAAAAGTAGCAAAGGAAAACATCAAACCACTTTGGAGTCCAGGACCCAGCCTTCCTAGACTCAGAGAGGGCTTTCTCTGTTCTTTATGATTTATGATTTAGCTTGATGATTATAATTGTTGATATTAGGCTAGTTATAGAGATTATGAGAACTGTTGATTTTGATTGGTTAGGTGGTTGGACAAATAGAACATGTGAAGCTTAATCCATTGGGCTATGGAGTCATAAGAGGTTGAATTGTGCATGAAATTTTCCAAGGGGGAATTCACAGGGCAAGATAACTATGCAGACCGGATCTTATTGGCAGTGTGAATATGAGATGAAAGAAAGCAGTGCGTTTAGCAATAGCTAAAGAGCAGTTAAGAATTCTTTAACTAAAATTCACAAGGGAAACATTTAAGATATCAGTTTTGGTAAGGCTAAAGAGCAGTGAATAATTCTTTAACGATACCTCAAAGGAAAACCTTTAAGACAAAAATTTCAGTAGAGCTAAAGAGAAATTAAGAATTCTTTAGATATACTTCAGAGGAAAACATTAAGATAACAAAAACATACAGACTTAAGGTGCTTTCTCCGTATATCTTAATCTAAAATTTTTTCTTTGTAATAAGAGAAAGTGATGCACAATATGAAAATATAGAAGAAAACATTAACACAGAGAAAAGAACATCACCATTAACATAGCTCAAGGATCCTGTGAACGGTCTCTTATTATTTATCCCCAGCTCAAAATAGTTATAGAACTCTGATAGTTCTTACAATGCCAGCTTTAGCAGGGCCCATACTTTCCAACCCTTGATAATGAAAATACATGCAGTATTTAACTGCAACTGGGGCAGTTTCCTTAGTCAAGTTCGGCAATATGAATTAACTACAAAGTAAATGGAATTTTGACAATTGTTGCCATGCAAAGCCTAAACCAAAATATCTCTGATAAACTACCTATAACATTAACTTCTGAAATAACTTTTGAACTAACATTATATATCTGTAGCACACTAACTGTAACATTAACTTCTCCAAATCCTCATATACCAATAAAGTAGGATGAAGGTGGTTGAGGTGGTCACGAAGAAGCAAGGAACATGGCTTCGACATCTAGCCCTCCTTTTGGACCACCTTATCCTGATCATAATTTTTGATGCGATGTTGGTTACTTTCATTGATTAGTGGTTGTGCCACTGCTTCTTAGCTTTCTGTTGTCATGTCGCGGATCCCCCTTTTTGCTTGACTTGACCCTCTTGGCTCGTTCTCTGTTCATATGAGTCTTCACTCCTGGTGACTTTGGCGGATTCTCAGGACATAGACCCTTTTTAATTTTAGCAGGAATTTCCTTCCCCTGGAAAAATAGCGGTGAGGGGTTTTTACGGAGAACAAATGGTATTTCAGAACCCCCCCCAAAGTGGTAAGTGGTAATAGAGGGGAGGTGTGCAAACTCATGAGATAATGACACGTCACAGATTTCAGCGGCCATGAATACTGGACTTCAGACCCCCCCTCCCGTGTTAACAAGAAACTGTTAGGGGGGGGCTTCCATTGGGCGAAGCGGATCTCCGTCGTAGATCTAAAGCAAGCTCCAAATCTGCTGTAGCAAATTACAAGCACTCTATCCCACTAATTTAACTTTTTATCACTTAGCAATTACGATCGGGTCCCACCATTGTCTGTCTTGCTTCGGTGCTCCATGACTTTTAAGTTATAAACTCCTTTCCCTCCTCCGATGTGATTTAACACAGAAAAGGCCCTGCACACGGATTTGAAATTCTTTGAAATATGCCATTCAAAAGCACATTGCATCTTGGCCTCCATCGCACTTCGTATGCGCAAAACTTAACTTTTCCTTAGCCTTTTAAACTTTAAAACTTGCGATGCGTGATTTGTGATCGGGCCCCACTACATTGGACATCACACTTCAGCGAATTTAGCATTTACCTTTACAACTAACTTGTAAAACTTGCGATGTGCGGTATGCAGGATGACGTCACCATGCCACGTCATTTGCCACTTCATTTTCTACGTCATCATAGCTCACCGATTAAAGCATATAATATTTTTCCTCTGAACTTGCGATCCGTGCTCGGGGTCCATCTGGCATCACACATCGCACATCGCTCTTCATTTCTTTTACCATTGGCAATTACCCTTTATCATTTGCAATCTGCGAAGTGCGATCGAGCCCCACCGCATTGCACATCGCACGTCGGTTATTTTAAAATTTAACTCCACGGTAACCTTTGAAACTTGCGATTCGCGGTATGCGATCACATCGCATCACAACTTAAAATTTTAAAGTTACGGCCGCTTACAGGTAAGTTATAAAAAGTGTGAAATGTAGTCTATGATGCGCTAAAGGTTGAAAAGTGTGAAAAGGGAGGAAGGTAAGGAAAAAGGCCTTATGAAGGTTTATTTGCGGAGTTTGGACACTTATAAAGGTAATATGGGTCCTACCACATCACATCGATGGAGTTTTAAGTTTTGGTAATGATTTACGAAGAGACGATTGAAACTTGCGGGCTGCGAAATGCAGGCAAAACTAGAATTTCATACTTTTCAACACAAGTGGGCTTTATAAAGTAGTAAGTCTAAAAAAGGTTAAGTATGTGGGTTTTTTGGGGTTTGAACAGGATGAGCATGGGAGTGTCAGAATTTTCTTAAAGAAAAGGTATGAAGAGGGTAGATGGAATAAATGAAGGCAGTATGGATTTTTCTCATCATCATACTTAATCAGCTACAAATTCCTCTTTTAACATAATTATATGGAATATTATTTTTAGCATGACAAATATAAGAAATTATCAGTCACCTTGTGATACTGTAAAATACAGGAGTCTAACAATGGCTCCAACTAGGGATGGAATCTCCTTCAGGAGGTGTCAAGAACACCGTTTGACTAGTAGCCCGATCCATTGGGTTGGTACCACTCTGCAATCTGATCTACTAAAATCTCTATGGCTGAAAAACTTCAAGCTGAAGTCAACACTCTCTGCAAACTAAATTTTGGTACATACTTGATCTGAAAACTAGAAAGCAATCTAAAACTATTTTTTTTTAAAGATGCTCATAGTACTGAGCTTATTTGCACACCTACCTACCCTACTCTAACTGGGAGATGATATATACACTAAGTGAACTCCTTAATCCAATGCAACCGATCAAGTAACTGTTTACATGATTGATTCTTGTTCACTTCTTTGAGTAAGCTGGAAAAACAAAAGGGCCACTCCACTCTTACTTGACTTTGAACTATAGTGCTCAAAATTTTTCTTAAACTCTGCAAAAAACCATTCCTGGCACAACATAATCCTTCTTTAGATGATTATAAGAAACAAACAAAAGGATCTTGGAACAATACCTAGTCCTGAGGATTTAAATAACAAACTTCATCTAGTGCTGCTCCTTGTTCCACTTTGTCATGCTTAGGATCCTTCTGAAAGAGAATATCTACCCCTTCTTCATGGTCATCTGATATGGCATTCTCATAATATACCACTATGTTGTCCTCAAGCAAACCTGGTATGTCTTGACTGAGTTGGTTGAATTATGTTTGAAGGCCATCATTTTGATGAATAGGATTACTTTCTGGCAACAGGCCTTCTTGAGAAGGTAGAACAAAATCGGTATCAATTTGTTCTTTTGTTTCTTCACAAGGAAGTGCTTCAATACAAAAATCAAAAGTAGAACAAATAGAAATAATCTCTTCCTTACATAAAAATTTGGAGGCTGGCTACATGCTAAGAATCTGATTGATTTCTTATTCATTTAAAGGAGGAGGGATTCTTTGTGTTCTTTGGATTGAACAACAATTGTTTTATTTCTCTTGTAAAGACTGATCATGAGGCTGAATGTCTTCTTGAGCCTCACACAAAAGAGCAGATGAATTATCATTTGTCCCTACAGAGAGATCTTGTGGATCTTCTTTCATTTCCTGATTGCTTTCATTCTCAACTAACTTCTCTTGGTTGTCATGAGAGTTAACTTGAGCATGAAATTCATGAATTGCTTCTAAGACATCCTCAGGATGCCAATTTCCCAAATCTTCATCAATATTTACAATTTATTGTATGATATCCTCAGAATGATCACAACAATTTTTAGTTAATGATAAAGATGGAGAATTTTCTTTATAATGCTCATAAAACACCTTGTGGATTTTTTTTAAAGAAAACAAACTACCAGGACTCAGGCCTTCATACCATTCCCTTAATTTCCCTTCTAATGTTACCATGAACATCTTCATGAGTCAATCCTCATTCCATTCGAATTTAAACCTCCATGAGTGTATATGAAATTTAATGAGATGTAACAAAGGATCATCAACCTTCTCATCTTGAAAAATAGGAAGACTTTTGTCCCAATTTACCTGAGGCATTTTGTGTGGGAATCCAAGAATGTGATCTATGTTCATTGGAGCATACCTGCATTGTATTATTGGATCTATCTCGTCAATCAGTTAGAGGGTGGGGTCACTGTATATTCACCATCGATTTGGATTCTTCGACCAGCAGAGTCTTTAGGTCAACTGAAAACTGTGGAGTCGCTAGGTGGAGGATTTCAACTTTCTTCTGTCTGGCTGTTGTCCACCATCAACACCCAGATACAAATCTTGGAAAATACTTGAATCATACAATAATTTGACTGGGGTTTCTGAGGTCTTATGAAATATTTAATCTTTTTCAATAACTCATTGTGGTCCCCAGTATGGTCGCCATTATGTTAGCCCTCTGTAATTTGTAAGATTGGCAATAAAAAGTAGTAGAGGACAACATCAAACCACTTTGGATTCCAGGACCTAGCCTTCCTAGAATCAGAGAGGGCTCTCTTTGTTCTTTATGATTTATGATTTAGCTTGATGATTATAATCGTTGATATTAGGCTAGTTATAAAGATTATGAAAACTGTTGGTTTTGTATGGTTGGTTGGTTGGATAGGCAGAACATGTGAAGCTTAATCCATTGGGCTATGGAGTCATACGAGACTGAATTGTGCATCAAATTTTTCAAGGGGGAATTCACACGACAAGCTAACTATGCAGACTGGATCTTACTGGCAGTGTGAAAATGAGATGAAAGAAAGTAATGAGTTTAGCAATAGCTAAAGAGAAGTTAAGGATTCTTTAACTAAACTTCACAAGGGAAAAATTTAAGATATTAGTTTTGGTAAGGCTAAAGAGCAGTGAAGAATTCTTTAACTATAGCTCAAAGGAAAACCTTTAAGACAAAAATTTCAGTAGAGCTAAAGAGCAATTAAGAATTCTTTAGTTATACTTTAGAGGAAAACATTATGATAACAAAAACAGAAAGACTTAAGGTGCTTTCTCAACATATCTTAATCTAAAACTCCTGCTTTGTAATCAGAAAAAGTGATGCACAATATGAAAAGACAGAAGAAAACATTAACACAGAGAAAAGAACATCACCATTAATATAACTCAAGGATCCTGTGAATGGTCTCTTATTATTGATGCCCAACTCAAAATAGTTACAAAACTCTGATAGTTCTTAAAATGCCAGCTTCATTAGGGCCCATACTTTCAAACCCTTGATAATGAAAATACATGCAGTATTTAACTGCAACTGGGGCGGTTGCCCTAATCTAGGTCGACAATCCGCATTAACTACAAAGTAAATGGAATTTTGACAACGCAGGGTTCAGACCAAAATATCTATGATAAACTACCTGTAACATTAACTTCTGAACTAACATTAAAATATCTCTAGCACACTGACTGTAACATTAGCTTCTGCAACTCTTCGTATACCAAGAAAGTAGGCTAAGGTGGCTGAGGCGGTCACGAAGAAGGAAGGAACACAACTTCTACATCTAGCCCTCCTTTTGGACAACCTTATCCGGATCATAGATTTTGATGCAATGCTGGTTACTCTCATTGATTAGTGGTTGTGTCATTGCTTCTTCGCTTTCTGCTGTTATGTCGCGGATCCCCCTTTTTTCCTGACTTAACCCTCTTAGCCCATTATCTGTTCAATGAGTCTTCACTCTTGACGGCTTTGGCGGATTCTCAGAACCCGACCCTTTTTTCTTTTAGCAGGAATTCCCTTCCCCTGGACAAATGGCGGTGAGTGGTTTTGACTGAGAAAAAATGGTATCTTGGACCACCCCCCCGTAGTGGTAAGTGGTAATAGAGGGGACGTGTGTGAACTCATGAGGGAATGACACGTCACAAATTTGGGCAGCCATGAATACCGGACTTCAGACCCCCCATCCCATGTTAACGAGAAATTGTCGCGGGGGGTTACGAAGCAGATCTCCGCCGTAGATCTGAAGTGGGCTCCAAATCTGCTGTAGCAAATTACAAGCGCTCTATCCCGCTGATTTGAATTTTTTTTGCTTAGCGATTGCGATCAGGTCCCACCGTCGTCTGTCTTGCTCCGGCGCTCCATGACTTTTACATTATAAACTCCTTTCCTTCCTCCGATGCGATTTAACACAGAAAAGGATCCACACACGGGTTTTAAATTCTTTGAAATATGACATTCGAAGACACATCGCATCCGGGCCTCCATTGCACTTCGTATGGCACACAAATTAACTTTTCCTTAGCCTTTTAAACTTTAAAACTTGCGATGTACGATTTGCGATTGGGCCCCACCGCATCGCACATCACACTTCGATGAATTTATCATTTACCTTTGTAGCCGACTTGTAAAACCTGCAATGTGTGGTATGCGGGATGATGTCACCATGCCAAGTCATCTGCCACGTCATTTGACGTGTCATCATAGGTCGCCGACCGGAGCATCTAACCTCTTGCCTCTAAACTTGTGATCCATGCTCGGGGTCCATCTGGCATCACACATCACACATTGCTCTGTTTTTCTTTTACCATTGGCACTTACCCTTTATAATTTGCGATCTACGAAGTGCGATCGGGCCCCACCGCATCGCACATCGCACGTCGGCGATTTTAACATTTAACTCCTGCAGTAACCTTTGAAACTTGCGATACACGATATGCGATCGCATCACATCACAACTTAAAACTTTAAATTTGCGAGCGCTTATAGGTAAGTTATAAAAAGTGCGAAATGCAGTCTGCGATGAGCTAAAAGTTGGCAAGTGCAAAAAGGGCGGAAGGTAAGGAAAAAGGCCTTATGAAGGTTTGTTTGCGGAGTTTTTCCACTTATAAAGGTTATATGGGTCCTACCACATCGCATCGGCGGATTTTTAAGTTTTGGTAATGATTTACGAAGAGACGATTGAAACTTGTGGGCTGCGAAATGCAGGTAGAACTAGAATTTCAGACTTTTCAACACAAGTGGGTTTTATAAAGTAGTAAGTCTGAAAAAGGTTAAGTATGTGGGTTTTTAAGGTTTTGAACGGGATTTTAGAGCATGGGAGTGTCAGAATTTGGTAAAAAAAAAAGGTATGAAGAGGGTAGATGGAATAAACGAAGGTAGTATGGATTTTTCTCATCGTCATACTTAATCAACAACACTTTCCTCTTTTAAATGAATTATATGGTAATATGACTCATTTGACCCTCATAAAAACCACGATCTCCCTTCCTTTTCTGAAAATAAATGATAGCCATGGAATATTATTTTCAGCATGAAGAATATAAGAAATGATCAGTCACCTTATGATACTGTAAAATACAGAAGTATAACACTGGCTCCAACTGGGGATGGCAGCTCCTTCAGGAGGTGTCAAGAATACTGTTTGACTAGTAGCCTGATCCATTGGGTTGATCCCACTCTGCAATCCAATCTACTAAAATCTTTGTGGCTGAAAACCTTCAAGCTGGAGTCAACACTCTCTGCAAACTGAAGTCTGGCACATACTTGATCTGAAAACTAGAAAGCAACCTAAAACTAAAATTTTGAAATATGCTCAGAGTATTGAGCTTATTTTCACACCAACCTAACCTACTCTAAATGGGAGATGATATATACACTAAGTGAACTCCTTACTCCAATGCAACCAATCAAGTAAATGATTACATGATTGATTCTTGTTCACTTCTTTGAGTAAGCTGGAAAAACAAAAGAGCCACTCCCATCTTACTTGCCTTTGAACAGAAGTGCTCAAAAATTTCCTTAAACTCTGCAATGAACCCTTCCTGGCACAATATACTCCTTCTTTAGATGATTCCAAGAAGCCAACAAAAGGATCTTGGAACAATACTTGGTCCTGAGGATTTAAATAACAAAATTCATCCAGGGCTGCTCCTTGATCCACTTTTTCATGCGCAGGATCCTTCTCAAAGAGAATATCTACCCCTTATTCATGGTAATCTGATATGGCATCCTCATAATATACCACTATTCTGTCCTCAAGCAAACTTGGTATGTCTTGAATGAGTTGGCTGAATTATGTTTGAAGGCCATCATTTTGATGAATAGGAGTAATTTCTGGCAATAGGCCTTCTTGAGAAGGTAGAACAACATTGGTATCAATTTTTTCTTCTGTTTCTTCTCGAGGAAGTGCTTCAATACACAAATCAGAAGTAGAAAAAATAGAAATATTCTCTTCCTCACATAAAAATTTGGAGGCTGGCTGCATGCTAAGAATCTGATTGAGTTCTTCTTCATTTAAAGGAGGAGGGATTCTTTGTGTTCTTTGGATTGAAAAAAAATTGTTTTATTTCTCTTGTGAAGACTGATCACGAGGCTGAATGTCTTCTTGAGCCTCACACAAAAGAGCAGATGAATTATCATTTGTCCCCGCAGAGAGATCTTGTGGATCCTCTTTCATTTCCTGGTTTATTTCATTCTCAACTAACTTCTCTTGGTTGTCATGACAGTTAACTTGAGCATGAAATTCATGAATTTCTTCTCAGACATCCTCAGGATGCCAATTTCCCAAATCTTCACCAATATTTACAAGGTATTGTATGAGATTCTCAGATTGATCACAACTATTTTCAGCTAATGATAAAGATGGAGAATTTTCTTTATGATGCTCATAAAACACCTTGTGGAAATTTTTTAAAGAAAACAAACTACCAGGACTCAGGCCTTCATACCATTCCCTTGCTTTCCCTTCTAATGTTACCATGAACATATTCATGAGGCAATACTCATGCCATTCGACTTTCAACCTCCATGAGTGTATATGAAATTTAATGAGATGTAACAAAGGATCATCAACCTTCTCATCCTGAAAAATAGGAATATTTCTATCCCAATTTACCTGAGGCATTTTGTGTGGGAATCCAAGAATGTGATCTCTGTTCATTGGAGTATACCTGCGTTGTATTCTTGGATCCATCTTTTCAATCAATCAAAGGCAAGTCACTATATATTCACCATCGATCTAGATTCTTTGACTAGTGGAGTCTTTAGGTCAACTGAAAACTATGAAGTTTCCAATTAGAGGATTTCAACTTTCTTTTATCTGGTTGTTGTCCACCATCAACACCCAGATACCAATCTTGGAAAATACTTGAATCATACAATATTTTGACGGGGGTTTCTAAGCTCTGATGAAATATAAAAGCTTTTTCAATAACTCATTGTGGTCCCCAGTATGGTCTCCATTATGTTAGCCCTCCATAATTTTAAGATTTGCAAGAACAAGTAGCAGAGGACAACATCAAACCACTTTGGATTCCAGGACCTAGCCTTCCTAGAATCAGAGAGGGCTCTCTCTGTTCTTTATGATTTATGATTTAGCTTGATGATTATATTTGCTGATATTAGGCTAGTTATAGAGATTATGAGAACTATTGGTTTTGATTGGTTGGGTGGTTGGACAGACAAAACATGTGAAGCTTAATTCATTGGGCTATGGAGTCATAAGAGGCTGAATTGTGCATCAAATTTTTCAAGGGGGAATTCACAGGGTAAGCTAACTATGTAGACTGGATCTTACTGGCAGTGTGAATATGAGATGAAAGAAAGCATTGAGTTCAATAATAGCTAAAGAGCAGTTAAGAATTCTTTAACTAAACTTCACAAGGGAAAAATTTAAGATATCAGTTTTGGTAAGGCTAAAGAGTAGTGAAGAATTCTTTAACTATACCTCAAAGGAAAACCTTTAAGACAACAATTTCAGTAGAGATAAAGAGCAATTAAGAATTCTTTAGTTATACTTTAGAGGAAAACATTAATATAACAAAAACATACAGACTTAAGGTGCTTTCTCAGCATATCTTAATCTAAAACTTATGCTTTGTAATAAGAGAAAGTGATGCACAATATGAAAAGACAGAATAACAAATTAATACAGAGAAAAGAACATCACCATTAACATAGCTCAAGGATCCTGTGAACGGTCTCTTATTATCAATGCCCAACTCAAAACAGTTACAGAACTCTGATAGTTCTTACAATGCCGACTTCAGCAAGGCCAATACTTTCCAACCCTTGATAATGAAAATAGATGTAGTATTTAACTGCAACTGGGGCGGTTACCCTAATCTAGGTCGACAATCCACATTAAATACAAATTAAATTGAATTTTTACAATTTTTTCCATGTAGGGCCCAAACCAAAATATCTCTGATAAACTGCCTGTAACATTAACTTCTGAAATAACATCTAAACTAACATTAAAATATCTCTGGCACACTGACTGTAACATTAACTTCTGCAAATCTTCGTATACCAAGAAAGTAGGCTGAAGGTGGCTGAGGCGGTCATGAAGAAGCAAGGAACACGTCTTCGACATCTGGCCCTCCTTTTGGACCATCTTATCTGGATCATAAATTCTGATGCGACGTTGGTTACTCTCATTCATTAGTGGTTGTGTCGCTACTTTTTCGCTTTCTGTTGTTATGTCACGGATCCCCCATTTTGCCTGACTTAACCCTCCTAGCCCGTTCTCTGTTCACATGAGTCTACACTCCTGGTGGCTTTGGCGGATTCCCAGAACACAAACCCTTTTTTCTTTTAGCAGGAATTCCCTTCCCCCAGAAAAATGGTGGTGAGTGGTTTTGATGGAGAAAAATTGGTATTTCGGACACCCCACCCCCCGCCCCCCCCGAAGTGGTAAGTGGTAATAGAGGGGAGGTGTGCGAACTCATGAGGGAACAACACGTCATGAATTTGGGCAGCCATGAATACTAGACTTCGGACCCCCCCTCCCGTGTTAACAAGAAATTTTCGCGGGTGGAGGGGTGCAAAGCGGATCTTCGCTGTAGATATGAAGTGGGCTCCAAATCTGCCATAGAAAATTACAAACACTCTATCCTGCTGATTTGACTTTCTTTCGCTTAGTGATTGCAATCTTGTCTGAGGTCCCACCATCGTCCGTCTTTCTCTGACGCTTCATGGATTTTATGTTATAAACTCCTTTCCCTCCTCCGATGTGATTAAACACAGAAAATGCCTTGCACATGAATTTGAAATTATTTGAAATATGCCATTTGAAAATACATCGCATTTGGGCCTCCATCGCACTTCGTATGGTGCAAAAATTAACTTTTCCTTATCCTTTTAAACTTTAAAACTAGCGATGCACGATTTGCGATCGGGCCCCACCGCATCGCACATCACACTTCGACGAATTTAACATTTACCTTTGCAGCTAACTTGTAAAACTTGCGATGTGCGGTATGCGGGATGATGTCACCATGCGACGTCATCTGCCATGTCATTTGTCGTGTCATCATAGGTTGCCAACCGGAGCATCTAACCTTTTTCCTCTGAACTTGTGATCCGCACTTGGGGTCCATTTGGCACCACACATTGCACATCGCTATGCTTTTATTTTACCATTGGCACTTACCCTTTATCATTTGCAATCTCTGAAGTGCGATTGGGCCCCACCACATCGCACATCGCACGAAGATGATTTTAACATTTAAATCCCAGGGTAACCTTTAACTCGCATCGCAACTTAAAACTTTAAAGTTGCGGGCGTTTATAGGTAAGTTATAAAAAGTGTGAAATGCGGTCTGCAATGCACTAAAATTTGGCAAGTGCGAAAATGGCGGAAGGTAAGGAAAAAGGCCTTATGAAGGTTTTTTTGCTGAGTTTGGCCACTTATAAAGGTTATATGGGTCCTACCACATTGCATCGGCGTAGTTTTAAGTCTTGGTAATGATTTATGAAGAGATGATTGAAACTTGTCGGCTGCAAAATGCAGGAAGAACTAGAATTTCGTAATTTTCAACACAAGTGGGTTTTATAAAGTAGTAAGTCTGAAAAATGTTAAGTATGTGCGTTTTTGGGGTTTTGAATGGGATTTCAAAGCATGGGAGTGTTATAATTTGGTAAAACAAAAGGTATGAAGAGGGTAGATGGAATAAATGAAGGCAGTATGGATTTTTCTCATTATCATACTTAATCAACAATACTTTCCTCTTTTAACTGGATTATATGGCAGATAGACTCATTTGACCCTCTTAACAGCCAAAATATCCCTTCCTTTTCTGAAAATAAATGATAGTCATGGAATATTATTTTCAGCATGACAAATATAAGAAATGATCAGTTACCTTGTGATACTGTAAAATACAGGAGTCTAACAGTGGCTCCAACTAGAGATGGCAGCTCCTTCAGGAGGTGTAAAGAACACCATTTGACTAGTAGCTTGATCCCAGTCTGCAATCTGATCTGCTAAAATATCTGTGGCTGAAAACCTTAAAGATGAAGTCAACACTCTCTACAAACTGAAGTTTGGCACATACTTGATCTGAAAACAGCTAGAAAGCAATCTAAAACTAAAATTTTGAAAGATGCTTAGAGTACTGATCTTATTTGCACACCTACCTACCCTACTCTAACTAGAAGATGATTTATACACTAAGTGAACTCCTTACTCCAATGCAACCAATCAAGTAAATGATTACATTATTGATTCTTTTTCACTTCTTTGAGTAAGCTCGAAAACAAAAGGGCCACTCCCATATTATTTTCCTTTGAACAACAATGATCAAACTTTTCCTTAAACTCTGCAACAAACCATTCTTGACATAACATACTCCTTTAGATGATTCTAATAAAACAGAAAAAGGATTTTTGATAAATAATTGGTCTTAAGGATTTAAATAACAAACTTCATCTAGGGCTGCTCCTTGTTCCACTTTGTCATGCTCAAGATCCTTCTGAAAGAGAATATCTACCCCTTCTTCATGGTCATCTGATATAACATCCTTATAATATACCACTATGCTGTCCTCAAGAAAACCTAGTATGTCTTGACTAAGTTGGCTGAATTTTGTTTGAAGGCCATCATTTTGATGAATAGGAGTACTTTATGGCAATAGGCCTTCTTGAGAAGTTATAACATGTTAAAATTGGACAACTAGGTCCAAAATCCAGGTTGTGCTGCTCAGATGACGATCGCAATATTTTTATTGGATTCCTCTTTCAGAGAGGTGTACGATTGATCTAAAGATCATCTCGATCGGATGAGCAGAACATGTACTTTGAATTTATTCCACTTATGTGCTAGGTCGGCCTGGAATAAAATATTGACTTAAATGTCTTAAAGGACGTGTCACACAACCCAGATTCCTATATATTGGAGAGACTTAGAGTTCATTTGACACACATTGGTGTGGAGGAATTCTCTCTCTCTTGATGGCGTTGGAGCTGCGTATTCTTTGTTTGGGTTGTTCTGGGGTTATGTGTGACACGCTTAGTTGTATGACCTATTGGAGACTTTGCTGGTAGAAGCATCCTACTGATTGTCGTAACGCCACCATTTCTTATCTTTGTTTTGGCTTGTCTTCTATCGATCTATTAGTATGTTCTATCTTCTTCAGTATTGTGCCCTAATCTGAAATGGCATAGAACATGTTCAGAAATTAACATGGTATTAGAGCCTGGAGAAGACAAAGCCCAATTTGAATTACAGTTGCAGAAAGTTGCCACTGTGTTTAAGGGCAGATTGCCTGTTGATTAAGGACTGTCTTATGGGCGGTCTATCTCTAAAAGAGAATGCCACAAGCCACTTTAATGCTTTCCGTAGAAAACAAAGGGAGCAATCGATCTCAAACACAGTTGTTGTAAAACCAAATATGGGTGACGTAAAGCTGTGTGGTAGGCCGCAGGCCATACCAACACAGCAAATGGCAGCGAAATGGCAGCGCATATTTTTTTTTAAATGCCAGAGGTAATAGCACAGGGCAGCATATGAATCATGCTAGGGATACATATCACGGACATCTCACGGTGTATCAGCCTCCACGCAGACTTACACTTATTGGTAGTAGGGTTACTGCACCTCCGCCGTCGGTTGAAGGTTCGAAGCCAGGCGAATGAAAATAGCGGCGTCAACGTCCATCAAAAGCCAAGCGTGGGATCATACCAAAGCATGAAGTGTCCTGCGAAGCCCGAATGAGATTGCGAGATCGGCAGAGGGCATTGCTGCGTTTGTGGAATTGAAAACCAAGTACCGTGTGGGGCTGATCGAGCGGCCACCACAGAATTCAAAGAAGCAAGTGATATTTGTGGGCAGGGTGTTCGTTGTCAAAAAGATCTTGATGCAGTACACTCCCTTGCATGACCCCAAGGTTTGGCTGGCCTCAGCAGTTTTCATCTATTTCTTCAGTGTCTCTGGCGCTATGCACGACATTATTCGGAAGATGCCGCTTTTCATGGCAGACAGGAACGATCCCAACAAATTGGTCTTCTTTATCCAGGGCTCTGGTGTCCAGCTTGGCGGCGAGGGTTTTGCAGTAGGGTTTTTGTATATTTTGGTAGGGTTGCTGCTGGCCTTTTTCACGCATTTTCTGGTTTATGTCAAGAGCCAGAATGTGCAGAGGTTTCTCATGCTAATCACAATGGATGTCTCCTTCTGGGCGGTGAAGAAGGTCATACATTTGGATAAATGGAAGACTGGCTATGGGATACACGGTTTCTGGCCTTCTGCCTAGGAATGAACGGAGCTCCCGATTGACCGCAGACGGATATTTTCTCTGCGCCATGTGAGTAGGAGTCCGGATTAATATGTCACCATCTGAGCAGATTAATAGTTTTTTTTTAAGTTGTTTGAATACAGATGCACTTCTTGCAGCCATCCGAGGCAATCGTCTCCTAGAGAAACTCCGCTTACGAGTTTCTGGAGCAATTCTATGACCGGTCGTGCTTATTCTGAAGTGATATGTGACAATCCGAGGCCATTGTTATAATACAACGAAGGGTTCTATAGATCCGCAGTCATTCTGTGCAAGATTTACGACCAAGTACTTCAAAATTATCGTTTGATTCCCACGTTCGAAGCTGTGAATAACTTCATCAGACAGACTAAGAGCTTTCGAAAGACATCAAGAATGACGACCGTTGCGCAGCCACGAGGCCTCGCGAAGACAGAAAAATACGTCGCAATGATGATATCCGTCAAGGCAACATTTTGTCCGCGAAGGCTGTGGCCGATGGTGTGCGAACCAGCTTGGGTCCCAATGGCTTGGACAAGATGCTCTACACAGCAACGGGTGACATCATCAGCAAAGAAATCCATGTGCAAATAAGTCATTCTCAAGGATGGTTCTGTGACTGTTGAAAGGGTTTCTGAGGCCTGGTGTAAGGGTTTTTCGTGACATACCTCTTTAACATTATTTGAGAAAACAAGAAATTGACCTCTTTAAGGCAGCATCATTGTTTTTGTTCAAGCCTGATCTGGAAATGATAGTTATTGGTTGAAAATTCATTGATCCTTAAGGTATGTGTTGATTTATATCCTAACCTCTGTGTTTAAGGGCAGAAAAAAGGAAACCCTCTGAAGGACAACTTACCATGAATAATTTGACCAAAACTATTGGTTGTGTGATCTGAGATTATTGCACTCTAGCATTTTGGTTGAAGAATCGATTTATGAAGTTGCAATTCTGTGTTTGAATCATCTGTCAGATTGGTTCCTATAACTGTGCAAATTTAGGAGGAAAATTTGCAGATCTAAGCCCTAAAGAATGTTCCTTTTTTTGGAGATGAAAGTTTTTTTTAAGGGTTGACTGCAGAAGCCCTTGGGGAATTTCTATGTAGCAGTCAGATTCTTGACGAGATGGGAAAAGATGTATGTGTCAGGAAGAGTGACAAGGGAAATTGAATTGTCATTGAGTTAGGCTAATCTTAACAGCCTCTGAATTAACCATAAATATGACAAAATGGGCTGATCGGAAAGCAAATCAGGATGAAATTTCTCAAATGCAGGATAAATCATGACAGATTGATCCCCAGTTCTGTAAGTTGCAATCTTAAAAGGCTGTTTGAGGAAGCCCCAGTAGATCTCCTTAGGGTAACATGTAATTGCTAAAAGACACAAGCTAAGGCTTGTAGATACATTATCCCTGTTTGACAACAACATATGGCAGAATATGTATGACCATGAAAGTTGAAATCTGAAATCTTCAAATACTATATGGTAGTATGACCATGATGAAGAAGATAGTGATGCGTAAGATAAAATTATGGCACATCATAATCAGCGATATCGCTGTAATCTGTATCAGTGTTACACTACAGTGTAATGATAGAATGGGAACTGAGAAGTCTTTGCAACCTTCAGTCACGTCGTTGGAGTCTTGAACCATGCTTAGCAAAGCCTGTAAAGTTATGAATAAATGATTTCCATTATTTGAAAAGCATTTGATACATGTCAAAATGCATGGAAGTAATATGACAGTATATGGCTATGAGCTTTTAATGGCTTTGACTATGGGAGAATAAAACTCCTTTCCAAGCTGGTGCCTTGGATGTCCTCATTTGAATTAGATGTCTTCTCTCAAGAGAGAAGCTGGCATTAAGAGGGAGAATACAACTGTATATGTTCCTGAGCAGATACCATTGCTGAAGAAAAGGAGATCCTCATGGCTCAGACACATATGGCTTCAGAGGGGGAAATTCCGGAAGAAAACCGAGAAGCCATATAAATGCTAGGGGTATCTAGCAGCTATGAGTACAATATGAGCCTAGATCATGTGAAGAAGTTGTAAAGTATCTAAATCTGCAAGGATGCAAGGGTGATGGTTCCAAGACCACAGATCAAAGCTGTTGTCACCTCGATACAAAAATCAAGCATGGATCTAATGAAAGTACTGAAAAGTTCAAGGCAAGATTCATTGCCTGTGAGGAAGGTATAGACTATGATGACATATTTGCACCTGTGGCCTGATATACCACCATTCGATCTGTCATAGCCCTTGCTGATACGCAAGGATGGAGTCTTCATTAGATGATGAGAAGACCACATTTATGCATGATGCGATAAAGGAAGAGATATATGTGGAGAAACCTCTAGGGTTGGAAGTCCAGGATCAGGACACCCATGTCTGCAGGTTGAAGAAAGCCATTTATGGGTTGAAGCAAGCACCCAAATATTGGTACGAGAGGATAGATAGCTACTTGATGAAGCTGGGCTTCACTCGAAGTAATGCTGATCTGAACCTTTACTTCAAGGTTGTCATGGGAAAACCTCTCATTCTGGTGTTGTATGTGGATGACCTCTTCCTAACAGGTGCTGAACCTCTCATTCATCAGTGCAAGAGGGAGCTCGCTGCTGAGTTCAAGATGAAGGACCTAGGACTGATACCTAGGCCTGGAGGTCTAGCAGAGACCTGGCGAGTTTTTTTTCTTCTCCTTTCTCAAGAAAAATACATTATGAAGCTTCTAGTATGATGGACTGTAAGTCCATGTCAACACTGATGGAACATAACTTTAAGAAGTTGAGTGGCAGCGCTGCTGGGCCCGTCCTACTGAGTATCATCAACTCATAGGGACCTTGATGTTCTTAGTGAACACCTATTCGGGGGTATGTTGTGCAGTGAACACTTTGAGTCAACACATGGTTGATCATAACATTCACTGGGTTGGTGCCAAGAAACTCTTGAAATATCTCTGAGGCACGATAGACCAGGGGCTGAGATACACTGCCGAGAGTATGACACTCCATGGATATACTAATGCCGATTGGGCTCGCAGTGTGGTGGATCGCAAGAGCACATCTAGATGCTACTTCACATGTAGATCTGCTTCGGGCAGGAATCTAAAAGTCGGTAGCCTTGAGCACCACTGAGGCCGAATACATTGTAACATGTATAGCTTGTTGTGAAGTCACTTGGTTGCGAAAGCTCTTCTGTGAGTTGTTCGAGCATGTGATAGATGACACCGTTATCCTTTGTGATAACCAGAGGGGGATTCATTTGTCATAGAATCCCGGGTTCCACGATTGATCCAAGCATGTTGATGGCTGGTACCACTTTATCCGAGATATGGTACAACGAGGTGCCGTAAGGCTTGATCATAGGAACTGATGAGCAGGTCGCGGATATTCTCACTATGCCCTTGGGGAAGGTCATGTTCGTAACCCTCCGTGAGAATCTTGGAATCATGGAACGATCCTATTCTGAGGATCCTATTGGACGATGAGCTCTGGGAGCTCTGGGGGGCTTTGGGGACAGCTTCTCGGAGTTATGAGAAATCACAAGGCTAGGCTTGCCGAACCTTGTTGGTGTGCTTGGACCCCACCGTTGTGATTATTGAGTTGGTTTACCTCTCATTATCTATGCCCCGTATGCATCCTACCCATTGAGTTCAAGGCTCATGGGAAGTACCTCTCATTTGGCCAATGAGATGGGAAAGGCTAGAGACTAGTAGCAAAGACTGATGGACGCATCAAAAATTGTCGTACTCTCTATCTAGGATGGCACGGTCCAACCACTTGATTTGGGATCAAGTCTTGTGAGGTCTCAGACCTCTGCCTGACTTTGGGTTAGATGAACCAACTTCGGGTTGGTTGGAGACTCTTTGTGAGTATGATAGAAGTTTTGACCTCTGGGCTGAATCTGTCAGCCGGGAATGATGTCTTTGTGACTGAACCACTTCTGTTCTGAAATAAAGAGGCCAGCAAAGCAAGTTACGGTGGGATGACGCACGATGTTTGGATTGCGCTAGTGGACAGAGTTCTCCCTAGTTGAGAGGGAGTGTTAAAATTGGACAACTAGGTCCAAACTTTGGGTTGTGCTACTCAGATGACGATCACAATATTTTTATTGGATTCCTCTTTCGGAGAGGTGTAAGATTGATCTAAAGATCATCTCGATCGGATGAGCAGAACATGTACTTTGAATTTATTCCACTTATGTGCTAGGTCGGCCTGGAATAAAATATTGACTTAAATGTCTTAAAGGACGTGTCACACAACCCCAAAGATTCCTATATATTGGAGAGACTTAGAGTTCATTTGACACACATTGGTGTGGAGGAATTCTCTCTCTCTTGATGGTGTTGGAGCTGCGTATTCTTTGTTTGGGTTGTTCTGGGGTTATGTGTGACACGCTTGGCTATATGACCTATTGGAGACTTTGCTGGTAGAAGCATCCTGCTGATCGTCGTAACGCCACCATTTCTTATCTCTGTTTTGGCTTGTCTTCTATCGATCTATTAGTATGTTCTATCTTCTTCAGTATTGTGCCCTGATCTGAAATGGCATAGAAAATGTTCAGAAATTAACAGAACAACATCAGTATCAATTTTCTCTTCTGTTTCTTCACGAGGAAGTGCTTCAGTACACAAATCAGAAGTAGAAAAAATAGAAATAATATCTTCCTTACATAAAAATTTGGAGGCTGGCTGCATGCTAAGAATCTGATCGATTTCTTCTTTATTTAAAGGAGGAGGGATTCTTTGTGTTCTTTGGATTTAACAACAATTGTTTTCTTTCTCTTATGAAGACTGATCATGAGGCTGAATGTCTTCTTGAGCCTCACACAAAAGAGTAGATTTTTTATCATTTGTTCCCGCAGAGAGATCTTGTGGATCTTCTTTAATTTTATGTTTGCTTTCATTCTCAACAAACTTCTTTTGGTTGTCATGATAGTTAACTTGAGCATGAAATTCATGAATTGATTCTAAGACATCCTCAGGATGCCAATTTCCTAAATCTTCATCAATATTTATGAGGTATTGTATGAGATCCTCAGATTGATCACAACAATTTTCAGCTAATGATAAATATGGATAATTTTCTTTCTAATGCTCATAAAACACCTTCTGGAATTTTTTTAAAGAAAACAAACTACCAGGACTTAGGCCTTCATATCATTCCCTTGCTTTCCCTTCTAATGTTACCATGAACATCTTCATGAGGAAATCCTCATGCCATCCGACTTTCAACCTGCATGAGTGTATATGAAATTTAATGAGATGTAACAAAGGATCATCAACCTTCTCATCCTGAAAAATAGGAAGATTTCTGTCCCAATTTACTTGAGGCATTTTGTGTGGGAATTCAGGAGTGTGATCTCTGTTCATTGGATCATACATGCATTGTATTCTTGGATCCATCTTGTCAATCCGTCAGAGGGCGGGGTCACTGTATATTCACCATCAATCTGGATTCTTCAACCAGTGGAGTCTTTAGGTCAACTAAAAACTGTGGATTCGCTAGGTAAAGGATTTCAAATTTATTTTTTCTGGCAGTTGTCCACCATCAACACCCAGATACCAATCTTGGAACATACTTGAATTATAAAAATATTTTGATTGGGGTTTCTGAGCTCTAATTATATATTTAAGATTTTTAAATAACTCATTGTGGTCCTGGTCGCCATTATGTTATCTCTCTATAATTTGTAATATTGGCAAGAACAAGTAGAAGAGGAAAACATCAAACCACTTTGGAGTCCAGAACCTAGCCTTCCTAGACTCAGAGAGGGATCTCTCTATTATTTATGATTTATGATTTAGCTTGATGATTATAATTACTGATATTAGGATAGTTATAAAGATTATGAGAAGTGTTGGTTTTGATTGGTTGGGTGGTTGGACAGACAGAACATGTGAAGCTTAATCCATTGGGCTATGGAGTCATAAGAGGCTGAATTGTGCATCAGCATTTTCAAGGGGGAATTCACAGGGAAAGATAACTATGCAGACTGGATCTTACTGACAGTGTGAATATGAGATTAAAGAAAGTAGTGAGTTCAGCAATAGCTAAAGAACAATCAAGAATTATTTAACTAGAATTCACAAGGGAAAATTTAAGATATCTGTTTTGGTAAGGCTAAAGAGCAGTGAAGAATTCTTTAACTATAACTCAAAGGAAAACCTTTAAGAAAACAATTTCAGTAGAGCTAAAGAGAAATTAATAATTCTTTAGTTATACTTCAGAGGAAAACATTATTATAGGAAAAACATACATACTTAAGGTGCTTTCTCAGCATATCCTAATTTAAAACTTATGCTTTGTAATCAGAGAAAGTGATGCACAATATGAAAAGACATAAGAAAACATTAACACAGAGAAAAGAACATCACCATTAACATATCTCAAGGATCTTGTGAATGATCTCTTATTATTGATGCTCAACTCAAAACAATTACAGAACTATGATAGTTCTTACAATGCCAGCTTCAGCAAGGCCCATACTTTCCAACCTTGATAATGAAAATACATGCAGTATTTAACTGCAACTGGGGCGATTACCATAATCTAGGTCAGCAATCCTCATTAACTACAAAGTAAATGGAATTTTGACAATTTCTTCCACGCATGGCCCAAACCAAAATATCTCTGATAAACTGCCTGTAACATTAACTTCTAAAATAACTTCTGAACTAACATTAAAATATCTCCGGCACACCGACATTAACGTCTGAAACTCTTCATATACTAAGAAAGTAGGCTGAAGGTGGCTGAGTCAGTCACGAAGAAGCAAGGAACATGGCTTCGACATCTAGCCCTCCTTTTGGAGCACCTTATCCAAACCATAAATTCTGATGTGATGTTGGTTACTCTCATTGATTAGTGGATGTGGCGCTACTTCTTTGCTTTCTTCTCTTATGTCACAGATCCCCCTTTTTGCTAACTTTACCCTCTTGGCCTGTTCTCTGTTCATATGAGTCTTCACTCCTAGTGGCTTTAGCGGATTTTCAGAACACATACCCTTTTTTATTTTAGTAGGAATTCCCCTCCCCGGAAAAATGACAGTGAGTGGTTTTGACGGAGAAAAATTGGTATTTCAAACCTCCCCTCCTCCCCAAAGTGGTAAGTGGTAATAGAGGGGAGGTGTGCAAACTCATGAGAGAACAACACGTCACGGATTTGGGCGACCATGAATACTGGACTTCGGACCCCCCCTCCTGTGTTAACAAGAAACTTTCGGGGGGGGGGTGCAAAGCGGATCTCCGCCTAGTTCTAAAGCGGGCTCCAAATCCGCCGTAGCAAATTACAAGTGCTCTATCCCATTGATTTGAATTTTTTTCACTTAGCGATTGCGATCAAGTCCCACCATTTTCCATCTTGCTCTGGCGCTCCATGAATTTTACGTTATAAACTCATTTCCCTCCTCCGATACGATTTAACACAGAAAAGGCTCTACACACGGATTTGAAATTATTTGAAATATGCTATTCGAAAACACATTGCATTTGGGCCTCCACCACATCGCACATCACACTTCGACGAATTTAACATTTACCTTTGCAGCTGACTTGTAAAACTTGTGATGTGAGGTATGCAAGATGATGTCACCATGCCACGTCATCTACCACGTCATTTGCTGCGTCATCATAGGTCGTCGACCAGAGCATCTAACCTTTTGCCTCTGAACTTGCGATCCATGCTCAGGGTCCATCTGGCATCGCACATCGCACATTGCTTTTTTTTTCTTTTACCATTGGCACTTACCCTTTATCATTTGCGATCTACAAAGTGTGATCGGGCCCCAACGTATCGCACATCGCACATCGATGATTTTAACATTTAACTCCTACGGTAACCTTTGAAACTTGCAATGCGCGATATGTGATCACATCACATTGCAACTTAAAACTTTAAAGTTACGAGTGCTTACAGGTAAGTTATAAAAAGTGTGAAATGTGGTTCTCGATGGGCTAAAAGTTGGCAAGTGCGAAATGGGCAAAAGGTAAGGAAAAGGCCTTATGAAGGTTTTTTTGCAGATTTTGGCCACTAATAACAGTTATATGCATCCTACCACATCACATAAGCAAAGTTTTAAGTTTTGGTAATGATTTACGAAGAGAAAATTGAAACTTGCAGGCTGTGAAATGTGGGCAGAACTAGAATTTCAGACTTTTCAACACAAGTGGGTTTTATAAAGTAGTAAGTCCAAAAAAGGTTAAGTATGTGGGTTTTTGGGGTTTTGAATGGGATTTCAAAGCATGGGAGTGTCAGAATTTGGTAAAAGAAAAGGTATGAAGAGGGTAGATGGAATAAATGAAGGCAGTATGGATTTTCTCATCATCATACTTAATCAGCAACACTTCCCTATTTTAATTGAATTATATGGCAAATAGACTCATTTGACCCTCCTAATAGCCACGATCTCCCTTCCTTTTTTGAAAATAAATGATAGTCATGGAATATTATTTTCAGCATGAAAATATAAGAAATGATCAGTCACCTTGTGATACTGTAAAATACAGGAGTCTAACACACTCTATTGAACCAGTCCATAATTAGGTTATTGTGGGAGATTAGACATAACTTTGCCTTGAAGAATCCAAATTAGGTCAGACATGTGGAATTGGAAAGAAGATTCATATGGCTACTAAAGGATTGAAGATAAAATCTCGAGGATCCGAAATTCCAGAGATGCATGAGTTTCAATATCGAGCTCCTCAAAATCAAGAAAAGGGAGTATATTTTTTTCTTTTCAAATTTCATAATTCTTGTTTGAAAAATCAATTTGAAGTGATTCCAAGGGCATATTTAAGCATATATATCAGTATTGGGTTGTAAAATGGCCCCTAAAAATAATTCAACACCCATTAACCCCTCAGAAGGGTCTAATATTATTCGTGAAGAGGAAGAAGTGCAACATGATTTATCAAAATTACAAGACCAGGTGCACCAAATTTCGCTCTTGCAAAGAGAAACAAAAAATGAAATGGAAGTTTTGAAGAAATGTGTGGAAGCTAATATGGATGGTTTGAAGAAAGACATGGTAGCTAATATGGATGGTTTTAAGAAATTCATGGAAGCTAAGATGGATGGTTTGAATAATGGCATGGATGGCATGGAAGCTAAGATGGATGACATGGAAGCTAAGATAGATGAAAAAATGAAAGACAACATGGAAGACATGAAGAATGATCTAAAAGAAGACATGGAAGCTTCGAAGGAAGGTTTGACAAATTTGATACAAGAAATGATTCCTAATGGTGAAAAGGTAGTACATGAAACTCATGATGAGAACAAAATAAATGTTAATCATGATTTCATAAACTCTAATTTTGGATTGAAGACCCACCATATTCCAAATATTGATATGAGGAATTTTGATGGCAATGATTATGTAACATGGATACTACATATGGAGCAATAGTTTGATCTCCATAATGTGCAAAACATACAAAATGTACGCATTGAAATTTTACATTTACAACAAAATACATTTGAATGGTATCGATGGCTTTGCTTTCATTAAAAAATTGTCACTCGGTCAACGTTTACGAAGGAAATGATAACACAGTATGAGGATACAAAGAGCAACACCTTTTTTAGCCAATTGATAAATCTAAAACAAAAGGGTTCAATGGTGGAGCACATTGAGGACTTCCAAAAATTGAATATAAGGTTAACTGATATTCTAGAGGAACACATGATTTATGTCTTCATAGGGAATTTAAAAGATAACATCCAACATGAGGTTCACCTTTGGGAACCTGATTCATTGGAGAAGGCATGCATTTTGGCAAGAAAAATTGAAAGTAAATTTATGGTGACAAGGAAGCCTACCACTCACATCTATAAAGATGGAAGTGTTGCTACTCCTAGAGTTCCACAACCTACAAGGTTGACACCACAACAATTGGAAGAAAAAAGAGCAAAAGGGCTTTGTTAAAGTTATGATATAAAATACACTAAAGGTCATAAGTGTGTTGAGTAGAAATTATTTTACATAGAGTGTGAAGAGGAGGAAGAAAATGAACAAGAAACTTCAAAATAAGAGGATATACACTAGGAAACAACCCTGGAGAAATAAGAAATGAGTCTAAACATATCCTATAATGCATTGGAAGGAATTACCACTCCTCAAACTCTCAAGATAGAAGGACATATCGAGAAGAAAATTGTAATAATGTTGATTGATTCAAGTAGTACCCATAATTTTTTTCATTGTAAGGTAGCCAAGGAATTTAATTGCTTCCTATACCTAACACTAGAGTGTCAAGTGATGGTTGCAAATGGAGGGACTATAAATTGCTCTAGAAAATGCCATAATATCAAGCTAACCATGGGGGAATATGTATTGAATAGTCCGATTCTTTCCATTCCAATGGGAGGTGTTGATGTTGTACTAGGAGTACAATGGTTACAATTTTTGGGGATGGTAGCTTTTAATTTTCAAGAACTTTTCTTGAAATTTTTTTCATAAGGAAAGGAATTTGAATTACGGGGTATCGTTGGGAAGCCAAGAAATATAATAAGCTC
This sequence comes from Pinus albicaulis, assembly GCA_034641835.2. NCBI lineage: Eukaryota > Viridiplantae > Streptophyta > Pinopsida > Pinales > Pinaceae > Pinus > Pinus albicaulis. The sequence goes on along the minus strand of CM076581.1, from coordinate 1,290,508,194 downwards.
TAATGTCATGACAAATCTTATGAAGAAAGAAAAACAAGGCATAACTACACAATTATTCTCACTAGAAGTTGCAACATCAAAATCATCTATTTCTCCAGATCTCCAAAAAGTCTTGGAAAATCATTCCAAGGTGTTTGAAATTCCCGAAGGAATCCCACCTATTCGTGATCATGATCATGCTATTCATTTGATTCTAGGAATTTTTTCTCAAAACATCAGGCCTTACATATATCCTTATGTCCAAAAGAGCGAAATTGAAGTTATGATTGCAAAAATGTTAGAGGCTAGCATAATTCAGCCTAGTCAAAGTTCTTTCTCTGCTCCAGTACTATTGATGCACAAGTAGGATGGATCATGGCACATATGTCCAGATTATAGAGAGATCAATAAGCTCACTATTAAAGACAAATTTCCCATTCCTATGATTGATGAATTATTGAATGAATTACATGGGGCAATATATTTTACCCAGTTGGATCTTTGTTCAGGATATCATCAAAGTAGAATGAAGACTAAAGACATTTTGAAAACAAAATTTTGAACTCATGAGGGTCATTATGAATTTTTGGTCATGCCTTTTGGCCTTACCAATGCACCTTCTACATTCGAAGGGTTGATGAATTCCATTTTCAAACCCTTCCTTAGAAAATTTATGTCAGTATTTTTTGATTATATACTAATCTACAATAGGTCCTGAAAGGATCATGTTCAACATGTTGACAGGGTGCTCAAACTATTGGAGGAGAAACAATTATATGAAAAAACCTCCAAATTTTTCTTTGGCTTACAAATGGTGGAATATCTAGGTAATATTGTATCTTAAGAGGCAATTAAGGTAGACCCTAATAAGATTAAATCCATTAAGGAATGGAAAGTCCCCCCAACCATAAAGAAGTTGCAAGGTATTCTCAGGTTAACAGGGTATTATCACAAGTTTGTTAAGAATTATGGGAGAATAGCAGCACCTCTAACAACATTATTGAAGAAAGATGCATTTTCATGGACTCCTGAAACAACTAAGGCCTTTGAACATCTTAAAGAGGAAATGTGCCTAGCACTAGTCTTAGCTACCCCATACTTCACAAAAACCTTTATTGTGGAATGTGATGCCTCAGGAAATGGAATTGGTGTTGTTTTAATGCAAGAATGAAGACCAATTGCATTTAAAAGTTGTCCAATCAAAGGAAAGTATTTACAGAAAGCTATTTATGAGAAGGAAATGTTGGCAATACTACATTCACTAAAGAAATGGCGACCTTACGTAATGGGAAGACACTTCAAGGTAAAAAATTATCATGATAGTCTTAAATAATTTTTGGAACAAAGAATATCTTCAAAAGAGTAGAAAAAATAGGTCACAAATATGTCGGGTTATGACTTTGAAATCATATTAAGAAAAGAGAAGCTAAATGTTGTTGTAGATACACTCTCAAGAAAGGATGAGGAGGAATCATTTCTATGTTCCATTTCTATTATACAACCAAATTGGATAACCGAATAAATGAAGGAATGGATGAATGACGAAAAATTGTGGACACTCATTCAAAATTTACAGCAAGATCCTAGTACATCTGATAAATTTAGTTGGAAAAATGATTCCTTATGGTACAAATATCACTTATATCTTTGTAAGAATTCCCAACTAAAAAAAAATATTCTTTTGGAATTGCACACCTCTCTCGTAGGAAGAAATAACTTTTTTTGGATGGCCTTAAATCTGATATTCAAAAGGCTGTGGTAGAATGTTTGGTTTTCCAGCAAAATAAAGTTGAGACAGTTAAGACCCTGGTTCTTCTACAACCTTTACCCATTCCAAGTCAACGTTGGGAGGAGGTTTCAATGGATTTTATCACAGGTTTACCTAAGTCCGAAGGAAAGAGTGTCATCATGATGGTAGTTGATAGGCTTACCAAGTATGCACACTTTGCGCATTATCTTATCCATTTAAAGAAAGTAGAGTTGTTACTGCATTTATGGAAACAATTAAAAAGCTACATGGAAACCTAAAGATTATTGTAAGCAACAGAGATCCCATTTTCACTAGCAATTTTTGGACGGAATTATTTTCTTGTTTGGGTACTCAACTAGCCCATAGTTCATATTATCATCCTCAATTCAATGGGAAAACTGAGATAATTAACAAATTTTTGGAAGGATATCTTCGTTGTTTTATATTTGATAAACAAACACAATGGGTAAAGTGGTTACCTCTGGCTGAATGGTGGTATAACACTTCCATACTATAGCAAAAATGACCCCATTTATGGCACTTTATGGATATAATCCACCATCCATCACATCAACTTTAAGATAAAATTATAAGGTTAAAGCAGTGGAAGATCACATCGAGCATTAAAAAAAAGTTCTCCAACTCTTAAAGGATAACCTAAATTTGGCACAAAATCGAATGAAACAACAGCCAGATCAACATCGTAGCGAGAGAAGTTTTGATGTAGGAGATTGGGTATTTTTACGGCTACAACCATACAAACAAATTTCCCTCAAGCAAGCTAAGAAGGATGATAAATTATCGCCAAAGTACTATGGTCCTTACAAGGTGTTGCAAAATATTTGTACTATGGTATACAAATTGGAGCTTCCTTCTTCTTCTCGAGTGCACCCATTTTTCCATGTTTCATGCTTAAAAAAGGTTATGGGTGACAAACTTCTAGTTCAAACAATATTGCCAGAACTTGATGAGGAAGGAAAAATCATATTGGAACCTGAAGCAGTCACGGAAACAAGAACTTGACATCTACGAAATCGATCAATTTCAGGGTATCTCATCAAGTGGAAGAACTTACCCACTGAATATTCCACATGGGAAGATGCGAATTTTATACATAAGCATCCAGATCTACTCAACTGTTGAGGAAAACTCGTTTTTGAAGGAGAGGGGCATGTTAGGTCCCTATATTGCTAGTGGAGTACCTTATTGTTGTTAGTGTATCCCCCTTATTGTTATTTTTGTACCCTATAGTCCCCATATTTTTATTATTGTGCCCCATAAAACCCTACTATTGTTATTTTTGTGCCCTTGCATTATTATTGTTAGGTCGACTAGGATTATATTGTGACCTAGTGGACTCCTATATATAGAAAGGAGGTTATGTCATTTGATTCATCCAATAATTGTTCATTTATATAATGTAAAGGAGGTTTCCCCCTCGAAGTGGCTTATTTCTAAGGCAATGATCTCTCTTTTCTTCTATTTTTGGAGCTGGTTTCATAATAGGAGCTAAGACTTCCTCAACTGCATGGAATTGAAGCTCCCTCTCAAGGGAAATTCGCATGGAATTCTCTTCATCGAATTTCACATCTCTATGAACCATTATCATCCTGTGAGATGGAAGGTTCACCTGATAGTTTTGAGGTGTATCAATGTACCCCACAAATATTACAAAATTAGCTGTCAGTTCTAACTTTTTTCGTGCATCTTTGGTTACATGACAATATACAAATGAACCAAAAATCCTGAAGAGAGCCACATCTAGCTTCTTACTTGAAAAATCTTCCTCTAGTGTACTCATCTTGAGTATCCGATGAGGAATTTTTTCTGCACAAATACTTTTGTATTGAATGCTTCATCCCACAAGTGCAACAATAGGCCCTGATCATGCAACATCTCTCGTGTTGCTCCCAAAATAGTTTTGTTCTTTCTTTCTGCAACCCCATTCTGTTATGGGATATGAAGTGCTATCAATTCCATTTCAATTCCTTTTGAAGCACATAATTTTTTGAATTCATTCGACACATATTCTCCACCATTGGTGCTCTTGAGAGCCTTCACCTTCTTGCTTGTATCTTTCTCGACAAGTGCTTTGAACTCACAAAGTTTTGAGAACATATGATATTTCTTCTGCATGAAGAATATCCAACACTTGCGTGAAAAATCATCTACAAAAATCACATAATACTATGTTTCTCTATGGAGGCTATCGAGAACGGTCCACAGACATCTGAGTGAAATATTTCAAGGATCGCCTTCGCTCGATTGTCCTTATCATGAAAGGTGGCTTTGGTGTACGTACCTAATTTACATCCTTTGTATGTATCTCACTGATCAAGTGCACGCTTGGGAAGTCTTGTAGAGATTTGCTGCATGATATTCAAAGCACCATGGTGTAGATGGCCTAATCATCTATGCCATAACTTACCAATATATTTCCTATTCATCTTCTCTTCTTTTGTGCTCAAGAAAACATAGTCTTCTACATCCAATTTGTAGATGTTATTTACCCAAACATCGATCTTCTTCACCTATCCCATGGCCCTGTGATGAAAGAATGCCTTTCCTTTGCTAAATATCACATCGTAGACATGGTCTTCCAACATAGCAAATGAAACTAAATTATTCTTTAAACCTAGAACATACATGAAATGTTTTAATGTGAGAGGAGAACCATACTCCCTCTGAAAGGTAACAATACCGATGTCGGTCGCGCTTTAACTCCCATCCTCTCCCATCTCAATGTGCATATGGATATACTTTCCCTCCAAGTCGCTAAATAAATATTTGTTGTCGGTCATATGGAATGAGGCTCCAATATCTAGGTACCACACAAAACCCATCACTAATGAAACCATGCATGCGATGAGAGTGAAATCCAACTCAAATTTTGAAGCAAGAGCTTCACTTTCCACTCCTCCTAAGGGCTTCTTTCCAGCCTTCTTATGTAGATACTTCATGGCATAGTGTCACAACTCATGACAGTGAAAACATTTAATATTCCACAATTCATTCTTCTTTCCTACTTGACCAGAATCTAATTTGGAATGGGATGACTTCCCTTTCCCATTCTTTGCCTTTCAATCCAAGGCACTGTTCTCCTCCTCATTAGTGTTTGACTAGGATCCATCTCTAGTGTTCCGCCTAATCTCTTCTTGTACCAAGTCAGACCATAATCCCTCCACTTTGGTAGCTTCTCCCTCCCATTTACCGAATCTTGGTAGTTATGCGAGCTCTTGGGAAGGCCAATAAATGTTAGTATCACCAAATCATCCTTGGAAACTATAACACGAACACTTCCAAGCTCATCCCTGCATTGGGTGAACTTTGTCAAGTATTTTGGTATTGTGTCGCCCTTCTCCATCTTGATTTTCCTAAGCTTGTCCTTCAATGCTAGCTTCTTGTGGTTGATTTTTTTCTAAAATAAATCTATTAAGGCCTTCCACACAACATATGGAGTTCCCTTTCCGTAGAGGTTTGAGAAAATATTATCTCGAACTCCTTCCAATAGAATCCTTCTTTCCTTGGCTACATTCTTCTTCCATGCTACTAGATCTTGAGCATATGATGATGGAGGCTGAGGAATATCACTGTCTATGAACACCTTCAACCCATTATCTTCCAAAATTGCTTCCATTCTATCCTTACAATCTATGTAAATTGAACTACCCTGAAGGGAATATTCGAGTCTCAGTCCATAGAAAGACATAGTGATTCTGCTACTGGTCTTGAAGTGTAGAGTTGCAGTTTGATTCACCTGCTCAGAACAAATTGGTATTCTTCTCTTCTACAATGATTCATGCTCTGATACCATGTAGAAAATACACATAGATTCAAACTGATAAGTGTAATATGATAAAAAAATATACTTGAGTCTACTCTACAAATCGCAGAAACCCAGTTATGATCACAAAATCACATGAGAAATAAATAGAGAATTGCAATCACACAACACAAATATTTATCAGGGGAAATCCTCACCTAAAAATCCCACTATCTGTATATTGCATAAGTCAGAAAAGTATAAGAAGATTACAAGGTTTTTATTAGTCTTTAGAAACCTTGGCACTATCTCTATCTATCTCATTGGTTCCTAGACAAGCCTGGTGCAATAATTAAGGAATTCGTAATGGATGTCTTCTAGAAATCATTTCCTCTCAAAGTACAAGCTCATTATGTTGCAAATTATTTCAACCTCAAGTGTTAAAAGAGACTAGTCAACTCCTCTTTCCTTGAAATATTTTGACTGATTTTATCTCATGTCATTTTTATTCTTACTTGAGCTAGGCATGATATTTACTTCTTTCCTCTTACTTTTTTTTACATATACCTTGTTGAATATTAATGACTACTCAAAATCTATTTTTTGGTGAGATAATTACATTGAATTTTTTGGCATATGCCCCACTAGGAAAATTCTCTCCTTGATGAAGTACTTGCATTCCATTTTCTTGGTGTATACCATTTTGGGGTAATAAATATTGGAAATATATAAATCTTATAAAAAATTAACTGCATTTCATTGAAAATCACACATATCACAATTGAGAAGGCCTTTCCTTAAAAGTTATGTACTACATGAAAGGGATTTTTAAAGATATTTATTAGGAAATTACAATTCCATCTTAAATTATCAATTTGTCTAAAAAATTCATCTCAAATATTTAGTTTATATTAAATTATATTTTTTCTATTTTTAATTGTTTTAAATTAAAAATTTGCATAGCAAGCCCTTTAAAAATTTGCTCGACTTCCTTCTACAATTGTTTACCATTGTTACCTCTCTACTTATTTCTATAGTTATTTACCATCATTCCCAACCACCTAATGCAATTGCTTTCTTAACAATGTTGTAGGAGTGAAAACCCTTTTCCCTTCTTGCTAATTTTATATCGTGTTGTTGGGGCATTAAGTCCATGGATTTCTCCTCGACACCTATATTATCAAATATATTTCATGGCTCTAAACATGGATAACACTAAACACCCTGATGAAGAGCATTTAATGGTCTGTGCTAAGGTTTGATTTCAGCCCCATTTGGTAGGAAAATTTTCCAAATTCCTCACAAACTCGTTTTTCCACTTCGTTTACCATGTGTTCATTTTTTTTTTTGTATGTAATATAGGGTTTTCGATTTGCCACTTTTTAGGGTCTCATTGTGGAAATTTTCTATTGAAAATTTGTTCGAGGGTTTCATAATTTTTTTTGGTAAAACAAAAATCCTCTACATGCTCAACCTGGAGCCTAGCCATGGACACATATACCTCTGATCAAGTATGAAACCATCAATTCATTCCATTTTTTTACTAGAGTTGTTCAATATTACTAAATATACAGGGTTTTCAAAGAAACTATTATACCCTATTTTTTTTATTTTGGTTTTATTTAAGATTTTTCTTGCAGACTTTGTACCCTACTATAAGAGCTATAGTAGGGTAGAAAACTACAAAACTACTACAAAAATGAGCTATAATAGGTTTTTGATTCTGCTACTACAAAATTGTTGCAAAAATAACTACGCCCAGATCAATAATCTTATCTATGAAAACAATATTGATATGCTCACCAATTTATTTTTGGAATAAATTTCGGACAAATTCAAACTTTTCTAGCCACTGGCTTCTAGAAATCGAACCCTTGTCCAGTGATTTGCACTACCTGGCTAGGCACTCCGCAAATCTAGAAATTGAGCTACCATACTCCTTCTGAATCTAGACTATTTCCTCATTTTTCCTCTGAGCTTCCTGTTCAATAATATTAGCTTTAATACCATATGAAAATTCACTTGACATGAAGAAATTTGAATTAATTCTTCTAACCCATAAAATTATCCAATGTATTTTGTTACGAAAAAATAATGAATTAATCACACTGCAATTTATTCACAAATTTTTTTTTGCAGAAATAAAATTGAAACTGATAAAATGCTAGCACACAATCAATACAAAATTAACATCGTTATTTTTGAACAGTTGTCCCTAGAAAAAACCAATGCAGGAAAATTGGTGTAGCAGATGAGGGTTTTATTATTATGTAGCAAAATTATCTAAGTAGAAATATGAATTCCCAACTGGTAATCCTCCAGAAAAATACGGTTCCAAAATATGTGGAGCAATTTCATCCCTCTACCTCAATAGATCAACCTCTTTCTGACCTGCTCGCACTACCTGACTTCTTGCATTGTTGGCTCTAAGCAAGTCATACGACCTTTGGAACTCCTCCAATTAGGTCATCTAGCCTTCTTCTGTCAGTGAAAAATAAGTTGATATGCCTTCCGGGTGATCTCCTGACCTTCGAAAACTAAAATGACCCTCTTGTAACAATTTCGTTGGGGTTTCTGACTTACTCTCTCTTCTTGGATGGATTTCTTGCAAAATAATTTGGCCTCCTAGCTATAATTTCTCTGCTATTGAGAATCTCTACTAGAGATGTTTTTGTTTCTCCCTTAATCCTCCTTGTCCGGCTTGAACCTCCTTCATGCAATGAATCTTGCACTAGATAGCTTGATCAACCTAAGGAACTCACTCTCCTAGCTTTCTTTGGCTCTCAGAAATGGGATTCAATTTTTTTTTCTCGAACCCCATCAACCTCTTATAGTCTCGATGGATCACCAACGATCATGATTAAATCTTCATCGGTGGTTGAGATCATTTTTTAGTTGATCCATGTGAGTTTCTAGAGAAATATCATCTTTGTCAATTAATCATTTTCCCTAAGTTATACTTATGAAAAATATAATTACTAACTAATTTACGTAATTGAGTTGCTTCTAGGTAGAATTTCTAGAAACAATTTCTAGGTTTTGGAGTCCTAGTGTTTCTTAGCCTCTTTGATCAAAATCGAGACTATAAAACCATCCGATGCTACAAAAACTAACATCCAATACCCAATAAAATTTTCTAAGGAAAAATTCTTAATTAGATTTAATTAACTAGGTTAATTATTTTCCTAAGTTTAACTTACAAGAAGTGGTTAATTAATTGGGATTAATTGAGACAAGTCGATTTTTCTCTAGTGACTTCTAGATAAGTGATTGAATTAAGTCAAAGTGATATTAGCCATAAATTGTGAAAAGGTCATGGTCACTGATTGCTCAAAGAGTGATTATAAGAGGGGATAAATGGGGCCTTTGGAGATGATTCGAACAATGAATTGCAGTGAAAGAAAGTGTGTAGTGATTGTGTGGATGACACCAGTAATTGGGTTCAACAGTGATTGAAGATTGAGTTGTTGGAGAGATATTTCTTCACAACGATTTCCAGATTATCAATGACAGAGGGAGATAAATTTTATCTGCAAAGGTTGAGTTTCCTCAGTGGTGTGAATTGGTTTAGTGAGGTTGTGTTGCTGGAGAAAGTTTGGTTTTTCCAGATTGATTGATTTGCATAGGAGAAGTCAAGTTTTCCAGTGAAGGCCGAATTTCCAGAGGAGGTTGAGTTAATTTCATATTCAATGTGAGTTTCTAGTGGAGGTTGAGCTATCTTCCAGGGCCACACGTGTGGGTTGATTGAGGGTCTCAATGAGAGGTCAAATTAATTCATAAGGGTCAATTTTCTTCCAGGAGATCAAATCATTTAGTAAAATTCAAGAAAATAATTTGTCGTAGGTTTTCTAATCTTACAGAAAAAATGTACGTAATTTCAATGACATAATTGTTGAAGAATAATAAAACCCTCATCTATAGAATTGGTTTTCCCCACACTAGAGTTTTCCCAAGGACAATTTATCTAGAAATATCAGTGTTGTTATTTTGTGTGTGATATTTTTTCAGTGTCTGTGATTTAACTTTAGCGAAGTCTCAATAATGTCTCATTCAATATTTTTTGTATATAATTTACAGAAGACAAATAATATTTTAACAAAAAGTGAATAATAACTAGATTAACTACAATAGTTTTAAAAAATTCACATGGTATCAAAGTAGATCTAAGGGTTGAAGAGGCTCAACACAAGCACGAGAAGAGAAAATCGAGGGTTTATAAAACCTAGTGTTGGGTCAATTTAGTGTGTAAACTAACGCAAGTATTTATTATCAATTCAAGCTAGTAGAACTTAGAAGCATCCCCAAATTATATGAGTTTCAATTATGATCAATTTAGAAGATGATTTATCAATGATTAAGGAAATGCATATTACAAATATAAATCTAACTTAAACAATTTCTAAATTCAAGTGTGCAATCAGAGGCAGAAGAATCTCCTAACTTAAGAGATTTGTTTGTCCTTCTCTAACAAGAATACTTCATGAATTAGAAATAAAAAAATACTAATTGAGCAATAGATTAAGATACATGAAGCAATAATTGAAGAGGCTCTTCACTGAAGAGGTCCTGGTTGTCCTTCGTCATAGATTCATTTATCAATAGTGCTACTGTTAGAAACAGGAATTCAGAAAAGCATCAAAAGCATGAAAATATGAGTTCTAACTTAAAATCTTAATTAGATAGAAATAAAGTTTAACTTAAACATTTGTTTGTCCTTTCATATGAAAAATAAGAATTATCATTAGATTCATCAACACTCATAAATAATCAACATAAAAAATTAAGCATAAGCAAATTAATTCAGAAATTGCAACTACAAATAAACTAGGAAGTGCACTTAACTCGGTGTGGGGGCCCTCCACCCTTGCCTCGCACACTGAATGTGTTTTCAGCTACTTAAAAATTTAGGTAATCAAACATCATATAAAAAAAACAAATGGAATATAATAGATCTTCAATTATGCCTCCAAAGTTTCAGAAATAATAATGTTAAGGCATACAAATTCTACATATCAATGCCTTCAAACTTTGAGGATTAAATAGATAAAATATCAAGAAATTCATCTAAAATATCTCCTATATTCATGAATATCCTTATCGTATCCAATCAACTCGAATTCATCCATCAGATCCATCAAAATCTAGAAAATCCCACAAAATAAGAATTTTGACCTAGTTTCTAGGGATCCTCCATAAAAACAGGTCCTGTTTGACTGCCTTTGACTAGGCCTATTAAAGCTCAGTTTGAATGTACCAACATGTGTACACTTAATCTTAGTTCTAAATCCTTCTAAAAATATATCCAGCTTGAGTCCAAGTGTCCTGCAAATATGCCAACCACGAGGCCATTATGGGAATTTCTGATGTTGTCCAAAAATGCACTTAAATTCAATTTTTACAAAAACTTCTAATAATTGAAAAAATTAATTTAAATACATGTTTATGAATTTATTGGTCAAAATAAGGTGGATATGATGGTTTATATAAGGATAATATGGAAAATAAGATGTATTTCATAAACAAAGAGAGATAAAAAACGAGGGCCAACATCTCCCCCAAGCTGATGTTCAAGCATGTCCTCACGCTTGCTTTTTCCTTTTGGACCTCCTAAGCTCTGATGCTGATCCCATTCCTTATCCTGAAACTTCCTATTGTGTTTCATGTAGAAGAGAATTTATATCCTTGCATTGTTCTTCCTTGTAGATTGAGCTTTTAACCTTTTGTTTCTCATATTTGGCTTTCCAAGAATTCTTTTCCTTAAGCCACCTGAATCCTTGTATGTAAAGAAGATTGTTTTTGAATTTTAATTTTCCCATTTCTTCACTTATCTTCTCATTTTCTTTAATCAGATTTTCACTATTTTTCTTATATGTTTCATTCTCTTTTTTCAGGTGCTTTTACATTATTATGCTTACCTCCAGGTTATTAGTTAACTCTCTGATCCTGCTAAAGTTTTAGTATTCCTCCTTGGTATTTTTGGAAATTGAAGTAGCTTCAACCTAATTATTTTCAAAATAAGAGTCTCTCTCTACAGGATTTTCATAAACTTCTTACTGCAACCTCTCAAGGATTTCATTTGCTTGTTTAATTAAAGGAGATGTCTCTATGACTTGCACTTCTGGCTCTTTTTCTTGGTTGTTTCTATCTACTGAATTCCTCTTTTTCTGTCTCCTAGAAATGGTCAAGAATGATGTTTCCCTCTCTACCATAATTTTTTCTTGTTGTTTCTTTGATCTGATTCTTGGATAGAGAGGTGAATGCACTATATTTCTTGTTTCTTGCATTGGTTTAAGTTTGTTTTCAGTGACTTTCTCTACAAACTTATTTTGAATCAGGAAATCTTTCCAAACCATTCCCTTAGTTTTCAGCTAGTAATCAACAATGATTTTTATGAGTCCCTGGTGATGAATTTGGTATCTTTTGGGTTTCGTCTTAGATTTTACACTTTCAATCATCTTCATCAAGTTTTTATAAAATAAGTAGGGAAAATTGATCCTGATATCTCCTTTAATATGTTGTAGTAAGCTAATGTGATATAGGTGTACTACACTATGTCTGCTATCACAAGTGAAAAACTTTTGGATTATCAAAACTAATTCAAGCCAAGGTTTATTGAACCACTCCTTGGGAATCCCCTTTTTCCTATCAAAAGAACTCTTTATGTTCTTATCCAAGAAGAAGGTCCAACCCTTGTCTTTGAAATGAAATTCTTTGTGGTATATGTCACCTGATGATGGAAACTCTAAAGCTTTGGAAATAGATTATGGAGTTAAAGGAATATGTAAACTACCCACCATAGTTTCATCTTGTTTACAATTTTTTATAAACTCCCTTGTGATATGCTCATTGTGCCCTTTGAATTTTTGAAGGAAGCTTATTAAACCTGATTGATAAAGTTTCTCAATTTTTTCCCTACTCCAATGTTCAATATGAAAAACTTTGGGCTCTATTCTTGATGTCATATTGTCTGAAAACCATTTGATGTACCCATCTACTATCATTAACTTCATTTTTGTAAACAAAAATTCAAGTACGATGTTATCTGCCTTACCTCTATTTCCCGCCTTTACCAAGTAATTGAAATCAATCCTCTGTTTTCTTTGGAAGAAGTGAGGTTACTGCTTCAAATAAACACAATATTTGATATAGAGAGGTTTAAAAAAACATTAAAAAGAATCATGTTTATGTTATCATACTCTCTATTTAATCCTTTGTCTCTTAAAAATAAAAATTCTCTGCCTTTGTTTTGTAAATTTTTCTTCTTGTTTGACTGTGTAAAAAAAAATTGTTTTTTTTATACAACAATGTCTTTTAACCCTTTGATTCCATATAAAATTCCTTTTCTAACGCAGAGCATTATATATCTAATCCAAACTCACTGTTTATGCAAGATAATTTGTAAAAAAATAGCTCAAAAATCTCATAAAATGAGTTTACTGTTTTCTTCAAAAGTCACCAGACTCTGCCCTCTGCTATGCAAGAATGAAAAAACATGTTGATTGTCCCATTTAAACCAATCATTTCTCCACAAAACCTTATTCGAATTCTTCTACTGAGTGTGAAAATGAAATTAATTTACTACACAACCCAATTAAAATGAATTCACTATGTATTTCAAACCAAACTCTCCATTCTCTGTCTACATTCAATTTGAAATAGAAGAATATGTTTTCAAGTTTACCTGTCTTTGCAATGATCCTCGTTATTTTCCTTTTAGTTTAACTAGAGTCTTTGTGTTTCAAGCAGTGCCAATCTTATCCAAATCTTCACTCAATATCTTCATCATTTACTCATTTAGTCAACAGAAGATTTAGTGTTGACTCATGGCAGAGCGTTTATGAGGGGTGGCAATGATAAAACGTGAGGCAATGACAAGTTTTAAAAGCTGTAGTAGAAGAACTCCTTTTATAACTCTCAGTTTGCTTAACAACCCCGAGATTTACTCATGCGAATCATCGTTGTTTTAAACAAGAAAATCTGAGTTTGCTTCTTACCTTATTCTTCACGGGATTTTTGCCTCCTAACAGCGTGGTTGCTTGACACATCTGTCGGATATGTTTTCTTGAAACTTTAGTCAATGCTTCTTATCCCTTCATTCTTCTCACTTATATATCTCCTGACTTCTTTGTTGTGTTATATTTCTTCTATTTTCCTCACATCTCTTCCTTGTCTTATCTTGTTTCTCACAGAGTTTCAAAATGGATGCGTGTTTTGATTACACACCCTCCTTCTCTCACTGAGCCTTCGATGGTGTAAAACACAATATGTTTCAGTTGCTTGAGGTTTTAGACATGGCGGAGGTTCTCTCAACAATTTACACGGTGTTGTAATTTTTCATTTTGAATTTGTTTTGACCGTTCATCCACTGCTTTCACTGGTGCATCCGTGGTTTACCTTTCCTGACTGATTTGGCATGCTATCTCCATGGTGTACATCTCATCCTTGGATTCACTTATTACGCAGTCCTTTTCACGTTTTTATCTGATGCTTTGTATTCATCACTGTGTCCGCTTCCATTCTCCATTGAAATGCATCATACCTCATCGAATATGTGCCATCATATTTGCGTTTCATCACTTGTATATACATCACTGTGTTAAAATATGTGTCATCATATTTACGTTCCTCCACCGTGTATGCATTACTGTCTCATCATATTCCTGTCCATCCATATATGCATCATTGCCATACATTTTTTGTCATAGCATCATACTTTAGGTTAGTTTACATTCCATTGTTTGCATTAGGATTGCTCCTTTAGCTCCATTACCTTAGCTCATAATCACGATTTCGATTTTTTTTTGAAATTCTAATAGTTGCACTGTCATACGATTTAGACTTTAGATTTTTTATATTTTTTATATTTTATATTTTATATTTTTATTTTTTTTAAATGACTAATGAAATGGTCATGTTTTAAAATCAAATATTTACAATGAAACTAACCTCTTTGTTTGTGTATTGTAGGTCTAACAAAAGTTTAATGTTAAGCCTTTTATTTATGATTCTTTTGTTTAGAAAAGTAGGGTAGGGTATGGTATGGATAGATTATGGAATGTTTATTGAGTAATTAGGATAGTGGTGTGGATATGGATAAAGTAGGGCTAAGAGCATAGGTGATAAAATATAGATAAAAAAATGTAGGTGATAAAAATGGATAACCAGTACTAAATTAGTTTTACAATTATAGAATATTTTCACAAAAATTTGAAATTTTAAGAGCAATTTTTACTTAATGTACTTGTATTCCCTCAAACCATTTGATGTTCATGATGGTTGACATTGTGTTTTTTATAACAATGGCTATGTTAGACTATGTAGAGACTTTATTTCTGCTTTGCATCTAATTTGAGTTGGAATGATGTTGTTCAAGTCCCTTATGCAGGTTAAACTTTGATATTTCAGGTCCCTTCTGCCATGATATTCAATATTGATGTAGCTAAGGTCCCTTCTAACATTTTTTATTTTCAGGTCCCTTCTGGCGTAATTTGCAATAATGTTTGAAAATTTCTTCTGTCGTAATGATATAGGTCCCTTTCTGGATAATTTTCTCAATAATAATTCAGGTCCCTTCTGTATATGTTGAATGATGTACCAAGTTCCTTTGTAATTGTAATTCATATTCCATCTTCAATTTAGTTGCTAAAACTATTTTCAAATTTTTATCACACCTTCCCCCAAGCAGATGGTAAGACTTGTCCTTAAGTCTGACATGTCTCGGAGGGTATATTTGCAAAAATCATAGTGAAGTAAAATGAAAACAAAAAGAGAATTCATATTGGCCAAACAAGTTGGTTTTCTAATATGAATTTGAGTTTGTATTGTGCTAGCTTCCTAGATTTTCAAAACCAAACTCTTTTATTATATTTTATATTTTATTTTATTTCATATTTTTTTTATTCTTCTTCTTCTTTTGGAATTATGGGAGTCATATTGCTATGTTGCCCCATTAGTTCTAGATCTGAATCTATCGAAATTTTTCTCATAAAATCCTCTTTATTTATAGGCTTCTTGTAAAATTTAACCCTATGTCCATTAACGACAAATGAAACAGATGCTTCATCAATTTTTTTTATCTTGACAACTCCATTGTCAAATATTTCTTCAATCTCATATGGCCCAAGCCAATGAGTCGTAAAATTTTCTTTGAAATATTTGAACTTGGAGTCGAACAAGAGTGTCCAATATCCTTTCTGAAACACTTTATTCTTTATAAATCGATCATGCCATTTGATCCTTTGTTCTTGCACAAGAGATGTGTGCTCTATTTATTACTGTTGTATTTCATCCAGTTGATTTAATTCCATAATTTTTTGTTGTTTTACCTCAGATAATTCCATTCCAAATTCTGCTGCTAGCTTGAATGTATGTATTTGAAATTATATGGGTAATAGGAATTCTTTTCCATACACTAACTGATATGGACTGAACCCAGTTTTATTTTTCCATGTTATCCTATATGCCCATAGTGCATCTCTCAATTTTTCTGACCAGTCATTTCTGTTCGTTTGTATTTTTTTGTCATAATTTTCTCTAGGAATTTGTTTGTTGATTCGACTTGTCTGTTTGCTTGAGGATGATACAGAGTTGATTTTCTGTGTTTGATCTTGTATTTCTCCATAATATCTCGAAATTTTTTTGATGTGAACTGTGTGCCTTGGTCAGTGACTATCTGTCTCAGAACTCCATACCTTACAAATATCTCTTCAAAAAAAAAATACACAACTGCATATTTTGTTGCGTGTGCTACTGCCTTTGCCTCCACCCACTTAGTTACATAATATGTACATGCCAAGATGTATTTCTTTCCATTGGATGGAGGGTTTATTGGTCCCACGAAATCTAAAGCCCATTGTTCAAATGGTTCAATTAGTACTTGTGGATTTAATGGCATTTCATCTGATGCCACTGGTCTGCTAATTCTTTGGCAGATGTCACATCTCTTCACATAGGCCTTTGAGTCTTTGAAGATGGTTAGATAGTAGTAGCCAAGTTTTAGCACTTTGTATGTTGTCCACTTATCTGAAAAATGACCACCACATGGTTTGTCATGAAATGCTTTCAAAATTTCAATAATCTCATCTTCTCAAACACATTTTCTAATCATTAGATCAACACAAGTATAAAAGATATCTCCATTGGCCCAACTATATCTAGCACTTTCTCTAATTATTCTTATTTTCTATTTATTTGTGTAATGAGATGGTAGGATGCCAAATGATAAATATTTAGCTATATCTGCAAACCATGGAGTTTTGACATTTATAGAAAATAGATTTTCATCTGGAAAATTATCTGATACTGGATTTGGATCACCAGGTGAATGTAGTCTTGATAGAAAGTCTGCAACTTGATTATCTTTTCCTGGTCAATCTTGTACAGTAATGTTAAATTCTTGCATTAATAACAACCATCTAGTTATTTTTCCATTTGTGATTGATTTGTTCATTAAATATTTTATGGTTGAATGATCCGTGTGGATGTAAACTTGATAAACTATTATATAATGTCAAAATTTATTAACTGCATGTACTACAACTAACATTTATTTTTCTGTAACAGTGTAGTTCAATTTTTCCGGTGTTAAGTTTTTGCTTATGAAATATATGGAATAATTAAACTGATTCTCTTTTTGTCCAAGTGATGCTCCAATATCCGTGTCATATGCATTAGTTGAAATGTGAAATGGAAAAAACCAATTAGGTCCTCGAAGAATGGGTGCAATTGACAATTTTTCTTTTAATTTTTCAAATGTATTTTGACAATTATTTTTCCATTGGAATTCCGCATCTTTTGCAAGTAACTTAAATAATGGCAAAGCTATTTTACTGAAATTTTCAATAAATCTCCTATAGTAGCCTGCATAACCCAATAAACTTCTAACTTCTTTTTGTGTTGTGGGTGGTGTTAAATCCACAATGAATTGAATTTTTGTTGGGTCCACCTTAATTCCTGAAGAAGAAATATGGTGTCCCAACACTATCCCCTCAGTTAACATCATAAAACATTTTTCATTACTACGTGATAGATTTGTCTCTATGCATTTTTTTAACACTTTTTCAAGATTTTGTAAATAATCATCATATGTTCTGCCATACACAGTGAAATCATCCATGTAAACTTCTACACACTCATGGATCAAATCAACAAATATTGCAAGGACTGCTCTCTAAAATATAGTAGGTGCATTACATAAGCCAAAGGGTAATACATTGTATGTATATGTTTCCCATGGGCATGTGAATGTTGTCTTATCTTGATCTTCCAATACTATCTTTATCTGATTGTATCCGCTAAATCCATCAAGGAATGAAAAGAATTTCTTTCCAGCTAATGAATCTAACACTTGATCAATAAATGGTAAAGGAAAATGATCTTTTAATGTAGCTTTATTGAGTTCTCTGTAATCCACACAAATTCTCCATTTCCCATTTTTCTTAGGTACTAAAACTAGGGGTGAAACCCATTGACTATCTGAAATAGGATAGATAAATCCAACTTGTAATAGTTTCTGTAATTCTTCTTTCACTATTTCCTTCATCATGGGGTTCATCCTTCTTTGTGGTTGCCTTACAGGTTTATTTTGATCATCAGTGTAAATATGATGAATACCTATTTTTGGATGAATTCCCTGCATGTATGTGTATTCCCAAGAAAATCTTTTGAATATTTTTGTAACAATGTTATTAGATTTTCCTCTTGTGATGATTGTAAGTTATTACCAATATTCAAATGTCTCTTAGGACTGATCTCAATGATTTTACTATTTGAATTGGTAATTGAATTAACAGGAAAAATTCTTTCGAATGTATTTTGTAACGATTTTATTATGCAATTTTCCTGAAAACATTCATTTAAAAGATAACTAGCAACTTCATATTGAGTTACTCTAAGTTGCTCTGAAATATTTGTTTCTGAGATGAAAATATCTAATAAGTCATCATTTTCTTCCTCCTCTCTAAAATTATAAACTTGATTAAGACTAAGAACACATTTAAACTCTTGTGGTTCCTCTCCATCAAGCCATGATAATAAATAAGGAGATTGAGTGAGAGGACATAATGTAACATGTTTCCTTTCATCTCCATGTGCAATAATCATACTTCATGACTTGCATCCAATGTAAGCATCTGCAATGGCTAACTATGGTATACCTAAAATTAAGGGATGCCCTCCTAAACTTGTTTTTGGCTGCAAAATCAAGAAGTCTACATGATACTCCCATGAATCCAGTGAGACAATGATATCTTCCAATATACCTTCTGGTACAACTTTAGATCTATCTACAAGTTCTAAAACTGTAGTAGTAGGTCTAATGTTGTTCAGGTTCAAATGTTTCATAGTATCTGTAGTCATAACATTGATAGCTGCTCCCAAGTCTATAAAATTGTTTGGCATTGAAAATTTGTTAATCGAAATGGTAACCATAGGAATTCCTGGATCAACATATTTTTCAATGGTTGTGTTTGTAGACATGAGACTAGCTAAACTTCCAATTACCTGGATTGTAGGTGGATCCTTCTTTCTTCTGCCAAATTTCTTAATGCATAATTCCTTTACTATATTTGCATATATCAGAATATATTTAATTTCCTGCAACAAAGGAATTTTGAAATATGTGTTCTTCAATTCATCCATAATTTTAAATTCAGGCAGAGATATTGGGATATTTTTTTGTATCAATCTCTCCGGATATGGTAGAGTCAATGTCATAATAGATTTACCTTTCTGAATTTAATGTTCTAGTTGAGTTTGTTGACTTTGTTCTCCTTGTTCAATTTGTTCTTCAATTATTGGAGGAGAATCTTTCTGTAACACTTTCCCAGACCTTAGGTGGACATATTGCATGGGAAGAATTGAAAAAGTAGGATAATATGTTGCCTCTTCCACATGATATGCTGGTCTATCCAGCTTATTACTTGGATTATCTATTGGCTGAGCTGGAAATTGTGTTGGTCTAGGAGGTGGTTTATTAGTGGGCAGCTGAAGTTGCTGCGGTTGAGTTAGCATTGGTTGATTTTGAGGGGGATACGACATTGGTTGATGTTGCTGGAATTGTTGTTATTAAGGAAATGGTTGTGGAGGGTATGGTTGCTAATATTGATACTATTGAGGATACATATGCTGAAGTGGTTGGTTTCCATATACATATCCCCTCAAACCTTGTGCAGATTGGTTTTGATATTGTTGTGGTGGCCAAGCCTGCCATGGCATTGGTGTATTCCATGTATTATGAGGATATTGAAAAATTTCGGGGTTTTTTTGAGGGAATTGTTGGGGCATTCTTGGTTTCCAAGGTCTCCTTGGTGCCATATAGTAGAGAGAATATACTCCTTGCACTTCTTCTCCTTGCAATTCTTTTAATTTGGGACATTTTTCTATTGCATGATTTTCTGTGCATAGTCGACACACTTGTATACCTTGCAAAGGACATTCCCTGAGTGGATGTTTTTGCCTACACTTTGGACATAAAATTGCTAAGATTTCATCTTTTTCTTCTTTCTTTTTCTTGGCTTTCAATACATCTACTTGTGTTCCCAAAGCGCTTAAGATATTTTTTTCAAAATTTTCTAGTAAACTTCCTATCTCTGCTCTTGTTACTGCACTTGTTGCAGATTTGGAAGCTTTTGATGAAATATCTCTCTTTCCACTCTTTTCTCTTCCCTTAGAGTATTTCTGACAAATTTCAACAATTTCTTCAAATGATAAATTGGAGATATCTCCTTTTCCCATCAGATTAAGGATGTCTAAATATTCATCTCTGATACCCTTAAGAAATATGGTACGGATGGTATCGGGACTTAGAGAATGATGTTTGGATTTCTGTAAATTGTAAAGAAATCTTTCCAAATATTCTTCCAAACTTTCGCCTTCTTGTTGTGTCATTCTGAAAATGTCTTCTTTTGAGTCTCTACCCTGCAATAAGCTTGATACTTTTTAAGAAAAAATTTCTTCATATCATCCCAAGAAGCTATTGTATGTTATCCTAATCCCATAAACCATTTCAAGGTTGTTGCTTTTAGAGTAGTAGGAAAAAATCGAAGCTTGCGTGTGTCATCAGTATATCCATAAGTTCTACACAAGATATCAAACTCGAACATGAATGCATCAGGATGTTCTATTGACATTCCATAGAAATTAGGCAATAAAGAAGGTGGAATGTTTTTCATTTTTATTTCTTCTCCTAATATTTCTCTTGCATCTAATATTGGAAAGAAAAAAGTAGTTTCTTAATCATTATTATTTTCTCGCTCGTTTTCTTGTGTTCTTCTATTTTGATTTTCTCTTCTTTCTTCTTCCTCTATCCTTCTAAGTGCTTCCACTCTTCTGTATTCCTCTGCCTTTATTTCTTCCTCAATTCTTCTTTCTTCCTCTTGTTGTCTTCTCCATTCCCTTTGTTGTCTTTCATATTCAAGACTTTGTTCAGGAGTCATATTTATTCTAGTTGATCCTTCTCCTTCTTCAGCCATTTCTTGTTCAGAGATATGTAGTGTATCAATATGAGGTTGATTTTGTATTTCTTCTACTACTTTGATTTCCTCAAGGACATGTTGCTCTAGTTTTTCAACAATTGGTTTTCTTGTATATTTTTTTTTCCATATGGAAGGAGGTTCTAGGTGATTGCTTTCTTTTTACCTCAAAGGCTAACAAGATTTTTCTTTCAAATAAAGTTAATATCTCTTCTGATCTCTGTTTTTCCTCCAAATCTTCTATAGTAGGTCTTCCAACAACTAGTGTTGTTAGTCCTATGAATGAATGAGTTGTTGGGGAGTTTTGTTTCACAAATCTACCTTTTTGATATCTATTTCTAGGCATAAGAAAACATTTCTTGAAAGAAAAACTATGTTTTTGTTGTTTTTATATATATTTTTTATCTTTTTATCTTCCTTTTTGATGGTTTTGAAATATGCTTCCCTGACAACGACTCCAAAATGTTGGGTCAATTTACTGTGTAAACTAACGCAAGTATTTATTATCAATCTGGGCTAGTAGAACTTAGAAGCATCCCTAAAGTATATGAGTTTCAGTTATGATGAATTTAGAAGATGATTTATCAATGTTTAAGGAAATGCATATTACAAATATAAATCTAACTTAAAAATTTTCTAAATTCAAGTGTGCAATCAGAAGTAGAAGAATCTCCTAACTTAAGAGATTTGTTTTTCCTTCTCTAACAAGATTACTTCATGAATTAGAAATCAAAAACTACTAATTGAGCAATAGATTAAGATACATGAAGCAATAATTGAAGAGGCTCTTCACTGAAGAGTTCCTGATTGTCCTTCATCATAGATTCATTTATCAATAGTGCTATTGTTAGAAATGGGAATTCAGAAAAGCATTAAAAGCATGAAAAAATGAATTTTAACTTAAAATATTAATTAGATAGAAATAATGTTTAAATTAAACATTTGTTTGTCCTTTCATATGCAAAATAATAATGATAATTAGATTCATAAACACATAAATAATCAGCATAAGCAAACTAATTCAGAAATTGCAACTTCAAATAAATTAGGAAGTGCACTTAGCTTGGTGTGGGGGCCCTCCACCCTTGCCTCGCACACTGAAGGTGTTTTCAACTACTTAAAACTTCAGTCAATTAACCATCATATAACAACAACAAATTGAATAGAACAGATCTTCAATTATGTCTCCAAAGTTTCAGAAATAATAATGTTAAGTCATACAAATTCTACATATCAATGCCTTCAAATTTTGAGGCTTAAATAGATAAAGTATCAAAAAGATCATCTAAAATATCTCCTATAGTAATGAATATCATTTTCTTATCCAATCAAGTCAAATTCATCCATCAGATCCATCAAAATCTAGAAAATCCCACAAAATAAGAATTTTAACCTAGTTTCTAGGGATCCTCCATAAAAATAGGTCTTATTTGACTGCCTTTGACTCGGCCTATTAAAGCTCAGTTTGGCTGTACTAATAGGTGTAAACTTAATCTTAGTTCCCAATCCTTCTAGAAATATATCCAGCTCGAGTCCAAGTGTTCTACAAATATGCAAACCATGAGGCCATTATGGGAATTTCTGATGTTGTCCAAAAATGCACTTAAAATTCAATTTCTACAAAAACTTATAATAATTGAAAAAATTAATTTAAATACTTGCTTATGCATTATTGATCAAAATAAGGTGGATATGATGGTGTATAGATGGATAATATAAAAAATAAGATGTATTTCATAAACAAAAAGAGATAAAAAATGAGGGCCAACACCTGGTTTAGCTTCTTGATATTTATTTGGGTTTTGCAATATTTTTAAAGGGTATTTGATAAATGGCTTCAAAATTATTGAAATATCAAGGAAAATTGAATGGTGCCTCTAATTTTGGTGTCTAGAAGAAAATTGTCTCCAAGAATATGTGACTAGTGTTGTATTTGTACCTACATATCTAACACAAAATCTTTCATATAAGAAAAAGATGCCAAAGTAAAGAGGATAATCCTTGACGATGTTAAGGATCATATAGTTGCACATATCATAGAATTGAACACAAAAAAGGAGACGTGGGATTCCATTCTAAAAATATTCTAGAATTCTACCACTAATAGGTATTTGATTCTCAGAGAGAAGCTGAGAAATACTCGGTTGAATAAGGGAGAAAGTGTTATGAGTTACCTCACTAGAGTTTGACTTGTTAAGGAAAATCCAACTGTTGTTGGAGATAAATTGGATTGTTGTTATATAGTTATAATATCCATGAATGGGTTTAATAAGCAGTGGAATGTCTTCGACATTCAAGTCATCAATGGACGAGACACCTTATCGAGTTGGGAACAGTTGTGTCCAACAATTTCACTTAGGAGGATTTTATACTAAGTGTTGTTGGTGGAAATTGTTGGAAATGTGCTTTCATTGATGGAAAAGGAAAAGCATTAAAGGCCAAGGAAAATAAGATAATGGCTAAGTTTTGCAAGGCTCATTTGTTTCCAAGTATATTGGTGAGGCAAGCAGTAATGGTGTAGAAACTTTGGTGCCATTTATTTTACAATTGATAATGCCAAATAATTTGGAACCCACTTGGATGGATATAGATATGAAAGAGATTTCCAGTGGTATGAAGAAGATTGAAAATGGACTTTTGGATTGAAATTTAGAGCCAATCCAAGCTAGGTACCCCAAATTCAAAGTTATGCAGAGCTAAAATGGTGAACACGACTTAGCAACATTTGGTTTGGAGGTATGCACAAACTAGTGCAGTATTTTTAGTGGAGTAGCTATCCAATGTTTCGGGCGGGCATGGAGCATACAACAAGTGGTGAATGCAATTTTATGGCTGTAAGTGGATCCCACATAACAACTTTTCTTGGCGAATATAGCCTGATAGGTGTACCCCGGAGAAACATTAAGGACTGCTTAAGGGAACAAGCATGATGGCGTCAAATGGGAAGAGGTGGCCAAAAAACTACAACGAAAACAAAAAATTACTAGTGAAATATTTAAGCAGGAGGCCACCACATGAAAACTAAGCCCGCAAAGTATTTTTCGAAATAATTAAAGGTGTGTGGTAAGGGAGACCAGGGATGAGTCAGATTCGGGACAACGTAGTGTAGCATAAGCCAATCGAATTAGAGTTGAGCTAGTGTGGCAGTGTAGTGCCCTACTCTAGTTGACTGACAGTGATATGAATTTTAACATTATTTAGCTCTAAGACCCGCACTTTATTCTTTGAGGACCTCAGGTCGAGGATCCGGACACATGACTCTATTATTAGTGGATGTGATGGTTATGTATGTTTTTATTGATACTATGATGATGATAGCATTTATGGATATGCATGTTCTTTATTGATATGATTGTAGCATTAATGGATATGCAGGTTCTCTATTGATATCATGATGATGATAAATTTTATGGATAGATATGTTTTCTATTGATGTTATGATGATAATGCCTTTGATGAATATGTTAATTTACCATTGATGTTATGATTATGATAAACATGAGGGATGTGTCCCATATGTTAACTACTTACATTAGTTCTGATTCAAAAGAAACAATGATGTGAATGAATAGGTCATGTTGATGTTTCTAACATTGAGAACTTTGTTACTAATGATTATTGAGTATGACAGGAAACCACCAGAGGCACTCGCATATGATGAGTGGATAACATCTGGTTTGATAGAAATTAATATTTTGTCTTTGAAATTCTAAGTTCAGTTTGAAACTTTTTATATATATTACATATACTCTGATGATATGTCAGTGGTTGCAGGAAAATGTTAGTTTCTTGGCCGAATGACTCACATATGGGTGATGGTGTTGTACAATTGGATAGAACAACATGGGAGGGGTGGAACAGTGTTCCTGATCTCACTCGCTAGCACTCCCACTGTGACTTAGGCTGGAAAGGTCGAAATACCTTCACCTTGAAGATCACGATGTCGTGGGGGCAGGTCCCAAATTTGGTTCGCTCACAAGGATTTTCCGGGGGGCGCGCATCAAGGTGGATTCCTTGATCCCCAGCACCATTAGTCTCACTATAGCAGGCAACATATGAGATGATAGGGGTATCTGGTGTTACACATATAATTTCCCCTCGTAACCATTGGATACTTGAAGGGAAAGTGGCGTGGCACCCTTGGGATTTCAAGAGAAATTCTTGAAGGGCACGACTGACTTGGCACCCTTGGCATCAAAAAAATAAATTCTTAGGCATGGCACCCTTGGAACATCGAATGGAAGTTCTTGAAGGGCATGACCAACTTGACACCTTCGACATCATTAAAGAAACTAATCAATATAATCAATATATGAAAATCCAACTAATTCATATCAAGTGATATAGGATGTTAGAACCAAAGGAATTAAATCAAGAATAAAACTTAGGGTAAGGGAGGAATAAGAAGAGATAAAATATTTTACCATGATAACTCTACATTTTCCATGATTAAAACAAAATATTAAGTGGATAATGTACATAAGTAACTTAATTAGGCAAAAAGGGTGAAAGAGGGACATAGAGTTAAGTATAAAGATTTATTAAAAACTTCATTAAGAGAAGAGGGTGGTGAAATAAAATAAGATTAATAATTTAAAATTTGAGAAATTTAGAGAGCTTCCATGTGGCAAGAGCCAACATAAGAATATTCATCTAAAATGAAAATTGAGGTAGTTGGGGGACCAAATATGAGACTTATCAATTAACTTCAGTAATAAAGACAAATTAAGGAGTAGAAAAGGGGGAATCAAGAGACAACTAGGAGAAGAAATAGGAAGTCTTGTTGGGTTGAGGGAAATACTATTTTAAATGAATAATTGAGTAAATTATTTTTGGAGAGTCTTGATGAGAGGGTGACACATGGGTGGGTGAATAATCAAATTTTGGGTTAATAAAAATTAATTATTTATGCATGAAATTCCAAGTGCCACCTATGAAGCCTTCTATAAAAGAAAGGGAAATGGAAGGGAAAAATACCTTTTGTTTACCCTATTGTTGGATGGAGGAGATTATGTCATTTTGAGTGGTTACGAGCTATAGTTGAGTTTGGTGGGATAGAGTATTATAGAGAGAGTACTATTGAGCCAAGAGGAGCTCACCTCTATCAGCTAGCACATTCCTTCATTATACAACCCCATTGCAGCTCGAGGGTATGCGGGGAAGGTGAGTACCCAAGGAGTAGGTTGAGAGGTCAACTGGTGAGTCATTACATTCAGATTAAGCATGACAACATTCAGGCTTGGAGGTAGACGACAACAAAGGGACTCAAGTAGTAGCAAGTCAAGTTTGGTTATTGTCTAAGGGTGAACAGTGCATGTGTTAGTTATATTGTTTTTATTTATGATGATTTCATTGTGCCTATAATCAAGTTAAATATATGTATGTGTTATGAAGTTAAATTTATGGACTTGATATACGTGATTTAATTTTACTGAGTTTCAAACTTGTATGATTATGGTTTCATTTCCTAGTTACTTTGTAAAAAAAAAAAATGTAAAGCCTAGCGCTCATCTAGTAAATTATAGGGTTGGTCTCTACACTTGGTATCAGAGCCAAGGTTCAACCTCTAGGACCTATAGGCCCATAAAGTATTAAGGTTTTCCTTGTATTATTTTTTTTGTGAGCCATGAGTTTTGTAGTCTTTGTGGACTTAGAAACCTTCTTGATTACATTTTGGTTCTATGACAAAAATCAAAATCTGTTATACTGTTATGAATCCATCCATAACCATCACTAGCACCAATGAATCGATATCATTTAGCATGTTTATTACATCTCCTAGCTCAAATCTCTTTCTTGCAGATTCCACTTTTTTATTTCTAGACTTATTTCCAATAAATATCTTTGTTGTAACATTGCCATGAGAACCCCGTCCTGTCGTCCAGTTGCCTGCGACACTGTGGATGGTAGTCACCTGCGCTAAGGTGTGTAATCCAACGACTTTAATACAGCTGGAGACTACACTCCTCATTGTCATCTGCTACTACTGCCTTTTTGGTGGGTAATCAATGCCTCTCTACCCTCCTTCGAATAAATCGCTTCTACGCCTGACCGTATAAGTTCTCCACTGCCAAGGGATGAATAAAATGCCGAATTCCACCATAGCACATTTTCTCATACTGAATTGAGTTGTCAAGCTTGAGTCGAATCACATTGGGGTCGTAAAATAATATATGGGGCCGCAACAAAAGAGTTTATGAAGTATTGGTCGACTTACATAGGCATACAATGTGGTGGCTGGGAGAGAAGTACATGGTTGATGGCACGACTATCACTAACATAGTCGATTAATAGTGGTGGCCGAAGAAGGTTGTGGATCACGTCACAAGCTGCTCGGCATTCAACGCTGAGAAGCCCAGATTTAGTTTCCCACGGGAATTCGATTTCTGTTTTAAGGAAAGGCCGAATTGACTATAAAATTAAGTCTGCATTCATTTTTTTGACTGGCTGTAAGTATTAGTGGTTCGATTTTCATTGTGGAAGAGCAGCTCGAGCCTCCAATCAAGGCCCGCTTTACATTCCATCGCTGGACGAAGCCTTCTACAAATATGTATGCATATTTACAGTATAAAGGCGCATAACTCAGCATACCAGAGGCCATGATCCAGTATGCACACGCTATACCGTGGGCGTTAGAATCTGGATTTGTTTTGACAGAGGCTTCCGTGAGATATGCAGGATGTTGCATTGTCTTCTTAATTACAACAGCTAAAGCCTCTGATTCATTAGTTTCTATTCCTGATTTCAATCTTGGACTCCAGATCTCCTGACGTATCTAATACGTAACTTCAATCACAGGCTCCATGTCTCCCGGCGTGACAATACATAACTTCGAGCATAGTGGATAGGGCTTATGTAAGACCGTAACTGATAGCGACGCCTGCCCCAGTAAAATCCATCCTATGCGTATTATCATGATTCTCAAGATGACTCTCAGACTTTGCTCCATTATAAACCAACTCTTCGGGATCATACTTGGCCCAAAACACTCATCAAATTCTCTGTGGAAAAGATGGTGTCATCCTCACGCAATACAAACCAATGTCCATCCCGAGGGCGTAGCCTGAAGGTGTTGAGTAAAATTGCAGAAATCCGAATACCTGAAGGCTCGAATTCATCAAAAACCATCATGGGTCCTCTACATCATATAGGACAAATTCCTCAACCCAAACAAATCCTCGCATTAAACCAGGCTTGAACCAGAGTTTCAAATACTCCTTTCTCTGTGGCCATAGTTTAGATGAGTTCTGTATTGCAAGGACTATGTTTCGAAGTCTCAGGGAGGTCTTAGAAATGTTTTGAAGCGGAAAAATTCTGTTTTGTTTTTGGGCATCTAAAGGAATCCAAGGAAATTTCTAAGGCTCAACCTCTCCTTCGATTATTGATCGTATGTAGTGATGCCTGTGGGTATAAATTGGGAGCAACAGGCCAAATGGAGAAATCCAAAGTTTTGGTCCACTTTGTTGTATGTTAGTCTTTTCTGCTTGCAAAATTAATCGGTTGGAGAGATATTTCACCGCAACATATGAGAAAGATTTTGCAGGCAGTAATTGAATTGATGTAAGGGCACTCTTTGCGGAAATGGACTGGATTTCGCTTGAAATTGACTAACTTCTTGTAATAAATTGACATAAAAAATTAAATTCTTTTAAATCTGTACTTAATTCATAAGTTAAGGTTTGAAATTTAAAAGATGCAGTAAAGGTTTAGTTGATTTATATATAAATATATAAAGAGAGAGTATATATATATATATATATATCCTCTAGAATATTTGATCCTAGGATCTTAAAAGTTATGTTTTAAAGATTTAGTTCATCACAATCAACATTTCTTTAGTTCATCACAATCAAGAGTTCATACTAATTTCAATTTAAAATAAAATAAAATAAACATTGTGACCAGAGTTCTTGATATGCAATTTAAAGGTCTTTATGTAATATGCTTATAACTATGTCAGTCTGGAGTGTAATCATGATGAACACTTCTGTTACTCATTGTTCATAGAAGAGATCAAAGGGTTTGAGAAAAGTAAGGGTGTTTTGAGGTCCAGGTTTAAATTTTGGAAGATCAAGTCAAGTCTCAAGAATGGAAAGATATTAACTGTTACAATGGTCTAGCTGTAGCATAGTGATATTGGCGCTCCCTTGCTAATAATTTTAGGGTCAAGGGTCATATCGACTGTGATTGTAATATAATAATTTTAGTGGTTGGAATTGATTTTCAAATAGTCCTATTCGTGTTCTCTTGAAGCAGTGTTTGTTCAACATTTATGTTTGAAATTTGAATAGCAGTGTTTGTTCAACATTTATGTTTGAATTAATATTCAAATTTCAAGCTGATTTTCCAGCCTGATCTTCCCATATAACAGGGAAAAAGACCTTTAATTCTTCTTCCCAACCTAAGAATGGTAATGAAAACTATCAATAATTTAATCAGATTATTTTGGAAATACATTTGATCTTAGGATTGGAGTATTTTCTTTAAAAACTCTGAATTTGTGTATATTTTATAAATATTTGATTTATCTTTAGGTTACCAACCATGTTGTTAATTTTTTTTTAAATATCTTTATTAGCTATACAACTTTAAGACAAAGCTTATTGTTCATCATACCTATATAGTTCTGCTTTTGTTCTTGGAAAACACATTTTAATGTTTACAAACAGGGAGATTGGCAACTGTTTACAAACACATTTTAGTTAATTTGTTGTATTTCATCATATAATTCTATTTCAACTCCATTAGAATGTACTTTTATCGTTATATGTTGCAAACACCACTCTATTTGACTCCAGTAAATATTGAACCACTGCTATAAGTAAATATGTAAAAACAACTAGCATCTTGGATGTAATGTTAATTTGGTGGCTACTTTTTGTTTTTCTTAATTAACAAGCCTCTTCAATTTAGCATACATTTATTTCAGTTTGAGCTTTCCAGCTAATTGTCTTCTCTCCTGTACATGCGCGTTAAAATATTTCGAGTTTTGTCTACTTTTCAAACCTATGCTTATAAACAAGATGTGAATGCCTGGAATTCTCCTAGTGGTTATTTTTAAAATTATGTTCTCTTATTGGCATGGAAATGTTTTCTTTCCCGTTCTTTTCATAGAGATGTCAAACCAAAGTTTTTTTTTGTTTTGTTTTTCCTATTAATATTTTTTGCCACAATTTTCTATTAATAGTTTTGCCACAATTTTTCTATGTTTGTATTCAGTCTTTCTGAGAAGTTCATTTGTGAATTTGTGCCTTGCGCTATTTCCTACAAAGCTATTGAAGACATTATAAGCAACATACATCTATTTTAGAAGTCTAGAATGTTTTACAATTGGAATTATTATCAAGGTAATGGCCGTCTTTTGTGAAACCGTAAAAGTGGGTCAAATGAATTTGTAGTTTTACCCTTCGGACTGACAAATGCTCCGGGTGTTTTCATGAGTTTGATGAATGGGATATTCTGGGATTACTTAGACAAGCTTGTACAAGTATTTATCGATGAAATTGTGATCTACTCAAAGACCCTAGAAGATCATTATGAACACTTGATAGTTCTTCAATGTCTTAGAGAAAACCAATTGTATGGAAAACTGTCAAAGTGTTCCTTTTACCAATCAAAGATTCATTATCTTGGGCACATTATCTCTGGGGATGGCATCGCGGTAGACATGACAAAGATAGAGGCCATCATGGAATGGCCAGCACCAACCAATGTTCATGAAATACGAAGTTTCATGGGCATGGAAGGATATTATCGTAGATTTGTCAAAGGGTTTTCGAGGGTAGCAAGCCCCATTACCGAGCTCCAAAGACAGAAAAATGTGAAGAGGCATTCCAAAGGTTGAAAGTATTATTAACGAAGGCACCAATTTTGAAAGTTCTAGATATGGAACAAGAATTTTTGGTTTGCACTGATGCCTCCAAGCAAGGGTTGGGTTGTGTATTGATGCAGGAAGGAAGAGTAATAGCATATGCATCAAGAAAACTTAGAACCCACGAAGAGAACTATGCAACCCATGATCTAGAAATGGCAGCAATTGTTTATGCACTAAATATTTGGAGACACTACCTTCTAGGAAGGAAGTTTGAACTTAGAACTGACCATTATGGGCTACAACACAAATTCACTGAGGACCACTTAAATGCAAGGCAAAGAAGATGGTTTGAGCTAATCAGTGAATATGATTTTGATATTACTTACATAAAAGGATCAGTAAATAGGGTGGTTGATGCTTTAAGTAGGAGGCCTCGAATATTTTCAGTAATTCCCTTAAAGACAAATTTGAGGGAGAAATTGCTTGACTTGAAATTTAAGCACACCTGGTAAAAGAAGGTTGGTAAGAGATTGAGGGAGGAAGAAATGAGAATCCAAAAATATGAATAATACTCCCTTGATGGTGATGGACTTCTATGATTCCGGGGAAGGATATATGTGCCACCGAATGAAGATATACGCCAGTTGATCTTGAATGAAGCACATCGTGCAGTATACATGGCACACTTTGGTGTTAAAAAGATGAGTGCAGACCTGAAACCACTTTTCTTTTGGAAAGGAATGAAGAAGGACATTGTAAAATTTGTAGCAAGATGCTTAGAGTGTTAGTGACTAAAAGCTGAACACAAACATCCAGTAGGGTTATTGCAACCCCATGAGATACCAAAATCTAAATGGGAAGTTATATCAATGGACTTCATTGTAGGACTACCAATGAGCTCAAGATGACATGATTCCATATTTGTAGTGGTGGACACATTGACCAAGAGTGCCCATTTTATACCGATTAAGACTACATATAAGGCACCAGAGATAGCAAGAGTTTTTATTGATGAGATTGTAAGATTGCATGGAGTTCCTAGGAAGATCATATCAGATAGGGGAGCAGTGTTTACAAGAAGGTTTTGGACCAGTTTCCAGGAAGCCTTGGGAACCAAATTGAACTTCAGCACTGCATACCACCCTGAGATAGATGGTCGGACAGAGAGGACTAATCAAATTCTCGAAGACATGCTATGAATGTATGTGATGGACCAACAAAAGAAATTGGAGGAATTTTTTATCTTTGGTGGAATTTTCTTACAATAACAGTTATCAAAGTTCCATCAATATGGCACCATTTGAGTTCTTGTATGGAAGACCATGCAGAACACCTCTTAGTTGGGACCGACTAGAGGACCGAGTATTAATAGGGCCAGAAGTGGTGCAAGAGATGGAAGAACAAATGACTATGATTAAAGGGAGGCTAAAAGAAGCACAAGATCGACAAAAGAGTTATGTTGACTCTCATCGAATAGACCAAAGTTATGAAGTGGGAGATAGGGTGTTCCTGAGAGTAAGGCCCCAAAAGAGCTCTATAATATTTGGAAAGGGAGTGAAATTGTCTCCACGGTTTGTGGGACCTTTTGAGGTTTTAGAAAGAAAAGGGTCGATAGCATATAGACTTGCATTACCTCCATCCTTAGCAGGTATTCATGATGTGTTTCATGTTTCTGTTTTGCGTCATTATATTTCAGATCCATCACATGTTATTGACTTAGGTCACTTGCAGGTTTCAAACGAGGGCAAGGTGATGGTCGAACCAGTTCGCATATTGGACCAATGAACTTTGCAGCTTAAACGACGATTATTGGACCAGGTTAAGGTCTAGTGGGACAATTACAGTCCTAGTTCAGCCACTTGGGAGGATGCTGAAGAGATGCATCACCATTTTCCCTATCTATTTCAAGGACTTCGAGACGAAGTCCACTATTAAGAGGGGGTGTATGTAGTGCCCTACTCTAGTTGACTGACAATGATATGAATTTTAACATTATTTAGCCCTAAGACCCGCACTTTATTCTTTGAGGACCTCAGGTTGAGGATCCGAACACATGACTCTATTATTAGTGGATGTGATGGTTATGTATGTCTTTATTGATACTATGATGATGATAGAATTTATGGATATACATGTTCTTTATTGATATGATTGTAGCATTAATGGATATGCAGGTTCTCTATTGATATCATGATGATGATAGACTTTACGGATAGATATGTTTTCTATTGATGTTACGATGGTAATGCCTTTGATGAATATGTTAATTTACCATTGATGTTATGATTATGATAAACATGAGGGATGTGTCCCATATGTTAACTACTTACATTAGTTATGATTCAAAATAAACAATGATGTGAATGACTAGGTCATGTTGATGTTTCTAACGCTGAGAACTTTGTTACTGATGATTATTGAGTATGATAGGAAACCACCCGAGGCACTCGCATATGATGAGTGGATAACATCTAGTTTGATAGAAATTAATATTTTGTCTTTGAAATTCTAAGTTCATTTTGAAACTTGTTATATATATTACATATACTCTGATGATATGTTAGTGGTTGCAGGAACATGTCAGTTGCTTGGCCGAATGACTCACATATGGGTGATGGGGTTGTACAATTGGATGGAACAACATGGGAGGGGTGGAAAAATGTTCCTGATCTCACCCACTAGCACTCCCGCCGTGACTTAGGCTGGAAAGGTCGAAATACCTTTGCCTTGAAGATCACGATGTCGTGGGGGCAGGTCCCGAATTTGGTTCGCTCACGAGGAATTTCTGGGGGGCACACATCAAGGCGGATTCCTTGATCCCCAACATCATTATTCTCAATATAGCATGCAAAATACGAGATGATAGGGGTCTCTGGCGTTGCACATATAATTTCCCTTCGTAACCACTAGATACTTGAAGGGAAAGTGGTGTGGCACCCTTCGGATTTCAAGAGAAATTCTTGAAGGGCATGACCGATTTGGCACCCTTGGCATCAAAAAAATAAATTCTTAAGCATGGCACCCTTGGAACTTCGAATGGAAGTTCTTGAAGGGCATGACCAACTTGACACCCTCGACATCATTAAAGAAACTAATAAATATAATCAATATATGAAAATCCAACTAATTCATATCAAGTGATATATGATGTTAGAACCAAAGGAATTAAATCAAGAATAAAACTTAGGGTAAGGGAGGAATAGGAAGAGATAAAATATTTTACCATGATAACTCTACCTTTTCCATGATTAAAACAAAATATTAAGTGGATAATGTACATAAGTAACTTAATTAGGCAAAAAGGGGGAAAGAGGGACATAGAGTTAAGTATAAAGATTTATTAAAAGCTTCATTAAGAGAAGAGGGTGGTGAATTAAGATAAGATTAAGAAATTAAAATTTGAGAAATTTAGAGAAATTCCATGTGGCAAGAGCCAACATAAGAATATTCATCTAAAAGGAACATTGAGATAGTTGGGGGACCAAATCTGAGACTTATCAATTAACTTCAGTAATAAACACAAATTAAGGAGTAGAAAAGGGGGAATCAATAGACAACTAGGAGAAGAAATAGAAAGTCTTGTTGGGTTGAGGGAAATACTATTTTAAATGAATAATTAAGTAAATTATTTTTGGAGAGTCTTGATGAGAGGGTGACACATGGGTGGGTGAATAATCAAATTTTGGGTTAATAAAAATTAATTATTTATCCATGAAATTCCAAGTGTCACCTGTGAAGCCTTCTATAAAAGAAATGGAAATGGAAGGTAAAATGACCTTTTGTTTACCCTATTGTTAGATGGAGGATATTATGTCATTTTGAGTGGTTACGAGCTATAGTTGAATATGGTGGGATAGAGTATTATAGAGAGGGGACTCTTGAGCCAAGAGGGGCTCACCTCTATCAACTAGCACATTCCTTTGTTTCACAACCCCATTGCAGCTCGGGGGTCCGCGGGGAAGGAGAGTACCCAAGGAGTAGGTTGGGAGGTCAACCAGTGGGTCATAACATTTGGATTAAGCATGAAAACATTCAGGCTTTGAGGTAGACGACAACAAAGGGACTCAAATAGCGGCAAGTCAAGTTTGGTTCTCGTCTAAGGGTGAACGGTATATGTGTTAGTTATATTGTTTTTAATTATGATGATTTCAATGTGCCTATAATCAAGTTAAATATATGTATGTGTTGTAAACTTAATTTTATGGACTTGATATACGTGATTGTACTTACATTTTGAGAAAATTAATACATGAGGGACATGCCATTGGGAGTTGGACCAACAGATGTAGCTCAGGAGGGGTGAATTGCTTCAAGAATTTGCTGAGTAATGTGCTTTGTGAAGTTTATTTCTCTGTTCTTACTTCTATACAATGATAAACTGTTAAAATACTTAATCAATCCTCACACAGAAATCTGACTAACAAAGCCAAAACTATTTTTTTAACCTGCAATTTAAGGAGAACCTTATGCACACATAATTATTACTGTTTGGATACTTAGCATAGCATAACTAATATAATCCATTCAAATCAAGTTGGTATCAGAGCTAGAGTTTTACTCTCTATATTTTTCTTATGCAAATTTTGTTTAACAGTTCGCAAGGTTTTTTATGCTTACTAGGCTTAAGCTCAAGAGAGGAGAAGGTCAGTTGGTGAGAGATCATAGCAATCCTCAACCAAGGAGGGAAAAAGTGCCATTATCTCCACCTTAAATTTCACCTCCAAGAGAAGCAGAAGAAGCCATAAGCATGACTTCAAGAGGAGGATAAATTCCTGAGACATTGATCCCAAAGAGGAAGAAAGGGTGTTCAGACAGGCATTCCTAGACATGACTGAAATGGTGAGGATACTCTACCAAGAAAGGAAAGAAAGGCTTGAAGGAGAAGGGTCTAAACTTCACAAGGAAGGAGAGGGATCTTTAGGAGGAAAGAAAAATGAAGAAAAGTCAATGAAAGAACATGGAGGAAATGGTGATCGACCATCCCTGTCTTCATCCTCTTTCGCTACATCGTCATCCTCAACTTCAGTGAATCAATCTCACAAGTCCAAGAACACTGGTAAAAATCCATTTTTGAAACATGATGTTAAGTTTTAATTACCTATGTTTAATGGTGAAGTCAATGCAAAAAATCTTGACAATTGGATAAGGCAGTTGGAGGTTTACTTAAGGATACAGAACCTTCATGATGACGGCACCAAAATTCAGCTAGCTTCTTTGAGAACGGAAGGTGCATCACTTGTTTGGTGGGAAGCCAAAACAAAGGAGGAGATTTAAAACATGGTAAGATCATTTTATCATGGGATAATTTCATTATTGCAATAAAACAAAAGTTTTATCCATTAGCTCATTTACAAAAAGCTATCATGAATTGGAAAAATTTCAGACAACTTAAGGGAAAAAATGTACAAGACTACACCCAAGAGTTTAGGAGAAGAGCACTCTTATTAGGAGTAGAATTGCAGAGTCAAGAAAATTTTCTGAAATATATAGGTGGTTTACATAGCTACCTTAGACATACTATCCTTATGTTCAATCCTACTATTCTAGAGGAGGTTTGTGTTCAAGCCACACATTTAGAGGCTAGAAGGAAACATACTTTTGATGAGGGTAAAAACAAGCCTTTTAAGGGAAAAAAAAAGATAAAACCTCAAAAGGAAAAGAAAAAAAGAATGCATCTGTCGAAAGGAGGGTGATAAAGTGATTTGTAAACACCTTTCAAGAGAAGGCCATTAAGAGAAAAACTATTGAAAATTACATCCTGAAAAGAGAACCCAATTTAACAAAAACAAAGGGAAGTAGAAAACTACAGCTACTACAACTACACAACAAGACTTAGGTGATGATTTAGGTGACGGAACCAAAATTATAGCCATGGGTTTGAAGAATATCAGGGGAAAAGAAACTGAAACTAAGCCAAGTACTAGTACTTCAAATTTTCATGTACAAGCTCCAAATGAAGAAGAAAGAATTGAACTGTTCCATGTGAGGGTTGTTTCAAAACATACAAAAATTGACACATTGTTTGATAGTGGGTCATAGGCGAACCTTATCTTAGAAGACTTAGTTAAGAAACTAAAACTTGAGACCATTCCACATCTAATACCATGTCCACTTGGTTGGATTTGCAAGGATGCAAACTTACAGGTTTCAAAGAAGTGCATATTGCACTTTGCAATTACTACACATTTCATTGACACATCTGAACTAGATGTTGTTCTGCTTGATATATTGGGAATTGTTTTGGGAAGTCCTTATTTATATGACAGGAAAGCTATCTTCCATCGCCATGAGAACAAGTATCATATAATTAAAGATGGAAAGGAGTTTATTGTTAGAGAACATCCCAAAAATACAAATATAGCGATGGTAAATGCTCGACAGGTAAAAATGCTAGTGAATTCTAGTAAGAGTTTTTTACTTCTTATGGTTAAGCCTAAGGTTGATGTGAATCATGAGTCATTTGAAAATTGTGATCCCAAGTTAAAATCAGATTTATATGATGTAGTTGATGCACATCATGAGATGTTTCAGGAGCCAACAGGTTTGCCTTCTAAAGGGGATATTCAACATGAAATACAGTTGCAACAATATTGTCCTCTTCCAAACATAGGCATGTACCGCATGTCTATCATGGAGAATGATTATCACTTGCATGATAATTTGATGTTTCATATGAGCAATTTATGCATACCACAGGGAGAGAGACTAAGTGTCATGAGAGAAACTCATTCTTCTCTTATTGATGGACATTTCGGGGTAAGCAAAACAATGGCACAATTACAGAGGTATTGTTATTGGCCTCGCATGGTAGATAGTGTTTCACGTTTCATTAGAGGTTGTTCACTATGTGCGGACCCTGACTCTACAGGTCCTCAGTTCCTCTACCGATCTTCTTATCTTCTTCCCTGATTCCAGTTACAATCAAAATGTTTTGTAACCAGCTCCAAAAATAGAAGAAAAGAGATATGAACGCCTTAGAAATAAGCCACTTCGAGGGGGCAACCTCCAATACATTACATAAATGAAAAATTCTTGGATGATCCAATTTACAAAACCTCCTTTCTATATATAGGAGCCCATGGGGCCATAATGTAATCCTAGTGGGCCACAATGTAATCCTAGCCGACCTAACAATAATAATTTAAGGGCACAATAATAATAAAATGGGGGTTACAAGGGTACAATAATAACAATAAGGGGGGTTAGAATAACATAATAAGGGACTACACTATTAATATAGGGGCTTAACATGCCCCTCTCCTTCAAACAAGTGTTGTCCTCAACGCTTGATTATTTCTTGATGCTTCTGTATAAAATTCTCATCGTCCCATGTGGAATCTTCTACAGGAAAGTTCTTCCACTTGCTGAGATAATTTGAAATTGATTGTACTTTTCGAGTTCTTGTTTCTGTGACTGCTTCAGAACTTCTTTCAATGTGATATTGATCTTCCGGTTGTTTCATTTGATTTTGCACCAAAGTTAGGTTATCCTTTGAGAGTTGGAGAACTTGTTGTTGATGCTCATTGTGATATTCCACTACTTTATAATCCATAATAGATGTTATTTGATCCTTCAAACCATCCAAATTAGCCTCCATTTTTGCTTTTAAACCATCTATGTCATCTTCGGTTTCTCTTCGTAAGATCGAAATTTGTTGCACTTGGTACCGTAATTTTGATATCTCATATTGAAATTCTTCCTCCTCATGCGTCATAGTATAGCTTTCTGAGGGCTTAATGGGTATGGAATTATTTTTTGGAGGCATAATAGAACCCATTACTGACAAAAATTCTTTAATATTCCCTTGGAATCAATTCAACTTGATTCTTCAAACAAGACTTATGCAATTCAGAAAAAAAATACACACCTTTTTCTTGCTTTTGAGGAGCTCGATATTGAAATTGGATTATATCTGTGATTGTAGAACTTCAATATCTAAAATTCAGCACTGTAGTAACCCTCTGAAGCTTCTTTCAAATGCCATAGGTCTGACCTAATTTGGATTCTCCAAGACAAAGTTGTGTCCAATCTTCCACAATGACCTAATTATGGATTGGTTCAGTAGAGCGAGCTTGTACGACTTGCCACGTGTCACTGTTTCATCCTTTGTCTCTGAAATTGATATCCAAGAAATTACAGTCTGTGTACTTGCGACCAATTTTTACGGCACTCCAATCCGATGCCCAGAGAGAGAGTTATTGAAATTTTCCCACGATCACCTCTTTGAGATGCAATTCAGGAGCCTGAAAAAGCACTACCTTCCACAGATCATATCTCCAAAAATATTGCGACCCAAGCTCTGAAATTTTTTGACGAATTTCCTCAGGATTTCAGCTTCGTACCATACAAATTTCATATTCTGAAGCTTCGTAGAAAAACAGTTATAGCGAAAATTCCACGATGACCTGTTTAGGAGCCTGAAAAAAGACCTAACTTCCACATATCATATCTCCGAAAATATTGCGAACCAGGATCTGAAATTTTTAGAAAATATTCCTCAGGATTTCAGCTTCGCACCCTAAAAATTTCAGCTTCTGAAACTTCGTAGAAAAAAAGTTATAGCGAAAATGCCACGATGACCTGTTTGGAGCAGCGAAACCCTAGAATCCAAAGCCTTTGATACCAAATGTTGTGTAACCAGCTCCAAAAAGAGAAGAAAAGAGATATCAACGCCTTAGAAATGAGCCTCTTCGAGGGGGCAACCTCAAATACATTACATAAATGAACAATTCTTGGATGATACAATTTACAAAACCTCCTTTCTATATATAGGAGTCCATGGGGCCATAATGTAATCCTAGTGGGCCACAATGTAATCCTAGCCGACCTAACAATAATAATTTAAGGCACAATAATAATAAAATGGGGGTTACAAGGGTACAATAATAAAAATAAGGGGGGTTAGACTAACATAATAAGGGACTATACTATTAATATAGGGGCTTAACACAAACAGGCTGCTCCCTTGCAGCCTCACTGTTCTCTAAATAAATAAAACCACTGTGGACTTTATAAATTTTTTTATAAATGGGTGAGCCCCATTCCTTCAATGCAAGTAACGTGATTTGAATTTTAAAATAAAACAAGTTTCAAAAAAGGCGGCTACTTGTCTCTGCAGGCAGCCCAAAAAATCCTTGCATGCAACTATTTTTCCTCTATGCGACGACCACAATCAACTCGCTCTGTTTTCGGTAGACTTATAGACTTATATTTACCTCACGGCCCTCACAACCTTATTTATTTGATACCACTTGTTGGTATTTTGAGCCAATAAATTGCATAAACAAGAAAGAAAAATATGAAGAAAACAAGAAACTGAATATACACAATAAACAGAGGAATTTTCGTGGTAAAACCCTGTCATTGTGTCAAGGAAACCTCCATGGGGCAGGGGATTGGAATTCTTATTATTCAAGGTCAAGAATGACTCTACAACATTACATCAAGCCTCTCGGGCAACGTCATTTTAACTTCCTATCATTAAATAACTGTCTGAATGGTAAATCCAGATTTACAGAGATAATTACATTTTGAAAAATCTTTAATTTTTGTCATTCTTAACATCCATTCAACAAAAATAGCATGTGCAATTCAATTTTACTTTATCTTATCGCAGATACTATCAAGAATCCATGTTTCTGCAAAGGATGTTATAGAAACAGTCTTCCCAAAAATGCATGGCAGCAAGCCACAAACCCCTGCTGCATTCATCACCAATGCATTATGAGTGAATTTAACTTCAATTCCCAACTTCCTAGCCCAGACCATTGAATTAGAATGTGTAGTTTCCTTAAAAATATTTCTCCCCAACAAGAAAAGCTACATCATATGTGCAAGCTCCTTCTAATATTTTCAGGGGGTTTAGGCTTCACAACTTTAGTTTTTAAACGGGTGTAACCTTTGCTAGAATTGTTCCTAGCATAGCTCTGGCTTCCCACACAAATTGAACTGAACATGCCTCCTCTGTCTTCACATCAATTCACCATCTATATAAACCTTCTAATTTTCATGTCTATAGGTTCTGACTACTGCTGACTATCTCCATTCACACCCAAATATAACTACTGTTTACAAGTCTACAAATTAGTTCAAGAATAGTGACAGCTGGAACAGTTCTCACCATTTAAACATTAAGCTTGTTAACACACTGATTTGGAACCTTTGACTATTGTAATTTCACTTTTAATCATATCAGATTGCGTTGGATTAATGTGTCATATACTACATGAAGTCTTAGATTTATCGCGCCCAAAAAATGATCTTTTGTCCAACGTGTTTCTTGGCCAATTCCACTACGATATGGCTGGGTAATGAGATGCTTTACACATATTTGGGAAGGTGTGTATTCATGCCCTTCTAACAAATATTAAACTTCCAGCAATAGGCTTGAAAAGTTCTTAAAAAGAGCACTTGGAAAGTTATAGGTTTACTTTCCTGAAAAAGTTACAATATTCCACAGCCTCATCATCGAACTTCTGAAATAAAACCCAAAATGCCTTGAGAACAACCTTCTTACTTAGCAAACTTCCACTGAAATTTTAGTATTGTCTTTAGACTTGTTGGTTTGCCCTGAAATTTTTCTTGGGATTTATTCAACACAGAAAAACTACCATTCTTGGTTCTTTATAGTCCTCATAGGCTTTCTTGTTTTTTAAGCTATGTTCAGTATGTTTCCTGGGTCGTTCGCAAGTTATTAAAATCTTTAGCAGGAAATCTTGAATTATTTATCTCAATTATTCTATTTGACTTGTCTGAGTTTCAGATATAGGAATTACCATTACTGTTTGTAAATTTATTTTTTGCAATTCATGCCGTTATCTCTAGAATCTTTTGGAGTTATATTATATTGAGAATTTTCCAGTTAAGGAAATTACTGGCATGCCAATATTTTTCTTTTGCCATTAACTTTGAAGAAAGGTCTTTCCTTGAAATTGTGTAGCTTCAACTCGATCTGTTCCAAGATTATTTTGTTTGAAGTTGGTTTACCTTCTTAAATGAAAATCTCATTTTTCGTTAAAACAGGCTTATTTTATTTAGTTCTTAGGTCACAGTTCCAGGGATCATAGTACCTGAGGCTAGTTATTTGGAAACCTATATCACAGTTCCCTAGGTCATAGGTCAAAGTTCTGGATGATCATAGTTCCCTAGGTTACATCTGTCAATGTAATACTTCTCAATGTCACAGTGCATGTCGTCATAGTTCCCTAGGTCATAGTTCCAGAGGTCAAATTTCCTAAGGATAGTGTTCTAGAGGTTGATATCATAGTTCCTAATATGATGGTGTTCTAGAGGGCGAGGTCACAGTTGTTGAGGCTAGTGTCCTAGATACCGAGGTCAAAGTTCTCGATGCTAACGTTATAGTTCCCTAGGTTACAATTCCAAAGGTCATAGTTCCTAAGCTTACAGTTCTAGAAGTCATAGTTTTTGAGCTTCAGAATGTCATGGTTCCAAAGGTCACAGTTCTAGAGGCCACAATTCCTAAGGTTGGTGTTTTGGAGGCCAAGTGTAGAAATTTTAGACCCAACCCCAGTTATCAGTTTCTCCTTATCACTCGCATATAGTTAAATGCCCATTCCTATAATCATACATTCAACAAGCTGGAAATGATAAATATTTCTAAAAACAAAAATTCTGGAAATTTCACAGTGCTGGAAATTGCAGATATAAAACACAAAAAAATATTTCAGCCACACACACAGAAAATGACAAGCTCGTTTTTGGTCAATATGACCCTGGAAAAACCCCCTACAACTTTTGGGGAAAACCTGTTCGAGAGCTCTTCTTTATTTCTTGAAAATGCTTTTACAAAGAAATTAAATATATAGAAAAAATTCCAGCAACCACAACAACATACTTATCTTGTTTTCCGTGCTTGTCTTCGCCTCAGAAAATGTGCCAATCAAAAAAATAGTCAAAACAGAAATTTATTACAACAATGAACAACCTTGAAACTCGTACCCAAAACTTAGCTATAAGTCTGTGTGGACTGTACAAAAAAGTACAGCCATAATCCCTCCTCGAAATCCATGCCTACTATCTCGAAAATCATGCCCAAAAACCTCAAAATTCGTGCCTTTGTACCTTGTCGATTTCTTGTTATCAATCTCCTCGAAAATCATGCCACAACTTGTTGTACGAAATTTTCCTCGATTTTTGTGCCAGTAAATGCTATATGGATCGCTGCCTCAAAAATCGTGCAGCCTTTAACTGCTATACAAACTTGCTGAAATAGTGCTTCCTCCTTCAACTTCTCATGCTCAAAAATTCTCTTGCTCTCCTCTTCTCCTCTCTCAATCTGCTCATGAAAGAATGAATGGTTTTTTCTCTTCTTTTCCTCCTTTAACCTAACCCTAAGTGACTTTTGGCGAATCCCTAAATCCAATGGCTGAGATAGCTTTAGA
The DNA here is from genome assembly GCA_034641835.2 of Pinus albicaulis. Taxonomy (NCBI): domain Eukaryota; kingdom Viridiplantae; phylum Streptophyta; class Pinopsida; order Pinales; family Pinaceae; genus Pinus; species Pinus albicaulis. Next base: position 1,290,465,017 of record CM076581.1, on the reverse strand, counting down.
TCTAGGGCTTAGATTAAATGTGCATTTAATTCTCACTTTCTATTTTTTAATTCACCCCACTTAAATAAAGACCCACTTAGCCTTTTATTTCCATAGTCACTTTTTCACTTTCTAATTTCACATTAACTTTAATAAAGTCACTTTAAAATTAGACTTTGTAACTTTATCACTTATAAAGTCACTTTTAAATTAGATTTGACTTTACCACTTATAAAGTCACTTTAGGAGAAAAAGATAAATACGTTTGGAGACTTTTCCATAGGCCAAATATAAAAGCCTTAGGGAACCACTTGTCCTCTAGTACCCAAATTTGAACACTCATTCTTACCGAGGAAAGTGTTCCTCACCACCCCCATCTTGTCTCTGAAGTAGATATGCTTTCCCCATGGTAAGGCTTTGGTGAATATGTTTGCTACCTGCTCATCTGTGGGAATATACTCAAGCTTCACAGCTCCCTTCTGAACATAGTCTCTGATGAAATGATATTTGATCTTGATATGCTTTGACCTGTCATGAAATAATGGATTCTCCGTGAGTTTAATGCAACTCTGATTATCACAGTAAATCAATGAAGGTCTCAACACCTAACCAAATAAGCCAAACAACATCTTGCAAAGCCATATGGCCTCACCACTAGCCAAATTGGCTGCCATGTTCTCTGCTTCCGCTGAACTCAATGAAATTGACTGTTGCTTCCGGCTGAACCATGACACAACTACCGAACCCAACCCAAAACAACACCCTGAAGTGATCTTCCTATCAGAAGCACAACCTACCCAATCAAAATCAGTGTACCCTTCCAATCTCACTCCATCTTCCTGTCTATAATCCAAACCATAATCCACTGTCCCCTGCGAGTAACGCAAAATGTGTTTTGAAGCAACCAAGTGCACTCTCCTGGGCTCACACATGAAATGGCTCATCGTGTTAGCTACAAAACAAATATCTGGTCGAGTGTTGACCAAATACATCAAAGAACCAATCAGTTGTCTATACAATGTAGGATCCACCAACTCGGAATCAAAAGCATGAAACTTCTTCCAGTTAGTGATCATAGGTGTCGGACATGGGTTTGCAATACTCCATGTGAAATCTGCTAAGAATGTCCACAATATACTTCCCCTATCCCAGGAAGAAATTCCCTCCTCCTGCCACACCTCCAATCCCAAAAAGTAATGCATCAAGCCAATGTCCTTCATCTCGAACTTTGAAGCAAGATCTCTCTTGCAGCCCTCTATGACTCTCTCTGCACCTGTAATGACCAAGTCATCCACATACAACACCAGAATGAGAGGCTCCTCACCTACCACAATAAAGTATAGGTTCAGATCTGCATCACTCTTTGTGAAACTGAAATCCTGCAAGTACGTATCAATCCTGGAGTACCAAGCTCTAAGAGCTTGCTTCAGGCCATTTAGTACCTTCTCCAGTCTGCATACATGGGACTCCTTCCCATGCACCTTAAAGCCCTGCAACTGCTCAATGTACACCTCCTCCTATATGAATCCATTGAGAAATGTAGTCTTCACATCCATCTAGTGGATCTTCCAACCCATCTTTGCTACTATCGATATAATGGAGCGAAAGGAAGTATATCGAGCCACGTGAGCGAAGTTCTCATCATAATCAACTCCCTCTACCTGGGAGAACCCTCTAGCCACAAATCTAGCCTTGAACTTCTCAATGTTGCCATCTGGAACATGCTTTATCTTGTAAAGCCATCTGGAATTAACCAATGATTTCCCTTCAGGCCTCGGCACCACCTCCCAAACATCGTTCTTCATGATAGAAGAATACTCCTCCTGCATGGCCTCTCTCCAGACTTGTTGGCTAGCTGCCTCCTCATAGCTAGAAGGCTCGGAGTCAACGATGCTAGCAACCAATTCCATATAGCTACAGAACTGCTCAGGTGGTTTTCTCTCTCTAACCTGTCTCTTCGGCCCAGCAAAAGATGTGTCCTCTCTCGTGGTGTCCTGAAGCCACTTAGGCTTCCTCTTCCCTGAGCACACTTCTCCCACCGGAATGAAATAATCCTCATCCTCATCAGAAGCCTGAACTCCTGAAGGCCTGCCAACTGACCTCATGCCTGAACATGTTCCTGTAGATATTGAAGTACCCTGTGAACTGCTCTGCGGACTGCTCTGCATGCTGCCCGAAGCACCACCCATCTGACTCTATGAGCCACTACTCACTAATGGACCTGACACCGTAATCGATGTACCTCTTGATCCCCATTCACTGGATCCCTATGACTGACTCAGCTGCTCCTGAGAGTCTGGTGAATCCAAATACTCTAACTCCCATGACCTCCTGAAAGCCCTATCCTCCTTGAATTTCACATCTCGCCTGACAACAACTCTCCTCCGTGCAGGAATATAAATCCGAAAGGCTTTCGAGGTCTCACTATAACCCACAAAGATGTCCTTCTCTGTAGTGGGCTCTAGCTTGGTCCTTTTCTCCTTGGGTATATAGGAGTATGTAATTCACCCAAAGATACGGAAGTGACCAACATCAGGCATATTCCCAAAAAAAGCCTCCTCCGGAGTCACATGACCCATGGGACGATGTGCACTCATGTTCTGCAAGTACACAATAGTTTTGTAGGCCTCTACCCACAAAAACAACAATAATCCTTGATCATGTAGCATGGTTTTGGCAACCCCAACGATGGATCTGTTCTTCGTCTCCGAAACCCCGTTCTACTAGGGGTTGTAAGGAATTGTGAAATCCCTCCTAATGTCTGCCTCTGCACAATAATCAACAAACTCACTAGGGGTATACTCCCCTTAATTGTCCGACCCGAAGGACTTGATCTTGTGACCTCTCTGAGTCTCCAAAAGAGCTTTGAACTCCTGAAACCGCTTGAAGACCTCACTCTTGGTATTCAAGAAATAAATCCAGGTCTTCCTGGAGTGATCATCAATGAATAAACATAACAGTCGTATCCACTCACGGAAACGTGAGACATTCGACTGCTCACAACGGTATGAATCAAATCAAGAATCCCTGTCGATCTGTTGTCACTATTGGGTAAAGGGGATTTGGAAAACTTCCCTATAGCACATCCTCTACATGTATCTAGGTGATCAGAACTGAAATTTGGCACACCTATGGTGATCTCCCGTAGTGCAAAATCACGCACAGCTCTCAACTGCTAGCTCTGCTGCCAGTACTACTGCTCAATGCCATAAGGGGTTGGAATGAAAACTTGTACACCTTGGCATGGCGCACACCAATCACTATAGCTAAAGAAGCTGGAGTGCCCCTAGGATATATAAGTACCTGCGCTCTCCTGAACAACACCTCATGCCCTCTGTCCTCCAATGCTGAAACGGATATAAGGTTCTTCTTCATCCCTGGCACATATAGAACATCCAACACTTTCAAGGGAGGTTTGGGTTCCCTATCAAATGTCAATGTCCCCACACTGACTTAGCTAACAATGTTGTCGTCTTCAAGTACTACCTCTATATCAATGTCACTCTCTGAAAGATCTGAGAAGTACTCACAGACTCCTGTCATATGACGTTTAGCCCCACTGTCGACATACCAAATACCTGAAGATGCTCCACTAGTGTAGGGAAGTGCACACTCCCTCTCAACCTATGTGGCATGTGATCCTCCACTAGTGGACTCAAAAGAAATGAACCCAAACTCCCGGTCAAAGCTCTCCGAGAAGTCTTCTATCTCTGCTGATGTTGCCTTGGTCTTGTCCTTTCCCTTCTTCTTCTTCTCGAGACACACAACTGCATAGTGTCCCAACTTCTGACAATTCCAACATTTAACTTTTGAAAAGTACTTCTCTTTGTTCACCTGTTTACCTTTACCTTCGCCTTTGCCCCCACCACCACTTGTGGAAGCTTGCTTCTTTCCTTTGCCCTTCTTTCCCCTTGTTAACAATGCTACATTGTCATCCTCCTCTACCTGCTAATCTGTCCCAAGATGGTTCTTTCTAATTTCATTATGAATGCAATCATCCCACAACCACTCCCAGCTGGGAAGGTTCTCCTGTCCAACAATCCCATCCACAAAACTCTCCCATATCTTGGGATGACCATTCAATGTAATCTGCTCCAACTCAGTGGGTGGAATGGTCTCTCCAACAACAACCATCTCATCTCTCACAGAAGTGATCTTTGTGAGGTATGTTGTAACACCATCAGTCTTAGCCATTTTAATGGCCTTCAACTTGTCCCTTAGGACCATTTTTCTGTTTTCATTGGTGCTCTAGTAAAGATTGGTCAAGGTTGTCTACATCTCATGTGCATATGTCTTTCCTCTCACATGAGGAATGACATGGTCTTTAACACCATCCAAAATCAGTTTTTTTCCCTTGGCATTCTTCTTGTTAAAATCAGTCAGGCGTTGCTACTAAGTGTTGTGTAGTTTGAACCATTTTTCCCAGACTTCTGCCTCCTCAAAAGTGCTCTGAATTTTCACCCTCCATTCATTATAGTTTCTCTGCCCATCCAACCTATCATCAACCCTCAAGCCTAAAGACATGCTTGTTGTACTACAAAACTGAAGTTTTCAGATTTGTGGTAAAGTTTTAGTTTTCTGTGTGAAAATAGCTTGCTGTAATTTTTCACTTGTTGTCCCAAACTACACTTTTCAGCCATCCAAGCTCTGATACAATGTAGAAATTTTAGACCCAACTGCGATTATCAGTTTCTCCTTATCACTCCCATATATTTAAATTCCCATTCCCATAATCATACATTCAACAAGCTGGAAATGATATATATTTCTGAAAACACAAATTCTAGAAATTTCATAGTGCTGGAAATTGTAGAAATAAAACACAGAAAATATTTGAGCCACACACACAGAAAATGACACGCTGATTTTTGGTCAATATGACCCTGGAAAAAACCCCTACAACTCTTGGGGAAAACTAGTTCGAGATCTCTTCCTTATTTCTGGACAGTGGAAAATGCTTTTACAGAGAAATGAAATATACTGAAAAAATTCCAGCAACCACAACAACAGAGTTATCTCGTTTTTCGTGCTTGTCTTCGCCTCAGAAAATGTGCCAATCAACAAAACAGTCAAAATAAAAATGTATGACAGCAATGAATAGCCTTGAAACTCTGTTGGAAATATGATGCAGGATGTTGTCCTTGATGGCAACCCACTGAATGAAGATGAAGACATGCGACTATTGACATGTGTTGTCCTTGATGGCAATCCACCTGATGAAGTTATGCTTGACTTGATGGACTTGGTAAATGATGTGATATGATGTTTGTTGACAATATGATGCTAAGTGTTGTCCTTGAAAGGCAACCCACTTGATGAAGATGATGACAACTTACTTGATGAAGTTGTGCTTGAGAGAATATGTTCCTGATGAAGAAAATATGATGTTTCTACAGTGTGTACAGAAGGCTATGAAGAAAGGATTTCAGAATGTACTCAAAGTATGATGAAAAAGAGTATGTTTCTTGGTATATGCGGATTGGCCTAGGGGAAGTCGCGTATGCACGCGGAAAGGAACGTGCCAAGTAGCGTATGGGCTAAAGCGCTCAAAAAGTGCAAAACCAAGGGTAACCACCATGGTATTGACCCATTGTATTGGGTAATGATCCGCCTAATTGACCCCGTCCAGGTAGTTTTGGGCTCATGGTATTGTTTTGGCCCATGGTATTGAAAAAGGGGCTCATGGTATTGAAAAGGATAAACCTATATAAGGAGAAGAAATTCATTGTGCAAATCATGTGAGTGAGAGCAAGATGTCTGAGCTTGAATGAATACTTCTATGTGAAGTATATCTGAATGGAAAGGGTTACACTTGAATGATAAATCTGAATGTATGATGCACCAATAATGAAGAAGGGGATCTAGATCTGAATTGCTCTTGTATTTGCTAGATCTGATTATGGAAGGCATAGATCTGTGATGAGGCGAGCATCTAGGCGAACATCTGTCTGAAGCAAAAGGGTAGATCTGAACTGAATATCTGATCCGATGAAGTATGCTGCTCTGTAATGATTGAAGATCTATACGCTACTTCGCCGCGGAGGAAGCGCGTATATACGCGGCTTCAGCGAAGAGAAAGCGCGTATGTGCAATAAAATATACACTGAGGTATACGCTGGTTTGTGTGGACGGAAGCGCGTATATACGCGACATCAGTGAAGTGAAAGCGCGTATGCAAACTAGGGTTTGCTGAAGCAAAGGGTATGAAATATCCGATCTGTTCTGCTGTGTTTCTGCTATCTGATCTGTGTTGTTAAGTATCTGTTGGTGATGTATGTTTATGCTTAAAAGTTTGGAAAGGGTCTGGTATGAAAATATGATGAAAAGTGGCCTGCAAGTGGTACTAATCCACTCCTCGGCTTCAAGGCAGGCACCATGAAACAACATAAAGAGGTGGCTGAGGGTTGTAGCCACTGTGGTCGTAGCTCCCTTCCAAGCAGTGAGGTCGGTAATCCAGGACGGGGTCGAGCTCCTTCCAGAGAGGCCGAACGAAATGTGGGGTTGGAGCTCCCTTCCAGGAGAGGCTGGTAAACGAGCGCAAGTGGGTGCCTGCGTGCTGGTCAAGTCTGCGCCAGCACATATGTTGTAAGATGTTTTCTCTATAATAAAATATTGAAGGCTGAGCAACTGCAGCGGTGGTTTTCTCCCGATTTGGGTTTCCACCTAAAAATCCCGGTGTTCATGTGTGATGCTTTGTTTGATGGTTAATTCTGTTCTTACTGCACATGTTTACTGCTTATTGAATATCTGATGAATAAATGATGGAATGGTTTAAGTGAAGTTTAATGACATATCTAGATCTCTGTGTATACGCGAGTTTCATAAAGGGGATCCGCGTATATACGCTAGTTTACTGAAGGAAAGTAGCGTATGGGTTTTAAGGAATGAAAAAGTAAAAATATTTGATTATGCAGTAAATACTGATTCACCCCCCCCTCTCAGTATTTTTCCCAACAAACTCGTGCCTAGAACTTAGTTGTACGACAGTACGGACTGTATGAAAAAGTACAGTTGTACTCCCTCCTCGAAATCTGTGCCCGTTGTCTCGAAAATGGTGCCCAGCGACCTCGAAATTTGTGCCTTTAGTTTTTGGTACCTTCTTACTCGATTTATGTGTTGTCCCTCTCCTCGAAAATCATGCCACAAGCTGTTGCACAGAATCTACCTCAATTTTTGTGCCAATAAATGTTATAGATTATTGCCTCGAAAATCATGCAAGCTGTTGTACGAAATCTACCTCGATTTTTGTGCCAATAAATGTTATGGATTATTGCCTTGAAAATCGTGCAGCCTTTAACTATTGTACGAACTTGCTTAAATAGTGTTGCCTCCTTCAATTTCTCATGCTTAGAAATTCTCTTGCTCTCCTTCTCTTCTCCTCTCTCAATTTGCTCATGAAAGAATGAATGACCTTTTTTCTTCTTTTCCTCCTTTAACCTAACCCTAAGTGACATTTGCGGAATCCCTAAATACACTGGTTGAGATAGCTTTAAATCTAAGGTTGAGATTAAATGTTCATTTAATTCTCACTTTATATTTTTAAATTCACCCCACTTAAATAAAGACCCACTTAGCCTTTTATTTCCATAGTCACTTTTTCACTTTCTAATTTCACATTGACTTTAATAAAGTCACTTTAAAATTAGACTTTTTAACTTTATCACTTATAAAGTCACTTTTAAATTAGATTTGACTTTACCACTTATAGATTCACTTTAGGAGAAAAAGATATATACATTTGGACACTTTTCCCTAGGCCAAAGATCAAATCCTTAGGGAACTACTTGTCCTCTGGTACCCAAATTTTAACACCAAGGTCACAGTTGTTGAGGCCAGTGTTTTAGAGGCCGAGGTGACAGTTCCAAAAGCTAGTGTTTTCGAGGCCAATGTCATAGTTCCTAAGGTAGGTGTTCTGGAGGCCAAGTCATGATTGTTGAGGTCAATGTTCTAGGGGACAAGGTGATAGTTCATGAGACTATTGTTTTGGAGGCCAATGTCACAAACCATTGTTCTAGAGGTCGATGTCACAACTCCTGAGGCTATGGTCACAGTTCCAAGACATTGAGGTCAAATTTCCCTATGTTGAGATCAGAGTTCCTTAAGTCACAACACTAGATGTAACAGTTTTGAAGGTCATAATTGCTTACATCATAGTTCCAAAGGCCAAAGTTCCCAAAGCTAGTGTTCTCGAGGTCAATGCTAGTTTTTATAGCTCAGACAAGTGTTCCAATCTTGGGAGGTGTCATCGAGGTTAGAGACATGTTGACCATGAACATGTCAACAGTCCAAAAAGAAAAGTACATAACAATGGAATAATATTTTGTGTCAGTTTCATCATTGTAATCCCAAATTTTTAATTTATGTTGTAAAATGATTCTAGTATGAATATTAAGCCATGTAACTGTGAAAATTTCTTAATCTAGCAACCAAAAGTCCTATTGTAGTTAACTGATTTACATTTCCTACTTGTGTTCTTCAATTAACAAGTTATTATAGGATTCTTCAGTAAACATTAATGCAAATACATCACAGCCTACACCAATATACGGATCAAGTATTGAAAAATAAGATGAGACAATCACACAAAGGACACACATATTTTTGGACTAAACGTCCCCGGAAAAACCCAATGCGGGAAAACCGGTGCAGCAAATATGAGGGTTTTATTATTAAGGAGATTTCTAAATACAACTAGGGTGCCAAATCTGGCTCACCCAACAAAAAAAAAATCTCGGCAGAAGTACCCCTTTCTAGAGAAATATTTTCGTTGGTCCAACAACTAAAAGATCAAACCCCACATGTGACTGTGTTGTCCCCAGTGTTGCGCAACAGTAGCTGCTCCAAGCTCTGCGCTGAGACTGCATCACCCCCTCTAGGAGCTGTGTCACCCTCCTCGTGAGCCTTCCTGGCTCAAAAATCGAACTGTTGAACTTATGCCTAATCTGCCTCACAGAAACCCCAACGCTGCCTCTTCAGTGTCAACGTCACCTCTCTCAGTCTTCGCGTCACCCTCCCAGGTGTTGCGTTGTCTCTCTATAGTCCTGAGTTGTCTCTCTGTGGTCCTGTGCTACCTCTCTGCAATGCATTATCAGCCTTGGACAAAATTCCCATGGTCGAACTGCCCCTCTCTGCACTAGAAGCTCACTCCGAAATTCTCAGCAAACCATGCCCTAGAATTTCGATTTAGCTCAAGTGCTACTCTCCGTGTGTGTATTCTCCAACTCACCCCCAAGCCTTCCTTTATACTTTTCTTGTTGAAATATCAACGACTGTGATCAAATCTTTAATCAATAGCTCAAATTAAAACATACTTGATCCTCATCACTTATAAGCTTCTCACTCACATTTACATTAATTCACTTTAATTATTTTAATTTCCTGAGTTTTAACTTAGGCTCTGTTAAAAATAATTAATTATTTGAATAAAATGCACTCCGGGCGGAATTTCTCCAAACGATTTCAATTTCTTGGAGATCTCATGTGTTCTAGCACCTCCACAAAATTTCAGAGCTAGAGCACAACTGATGCTACCCAAAAATCAATAGTAACAACACCTAGGTAAGCCTATGAATCTACTCAAAGGGTTTCACTCAAGGGAGTTTTTTAACCTCCCCAAATTATCTGTGTTTGTAAACACTGATAATTAGCAGAGTTTTTCTCCCAACAATTACCCCAAAGATAGGGTGGAGCTCATTGACAAGGTCTTAGGTGGGCACTAGTGCTATCGAGTTGATGTAATTTTATCATACTAGATCATGTCCCTTGAGTCGCAGAATTTGGTTGACTCTTAAGAATCTATGTCTATGTCCAATTTCCCCTTCTAAGGGTTTGTTTAATTGTAATATCCTGATGTAAAAGTGTTATCTAGGAATATTTTTGTTGAATGGTTCCTCGTAATTAGAACACCATTAAAAATAAGCCATAAATTATCCAAAAAATATAAAGGAAAAATTAATTACCCTCAAAGTGGAAAATTCATCAAAAAATTATTTGAGGCTATATTTAAAGGAAATAATTCAAGTAAAAAATAAAATGCCTCATTTCTAAGGCAAGAGGACCAAGTGCAGAAATTCACTTGGACTAAAGAAAACTATTTCCCAACAAATCGAGGTTTTTACCAATGTGGAAAGAGTCGAAGTCGGGATTAAATCGGCAAGGGTCCAAAAGTTGAAAAACTTGATAAAGTCGGGAGTTTTTTGAAAAAGTCGGAAAAAACTAAAAAAATACAAAAATATTCATTTTTGGAAAAAATCCCCACTTTTTGGAAAAAATCTTGATTTTTTCAAACAAGAATTAAAAAAATTATTAAAGAAACTACCTCACTCAGGATTTTTTGGAAAAATTCGGCAAAAAGTTAGGACTTCAAGGATAAAATCGCGACTTTTTCAGGGATGAAAAATTCAGCAAAAAGTTGGGACTTCAAGGATAAAATCACGACTTTTTCAAGGATGAAAAAGTCGACCGATAAAGTCGGTTCAGGGAAAAATTTGAGATTTTTTCAAAAAGTCGGGACTTTTTGCTGACTTTTTCCACACTGGTTTTTACACCAAAAATTTGCCAACAAATCAAGGTTTTTACACCATAAAGCTAGGAATTTTGCACAAGTAACGATAATTCTACATTTTGGAGGTCCTACATGGTCCAGAAGTCAAAGTTTGACCCCTCCATCAAAGTGAACAAAGAAGGCCAAATTTTTTTGGAGATTTGTGCCAGCTAATCAAGGGATCAAATTGTTTCTTCAGGGATCAAGCCATGGATCGATGCAACTAGCCATTATTTTCACTTTAAGGGGTTAATCCCTCTCATTGTTTCTACATAAGGAAGTTGTCAAGCTCCGTATTGTAGCTTAAACAAGGTTGAAAGTTTTTTGTACTAAGCTAAGCTCTACTAGAAATTCTGCATGAATAAAGTCTTTGGGATTTCAATTCAAGGTGTCTCTCACTTGATGATTTATGGTATGCAATCAACAGTTCTAGTACCCTAATTTTATGCTTTAACTGAATATTGTTGTTTCATAGCTAGTAGTTGGACTATCTATTAGCACAGGTATCTTGCTTTAAGTTTTGGGCTAGAATAAACACATCGAAGCTAGTAGATCTAACAAGTATCTCGAGATCTCCAATCTATTTGTGTGAATCGAACCCCTATGACACTAATGATCTATCTTTTAATTGTGTAGATATATTCAGGTCATTCAGTTCCTGGGGAAAACCCAAGTTCATGGACTTTGAAGTGACCACACCTTGTTTGGACCATGAGCTTATCTAACGATTTATTGTGCAAGGTTTGGGTTGGTAAATCAAATACAAATTATTTCTCTCACTTATTTTGAAAATATACTCGAGCTATAAATGAATTATTTGCTAACAAGAGTTAATATTTCTTGTAGATTATTCTAAATTTTTGTAACATTTGTATATTATTTTTCTCATTTGTAGATAGTATTTTGAGGATTTTATTTTAGATTTTTCCAGATATTGTGGCTTAGGACCATTTATTTGACTTGCAAGTGCCAACGGATCAATTTCTCAAAGGGAAATTCAAGGGTGAAAATACTAGCCCTCACCTAGCCTACATGGCTAGGGTTTTAGAGGGTATTCAGTTTTAGGAGTCGTTCAGCCCAAGGGAAGAAGTCGTTCAAACAAGGAGGGTTGATTTGAGGTCTAGTAACCCTAAACTAGAAGACCCATGTGCGTGTTTTCCAACATCTAGCCTCCTTGAGGAAGTCGCTAGCCTTAGAGGGCTAATTCACTAAAAAAATTGGAGTTTTCACAAATTTTCTCAGTTAAAGTGATTTTGCAGGTGGTTTCTCAAGCTCATAATAATTTTTGGGCATCTATTCAACACTTGGTGGCTCATTAATCCTATATGCAAGGGTTTGAGGCCCTTTTGAGGCCTAGCCAGAGGGCTTTGAGGGCTAAAAGCCCTAGCCACATCCCTATTTCAGCATGCGGCCTCCAAGAGCTAGCCACATGCCTAATTAGGCCTATAAACCCTAGTTGCAACCCTTAAGGGGCCTAATTTAATCTTTGGAAGTGATTTAAGGGGGCACAAATTTTTTGTGTAGGCCTAAAGTGAATTTTGGCAAGGGGTTTCTAGTGATTTCTCATTGTATTTTTGTCAATTTGTGAGCTAATATTGGTTGTGTTGGCTTATAATCCATTGAAGAAAGGTTTCAAGGCTTGAAAGTTCATTTTTTTCATCATTCAATCCCTTTGAAGCCTAGGTACTAGCCTTAGGGCCTGTTGACCACTCTGTTTCAAAGACCCCATAGCAGTACACCCCCATTTTTGCAAATGGGATTTATCGTGTTCAAGGTGTTCACACCATTCAGATTTCATCATCATTCGACAGTTTTGTAAAATATGTAAACCCATTCTGCATGTTAATAATGTAAATGATCTCACTGAAAATTCAAGGAAAAAACCTGCCTGCGCGCGTTTAACCTAGCAGCCGACTGCTGGTTTCCCCCTCGTGCGAGGCCGCAAACCTGTCATGGCCTCTCCGAATGCTGCTATAGAGGGCACAATTGATCAGTCTGCAGCAGTTGCATTTTCAGCTTTGGTCAAATCCTTACAGCCCCAAAGAACTCGTCCTGCGCTGTCAAAGTTTGTTAAGAAGTTAGATGGGTTGCAAGAGGTCGATCTTCCTCTTACACTTCCTCGAATGGCTGCTCTCTCTCTCGCTGAACAGGGGCTCATCGGTCAATTCACTGGCCTATGGCCTTCTCCGAAAATAGTTCAACGATGGATCGAAAGAAACTGGGCAGACAAAGTAAATGGTAAAATCTTTATTCGTTTCTGTGGAAAAGGTTATTATACTTTCCATTTTGAATCTTGATCAGAAAAGGACTTAATCTTTAGAAATGGCCCATATTTCATGGACTCTCGTGGCTTGTATCTGAACAAATGGACTCCAGACTTCGATTCTGAGCTGGATGTCCCTAATGCAGTCCTGGTCTGGGTTCGTCTTCCGCATCTCCCGCTCCACTGTTAGGGAGATGACTCGGTTCGAGCCATCGACAATGCTGTTGGAAAATACATTGATCGGAGTGAGCCCAAGGATAATATGCAGGCGTGTGCGCTTATATGTGTTGAAGTTGATCTCGGCAAGGATCTTCCAGAAGCAATCAGAATAAAGGTGGATGAATGGACGCAAATTCAGCAACTGGACTACGAAAAAATTCCCTTTAAATGCAAGGTATGTCACGAATATGGCCATTTTTCCAATCGTTGCTCTAAACTAGTTAATGATGAACCTGCTCAATCTGAGGAACAATGGGAAACTGTAAAAAAAAAAGACTGCAACTAGCCCTAAAGCAAACTATGAAGCGGCCCCTCCCAAATCTGCCCCTCCCAAACCAACCCCCCCATCAGCTCCCCCCAAAGCTTCTTCCTCAGCTGTTCCTCCCTCCTCCTCTTCCCTAGGCCCTCCCATCTTTCCCAACCCGGGCCCAACCTCTGATTCTCCCCTAATCTCATCAAACCCCTTTGGCCCCCTCTCTCTACCTGAAAATGATCCCCTGATTCCCCTCGAAAATGATCCCCCCATCCTTTTTTCCCTTTCTCAATCCTCTCCCTCCCACTCCCTTGATCCCCCCCCTCCCCGAACAACCAGGAGCTCTTCGAAAGAGCATGGAGTTAATCAAGAATCTCAAAAAAAAGGACCTGGCAGGAAATCTAGCAAACAGCAAAGGGATGAAAACACCCAAAAAGATATTGCCATGGGAACTCAAAATCCCATAGAAACTTATATATTGGGCCAAAACAGCAAAGAAACAACACATAAGGAGCAAGGGGGACGAGCATCTCTCTGAATCCCACATACTCAATGATGAAAGTTATATCACGGAATTGTAGGGGACTGGGGCACCCCTCTAAAACTGCTGCCCTGAAAGATCTTATAAATCATGAGAAGCCAGGAATAGTAATGATTCAGGAAACTAAACAAAGTCTGCAAGAGATGAAAATAATTATAGACCAGCTAAGGCATTATGATGGACACATATGTGAAGCAAGAGGAGCTTCTGGTGGAATCACCACTATGTGGAACAAAAATGTTTGGACATGCACATCCAATACTATCAATCAATACTGGATCAAAGTCACATCAGAAAAGAAAGCAGAGCACAAAAAAATAGTCATCTATAACATTTATTCACCGAACCATTTCAGAGACAAAGAGTAGTGTTGGGCCACTCTACAAGAAAACATCCAAGCTGAAGACAACAGCAATATCATCCTTGGGGGAGACCTCAATCTTATATTACACTCCAATGAGAAAAGAGGAAGCATCTTTACATATGATCCTTATAGAGCAAAGCTGGAAGACATCATGCAAGAGTGCGATTTAGTTGATATCATTCCAAAAAACCGGAGGTACACTTGGAACAACCACAGACTGGGCAAAGAAAACATAATGGAGCGACTTGATAGAATTCTGATAAACACTACTCTCCTCTCTAAGTTCTCCACAGCTCATGCTGCAATTCTTCCTTATTTAGCATCCGATCACTACCCCACCAACATTGTCCTTGAAGCACATTGTCCTTTGGGGTTGTTACCTTTTAAATATAGCTCTCTATGGTGCAACAATCCAATTGTGGATCAGATTGTTAAAACAGCCTGGCAGCATCACATAGAAGGATCACCGGTGTTCATTTGGGAATGTAAACTAAAAAATACAAAACATGCCTTGAAGGAATGGGTGAAGCAACATTATAAAGAACCAGAAAACGCCAAAGCTGATCTAAAAAATAAACTGAACGAAAATCACAGGAAAATAGAGGAGAACGGGCTTTCCCACGAGGATAAAGCATTAGAAAGTGATTTATATTATTAGCTATACCGTGCCAATAGAGAAGAAGAGCAGAAGTGGAGAATAAAGTCAAGACAGCTTTGGCTTCAAGGAGGAGATAAAAATTCTGCTTTTTTCCATAAGCAAGAAACTGTCAGGAAAGTCAGAAATAATGTCACCATGATCAATGATGAGGAAGGCCGCCCTCAAAAAACCCAAGAAGCTATCAAACAAACTGCCTCAGAATATTACAACACTCTTTTAACAGAGATAAAGGAAACAGAGGATTATTCATACCTTCTACAACACATGCCCAAAGGAATCAGTGAGGATATCAACGCAGACTTGACTAAAGAAATCAATGAAGAAGAAATACAAAATGCCATTTGGGCTGTTCAGCCAGACAAAGCCCCAAGTCCAGATGGCTTCCCAATCTGCTTCTATAGAACATACTAGGGAACAATTAAAAAATATCTTGTCAAGATGCTAAGATGGATACAACACAAATGCAAAATAGGAGGATTTACTAATGCCACCCACCTTGCCCTTATTCCTAAAGAAAATCGACCCTTGTCATTTTCTCGTTTTCGACCCATATCGTTGTGTAACTCATCCTACAAAATCTTGACAAAGATCTTGGCTACACGCCTAAAACCTCTCCTCCCCTCTCTCATTTCTAAAAATCAAGGGGGTTTGTTGGCCAATAGACAAATTTCGGACTCCATCCTTCTTGTCCAAGAGGCTATTCACTCCAGTCAAGCTAGAAATGAGAAAGGCTTCATCTTAAAGTTAGACTTAGCCAATGCTTTTGATCGTGTCAGGCACTCCTTCCTATTTTCTATGCTTGAAAAAATGGGATTTGCCACAACCTTCATCAGCCTTATTAAAGCTTGCATCACTGGACCTTGGATCTCCCCTCTTATTAATGGTAGACCTGGACCACCCTTCCAATATACTCGAGGACTAAGACAAGGCTGCCCTCTTTCACCTTATCTCTTTATTCTGATGGCTGAATCATTTAGTAGAGCCCTGGATTTCAACCGTCGTATGGGCCTCATCACCGGGATCAAATTTGATAATGGAGTCAAGAACATCAATCACTCTCAGTTTGCTGATGATAATCTACTAATGGGGGGAGCTTCAAACATCATAGCCAGCTGTTTCAAATCTCTCCTAGATAAATACATGAGCTATTCCGGAGGTTTGATAAATTACCATAAGAGCTGTATATATGGGTGGAACGCTTCGGCACAAATTCTCCATAGGATTGCTAATATTTTTGGAGTTCCATGTAAGCTGGACTGGGAGCATTTTACTTATTTGGGCATGCCTGTGAGTGCCAGCAACTTGAAAGCAGCATCCTGGGAAGTTATTATTGACAATATGAAAAGGAAGATACAGCAATGGGGCACCTCTTGGCTTAACCCAGCAGGGCGCCTAATTCTTCTTAAAGCAGGCCTCTCCTCCTTGCCCTTGTATTGTTTTACTCTCATACAAGCCCCTGAAAATTTTCATAATAAAATGGATGCTCTCCTTCGTCACTTTCTTTTGCAAGGAGGGAGAATAGAAAAAAAAAAAAAAAAACAATTTGGTAAGCTGGAAGCAGGTCACTCAGCCATTTGAGAAAGGAGGGCTAGGAATCAGATCCTCTAAACTTCTAAACCTTGCCTTTGCTGGCAAATTGGTTTGGAGACTCATAACTGGCAGGAATGCTTGGTGGAAGACAATTCTGGAAAAAAAATATCTCGGCTTCCCAAGGCATCAACTTTTGGATCATGAGCTCCCTAACAGAGCGTGCTCAAAAATCTGGCGGATGTGTAAGAAAGCTATACCATTTCTTGAACAAAACACTTCCAAAGTACCCAAAGGCAGCAGCCACATAAGAATTGGGGAAGATAAAATAATGGGGCAACAACCCATAAGACAATGGCCTGGTACACAGCAGATTCCAGCTTTTTTTAACAGCACAGGGATACAAACTCTGGATCAGATCTCTCAATGGGAAGCCCACTCTCATCCCTGGAAAGGTTGGACCTTCCCACACATACCTGCAGATATAGAAATCAGCCTCAACATTCTGCAAGACTATCTTCATGGTATAGCACCTTCCAAACGCTACCTTGCTGATGACTTTCGATGGGACCCTTCAGGCACAATCTATACTATTAAGGCTTCTTATCATCAAATCTGCAACATCGAATATCCCGTGGCTATCTGGGCGCAATGGAGACTAGTTTGGAAGGCAGAATCTCTTCCAAAAATTAAATTCTTCCTATGGATCCTCCTAAGAGGGAAAGCCCTCACCTTAGAGAACCTCAGAAAGCGAGGAATAAATGGGCCATCTCGCTGCCCAAACTGTCAATCTGAAGAAGAAACAAGCCAACATCTATTCATAGACTTTCCTTTTGCCTCAGCTTGCTGGAAGGAAGCTTTTCGAAGCCACAATCTCCCTTGGGCGCCTGGCACTAGCATATGTGAAGCGCTGCACATATGGAAAAAAAAATACCCGTGGGGAAAAAAAACAAACAACATAGCTCGAAGGGTTTGGAATGCCTTGCCCTGTACCCTTCTATGGAACATCTGGTTGGCAAGAAACCGCATGATCTTCAAACGAAAAGAAACCAGCGTCAAAAAGCTCTATAACAAAGCTTGGAGTCTCAATCTAGAAGCTTTGTCCACAAAATGTCAAGGGAATTTGAACATGCTGGAACTACATGTTGAAGAAAGTAATTACATAGGGCATCTTCTAGACAGAAGCAACACAGCACAAATCAGAAGCAATTCCAGTAGCAGAGCCAGCTCCAGGTATAGCTGGAAAATAAGGATGAAAGAAGAAGAATTTGCACGATGGCTCAGGAACTGCAATACCCATTCTCTCTTTTTCGATGGTGCCTCCAAGTCCAACCCAGGAATGGCTAGGGCTGGAGGAATCATTTGCAATGGTAATGGTGATGTGTTAATAGATTATGAATGGGGACTGGGCTCTGTATCCAATAACAGAGCTGAAGCATTCACCCTCTTCCAAGGTCTTCTCCAGCTTCAGACACTTGGTATAAGCACAACTATAATAATTGGAGATTCTACCATTGTTATAAGTCTGATGGTAAGCAACAGAAAAGCCCATAATTTGATTCTACAACATATCATAGGGTGATGCCAATCTCTTGACCAGCGGATGAAAGACAATCGATTTTACCATGTCCTTCCTTCCCTCAAAAAAACAACTGATGAACTGGAAAATAGAGCATGTTCTCACACTATTGGAAACCTCCGATGTAATGGTTTTGATCAACATTTTTTCTTGCCATGAACAAGCTTATATTCTTCAGCAGATTCGTTCCACAGTAGACCACTGCTCTTGGTCTCCGAAATCCTATGCCTAGCTCCACTACAAAGTCTCACATTTCAGCCTTCTGTCCACTGGCAGTGATTCCCACAGATGTAACTTCTACAGCTTCAAAGTCTTACTCTCTCTGGGAAGCCCCTTTAAACTCCATTAAGCTCTGCACCCCCTGTGTATTTAACTTCTCATGCTCAATCGACTGCTTACAAACACCAGCTGCCCTCCCTCCAAAATCACTCCATCGCTCTCTGTCTCATCCCAGACAATGCTCCACGAATTTTTCGTCTCTGTCCGCCCGGTCAAAGTTTCTTTGCTCCAGAAATTGTCTTCTTGCGCCTTTGTATTCGCCTCTGTCAGCCTCCCAGACAGACCTGATCACAAGTCAAAGTATGGAAAACAAACAATTTTTTGAATCAACCGAGCGACAATATCATTACCTCAATGGGCGGCAATTACATCACACCTGCAAAAATTAAATATGAAATGTAAAGTTTGTTTTTTGTTACTACAGTTTGTTAGAATTTACACTTTCTCCTCCTTTATCATAGTGAAGGAAGCAAGTTGTAAAAAAGAAATTGGCACCAAACGCATCTATATTTGGCCCTCCTCTTGCCAATGCCATCTTGTAAATCTAGAGCTTCGTCTCTCCCACTTTTTTTGAATACCAATCAACAACCGATTTTGTGAAAAAAAAAAATGTAAATGATCTCAGTAAGACCATCATCTATGTAACAACCTAGGTAAGCGTAGTATTTTGGTGATGATTTCTATCCTAGGAAGTTTTTCGTCTCACTAATTCATTTGTGTTTCTCGACACAAATGATTGGTAAAGTTTTTCCCCTCCAGCCTCACCCCAAAGCTAGGGTGGATTTTGTCGTCAAGATACTAAGTGAGTCCTAATGTTTTTTATCGAGTCTTTGTAAAGTAATCTAGGAATGATCCTAATCAATTGGCTAGATCATTTTATTACAGATTGATAGGTCTACTAGATCATATTTTGGGTCGCAAACTTGGGTTGATTATTTAGGGTCTGTTACGAACGGGTGTTCCCCTCATGATTTAATGTATTAATCTTATGTAAAGAGGGTTGGAAAATAATTAATCCCCTCATAAGTCAATTAATTAAATTTGCTGGCCAAATTAAATTAAAAATCCTAAGCCAGAAATTTAATTAATTTTATGTCCTACGTCAAATTAAATTCTTCAAAGGAAAAATTTGTGGGTCCCTAAAAAATACATTTTTAAAGGTCCCAGACCAAGGGAATATTGAAAATTCTAAGAAATTTTAGACTCTTAGGCCTTGGTAGTTAAGTCAAAGTCAATTTTTTGAGGTAATTAACACAAAAATATTATTTTTGAGTTAATTAAAAGGGAATTAATTGAAAATTCGAAATTCCTCAAAAAATTATAATTTCAACGGATGAGATTAAAATATAATCAACTCCTTTTCGATGGTCGAGACTACTTTGACTGGAATCAAGTGAACTAGCCGTTGGAGATTTTACCTATAAATTAGAAGTCAGTGTTAGCCTGATTTTCAGTTGATCTTTTGATCATGTATTAGCTCTTCAAGCTCTCATGTAATATTTTATGGAATAATACAAACGCAATCTTTGGGGTTTTATTTGATGGTCGTGTTCCTCTTCAGTAATTTATGGTAAACTTGTTCTTTATATTTTGCTAGTGATTATTTCAATGAATTGTTGATTAATGGCTCTTGCTAAGTAATATATTGCACATGTATCTTGCTTAGATTACTAGATTAAGGGTAAGAATATTAATTGGATTGAGTTAGCAGGTATCTCTGACTCTTGAAAGTTTTATCTTTATCTGATTTCTCTATTGATTTAACAATTGTGTGTTTGGAAAAGTCCTCAGCTGGACCAGCTGACTCCCAAGGAAATAAGATTTGAAGAGCCCTTCGGCTCTAATTCCCCGAGAATATCTTAAATTCCATTTTTGTAGGGTTTTTCTAGGGCTTCTTCCTAAATTAAAAATTTATCTTAATGTAAGGTCCCACCTTACCCACCATCAGTAAGATAGAGAAGTAGATGTCACATAATCACTAATACTCATTTGCACAAAATCCTAAAGAATTAGTCACTGTAAAATTGTTTCCAACAAAAGGCCCTTTTTATTTTGAAAGCTTTAGATAATACAAGAAACAATTGTCTTAGTCACACTTCAGCAAATTATTAAATTCATTTTCACATTCATACCAAAAACTTGTAGACATAGGAAGCTACACCCATTAAATAGTTTATTTAAAATTTATAGTAACATAAAAACACAAGAGTAACTAAGAATTTTACACTAACAATTTATATGCACAAAAGCTACAGCCATTCATGATTTTTGACAAACACTTTGCAGACATGCACTCTACACTCATTCAACCCTTATGACAAACACTTTGCAAGCACGCAATTAGAAGTCATTGAGGCATTTTGTCAAATACTTAGCAACAATGAATTTAAGATAATTCTTCAACATATTTATCTCATAAAATTCAGAATTTAAACTGTAAATGTTTCCATCTTAAAACAGGGACTAAACAATCTTAGTTTTTCAGCAAAGACTCAACAACAGGCGCACATAACTCAGAGCAGCAATCTGCCAAATCGCCCAGATTTCCGATTTGGGTTCTGAAAAGTATTGTTTTGGAATGAAATCAGGGGTTACATGACCATTAGGCACGGATACCCCCTGATGTTGGGCTGAATCGAATTCAAAACACCCAGAAATGCGATTCTTGAAAACAACAAAATTTATAGCCTACATGCTTCATTTATGACTTTTGTCAAACATACGGAATGAAAACTTACAACTACACCTCTACATGAGGAAAAACAACCCAAAGTTATGCTACTAAGATATGCTCATTGAAATCAAACATTTCTAAATCCACCATATGAGTCCTTAAAACATTTTACCATCTACAAGCTAATTCATATGATTTGACAAGCTTTTTGAACCAATTGTTACAATTTGACAAACACATGGCAGCCCTGAATGCTACAGCCATCAAGGCTTTCTATCAAAATTCTGATAGTACTATTACAACAATTTGAATAACAAAACGTTGAATTATTAATAAGAATATGAAACATAAGCCATAACTGAAATTTATCTCCAACTTACCTCAAGCATTTGATCTTCCAAAGTTGCCATTGTTTTTGCATTTTCTTTTAAGGGTTGATTCTGTAATTCCTCCAAGTATATTTTGGATACATGTCCATTTTCTTACTTTTGATATAAGCTGCAAGTTAGCCCTTATTCATGCATAAATAAATTGATAACATTACTCATTCACATATTTTGTCAAACACTTTGCAAACTATCCTAAAACCATTTATAAAACATGCATCTATTAATTATTTGAAACAAAACCATAAATCATGAAATACTTACCCAAGTCCTTTGGAATAAATTTATTGCAATTACCTTCAATAATATTTGGTTTTCCTTTTTCAAATGCTACAATACCAGATTAGTACCATAAACTACACCAATAATAACTCCAATATTGAGATCTAAACATCCATACATATAGATTAATCTCTCTTCATTTTTAACTAATCAATAATATTTTAGATAACATAAGCCTAAACCAAAATTAGATGCTTACAACAATTTAAATGTCTACCTTTTTATTTTATGCTAAATCTATACTATAATTTTAGGACAATGGAAATTATACCTGAAGAGATATTCAGCTCCAATCATTGAGAATATGATCCACCTTCGATCCCTTAACCAACTCATTTGAAACATCCGGTTTTCCACCCAACCATATCCAGGGAGAACTCCTCCCCCTGGAACCCCCGAGCTGTAAAAGCTCACAAACAGTACCAAAAAAAACAGCAGTAGAGAGAGAGATGCAAGGAAAACTAACGAAAATAGTTTTCACTTCCTCTAAATACCACTCATGTTCAACCTCAATAGATACTTAGTAGCTTAGTAAGAAATTCATATTTTTTTTGGAAGTAATTGGATACTCTCCATATCTCTCACAACCTTCCTCAAGTCTCTTCCACTCTTGGCATCACCCTCCTCCCCCCAAATGAGAATACATGAGACTCATATATAGGAGGAGCAACAAATTCATGTCATAAAGGAGGATTAATATGCATGCATTGTATTCCTTTTAGAGGAGTGTAACTTATGCCATTAAGGAGAGGTATGCATGCCTTATTTAAGGAGAGTGTAACATATGCATTAAAGTGAGTGTAAGAGGAATATTTTATGACACATATTTAATGAGTGTAGGAATATTTTATGACATAGATTTAATGAGTGTAAGAGGAATATGCCATTCCTTGATGAGTACATAAAAGAGAGTGTAATGTAATATTTAAAATAGAGAGAGTTACATAGAGCCATGAGAGTCATGGAGGAGAGAGGTGTGAAGTGATTGAGGAGATATAATAATAATATCATAGTCTCATAAAAGATAATAATAATATTAATAATATTAATAATATTGAGGATTAAGTCGCGATTGAACTATTATAATTGATTAATCATAATTTAAGTGATTTTCCTTGAAGTATACTCATTTACCCATTGTTTGGAGGTGATTTACTATTTTTGGAAAGTCATACTTGAAATGGTAGACATGACTTTCTATTTTTAGAAAGTCACTCCAAAATTGTTAGGAATTATATTATTAAGGAAATTCGTCTACGAGTTGCCCATGAGTGGTATTTTTATTCTGGATAATAGGGATTCCGCACCCCTATTATATGCATCTCTGTGCCTTAGTAGATTGAGGACTCCGCGCCCTGATCTACTCTAAAGATCCAAGATTCCACACCTTGATCTTTTTTTTTTTAAATATTCAGGACTCCGCGCCCCAAACATTTCATTATAGATTCAAGACTCCGCGTCTTTATATTTCATGGATTTAGGACTTCGCGTCCTAATCCTTTTATCATATATCCAAGACTCCACGTCTCTATATTTCATGGATTTAGGACTCCGCGCCCTAATTTCCATGGCTTCTCATCTATTCTGCTTTGAAACTCCGCGTTTCACCTTAAGGTACTGATTGTGAGCTTATACCCATCTAATGGTTCGTTGGTAAGGTCTTCTTCCAAGACCTGCACACATCACAATCTCAATGATCAAATCAATCAAATGAATTTCATAATTAACTTATTCAAATTTTACCAAATATTGTGCATGACTTCCACAGTCATTTTGGTTTTGGAGAAATGACTTCCGCAGTCATTTATAACTTGAGCATCCCTATTGGCAATGACCAAGTCCCCTACCACATCATGCTTAGTACGAGATTATGCACATATAATCATACAAATCATGTATCATCCATAAATCATAATTAACCATATGTTCCACATAACCATGATCGTCCATGGATCTGTGTCTCAATTCTAAATCACCATTCACGTCATACACCTATGTCCAAAATAGGATACCAAAAGAGAAAACATCGCTAATATTCTCTTAACCAAAATCAATCCTTGTGCACGCAACCATAGATATTATCATAGGCACACAACAACCAAGTGACCCAAACCAGGTCATAGCATATAAGCATGTACATAAGTCTTTCATACATAATATTATATCAAAATCACCATCTCTAAGTGTCATCAAAGCTATCTCACTAATAAGGGACACTACATACTCCCCCTCTTGGGCTAAACTTGGCCCGAAGTTTTTCCTATGGTCATAAGATACTTAGTTATTTTAGATTCTCCTATCAATAAGTTGTTTGCCTTATGTATTTGATGTATATATATTTTTTTTCTTTCATGCCAATCCATAGTTTGGAAGCAACTCCATGAAAACTAAACATACCATTCTTAATCAAGTAGAAAATATATCCACGCCATATTAGACATGTGTTGATATAGAATACCAAATATTTCTATATCAAAACCAGCCATACAATTTATAGTACCATATAAAAATACTATTGTATGTAATTGATATGATATATACTTAATTTATCTATAATAATTTGATATTCTACATGTTCTTCTTTCTCATAGTCTATATGAATCCCACATGTGTCATCTTCTTGGTTCTATAGGATGTTGAGCTTTCCAAGCTATAAATAGAACACACATTGGTTGTACACACAACAATGATGGTCCATACCATATCACAGTAAAATTGGCATAAAATAATCCACATACAATTGTGAGTGAAATTATGCAACAAAACATGATGTTATATATAAAACCCACTCTTACCCAACAAAACATGACGTTATATATAAAACACGCTCTTACATCCTACTTGCTTTATGTCTTTTCAATCCAATTTTCCTCTTTTCATTCCATAAGACATCCTTGCAATCGAAATATCTAGGATTTATCTTTAATTTTTACCAAACGTTTACTCTTTAGCAAAAATACAATTTGAGGTTCAAGGCACCAATTTTTTTTTTTTTTTTTTAACTAAAAAGCTAAGGTTAAATACATTCCTCATTGACCCACTTATGTATTATAGATCATACATTTAGTTTGCATAATCTTCATTATTATTCACTTCTCTAACTTGAGAATCAATTATGAAATGAATCTATTAGAAGATCTTCATCTAAAACCAGATTAATGATATCTTTTTGAAAATGACTTTTAATCAAGAACAAATCTCATAATTATGCAATTATGGTATCTATATTAATGAATCTACCTTGATAACTCTAAGTCAATTTGTTTTCCAACTATGAAATCACTCATGATTTCTATTCAGTAATTAATCAATTCATTTGCTTTCATGTCTTATCCCTTACTATTAATACGTATGCAACAACAAACTATAAAAACCATAAATTTCTCAAAATGTGATGAATCTTGTCAAATTTAAATAAGATTTAGACTATCACAAGGGAATTTCTAGACTAAAGTTAAACCCTTTCACTTTAAGGAGAATTACCACCCTCTCAAATTATTACAACATTCTGTAGGACTAATAAATACTCATACAACTATACATCCCAACACAAAATTCCTAAATCAAACAATCTCCCCCATTCCACATACAATACAATCATCATGGAATAATTCGAATCAATCAAAATGTGATCTCACTATCCTTAAATTTCTCCCTCAAAAAATATCACAAGCATATATTCTTGTAAAAGAAGAACTCAGCTAAGCTTTTCATTAATCACATGCTTTTTTTTTCCTTTAATTTCAAATAAAACAAGTTCTCACCACATAAAATATTTACCTTCTAAACATGTTATTCTCTTCACAATTTATAAATAATTTGAATTTTGACGTGATCGCCTAACTAACAATAGTTTAGAGAAATACATGAGTTCAATCCTCATAATTTCTCTAATTAATTTGGTTAAATAGAATGCAACCAATATTCAATTGATAAGATCATTAAAGAGACTATTATGGCTTTCCTAGACCTAATTTGTCTTAAGCCAATAGAAAAGTTATTTCATCAACTTATCACAATAATCTTTTTCTACATTTCAAGAATTTGAAATTCATTTTAGTTCTACCTAAATTCAATACATACAAAAGGATTCAATATATCTAGTTCACACTTCCATATATCAAAATCAATTCTTCCAAACATTCTAAACCACCTAATGGTGTTCAGTATATCAATCTTAGTATCTTCATTTGTAATAAAAATGAAATAATGGATTTAAAGCTCAAGCACATTTGTGTTACAAATTTCTATCCATTTAACTTTAATTACACATAGTCACTCCTTAATCATGAATATCAGATTCCATCAAAATATTCTAACGAGAAGAATTACTTAGCTCATAGATATATTTTAGTATGGATTCCACACCCATACCTTACCTCATTACTTATCTCATAGATATATACTAGTTGGATTCCACATCCATACATTTTCTCATAGATATATACTAGTATGGATTCCGCACCCATACATTAGATCATAGATATATGCTATTATGGATTCCACATCCATACATTAGATCATAGATATATACTAGTATGGATTCCACACCCATACATTTTCTCATAGATATATGTTAGTATGGATTCCACACCCATACGTTAGCTTAATGAAAATATAATCTTCAAGTGTTCCTTAAAATGGCTTCCACAGCCCTTCATGCACAAGTCATTTAAGCCTCTTGTTTATTATGAAGGTCATACCTCAACCTAGTAATTGAGCAATTTAAATCTATTTGATGCCTAATGTCAACCCAAAATACACAAAATCATGTCAAAGAAATCAGAGAAATTTCATTCTTACTCATTAAGAATGTATTCCCAAATCATATTTTAACACAGTATGCACTATATTGAACACATCTGATGCCACAGGGCATCCTTTGTATTGTATCTCTTACCTTACACCTTGTCCTTTCAACATTTCATTTTGTAGTTAGATTATATTTACTTTTCATGTTAGTAAAATAATAAATAATAGAAGATCTTCTATTTTTCATGTGCTTAATGTAATATGATGTTATTTGGATGGACACTAATTAAAAAATTTTGTGTGTTGCTTGGATGCAGATTTTGGATTCTCACATTCCTTCAATGAAGCAACGTGTCCCCAAGTAGAGCCAGATGTTGACCACTCTGTGTCAATGACCCCATAGCAGTACACCCCCATTTTTGCAAATGGGATTTATCATGTTTGAGGTGTTCACGCCATTCAAATTTCATCATCAGTCGACAATTTTGTAAAATATGTAAACCCATTTTGCATGTCTATAATGTAAATGATCTCCATAAGACCATCTTGTATGTAACAACCTAGGTAAGCCTAGTATTTTGGTGACAATTTCTATCCTAGGAGGTTTTTCGTCTCACTAATTCATTTGTGTTTCTTGACACAAATGATCTGCAAAGTTTTTCCCCTCTAACCTCACCCCAAAGCTAGGGTGGATTTTGTCATCAAGATACTAAGTGAGACCTATCTTTTTTATCGAGTCTTTGTAAAGTAATCTCGAAATCATCCTAGCTGATTGGCTAGATCATTTTATTACACATTGCTAGATTTACTGGATCATATTTTGAGCCGCAGAATTGGGTAGATTATTGAGAGTCTGTTGCGAACGAGTGTTCCCCTCATGGTTTAATGTATTAATCTTCTCTAAAGAGGGTTGAAAAATAATTAATCCCCTCATAAGTCAATTAATTAGATTTTCTGGAAAAATTAAATTAAAAATCCTAAGCCAGAAATTTAATTAATCTTATGTCCTAGGTCAAATTAAATTCTTCAAAGGCAAAATTTGTGAGTCCCTAAAAACATATATTTTTAAAGGTCCCAGGCCAAAGGAATATTGAAAATTTTAAGAAATTTTGGACCCTTGGGCCTTTGTAGTTAAGTCAAAGTCAATTTTTTTAGGTAATTAACTCAAAAATATTATTTTTGAGTTAATTAAAAGAGAATTAATTGAAAATTTTGAAATTCCTCAAAAAAATATAATTTCGACAGACGATATTAAAAGATAATCAAATAATTTTTGACAGTCGAGATTACTGTGATGGGGATCAAGTGAACTAGCCGTTGGAGATTTTACTTATAAATTAGAGGTCAGTATCAGTCTGATTTTCATCTGATCTTTTGATCGTGTACTAGCTCTTGAAGCTCTCCTATAATATTTTCTAGAATAATACAAACGAAGTCTTTGGGGTTTTATTTTATGGTCGTGTTCTTCTTCAACATTTTATGGTAAACTTCTTCTTTATATTCTATTGGTGATTATTTCAATGAATTGTTGATTAATGACTCTTGTAGATGAATCTATTATACAGGTATCTCGCTTAGGTTACTGGATTTAGGGTAAGAATATTAATTGGATTGAGTTAGCAAGTATATTTGACTCTTGAATGTTTTGCTTTTATCTTATTTCTCTATTGATTTAACAGTGTAACTCTAAGTGTGCAGAAATATTTCGGATTTAGAATTGGACGTTTGGGGAAGTCCTCGGCTGGACTAGTTGACTCCCAAGGAAATAAGATAAGAAGAGCCCTTTGGATATAATTCCTTGGGCTTATCTTAAGTTATATTTTTTCAAGGTTTTTCTAGGGCTTGTGCCTAAATTAAAAAATTATCTTAAGTTTTATTGAATTTAAAGTTAGATCTGGCTAATAAGATTCTTAGATTTTTAGATTTGAGTGCGAAGTCAGATTTACACTCAGATCTGATAGATCTGCAACTCTTGTGCATAGATCTGTAAATACACTATATAGATATGTTTTTTTATACTATAAATATTCAGAATTTTTTTTAGTTTCTGATTCCGAGCTTGAGGTTTCAATTTTCGATTTTTATAAAATTGTTGTGTATCTAGGTTTTCTTGTTTCTGGTTTGTGCAGGCGATATTTGAGGGTTTTCAGAGAAAAGTTTTAGATTTGAGACAGATCTAGGCCCTAGAGGGTAAGATCTAATCTCAAGATCAGAATTTTGAAGGGATATTCAAGTTCAAATTTTCAGATCTCAATTTCTAGATATAATAAGTTGCTGGAAGAAGAAAAAATTCGAATTTTTTTTGAAGTGACCAGTTGTGCCTGCGTTTTCCACTTGTGGGTTGTCGCTACATTTTATTGTTGCTCCCTATTCATCTCTGCATATTATCCACGTTTCTGTCTTCAGCCCTAGCTACGTCTATCTTCATCCGTTGCATCTTCGTTTGCCTGTGCATTCCCTTTCTCTCCCTCACCCTGCCATTTTCGTAGTCTTTCTCCATTAACTTGCACACATATCCTCACATTATCCCTTCATCCCCTCATGTAGCTCATGTCCATCTAGCCTCGTGTTGAGGAGGTAAATCCCCTCTGTGGACAGAGGCGATCCCTACTAGCCCAGCAGGGGTCTAGCAACAATCAAACAATGTTATGACGCAAGCTCCTAGTTACGAATGAAAAGACTAGGAATAGAAGCCTACCTGGATTCCAACATTATGATCTGA
Organism: Pinus albicaulis; assembly: GCA_034641835.2. Classification (NCBI taxonomy): domain Eukaryota; kingdom Viridiplantae; phylum Streptophyta; class Pinopsida; order Pinales; family Pinaceae; genus Pinus; species Pinus albicaulis. Next base: position 1,290,435,996 of record CM076581.1, on the reverse strand, counting down.
AGAAGAAACGTCCCCGTTCCTCAGCCCCAGCAGATCACAATCCCTCCACGCATTCTATATTCCAACACCCAGACATGGAAGAAACGACCAGATAAGCATAAAATCCAATAAACGTAGAATTCAAACACTAATAGGAAGGACGTTACTCACATTAACATGATGGAAAACAGAGTGGAACCATAATCATAATCATCTATTAAATAACCATCGAAGAGAGATTACAACCAAGTTCTGACATCGCGGTCTCCTTCGAACGGGTCTCCAGTCGTCCACGTCTCGCAAAGCTCGCCAAGGGAAGGGAAAACCTCTCCAGAGTCTCGTGACAATGGTCTCCTTGCTTGAGTCAGCCTTAAGGGAAAGAGAGGATTCTTTACAACACAAAGGCTTTTGGGAATATGGAGATTCGGAGCTTAGGCACTTCAAGACTAGCTTGCCATGGATTTGAGCAGGCTTTTATAGATGGGGAAGGAGGGAGTTGGGATCCCTATTATTTGGGATTGGCCCTATCAATAAGGAAGGTTCCATGAGAGGTGGCAAAACCACTTCCCCTCCATAGAACTCCCGCAGCCAAACCTCCCAACTCAAGATAGGAAATGGTTTGTGAGTTTGTTGGAACTCAACTTCCGCCATCCTTATTTAAAAAACAGTCCCTAAAATGGGTGGCGCGACTACTGCTCTATGACAGAGCGCCAGTTGGCGCGACCTTTTTGCAGGATTTTCCCCATTGGCGCGAGTTCTGAACTGCCTGCCTGCGCCAATGCTAAAAGGGATGTTTTTCATGATTTTTGCAAGGAGATGTCTCAAGGGCAAATGAAGCTCATGCTTAGAGGAATGCATTGATGATATTTTCAAGGCATGACAATGTTCACAGGTCACAAAATGGGTCCTCCATTGTGCGGGACGGGGAATGGTAGGGACGGTGACAAATTATTGTGTAACAGATGCCCCCTAAAGTATGAGGCCCGAGAGAGAGAGGGGTGAAATGCTTTACGAGAACATGTTCAACTGAAGGCCCGTCGTCGGAAAACCTGCGCAGAAAGATACAACTGATATCTCAAGTACATGATATATAAGTGGTATGGACGCAGCCATCCGAAACAGAGTATGCTATAATCCGGATCCAGGGTATGGGCGCAGCCATCCAACTAAGATCAAACAAATAGACTCAGGTATGGTCGCAGCCATCCAATCAGGGAGTCATGTACATAATGATAATAATCCACAATCGCAGCCTGGATTACAACAGACACAATCCAGGGTCTTGCGCTCCATCTCGACCCAACAGAGTACAAGTTCAAGCATGTGAATATGCGAGCTGAAGTCGAACATGCAAGAACATCGTCTGATTACCAGCCAATGATGAAAGCTGTTAACAGACGCGAGAGAAACCACCAATAATGACAATGGTCCTCAAGGTACTAAGGTACAATCTACGGTGTGCGAATAAATGAGTTGACGTCGAACACCCGCAGAATCACTCGATCGGAGGTCAATGATGTAAACCTCTCGTCGAATGCGACGAACCTGCCATTGAGGCATGCAGGCTCCAAGGTACCATAAGGAGTCTCTAGACCAACTTCCCGGATAATGAGTTGAAGTCGACAGGAAGTGACCTTGATCGAAGGTGGGCCATAATGATTCCCACATCATCGACACGAGACAGAGGAACATAATGTTTTGTTGTGAATCATGATCATATGAGAAACAGAGGAAGGTTGATATTTGCAGAGGTCAACTTCTCTTGAACATATAAACGGCACGACAATGGACTTGGCAGTATTTGACATCAACAGATCAAAGGTCATGGCGACGAGGCAATGAACAGATGAGAGGTCAAAAGAGATTACCCAAACCCATGGAAGCAAAGTGAAACAACGAGATGAGATGTCTCCAACCCGACACGAATGCAGACAAGTGCCATGTTCAAGAGCGACATACTGCCGACGACAACGACGATGGTTCCATTTTTCCCCCACCATTTCTGGCGAGTACCCCAATTATTTTTGATAACAAGCTTCAAGGGGATAGCATATGCTTGTGATATAAGTCCGCCCTTCGGGCGAATCCATCCTAGTGCATTTAACGAGTCCTAGGAAGGAGAAACTCGGAGAACGTCATTTCGACTAGATCCGATGTCATCAAGGTTTAACGAGTCTGACAAAGGAAGAACTCGACGTCTTTTCATGTTTAGAGAGTTTGAAAAGACAGCGGAAAAGAAAACTCCACAGGTCCCTTTTCGTAAATAGTTCCCCAGATCCGAAAAGGTAGAAAACAATATCCGGGAAAACCTCTTAGTCGCGATAGGCTAGGGTATTCCTTTTTCGTAATCAATCCATCCAAGCCCGAAAAAGGGGTAAACTTATACTGGGTGGATGTCGATTCGTGTCCATTTTAACGAGATCGAAACGACAAGGGCCTCGGCAATCTTTTCATATTTAGAGAGTCAGAAAAGAGCTGAAAGATGACTCTAGAGTGACTTTTTCGTGTATTTACCGAGTCCAAAAAAGTATAAAACACAACTCGTTTCCATCGTTTAAGTCGCAAAAACCTGCTGCTACA